>CM037929.1:11544551-12744551 GCA_021346845.1 Apeltes quadracus | reverse complement strand
CTGGTTGCATTTCTACGAGGATGTTTTGGCTCTGACCCAGTTGCCCCCTGACCCCCTTTGGGCCTTTGTGCCGGCTCCATTTGGCACGTTCAGCGGTGCCTCTGTGGCACGACGTAGTGTCGAGTTTGACATCAAACCGTCCGGACAAGAGCCGAGCGAAGGGAGCTTTCGTCCACAGACAGGTGCACTGACCCCGTCCACCCCTGGAGGTGCCACTTGCATTTTATTGGACATTTAGGGCCGGCCGGCATTTTTTTTTTTTTAAACAGCCACCTGGATGCAATAAAGGGCCAGCTCCTGAGCTCTGGCTGCCCAGAGGATTTCCCAGCAGCCCCTGTGGGACCTCTGGCTTGTTAAGATGTTTATTAAGCTGAAAGTGGTCCAGTGGGAAAACACAGCACTTCTGAGAGATTCGGGCCAGCAGTTTTCTTGTTAGTAGGAGCGCTCCCCGGGGAGTTGGGGTTTCTTTTCCTTTCAAACCTCGGAGGGAGGACAGGGTCAGTTCACAGGGCACAAGGTTGACCAACTGGTAACTAGGCTCATGAACCCAGGAAGGGAATATCTAGAGACCATCAAGGTCAGCTTCTAGCCATTCCCACAGTTTCCCAAACTGACTGGGGGAAGCTGAGCACATCCGAGGGAGCTCTAAAATAATAGGGAACACAATAGGGAATATTTGCGTGGAAGCTGCAACAGCTAATTAATGGCTAAAATGATCAACTGAAGCTGTAAATGGGAGTGGATACCACAGCTTTGAATGTCTTTTTAATGCACAACTGAAGTCCGGAACGTGGTGATGTTAGTTGTGCGTGCTGTGTGACACATCTTGACCTCACTAAGCTGGGCAGGACCTGCAGTTCAAAGCGCTGGCGTTTAGCCTCAGGCGCTCGGCACTAATAACTTCAGTTAGCCTGTTGGTTAGCCCCTTGTTTGGGTTTCTAAAGGTTTGGCCGCTACTCTCTGCTTTAAGGAGACGAGTTTAGAGGAAATGTAAAGGAATATTTAGAATTTCCGCTCTCGTTGCTCTGCTGGATGAATATTATATATTTTTTTGTTGGTGTTTAATTTTGAACTTTTCGCGGGCCAAACTGCAGAGCTCGTGGTTTGCACATTGTGAACTGAGCAACACATGCGGCCAGTGATCTTTTTTTAGTGCTCTCTGCCTAATGTTCAGGACAGATTGAAAAAACTTGGCCTGTGACAGATGCTGTCTAGATCTTCACTACCAGATCCACCCAGCTGCAAGACATCTGGCTGGATTTCTACCTTTTTCTCTGAAGTGCAGCCCATTAATGGCACACCCACAATCATACATGTGTGCATACACTCGCATTCAGTACACAGAAAACACATCCTGCGTGTTTGACTGAAACAAAGAAAAAAAAATCACTCATGCAGATGTTTGAATAAATCATTTCTTGTCATTTTTTGTCCTTTTTTTATGCATAGAACGAGGATGATGGAAGTTGCTACCAGGTTGATTGGAAAACAGAGCCATGGAAAGCGAACCCATGCAGCCATATTGGTACCTTTATGCCTGATGTTTTTCACTACATTGGCCGCAAAGTCTTCGAGAACACGCTATTCATTAAGCGGGCCCGAAATGTTTGCTGTCCACATAAGGAGCGAGGAGGGAAGGCCTTCTTTTGTTGTTAATGGCACACGTCCTAAATTCAGGCTCCTGGCCGCCTGTTGCCTTCACTTTTTTGTTTGAGAGGAAACCTTATTTTTGCCGAGGTCTTAAAAACGTGATCATCTGATGAGAGCCGCTGCGAAAGTTTCTGAGCTGAGACACTTTGGTAACGATGAAAACAACGAATGCCCCGTATTCCGTGTCGCTCCTCCACTCAGCACCTTCGTCCTCGTTGGATTTAATGTTGTTTAGGCCTTCGTCAAGAGTTAAAGAAAGTCCCTAATTGATGTCGCTGAGGTACATTTGAAGGCCATGGTTTTTTTTTATTTTTATTTCCATGCAGTAAGTTGTTCCTCATGTGTCTGAGCCGCTTAAGACTGACTTGCATGAAGGGAAACAGAAGAGAACAAGAGACCCCCACATCACACAGTAAACAGAATTAGGTTATTGCTGGGTTTCATAATGGATCATCTGTTTCCATCTTTGAGCAACTTTTTGTAGATATTTTGATGATAATCTTTTGGAAAAACAAAAATATCTACATTCGGTTTAAAAAAAAAAACATTTCAGCCACAGTTTCTTATTATCCTCGCATTCAATTCAATTTATATATATATATATATATATATATATATATATATATATATATATATATATATATATATACCATCATTGTTGTAAATTGCAATGGGAAATGTTATGGAGTGGAGTGTAAAACTTAAGTAATTTCTTTGGACAATTAACTAAATTCATGAAGTGCAAAATAATCCAAAACAATGTATTTTATTCTGTAATAATTTGTACTTTCACAAAAGTACATTATACTCCAAATATGATACTTATTACAGATGCACTGAACCAACAGTGAGAAAGAAGTAATTTAAGTGAATGAGATTAAACCTAAATACATCTCAGAGAACAATATGGATATTTCATTACATGTTTGTAAATTTTTTTCCTTAAACCAAAAAAAGTGAAGTGCAACTAACCTATAAAAAGAATAAAAATATAAGAATAACACCAGTTGTAAAAATTGTGGTTGATAAACAAAACACCATATATATCATTTAACAGAATGAATAAAAAAGAACAAAACTAAATACAAGTCAAAATCCACACACTGCAATGAAGAATAATACGTTTTATAAGATATCAAAGTACATATATTTAATCCCGCGGTATGTGCATTTTTGCAATTCAGATTCAAAAACGTGTAATTCAGAAGTTGTGAAATAAAAATCTCTGCATATTGTTTCATTACAAATAAACGGGTGGCTTTTATTTTTGGAATTTCACGTCACATAGAAGTCAGTGCCCGAAATACCAGACATGGTGTATTCTTTAAATAGGAAATCAATGGAAAATGACTCACATACACATATTTGCTCTGCTTGTATTTTTTAATTTAAGATTTTACTTTAAATTTGTAAAATACACACAAATCCAGTATTGTGTTATCAGTGTTATCTCTTTTTATTTAATTATTATATTTAAATCATGCAGTGCTCCTTTACTAGTTCACATAATTTCACAGTTGTAATATATCGCAGCTATGGTACGACTTTTGCTCTAGAGCAGCAGAGTAGGTTGTACTGCCTGCTTTTGTCCAGCAGGAGGCGACATTGTAATTCAGATAGAGGATTTGTGGTGTTTCCTGTCGTATGTAACATGTAATATATGTAATATGTGTTTGGAGGGAGTCGGGGGACCAGATGCATAAATCTGACTGCATCCTGGATCACTGTCATCAGGTGACCCGCACTGTGCTTTGTAGCTCACAATGATTTGTAGTAGTGATCTTAGAGAACTTGAATTCATTTAACAAAAATGCCTTTTTTCCAAGATTGTAATCAAACGGTATAATGCTTAATATTCTATTGTCTGTCTTACTATGATAAAAGTGCAACGTCACTTTCAAGGATTTTTTGAATGTCTAAAACCTGGAATTACCTGGAATTACGTGAAATTAGTCATGTTTAAATCTGATACTCGGGTGTTGCTGAGATATTTCCCCATTATTTAATAGTTCATACACACTCATAATTTAACTCCTTCAAAATTGTTTACTTAAAATAAAGAAACAACACTGCACCATTTAATCATTACATTATTTTAATCATTACAAATATCTATCTGGCTTATACATCTATTTAGCCATCTATCTATCAATCTATCTATCCATTTAATTATTCATAATGTTGATGCATGAGTGTGTGCTTGATCTATGTTCTGCAAGTGTTTTGTGTGATGCAGCAGCTTGGAGTCAAAGACAAATTTCCCTGTGGGACAATAAGTAAGTATGTCTTATGTTATCTTATCCCTCCACCTATTGGTATATCAATCTATTTATACGTTCAAGTAATCACATGAAATATTTTTCATGCTTAAATCATTGTTTCGTAATCCTTTCTATAACTAGTGTGTTATCAAATTAGAATTGCTCTTACTGTAAGCATTTGTTTCCACGCAAAATGTTCTTTGTATCATCTGCAGACTATTAATATGGTGACAAGTGATGGTATATTATTAGAACGTCTTAATTAAATTACAGCTCAGCTTTACACTGTTAACCAACACATAAGCAGGTAAAAAGATCTCAGCCTCACATTTCCAACGTGCAGGTCGGCTCGCTGTCACACAGCGCTCTCTCAGGCCATCTGTCAAGAACTCAATACATTTGTCAGTGAAAAAAAAATAGAGCTGAATCCAATAAATCATAACATAAACAAATCTAGCCATGGGTTGACAGTGCTGTATTATACTTTGGCTAAATCCTGGGGGACTTGGGATTATCCTGCAGTATCATATTTTTTATGCCATGTGGTTCAGGGAAATGCGAGCAGAAATATGTGTCTGAGTGGGAGGAAGGCGAAGAAAAAAAAACTATACTGTTTATTATGGTTTGCATCTGTAAATTTAAGCAAACTCGAATGAATACTGGATGCTAGAAATGTGGAAAATGCAATGGCCTTCATTTGTGACTTGAATTAAAACCCCAAAGCAGTTGTTTATGCTGCTTCAGTATCCAGGGGCCCTTATAGGCTTGAGGGGCCTGCATCTCATCCCCTATTTGTTATCACAGCACTGAACCACCGCCGGTGTGACCATCAAAACGGGACAATAGTCACTTTCTAAAACAAGAGGGCATCTCAAAGAAGGAGAAACGAAACTGATTAAATTACAGTTGATCCTTCGCAAATTGCCGAAGTGCAGACCTGCAGCGAGCCTTCCGACTGCTGCTCCGCGCGTCCCCGCAGCGCGCGGCCGGAGCCACCGAAACGATTCCATCCCAACGCGGGCACGCTCGGTCCAACCGGAGGATGACACACAACATTTCCCCCGTTTGCTTAAATGTATTACGGAGGGGAAACTGCTGCTGCTGCTGCTGCTGCACAGGATCCGTCTGTTTCTAAGCGGCTCAAGTGCAACTCGGCAGGCAAATTAAAGGAGCCCGTTTTTCTTTTTTCTTTCATTTGTCCTTAAAGAAAGAAAAGCATCAGGGGGAGTTTAGAAACACTCATTAAAAGATCAAAGTGAGTTAACTATCAAAGTGCTCCAGCCATGCAATTTAGGGAGGCGTTATGTCTTTGCTTTGCTGGATTTCTTTCTTTGAGGTTTCCAACTGTTCTAACCAGTTCCACTCAACGTGCTTATCTTTGCGCGTTTTGTGGAGGGATGGACTCTCAAGCAACAACAACAAAAAGAACCGATGATGACGTAGATGCAGCTCGTACTGCTGTGATGAAGATGTAATTAAAGCCGATGAGGGTCAATATGTTTATGCATATAATTGGATTTCATTGATGCCTTGCTGTGAATAGATTGAAATATACTGAAGCCCTGAAATAATTTGCTGAAATAATCAGTTTTGTTCCAAAATGATGTATCTTTTTAGAACCGGACAACATTCATTTGTGAATAAAGACACATTATTTTAAAAAGCTACTAACATAATAGTGATTAATATTTCGTTTTATAAACCCACTCTAACTCAAACGTGCTCCCTTCTTGTGTAACAAATCGAGAAAAAAAATGTTTTAACTTTGCGCTCATCCATTTAGTTAAAAAGAAAAATCATAATTCTAGCTTTTCCTAAAATACTTTTGCCGCTAAACCTAATTTATTTTCATACCCCCAAGTCGTCACTCTCACGTTGAAAACGGATCGAAAGGAATGCGCGCCACTAGAAAGGCGCATTGTGATGGTCTCTTACCTTTCCGATGGATGCAACAGTTCTGCTTACTTTAAAGCAAATTGCTTAACTTAAGGAGACCAATGCTTTCTGTACTGCACACCTGCTGCTGCAACGAGGGGGGGTCATAGCGGCAAGAGAGGGAGGGCTTGTCATGTAGAGGCTCATTAAAACACCGCCGGCTAAAAAAATTGGCAGGTTGATTTATTGAATGAATGTTTGATGTCCTCGTGAACACAAGTGACCTGGCCAATAGGCTGACTGCTGAATGGACGAAAACGGGGGGTGGGAGGGGAAGGAGGAGGATGTTAGACGTGATGTATTAGACTATATTTTTTTAATTTTTTTTTAATGTATTGATTAAACGCTATGGTGCTCAGATCGTAATGCTTCTTAGTGGTAAGATAATCCGCTGCGTGTGAGGCGGAGGTAATTGACCCCATGCTGCTAGAAGTGCTGCAAACAGAAGAAAACACACACACACACACACACACACAAACATAAACACACAGCTAAGCCAGCCAATGGTGGATGACTTCCTGACTGGCAGGTACACGGACTGATTCACGTCTCAGATTCACACGTCTCCTTTAACGAACAATCTGTTTCCTTCTTTAAAAGACTGTGGCAAACGGTGTGAATCGGTTCTCTTTTAGGCTCCTGTGACGTGCGTGGAATACCTCCAGTGAACGGCAGGGGGCATCGCGTCTGATCCGGGCTACAGGTCACCGCTCGGTGCTCCACGCAGGACATCCAGAGGCAGCAGGCGG
This sequence comes from Apeltes quadracus, assembly GCA_021346845.1. Classification (NCBI taxonomy): domain Eukaryota; kingdom Metazoa; phylum Chordata; class Actinopteri; order Perciformes; family Gasterosteidae; genus Apeltes; species Apeltes quadracus. The sequence goes on along the minus strand of CM037929.1, from coordinate 12,737,956 downwards.
GCCTCCGTACGTGGAAGGAGACGCTGTGAGGAGATGTGCTTGCTTCCTTCCTTCCTTCCTTCCTTTATTCCTCTCAAGTAATTATCACAGGATGGTCTCATTCTGTAGATAATATTACCACCGTAGTCGTGGTGTCAGTTAACTCTTCAACAAGAAACCAGAAGGCGGTTATTTTTCTATTATTATTATTATTATTATTATTATTATTATTATTATTATTATTATTACTATTATTATTACTATTAAGGAGTGCTTGCGTTAGCTTGTCCGATTATGTCCATTGAGCAGTGTGTCCGGGCCCGTCACCCTTCCGGTGTCCGTGGCTTATTTCAAAAGGACTCATGCAGCCCTGTCATCTCAAACAGGCCTCAGTGCAACACCTTAACCTTTGCAAACGCCTTGATAGCCCCTTAAAATACATCCACTGATCTCATGCATGCGTGTCATCTTTAAATAACGCCCATTTAGTTTTGGGGAGATTTTTAATTATAGATTGGGTTTAACAAGCCAGATATTTTCCATAGCATGCACAGCCGCCTTTTCTGCAAAAATAAATACAGGAAAGGCTTGTATTATTATTCATCGTATTGGCCTACCAGTATTAGTATTATTTGTGGTATTATTATTATTGTTGTTATTATTATTATTATTATTATTGTTTTTATTATTATTATTATTAGCGGTGCTTCTCTGTGGCCCGCAGATGGAGAGCTCGGTTTGTCGCTGTTATCAACACTGATCGCCAGGTGCATCAGCTGAAAGGAGACAGCGGCCTCGACTGGAAACAATACACAAAGGGGCAAGAGCTCATAGTGATGCTCATCACTACTTTTCACATTGTGGCACAAATGCATATATGAATTCATGAGGAGTAAGCAATGTCTGTAGAGATGGTGTGCTGATAACGTCACGTTATGGGATATAATACCGGGACGTAATACACCCAATGATGGAGTTACAGTGTTCGTGTTCATATGATTCTAATATTAGTATTTATATTGCGACCATTATTATTATGACATCGCATCGTTGCTTCCGTGTAAAATCCGGCCTCTTTAAAACACCACTTTTCTCTGCTTCCATGTTTGTGTGTGTGCGCGCGCGTGCGTGCGTGTTGTCATTGGACCGAAGACTGTACTCCTCTCCAATAGCATCCTAGCGGCAGTGAATGGGGGAATGAAAAAAAGGGAAGTGCATCCATGCGTGCAGGAGTGGGAGGATCCACTCGCTCCGATCTCGATCGGAGACTTTCTGCAGCGGGACACAAGCAGCCGAGCGCCTCCGCTACTTCCAGGAGAGAGTTACTGCCGGGACATCTACGTACATACACCCTGCTATTTTTGGATTTGTTGTCAAGTTGTGTTGCTGACCCCCCCCCCCGTTCACCCCCCCCCCCCCTCTCTCTCTCTCTCTCTCTCTCTCTCTCTCTCTCTCTCTCTCTCTCTCTCCTCACACACGCACACAGACACCCGCTCACACACACGCACACACTCGAGCTTTTACAAAACTGTTATTCCGCGAAGAAGTTGTCCAGCTTTCTCCCGTCGGCTCGAGGACGAGAAGATAAAGCTCCCTCAGTCCTCTCCGATCGTAACAGGTGACAGTTGAGAGACTTTTGTTGTGTATTGTTATCGCTCCTGACACCCCGGAGAGACGCGGAGCCGGTTTTACACTTGCCTCCTTTCAACTTTCGCGAGCATCACCGCCGAGCTTTTTTTTCTTTTTTTTTTGCATTTCATCTAAGCTCATTTTTTATTTTTTATTTTTTATTTTTGTTTCCTTCCTTCGCGTCTGAGCGGCTCCGGCAGCGTTCCGCCTCCAGAGCGCCACGCGTGCTCCCCGGGATCTCTTCCTTGATCACAAGTTTGACCGTGTTCTTATGGATATCGCAACAGGTCTCGTGTCACTGGAGCGCCTCTCCGCGGCGGAACAGTCCGAGACGTGCATCATGCTGGACGGCATAAAAATGGAAGACCATCCCCTGCGATCGGGACAAGCCATGCTCGGGGTCATGCTCGGTGAGTGCTCTTTCCCTCTGGAACCCGCAGAGGATCGCTGTGAACACGCACTGTACACGCACAGGTCGTACACAACGCACTCCCATCTGGATGAATCGGCTCGTGTTCATGCTTAGGATCATCGTTGCATTAAAAATGGGTAAAAAATCAGACCCAGACATTGGTTCTGCTGTTTGAGTGAAGTAACATTCCATCCTTTATAAATAAAATAATAAACGCTCTGTATTATTTTAATTAAAAAAAAAATACAGCAAATAGATGAGTTTGTGTTTCCGTTTTGCTGACGTGCCTCCGCGGTTTGTTTCGCAGGGAGCGACTGTCATCATCCCTCCGTGTGCGAAGGATGCCAGCGTCCCATCTCCGACCGCTTCCTGATGCGAGTCAACGACTCCTCGTGGCACGAGGAGTGTTTGCAATGCACCGTGTGTCAGCAGCCCCTCACCACCAGCTGCTACTTCAGAGAGAGGAAACTGTACTGCAAACACGACTACCAACAGTAAGCACAACAACAACAACAACAACAACAACAACAGCAGCAGCAAAGAGGCCTCTGCTCTGCTTTATTCATCTTCCGCGTGTAAAAGATGGAGGGGGGGGTGTTAAGATGACACCATGATGGCTCTGGGTTTGGCAGGGAGGCCCTGAGTGTCATTCACAGTGCAGGGACACAACGGGCCAGCTAATGTACCCATCAGCACGAATACAACATTAAACATCGGCCCTTGTGCCGCCGTTTAAGCGGCTTCATGGCGGCCGCGTTTTACCAAAAAGATTAAATCCGATCTTTAAAAAAAAAAAAAAAAAAACATTTCTGAATAATCCGTGAGAATGGGGAACGTCACAATGGCCGGAGGACAGTGGTGTTACTGTCACATGCTGGGCTTTGTCACGGTGTTTCCACCTTCGTGTCTGCGGAACGAGCACATTTATTTTCTGTATCTTAAGAAATAAGCGATCGGACGGAGGCCCGAGAATGTGAAGCCGAAGCCTCTTTCTGTTTTTTTTTTTATACCTTTCTTTCTGTCACGTATTTGCTGGTTACATCATGGATCATTTCAAGATCCTAATAAGCCGCTTTAGTTTATTCAAAATAAGGAAACCATCGTTTCTGTGAGTTTCTTTCGAAGTTCCCAACGCACTTTGGATTCATTTTCCGATCGGCCCAAATTCGCTTTTTTTTTGTCAGCCTGAAGCCTCAAATTGTCTTAAATTTTATTTTTTTAAATATTGATAAATATATTTTATGTTCGAAATCAATCACGTAATTATTTTCATTTAATTCTATTTTTATTTTATTTCAGGGCGTCTCATTTGTATTGGATGTCGACGTGTTTTCGCATGCGCTAAATGCGTCATGGCAATAATTTAACTTTTTTAAAAGTACCTCCGAGATACATGCCCCAAGGTTGTGGTTACACGTTATATATTTAAGCATTTGCACACGCTTGACTAAATACACAAACCCGCAATTGTAAATCTATTAATAATTTACTGTTAAATTGCAGGTTTAATTGTTTTAAAAAATCAAGAAACTTATTTCGTTTTAAAATGCTGGAGTTTGATTAAACATGTATAATTGTGTAATTAAATCCAGATAGTTAATTTTAGTGTGTTAAACCTTTATTGTGTGAAACTCAAAACATAATAAATAGCAAGCATAAGTATTAATATTACAGACCCTAAAATAATAATTCCAATAATTATAGATACATTGCAATAATGCAGGAACTGCCCCCCTGTGCTTTTTGCTTTATAGGTAATTACAATACATTTTGACATTTTATATTGAGCCTCTGGCAAAACAGTATATGGCTGCCATTAGCCATGGAGAAGGATAAATTAGTAAATTGAATTATAAAATGATGAGCTAAGATCAGCTGCAAAGCCAGATTTAGTGACACAAATATGGAGGCGAAGTAACAACAATGTTGAGGGTGGCTGTTTGGCCTGTGAGGACCCCGGGGGCCCCCGTGCTTCTCATTGCATGAGCGCTTTTCATGCTTGTCACTACATTTTCAGCTTTTTGTGTGCAGCCTTTTTAACAATTCTACTTCGATTACCAGGACATTATCGCTCTCTGCTAGATGCCTCGCCGGCAACAAAAGGTTACATCTATTGCCGTGCGTGCCATTCATCCAGCTTTGTGACACCAGTGTAGTCGCCTGATAACAATGGAAAATTCATAGCAGTAACTACGGGATACCGGTGCAGGGCCACGGCGTCACGGCTCAGCGGGCTGCAAGCCGAGACTGTCCGGCAGGGAGAAGGATCTGTTTCTCATGCCTGTTACACAGCGGCACCACTTGTGCTTCTTTTTTGTTGTTGTTGTTGTTTTTTTGGTTTTTGTTCGGTGTGCAAAGACACGAAGACGGCCATAAACATACAGAGACAGCTCTCCTTTTGCTTCTTGCGCTTTACTCTCACCACGGCTTTGACGTGCCTTTGAGGGACAGCTGAACACTTTCTCTCCCCTCTGAACGCTGTGAGCTTGTGTGGCACGTCGGCTCACAGCGACCCGCTGGGCAACGTCCTGCTCTCACACAAACAAATTCATCACATTTTTAATTCTTCACCCTCTCACCCCCACCCCCTCGCTTATTTTTTTTATATTTCTCACCCCTCCCAGGTTAAATGCTATAGCCGGAGGGTGCATCATCCCGTAGACAAGTTACCCTTTTTTGTTTACCCTATTTGCATTGATGGGATACTTAAAGATGTAATTGGCACCTTTTTGACTTTTATGACACCCATTTAAGATGCATTTGTCAGCCCACAAACTGCTTTGGGCTGCGTAGAGAGCTCCTTGCCTTACAGAGGTCTTCGTGCCTAATTACATTCCTGTAGCAACTGATTCATGCCCCGTAATCAGCTCTCACTAGCTATAATAAATCAAGGAATTGGCAACCTTTTTAAAAAAAATGTTGCACCTTTGGAACAGGTTTAAGTGCAGGCGGGGGAAAACAATTGTGTACTGTGTTATTAAAACTCCCACCAACAACACGTCCTACTCCATTCAGTGCAATTATATGGTAACAAGATCGGATTATATTGGCCTCTTTTTATGCCAACCGACTGCCCTGTATTTATCGCCCCTCTCTTTATACAAAAAAATAGTGAATAAGGACGATTCGGGGTGCAATACAATCTCACGTGCGCAGATTGTGCAGGCACATTTACTACAGGAGAAAAGAGAATTTAGTGTATTCCAGAAGAGGGGTAATACAGCAATAAGGCGCTGTTGCCTTTCGTGAGAATATTTCAGAAGAATGATATAATTGAAGGCAAATAGGCATAGCTGTCAGCTGGACGGGAGCCATGGCCGCAGAGGAGGAACAAGCTGGAACGAGCCGGGCGGTATGTAAAAGATAGAGTGGAATTACACCTCCCAGAGAGAGTTTGTTGTGCCCCGGTGTTTGGGGGTCAATTATACGTCATTAGGAAGAGGGAGATCTTTCCCCCTGGGAGACCTTTCCTCTAACCAAGCAGATGCCTTGAACGGGGCCATGTAATAAGGACTATCGCTTGACCAAAGTGTTGGACAACACCCCTGTAATGGACGGCCTCGTTAGAAACACAACACAACGTGACATCAGCGTAGCTGTATTTCACACAGCGGCTGTGTGCTTTGGGGTCCTGCCCGTGGATTTAAAAAAAAAAAAATGTTACTCTCATGCAAAACGTTATTTTCGACACCAGGGCATGCAGATTTTTTTTGAAATTTTTAAAATTGTCGCGCAGTGAGCGAAATGATATTCAGGTCACGGTAGTGTGGGCAGTAGAAAAACACAGGAGTGATGGAGCCATAAAAGCAGAACCCATCTCACCTCCCATGCACGCTGGACGATCCCCCGGTGTGCTGAGAGCTGCTTTTTTAGAAATGTTTGGAGTGCCCTCCTGTGAAATTGTTGTTTTTTAATTAGCGATGCTTGGGACTCTGCAGCAGTGTGTGCCGGGTAGATGCTGACGGCTGGCTTTCTGTGTTAGCTCCCCGAGTGTGTGTGTGTGTGTGTGTGTTTTACTACAAGGCACTCCCGCGCGGCCTGGCACTTTGCAAAACGCTCACACACACACACACACACACACGACAGAGTAAAAAAAAAGAAAAAAGAATGTACTTTGTGTTGTCATCCCAGCTGGGTAGTTTTGCAGTTAATTAAAGACTGTCCTCAGTTCTTCTTAAGTATTTCAGAGAGCGCTCTGATCGGGGATCCACGTTTCTTTGTTTGCAGCTACACTTCTTTTCATTTTTAAAATGTTTTATCCTCCCTAAAAAAGGTAAAAAATGTAAAAAAATGTGTCTCTAGCAGCCACTGCTCTTGGGTGAATAAAAGAAGGACCTGTATAGAGAGACAAATCTAATGTTAGGAACACTAAGCCGAATAATGTTGCTTCAGCTTGCTGGGGTTTTCGGGAGAGGAGCTCGCTGGAGCTCGGCCCGTTCCTCTGTAAGGAAGTATTGGGTTTTATGTCAACATGGCTCGGCCTGTCCCAGCAGCGTACTAGGATGCATCATCCGTCATCTCATGGTTTGCTAACGGTCCCCCCCCCCCCCCCCAATATATTCAGACCCATTAAAGGACCTGTTGGAGTGGTATTTATGTGCATCACCAGTTACCGCTTGGCGTCTCTTGTTTTTTTTTGCCCTTTCCGGTTCCCACAAATAGCTCTTGAGTGGTGAATACTTGATTGTTGGCGCAGCATTTTACATGAACACCTTGTGTGTATGGAGGGTGCTGTTCTAACATTTACATCGGGCTTTTGTTTAGGCATTTTTGTAAAGGCATTTCTGTGTTTTAATATAAACAAGTGGGAGCCGTGTGAGCGCACGTGTGTGTATGTGTGTGCGTTCGGGAGGGGGTTGGGGGGGGGACTATAAGTATTCTAATGCGTCCGACCAGCAGTAGCTAGAACACAAAGCACTTTGCAGGATGCTCTGGGAAGCCACAGAGGCTGCACGGTAATGCCCATCACCACTTTAGAGGGCAGACGAGTGGCGAGGGATGTGGAGCGAGGTCTCTGTGGCTCTGTGTGGATGTGCCTGGTGTGCTCACGTTACACTGGATGATAGCGGCGCGGTGCCGAGGAACTCGAGCGTGCAATCCGTCGGTAGCCACAATTTAACCTCATCTCCTAAAGCCGCCGCTTAGGCAGCCAGTGGGACGTGCCAGTCAATCGGGAGAGAAAAGCCTCGGCTCGGCAATGTAGTGATTTTCATTACGGGGCTCCAAGTCCGCGGGCCTTCAAGGTTTATTTTCACAGCATGACAAGTCTTCATAACAAAAACGGAACGCAACCACAAACCATTAAATGCAATTTACAAATTAGATTTTGGCTAAATCTGTGAAAAACTGCAATAGCTTTCTCAAGGTAGCTACCAGAGAAATACACGCACTCAGCAAATGTTTTAAATTTCAATTTGCCAGATTATATGTTTAATATGAGCATGTCTATACGCGTTGTTTTTTTTTTTTGCTGTGCTGAAATTGTTTTGTTTCAAATATAATTCACGCCGTGTGCGAAAGTGTAACATTTGCAAAATGATCTCCGCTCATTTCCCGTATTTTAAACAGCATTTTCCCAATTAGTCTCATTGTACTCCTGTAGTTTGGAAATAGCCCATCCTCCCCCCCCCCCTCCGCCCCCCCCGTTCCTTCCAGGCGGCCCGGTCGAACGTGCATGAGAAATTGAGACACGGCCTCCGCTGCCGGCCCCAACTATGTATATGTGATCCCACTCTGGAATGTTTTTCCAACACGTAGGCTTTTCACAGTTACACTAGAGAGGACTGGCATCATAGTGGCAAGTGCTGCATTCAGACTGTTGTGTGCCCAGGGCTTACTCTCACACTCACGTCACACATTCTGGCTCTACATGGGAATGGGCAAAGCAGTGTGTTTGTCTATGCGCCCCAGGTTTCTGTGAGGCTGTGGTTGTGTGTGTGTGTGTGTGTGTGCGTGATTGCTTCCTCTTTGTGCTCCTTTCTTTCTTTGTCTCTAATCGAGGCACTTTCCTCACATTTACTGTCTGCCTGCATTTCAAACATATAGATCAGCGCCTCATCTTAGTTGCTCCATGTCTAAATTCCAGCCCTCTAGATCTATTTTATTTTATTTTTTTTTTACAGATAAACAATTCTTTGTCTCTCTTTTTTTTTTCTACCTCTTTTAATCTTCATCAAATGAGATTAGCCCCCAAATACCGGTATTCCTTCCCAAAGTGACTGACAGAGATTTGCACTTTTATCATTAAGTGTGACACTAAGCCGGCCGGAGCTTTGTCTTGAATGGAGGGTCTGACGGAAACGGGGGCTCCTAATCCTTTTATTTGTGTCAGACCCAGAAATAGGGAATAATGGGGCCGGGGTGGGATGGGGCCGCAGAAGGCCCCGGCCCTTCAGACCCGGCCTCCACAGCCAAGTGAGCATGAGACTCCTCCTATGTGGTCTATGCACTCGAGCGGACGCACACACACACACACACACACACACACACACACACACACACACACACACACACTCACACTCACACTCACACTCACACTCACACACACTCACACTCACACTCATGCGCGCACAGGCGCCCATTTGTGCATCTACAGTATGTCGAAATGTGTGCTCGAGCAAATGCACACAATCAGAAGGTTTCGCCGCCTTGTGCACCGACACATATGTTCACTCACTTAGGCGTCCGATCGCAGGTTGCGCGCACGCGCAGGAAAACTGTTGTTCCTGCTCACGGCACAGCACATGACCGCCTACAAGTGCACGCATCGCGATAGCAGGAGGGTTGAGTCTAGGATGAGATTAATAAAGTTTGCCGGTTCCCTGGTCGAGGTCCAACGGCAGGCTTTTGTCCGCGGCTCCCATCGGGTTTGTGGGGCTTCAGCTCCTTTTGTGTGTGCACTCTTGTGGTAATCCGTCTCCAGCGGGAGTCCCCCGGGGCACTTTATTTACTCATTCAACTGTTGGGAAGTCTGTTAGACTGCAGATCAGATGCGGTGAAACCAATGTGATTACTTTAACCACCGCTTGCAGATTCCTGCCCAGCGTCTCCTCTCGGACAGAGCCGGCGTGTCCTGCAGGTAGGGGGGGAGTGGGAAGGGGGTTGGGGAGGTCCAAACGGGCTCATCCAGCTCCCCGCGTCCTGTTTACCAGCCTGGTTCGAGGGCTTGTGAAAGTTCTGCATCAGTTATTGGAACTCCTGTGCCTACACTCTGCAGAGCTGACTTGAGTCCTTTTATTATCCTTGTGTATTTGGGTTCATTATTTTTTTTCTCCCGGTGATCTGAAAAAGAGTTTGGAGCTGAATAATTGACGGCTGACTGTCTCGTTCGCGCCCGACCACAGTTCGGCACCACAGCGAGTGTGGTGCCGAACTGTGGTGTTAAAACTAGCGTCTATGCAAACAATGAGATGGATTTGGTTATCCATCCATCAACATAAATCCAGAGCTATGTATTTGGGACTAACCCCTGTGTTAAACCATTGCAGGCTGTCAGGCTTTCTAAATTTACTCTGCGCCTCTTCCCCCTGGCGTGGCTCGGGAATATGGTCGAGATCAGCTGCCAGAGCCGGCATCGACGGTGAGAGCTCCCCAAACTCGCTGTTTAGGACCCACCGCTGATTGGTGATGGCTGTCTTGGCAAGAAAAATAACTCCCGATGAAAACAGTGCAGATTGGGTTTCCAAGCCCCCCCTACACACACACACCGACCCCCACGGCGAGCCAGCGTGATTTGTGCATGAGGTCGCTTGACCCATGGAAGCTTCAAAAAGCAGCAAGGGGAAATATTTGGATGATCCTGGTGGGGGAGTGGAGACGTGGGAGGGGAGGCAGAGAGATGACGGGGGCTCGGTGAGAGCGAGGCGAGGCGAGGCGAGGCGGCGTAAGGCATGGCAGATGTGGAGTCGCCGTGCCGCTGCGATGACAGCGGAGTGTGTGCGCGGAGCGGATGGCTGGTGTCCCCGAGGGACGGCTGCAACGCGGACGTCGCGTTTCTGTAAAAAAAAAAAAAATGGTGGCTGAGCGTATAGAGGGAAACATGCATGAGGGAGTCAGTGGCGTTGCAGGAGATTATCATCTGATACTGATCGTTTGTACCTCTCACCCCCATGTTGCACACCCCCTCTGCTCGCTTCCTACCTCTTCCCCGCCGGTTGGATTTTAATGAATCTCAAAAACGCTCTGGAAATTCCATGAATCATGAAAGCCGCAAACCTGGTATGAAATGAAATGAAAAGAAAAGGGACGATGAGGGTATAAAATCGGAGGAGTTTTCACATTTTCTTTTGTGCACATGTGATTTCGTTGTGCTCTCTGGATGGTCATTTCTGTCCAGTTGCCTTGATAAGAAAAATGTGAGTTTGTTTGGTCCATTCGTCTACATATTCTCCACTAGCCACAGTATAGTTTGATTCAACCTCACGGGCTCCTGGCCCATTATTAATGCACAGAAACCCCTTTTCAACCGAAATAGCTGTAGGACGCTGCGGCTTGATGCAAATCCAGACTCAGCAGTTAAAAGAAAAGCAAAGCTCTGGTCTGAAAAGCAGCTCCGATCATTCTTCGGGGCTCTAACGCTTGTCGCTGCCTCCTCCTGATAGTGGGCGGGCAGACCGGACCCCCCCCCCCCCCCCCTTCCACCCCCCCAGGGTGTCTGTCTGCCTCGACGTTGGCCCTGCAGAACCCGCCTCGCAGGCCGGAGTAGCGCTCTGAAACCGGAGCTCCCAACGTTGTGCTGTGATCCCAGCTGGAGAGGCAGCTCCGACTCGGACCGGAGCCCCCTCGCAGCGTGCCGCCGACCTCCGTCACCCCGCCGCGCTTTTTTGCACAACGTCGACTAGTACTACATTATTTATCGACCTGAGGTCTTTGGTTCTTCGGTGACGCAAAATGTTCGTTCTGCCGATGCAATTTTCAAGATGGATGTTTCGCATGACTCGCGCTGTCGGTGAAATGCGATGCCATCCGTTGTGTCCATGTTGTAACCATAAAATCTGGCTTTCACAAAAATGCCACTTTTGAGACTCTTGTGGTGTGAACGTGTCTCCAAGTGTGTGTTTTTCCAGTTTCTCCGTACAGCGTGTGTATCATATGGCATCCCGTAGGTTCCAGCTTCGCTTTTGCATCCAGTCTTTTACTTTGAAGCATTCCTGTGTGAACGTGCGCTCGCGTGCGTGCAGCCCACATGTGTGCGTGTAGTGGGTCTGTCACCCGGCCAGGCATTGGACATGCTGTTGGCAGGCGACACAGTCTGTGTATTCTCCCCCCCCCACTCCCCTCGGTCGTGCTGCTCTGGCGGCAGAAAGCGGTGCGTGCCACCCAAAACCACCGGCCAACTCCCGCACCCCCCCCTAACCCTAACCCCCTCTCCGTTCCATCATCATCCAACCGGCCTTCTCCCCGCTCTCCGCGCTCTCCTTTCCTGGGCCCCAGAGCCTGGGCTGTGGCCTGTGGATGAGTGCTACATCCTGGCTGTCAGCACAGGGGTTAGCTGGGGATTGGCCTGTGGTGGAAGCGCAGTATCAGGCCCCGTCTGTCAGCTCCTCGTTCCACTTCCTCCCCCACTCCCCCCCCCCGCCCCTGAGCGCCAGGCTGCAGTCCGCGGCGCAAACATACGGCCGAGCTGTGACGGACTGAGACCCCTGAACTTGAAAGTGAAAGGATCGCCCCTCAGAATGGGTATATTCATAACCATGCCAACCAAAAGTGGCCGTTCAGAAGCCTTAAGTGCTCGTGGTGTTGTGTTTTTAAACAGGCCGCGGAAGCTTTGACATATAGTTTACTATTTCGCCCGGTATTTCATTTCAGGCACTTTTAACAGTCGCCGTCTGAGAGGAAGGACCTCTCGCCCGTGTGAGCGAGACCAATTTCCATTCGTCAGATTGATAGTCAAGATATATTATAAACCTCGTGGCCATTTTCTGCCATTATTCTGCCATTAGATTTTGTGCAGAGCCGTGGAAGCTTACCTTCACTGTGTGTATGGATCACATTATCTTACATACATGCTCACACACACACACGGACACGCATCTGCACTGCACATGGTCGCTGACAGGCCTACCCATGTCGGAGGATTTGCGTCTATAATCCGATTAATTGGTGCATCTCTCGCCCCTGGTAGCTGGAGGCTGCTTACGGTACCCGGAGGCCACGCGGCGGGGCGCGAGGCCTGCAGGGACGCAGCACGCTCTCCGGCATCAGCGTCTCTTCATGGCGTACGTGTTCCATGAGTGATTACCGCAGAGGAATTTCTATCGGTTCCTCTTGAGGGGTTTGGCTTCTTTCAACTTTTAGCAAAATTCGACACAGAGGAACTTTTTTTTTATCCCCACATAAACAAGTTGGTTGTTGCTTGGCAGAAGCCTCGGCAGGTTCAAAGGCTTTGGTAAGATACGCTTGGCCTGTGGGATGAATATTATAAGAACGTTAACCATAATCCTTATTAACATCCTCCAAACTACTTGCAGGTTCAGCGCCCTTAGTGCGCAGTGTGTTTTTCTTTTTCCCCACAAGTCTATGTTAGGGCCTATCTACAGAACGTGCTGCCATTCATGATTTTATTATAGGCTTTAGCCTCACCACAACTCATACATAGGGAAGACTAATGCTTTCTGTCTCCTTTTCAAATTGTGTATATCTATATATCCTTCTTTTGACATTTATTTTGGTAAATATGTTGCATTAAAAAGATTCCAATTTGAATTTCAACTTCAAACTTAAATTGATATAACATGATGATTTGTTATATTTATTTTCAAATGAATACAAAGAGGCATATGTCATGTTAATTAAACTAAAACACCTTAAGTTTTGGGACCAAAAGAGTTGAATTGCTTGTTTGAAGAGGTGAACAAAATAAAATGAAAGGTTAGCTAAGCCCAAACTAATTTGTTTGGATAAACAGTAACAACTAAAACGCTATAACTAAAAGTAGTGAATACATAAAAAAAAATGTCCACTCAATAACAACGGTTTCAATGTTAATAGTTGAATAACGTGACTTTTAAAAGGCTCTTTTGAGAACCTCTGTGTTCGAGGGTAAAAATTTAAACACAGGCTCCAACTTCCAGAATATTGTCTGCATGACTTTAGTTTCACTGTTATTTACTCTATGCGGTTCACCAAATAAAAATAAAAAATGCAGATGGTGTTAAGCTGTCAAAAAATCACATTCTCGCGGGTACTTTCTTGGGATTGTCCAAATGTCTGAACACTGCGCTGCTGGCAGGACGAGCGAAAACAACCCGCAGAAATGTATTTAGCAAATAGCCTTTTTTTTTTTTCAATTTCTCCCACATTCTGGCTCTAATAAGCCCTGACACACCCTAACCACCTCTCAAAGAGTACATCTAGTGTGGTGTCCAGGGGAAGCCTGCGGTTCTGGAGCCGGAGAAGGAGTCGTTCCCTGCCGTCCCACAGAGACGGCAGGAAGATAAGAAGGAGAAGTGGCCTCTCCGCGTAAAAACATCCCACCAGGAAGTAGCCTAACATGGGGGAGAGATGGAGGGCTTCAGGTCTCCTGTGAAAATCCTCCTGCAACTGGAAGAAAATGCAGGACATTTCGTCGAAGCGAGGATTCCTTGGTTAATGTTGACTAGAAACATTAGTCATTCAGAATCCACTACAAGATGCTATTGTGGTATCGCAGCGATCCATTTGAAGTTTGTACTACTTTGGATTTCTACGAGGGTTCTACTAACCAACAGCCACGGAAATAAAGAAGGGGGGTTATGAGGGGGGGGCAGCAAAGTACAAGCGACAGACTCTTGGCAGACGTAGCCGCCGCACCGCTTGTATTTTGAAATATTTGAGAAGGCGAAGTGAAAAGGCTGCCGCTCCTTCTAGACGACGCGCAATAAGGGAACCGTAGGGAAGGAGGAACAGCGGGCGGTTTCACTAACACAGGAGATCGGCGGCATTAAAAAAGATTTACACCCGCAGCTCTTAGACACTTTTCTTCTGCTCAATGGTTCCTCTTTTACAGATATTCCAAGGAAGTAATAAACTGCACTGACAAGCATCCGAGTAGCTCTGAAACATCCCTCATGGGCACCGCAGGTCCGCCGCTTCCATCGCGGGGCCTCGGCTCCGTGCGGTTCCTCCTGTGTGTCAGCGAGCGTATTATCTATCGGCTGGCTGTTGTTTGTTGATTGTATCAAAGACATGTTGCGTAACAAACTGTAATCCATCAAAGGTTTGGATTACATAAATGCTCAACTGACTCTCCCGGTTGGTCAGTCAGTTGATCACTTATCTCGTGGTGCTTTTGGCCGTGTGGTTGAAGGCCTGCGGACCTGGCGGTTAAGTTCTCTTGAAGCCGTGAGACGCGGAATGAGGCCCTGAGCCGTGTGAGGCGCCCGTAGCATCGCATGCTACGTTGGCTAAAGTCAGTGGAAACTCTTACTTTGCCTTGCAATCGCATTATTGTTTGGGGTCCTGTCTTTGATATGCTAAAGAATGGCTCGGAGAGACGAGTGGAAAGAATATGCATTATCTGCTAATTATTAAGATTAAGGCTGGGATAAATAAAGCGGGACGAATCGGAACATTTGTCTTGAGTAAAGTGTTCTCCCACCACAGCAGTTGTCTCGCTCGTACAGAGTGTCCCCTTTGAATCTGGAGCTGGGACCAGGAGAGGAGAGGAGAGGACTGGAGAGGAGAGGACTGGAGAGGAGAGGAGAGGACTGGAGAGGAGAGGAGAGGAGAGGACAGGACTGGAGAGGAGAGGAGGGGAGAGGACAGGACTGGAGAGGAGAGGAGAGGAGAGGAGAGGAGAGGAGAGGACTGGAGAGGAGAGGACTGGAGAGGAGAGGAGAGGAGAGGACAGGACTGGAGAGGAGAGGAGGGGAGAGGACAGGACTGGAGAGGAGAGGAGAGGAGAGGACTGGAGAGGAGAGGAGGGGAGAGGAGAGGAGAGAAGAGGACTGGAGAGGAGAGGAGAGGAGAGGAGAGGACAGGACTGGAGAGGAGAGGAGAGGAGAGGACTGGAGAGGAGAGGAGGGGAGAGGAGAGGAGAGGAGAGGACTGGAGAGGAGAGGAGAGGACAGGACTGGAGAGGAGAGGAGGGGAGAGGACAGGACTGGAGAGGAGAGGAGAGGAGAGGACTGGAGAGGAGAGGAGGGGAGAGGAGAGGAGAGGAGAGGACTGGAGAGGAGAGGAGAGGACAGGACTGGAGAGGAGAGGAGGGGAGAGGACAGGACTGGAGAGGAGAGGACTGGAGAGGAGAGGAGGGGAGAGGAGAGGAGAGGAGAGGACTGGAGAGGAGAGGAGAGGAGGGGAGAGGAGAGGAGGGGAGAGGAGAGGAGAGGAGAGGACTGGAGAGGAGAGGAGAGGAGGAGAGAGGAGAGGAGAAGAGAGGACTGGAGAGGAGAGGAGAGGAGGTGAGGGGAGAGGAGAGGACAGGACAGGACTGGAGAGGAGAGGAGAGGAGAGGAGAGGAGGGGGGAGGACTGGAGAGGAGAGGAGGGGAGAGGAGAGGAGAGGAGGGGAGAGGACTGGAGAGGAGAGGAGAGGAGAGGAAAGGAGAGGAGAGGAGGGGAGGGGAGAGGAGGAGAGGGGAGAGGACAGGAGAGGAGGGGAGGTAAGAGGAGGGGAGAGGAGAGGACGGGAGAGGACAGGAGAGGACGGGAGAGGAGGGGAGAGGAGGGGAGGGGAGAGGAGGAGGGAAGGGGAGAGGAGGAGGGAAGGGGAGAGGACAGGAGAGGAGGGGAGGGGAGAGGAGGGGAGAGGAGAGGAGAGGAGAGGAGGGGAGGGGAGAGGAGGGGAGAGGATGGGAGAGGAGAGGATAGGAGAGGAGGGGAGGGGAGAGGAGAGGAGAGGAGAGGACTGGAGAGGAGAGGAGAGGAGGGGAGAGGAGAGGAGGGGAGAGGAGAGGAGAGGAGAGGACTGGAGAGGAGAGGAGAGGAGGAGAGAGGAGAGGAGAAGAGAGGACTGGAGAGGAGAGGAGAGGAGGTGAGGGGAGAGGAGAGGACAGGACAGGACTGGAGAGGAGAGGAGAGGAGAGGAGAGGAGGGGAGAGGACTGGAGAGGAGAGGAGGGGAGAGGAGAGGAGAGGAGGGGAGAGGACTGGAGAGGAGAGGAGAGGAGAGGAAAGGAGAGGAGAGGAGGGGAGGGGAGAGGAGGAGAGGGGAGAGGACAGGAGAGGAGGGGAGGTGAGAGGAGGGGAGAGGAGAGGACGGGAGAGGACAGGAGAGGACGGGAGAGGAGGGGAGAGGAGGGGAGGGGAGAGGAGGAGGGAAGGGGAGAGGAGGAGGGAAGGGGAGAGGACAGGAGAGGAGGGGAGGGGAGAGGAGGGGAGAGGAGAGGAGAGGAGAGGAGGGGAGGGGAGAGGAGGGGAGAGGATGGGAGAGGAGAGGATAGGAGGGGAGGGGAGAGAAGGGGAGGGGAGAGGAGAGGAGGAGAGGAGAGGAGAGGAGAGGAGAGGAGAGGAGGGGAGAGGAGGGGAAGGGAGGGGAGACGACAGGAGAGGAGGGCAGGAGAGAGGAGGGGAGAGGAGAGGAGGGGAGAGGAGGGGAAGGGAGGGGAGAGGGGGGGAAGGGAGGGGAGAGGAGGGGAAGGGAGGGGAGAGGACAGGAGAGGAGGGCAGGAGAGAGGAGGGGAGAGGAGAGGAGGGGAGAGGAGTGGAAGGGAGGGGAGAGGGGGGAAGGGAGGGGAGAGGACAGGAGAGGAGGGCAGGAGAGAGGAGGGGGGGGGAGGGAAGGGGAGAGGAGGGAGGGGCTCACGCCGCAGCGATGTGTGACGAGGAAACATCTCAACCTCGCGCAGGTTCAGGAAGAAACGCCTGCTCCTGGTTAGTCCCTCTGATTCGCAGTGATAAACAATTCCTGTGGTCTCCGCCTCAAAGAAACAGCACTGAGTGTTCACGGGGGGTTTGTGTGTTGCAATGGATGCATTGACATGTAGCGCAGTTTGAGTGGTTTTTGTGTTTTTTTCTTAAATTCCAAACATTAAAATAAAATAAAAATAATCACTCTCTCACTAGAAATATCATGATTGATGTCACATTTGTAGACGCTTGAAATGGACCAGTGGGCTGTTGGTGTGGTTCAGCGTGACATCAAAGCAGTTTGAAACATGGTGATTTTATTAAGCGCGGTGAGATGTTTCAATCGCAGAGTAGATACAGAGAGGTCTGTTGTCTCCTCTGCCCTTAGCTGAAGTCTTATCTGCTGCTGCACTTCCATGCAGATGCCTGGCATCGAGCCTCGGGGTGATAAACATGTCTGCAGAAGGCAAGTGTTGGTGGTGAGGATCCATGAGGTTAGCAGGATCAGAGCCCTGCTGAAAGGACGTCAAGCCAAGCAAACAGGAATAATAAACAAACAGCCGGTTATGTCATGTAATCAGATTCATCACATCTCCCAACCGGGGAGAGGCAGGTCTCTGTCGGGCTGTTCTTTATTACTTTGCAGTCCAAAAAACAGGCCGGTTAAGTAAAAAGAACAGTAGTAGGCGAGGAAGGTGGGGAAGCTTTGGGGATTTCAAACCACAGGTTTTTACTTTTGCGCGCTTTATTTTGCCCTTGTGTTATTTTCTCTCTGAAATCGTGTTTTGCTTTTTCCTTCTGAGGGAATTTTTCACGTCTGTCTTACGAGAGAAAGTCTTCTTTCTGGCGCTGGTCGACCGGGAACGGCTGATCGAGTTGACTGCTAAATTATTCGAATCAATTTGACTTTTTAGACCTCAGGGAACGTAAACAACATGCCTGTTTTTTCTTTTTCGCCGTGCGTCTTCGCATTCGCAATTTCAGCTCAGTTTGGTGACTTTGTGAGCACTCGCGAAGTGGTGTGAGACTTGCTCGTGTGCGTGTGCAGCCTGTGTGAGTCCTGCGGGAGCGGGAGTGGTGCACCACCTGGGCCCTGCCTGTGCAGTCGTTTGCTCGGGGCTGCCGCTTTAAGTGGGAATTATTACTTGAGAGATAAGTATGGAGATAAGCCAGTCGTAGCCCGCGGAGACGTACGAGGTGTCCGGGAGTGCGAGAGGTGCACCTGACCTGGAAATGAATGGCGTGAAGGTACAAGTGCAGCACATGAACCTCCTTTTTCATCCCGGCGCTGTGTCGTAAGGGCAACGCCTCAGATCGTGACATAGATATTGAGATGTATGTTTGTGGGAGTGTACGATTTTATCTGGTGTTTAGGTTAAAACGTCAGTACTTTTTTGCATCGTAGCGTTGAAGCTAGACGGACTATGAGGGGTGTGGTGAGAACGTTGAACCTCATCCTTTACTCTTTAAGTGTAAAAAGTGTTACGTTTTATTCATTTTTTATTCTGACCCTCGCCAGCAATACTGTTCCATGAAAAATCTTGAAATCTTAAGAAACGATTGGTTCCGTGGATTCCCTAAAATCTATATTGATCTACTTTAAAAAAGCGTTTATTTTTTTCTCAGCTACAAGAAATTCAATGGGATTCACTGCTTAAGTCAAAACACTATTTCTCTTTATTTTTCGTCGTTTTTCTTCCTGAAAAGACAAGTGATGACGTGTCTGTTCCACCGAGGTGTGTGGGAGAAACATCCTTCATGTTTGGTATGTGAAGTCACAGCTCCAAGGCCCCGTACCAGCCGTCTTTCCTTGAAGTGCCTTTTCTCCCATCAGGTGAACTTGTGGCCCGTAGCATGATTGCTATATTAGACCATCCCTCACATGTATGAGACAAGAAAGTTGACATGTTACAGTCTGTCAACCGCGAGAC
Source organism: Apeltes quadracus (assembly GCA_021346845.1). Lineage (NCBI taxonomy): Eukaryota > Metazoa > Chordata > Actinopteri > Perciformes > Gasterosteidae > Apeltes > Apeltes quadracus. Next base: position 12,719,238 of record CM037929.1, on the reverse strand, counting down.
GAGAACCAACACCCTTTAACACAGTTTAGCTCCAACGCGGCGACACTTACATGCCAGAGGAGCTCGTTGGATGGCTGCCAAAAACTAAAAAAAAAAAGAAGCCAGGCCAGATCATTGGGATCCTACACAAGGTCACAAAGTTCAGGCTCTTTGTGCCATTATGCAAATATATCGCTCCTCCTAATGTCGCGTTTGTATCCACTGCCACAACAGTAAGAGACACAAACTAAGGACCAGCGGAGACAAAGAGAGGAGTACTTACAGGATCGCTCTTCTGACTTCATCCATTTTATTCCTTTCAAAAACCTATGTGGCTAACTAGAACATGTCTTCTCATCTGCTAATATTGCCTTTTTTGTTTCTTTTTCACCAAAAACTCCAAACGTGTTCTCAGACAGCCCGTTAATGTCGAGGAAGGTCACCCGCTGTTATGATTGAAGCGAGCGCCGGTTGCTTCGACCCACCGCGCGTCGGCTCTTAGGTGGCCGGTCAGCTTGTCAGTCAGGTTGGGTGGGTTTTTTAATCATTTCATCTTTGCTCGGGGGCTCTCCCGAGACCCCCGCAACGTTTAGCAGTCTGCAGCTCAGGACCCCGGGGCTCGCCTAAGCTCTGCCCGTATCCGTGCTGCCATTATTAGCTCTGCTCTCCAGAGCACGCCGCTCATCTCTCCCCCGAGAGGGCGGCTGAGAAATGAAGCGAGCTGGCTGGGGCGCGGCGGCGGAGGGCCAATAGCCCGACAAGGAACAGTAATTACTCCATTGATATTCCTCACACAATAACACTGTCATCTCTCATTTGCATAACCTCGGCTCTGCCCGCCACGGCAGATGAATGCATATGATCTTGTCAGGAGGCTGCAGGAGTTTAGATGGGTTGCGAGTTTTTCTTTCTTTTTTTTTTCACCTCCTTCTAGGTGGCTTTTTTCTTCTCCTCAAACATGCAGGATAAACCGTTTTAATTGCGATGAAGTCGGCAGAACGAAAGACTCGATTCCCGTTTCCGCCGCTGCGGTCTGACTCGGCCGTCGTCGTTGTGGTATTAGGACATAAGCAAGAAAATGGAGGAGAGGAGACTTGCAACGTTGTATGTGCCCGCCTCAGAGGATGAGAGTGTGTTGAGGGGGTGGGGGGTGTCAGCGGACGTCACCGGGCCCCGTCTCACTCCTCGGTTAATGGCCATTGGTCATAGGCTGTCTCCCCTTTATTTCTTTTGCTCTCCTGCTCGATCCTTCCAGGTCCCCCACTGGAGCGGCGCCCTCGGGCACCGCATCATTTATTGCTGTCAGGAGTCACAGGGGAGAGGAGGGGGAAGAGCAGAGAGAGAGAGAGAGAGAGAGAGAGAGAGAGAGAGAGAGAGAGAGAGAGAGAGAGAGAGAGAGAGAGAGAGAGAGAGAGAGAGAGAAAGGAGTGTGGGGGCTGGGAGGGGTGGGGGGGGGTGCAGGAGGAGGGGAGACAGGGAGAAGATGTGCTGCAGAGAGAAGCCAATGGAGGCAATGGGGAAAGGCAGGCACGCTAGACTGTCAAATCTCAGCCGTTGAATATTTAATGGAGCCTGGAGTGTTTATTTAGTTAGCCTGTCGATTTTTACCGCTCTGTCAATAGCGGCTCCCGTGTAGCCTGCTGATGATCTTTAGTGTCTCTTCCCCCAGGAGAGGCCAGGCACTAAATGCAATTATGGATTTTCCTGCACTGCAATGTGTTTGATATTTTTACTGATCTAATTTGCAATCTGGTAGTTTATTGTTTGGCATTTTAGTGGCGCTCAAGTGGCGGGGCAAATTTGATTTCCCCTCATAATTCTTTATAACTTCATTAATGCTGTTAGCACATTGGCACAGATCTTAAATAAAGCTAGAGAATCATTGTATGGCTGAATGCATTCCTCATTTTATTGTCTCCTTGCTCCATACTACTTTTTTTTTTTTACTGATTCTGGTTCTAATTAAAAATCATCCTAGTGGTGTGCTGTCTTTGTGAAATATGAAATCATCATCTGATTTGAATGTCTGCTCTCACAGAGGCCTCGCGCGCCCCGGCTCCGTTGCGGGCAGGATGAAACCAAATAAAAAACAGTGGCATCCAGCATCTTCAGAGACAAATGGACGCATTAGCAGATGAGCAGCAAAAAGTAACAGGGGCGAAATAATGCGGGCGATTGCCTCAAAGAGAGACGGTGTGGCTGCGCGTGTTTCCGTAGAGCCGTAGGATTTCCTGCCCCTATGACGGATGTGTTAGTTACAGGGGGCAACATTAGCCGTAATGCTGTTAGCATGTAGCTGTGTGAGTGATGTGCTAGTTAGATGCCCAGCAGTAGAGCTAATGGTGTTAGCGTGTTGAGCCTTCGGAGGGATGCAATCGGTTAGGCTGTGATGGATGAGTGTCGTGCCGCGGAGGCCTGCAAGCCTCCTCATTCGCCAAGCTGTCAGCTTCTTAAGTGGACGTGCACAATTAGTACTGAAATCAGAGACCGCTTAATCTGATGGGAGGCTTTGCATTCGGTCGGAAAAATGGCTCATCTAGCCGGTGGTGAGTGAATGATGGCCGCTTAGAAGAAAAAAAACGTCGAGAAAAAAAAAAGAAAGAGTCAAAGCGACGCGCTGATACACATCTTTTTCCTTCAGCAAGTCTACAGTCAGTATGACGCTGAAACTTGGTCCTGGTTGAAAAAGTATGGATAAAGGAGAGCATTATTCCCGGAGCTTTATTTCCCAAAACTTTTTCCCCGTTTCAGGTTTAAAAAAAAAGGATCCAATGAGCTGTTCTCTCACCGCGATCCAGAGAATGAATGACAGTTGGATGCTGTTGTACGTCGTAGAAAAAACAACTGGCCTGCTGGTTCAGGGGACTAAAGGACGCGACACTCAAACACCCGCGAGCAAAACAAACAGAGGACATATATCAAAGGCATGAGGTAGCGTAGCTGTGCCTGAATCTAAGTACGTTTTCCTTCAGCTCATTGCCCCGGTGTTATTCTACACGACGTACCAATCGTTTTCTGGAATGTCCATGGTGAACAACAATGGTTTACTAATATTCATATGTTTTGAGTTCGATGGCTAACTTAAGATCATTTCGTTCCAGACCGAAAAGCCCTCTGAAGATGCTCAATACTCTTTAGCTATAAATTACAAACATGGTGATATAATTACTATTTCTGATGATTCACTTGGAAACTATCTTCATGAACTGCAGTGTTACCGTTGCTCTCTACAACAGCACCCCCTTTGTTTTTATTTGTAGTCAAGCTTTCAATTGCCCTCGTTGAGGTAAATTTGAACACAACAAATACAAAAATAAAGCATCCTGACAGCAACGATAACTGAGATCCGTCGTCAGTTCGGCCGACGCTCTCGACCCTTCCCCGTTGCGTCCCTTGTGGTTTGAGGAGAGTGCAGACCCTCCCGGCCCGACCTCAACCACATGAGCAGATAGCAGGCGTGTTTGCCCTCCGACCGTGCGAACAGTTCATCGTCCTTATCAGATGACGTGGGGGAGCTGAGCGGAGGAGGATTTCTCTTGGAGCAGGAAATGTCGTTTCTCCGTAATAGTGCATGATTCATCCCTCCACCTTTGACTAAATAATGAGGGATGACAATTAGAGCGAGCCATGAGAGTAAGAATCAAAGGGGGTTGAGATTCCACTCGGCCGAGTCGGGGCCCGTCCTGCGCGTGCTCCGTGCAAACTGGATCCAGATGTCGAGGTCTGTGCTGCCATGAGCCGCTGCCGCCGCCACAGCCGCACGGCAGGCTCTCTTTCTGCCAGCCAGCCAGCCAGCCAGCCAGCCGACTGCTCAACCTCCACGCCTGCAAACATGAAGTGAGCGTCTCCCGCGGCGAGAGCTCGGGACGAACGGAGGCCCCCCGGCTCCAAATAGAGGGATTCCAGCTTTCAAAAGTATCATTTCTTTCGCATGCTGTGATTTATCCAGCGGTCCAACCCGGGTCTCCGTCCTCTCTTTGTCTCTGCTCGTCCCTTACCGCTGCCCGTTCATGCTGGCACTGGATAAAATTAGGATTTTTAGCAGGCGGGATATATTTGCATATTGGCAAAAAAAGGGTCACGTATTGGCAACAGGTATTGATTCATTTGTGCTTTACAACTCTTTTTTTCTTTCTTTTGCAACAAGAATAAAGTACAGCGCTCAGGTCGCTTGTGAATCGATGTGTCGGTTGGCGGGGAGGACACGCGGGGAGGGGGGGGGGGGGGGTTGAGTAGTGGGGGTCGGCCGTTGTCACTCAGCTGAATCAATGGTCCAGCGTGGCAAAGAAAAGGCAGGCGGAGCGCTATTGATATGTTTAACAAATTAACCCTGATGACGGCAGGTGTGATTGTGGAGCGAGGCTCTGGGGTCAGCTCGTCATATGGTGGCTAACAGACACGATATTGCTGCGTGTCCTGATCCCTCCATTCCCTCACAATGGCATTAGGGGCACCCCAGGGAAATAAAGTGTCCCACTCCCCTATCCCCAGTGCTCTTCAAATTAACTCCCCCAGAAGGTTAAGCTCCCTGATTCATAATTATTCAAGCCCACCACCAGCAACACCACCACCACCACCACCACCACCACCCTCTCCACACTCACTTCCCAGACCCCTCTCTCTCTCTCTCTCTCTCTCTCTCTCTCTCTCTCGCTCGCCCTGCCACTTCTCCTGAGTGGCACTTGGCTCTTTGTGGGAAAGCCCAGGAATTAGATTATATAAGCCTGACCCGTGAGTGTACAGCCAGATGACGGGAGCGGGATTGGACTTGATCTCTGCCTGTCTAGCTGTCTCTCTATTCAATCTAGCTGTCTGTCTCTCATTTGGTGTGTTATTGCTTGTGATGCGTCCCTATGGATGAGACGTTTTCTATAGCCGCCGTTATCCCGCGATTGCATACACAGCTCTCCGAGGAGCGGCCAGCAGTGTCAAGAGGACGTCTCACTCGCACGGACGTGGTTTGAATGATACAAGGTGATATTGGCCTTCGGTTCTCCCTCGGAGGGTTTGTGACATTGAATATGTGCCACCTGTTAAATAAAAGCTGGTGACTGTTAAGCACAGTCGTTCCCAAACTGCGGATGCAATGGCTAAACAGGCTGATACGCTCACATGATTGCAGTTTGAGGTTATTTCCTCTGAGGGTATTATTTATTTTTAATATCTATGATCCTAAGGAGAATGTTGGTGGTTGAAAGCACTCGGTTGCTCTTAAAATCACTTCCATTTGAAACACAATGCAGCAGGATTATCTCTGGTTTTTAGGAATTGGCTGTTTCTCCGAGTTCACTTAACTCACCAGCAAACTGAATCACAGAGTCACAAAAAAGAACCCGAGCGGTTACAATCAGGAGACGGTAGGATACGAGTGTAGATTACACCCAAAGTATTCCATCAATATGAGCAAGTGTGAAACGGAACAGGCCAGAAAAAGATGTTTTTGGTTTCACTTTGCTGGAATTGGAGCAGAGTAGCACCACTGCTGCTGAGGCCGTGCAGAATGAACTGTTAATCGTTGTCACTATTTTCAATCAGTGTAGGTCTTCTGCGGAGGAGCCGTGTGCCTCCAAAGCCAATTGGGTTCCTCTGGAGGCCGGGGGTAATGTAATGAGGGAGCGTCCTACTGAGGGGCCGGGCTCCTTTTCTTTTACCATCACGTAATTAATCTCCCGATTCCACCACTCACCACGTCGTGACAGATACGTTTGTGTTTGGTGCATAATGGTGAACTGTTCCGCGCTTCCCCGCGTGCCTTCGTTTTGGAAGACGGTTGGAAAGCCCATTCCTTTACAGCCCACTGAGGGTTACATACAAAACAACATTCCCTTTGGGCCCTATTAGGAGACAAAGAGAAAACACACACACTTCTCAAGCCGGTACCTTAATAATATGTTGCCAATTTAGATAATGACTTGGAGTGAGATAAACTGAAGTGTGTATTACAGGTAATTGGATCTGCAGTGTTGTTGGCTACCTAAGCATCTTTGAGGTTGGGTGTTGTGGGCTGGTTATTTGACTAACAGGGAGCGCAAGGAGACGGACTTTCAATGATACATATTTAAAGGCTCTCCAGGATACCCGGTAACAACAGCCCAGATAGTATCCTCCTAAAACCACTAAGTTCATCCGAGCCGGAAGCAAATGGGAAGTGGCTGCGGATATCTGGCTCTGGACACACGGCACACTTTTACATCCTTCTCTCCTCAGATCCCCGGCTCTCGCGAGCACCTCCACTTAGTCAGAGGATGACAAATACAACACCCGGGGGCTGTCAGAATGATCAAGTTGAAAGAGGTTTTTTTTTTTCTTCTCCTTTTTCTCCAAGGTGAGGCGTGGAAAAGTTGGAGGCATAATGAGAGTTGTCAAGCCTGGGAGGTGGATTGCAGAGTAGAGCGGGCGGTGGGAGCCACCACAGGACGTCTTTGGGGGCCTGGTGGGCTGGATCTTCTTGGCCTTTAAAAAGATTACCTTGGCAGCGTAAGGAGCAGGTCCACCCAGAGGGTTTAGGGGAAGATAGGCCAAGCAGCCCATTACCAATACAGCAGAGGACCCTCACAAGCTTTATTAATAATCTGATGATGAATCACTGCTTTAATTGGACCTTTATAGCTGTTTCCTAACCCCTTGTACCATCTTCTCAATTCTTTTTTTTAATTGGCTGCTAGTTTGTTTTTATATCATGCAGTAATCACATTTGTTAATGATGAACATTTTTTTGTTTTACATATTTCATAGAGGAAACGGGTAGACAAATGGGATATCGTGGCACATGTACCCACTCTTTAACAAATGGTTTCCTTTTTCCTCAAAATGTCGAATTTCCAGTGGAGCCGATGTCCTCGTGGCGGTTTCAAGACTACACACGGGGTCAAATTTCTCCCACTCTTAATTAGATGAGGGATTGTCTAATTAAATCAAATTCATTATCCACAGCTCTAGAAATCAAGAGGCTCTATTGGAAATAAGGTTAGGCTCCCCCTCATCCATCATGCCTTAACTAACCAATTTACAGGCCAGGCTTTTGCATGAGGCATTATTACCTTGTCATAAACACTTACCTTTAAAAACCTTGAATCAAGCTGTGATATGCTAAGCTTTTATCACATTAGTTTGTGCTACTGTGTCAGCCTCTTTCTGCCTAAGATAAAGTAGGCTCTGAATAATTGTATTAGCCACATTAGGCAGAGACAGTGCAAACGACTGCTATTTAAAGCTGGCTGATAATTCCGTATAATTAAGACACAGCACAGGGCCTCATAGCAGAGGGATTGAGGGCTTTTCTGCGGTGAACACACACTTTTCTCCAAGGAAGCAAAGGGCGTGCTTGTGAAAAATGAGTCAAACGCCACGGTCTTCATAGCGGTGACTGCACACTGGGTCACCAGTCCATCTGCGTCCAGGGCCAACACAAAAAGACACCATCGCCATCATTCTGGGCTCAGTTGATTTATCCGAGCAGACATTCGTCGTCGTATGGTTTGCGTTTGATGTTGCTGATGCCGAAAGTGATTAAAATTCTGCATGTTAATGATTAGCGGAGGTTTAGCATGTGAATAGTGTAATAAAGATGTGACAATGCTGTTGCTTGAAATTTATAACAGTCTGCCATAAGGCCACAAGGCTCTTCAAATGCTGCACGGTGGTTGAGCCATATTCTGAAACACATGAGGCCTGTCTCCTGATCTGCGTTTGAAAGTAAATTAGCAAGCTCCATTCTAAAGCCAGCGATAGCAATAGGCCAAGAGCAGTGATTTGTTGGCAGTGTATATTACAGCCTGCGTAAGGGAGGGAGGGATCAGAGGTGTGTGTGTGTGTGTGTGTGTGTGTATGAGGCATTGGACAGGGGGCCTTATCACTCAGTGTTTACTCACAGTAAATTGAGTTGAAATAATAGCCTTTCTCTGAGGCTAAACAATGGAGCAGGCTGCAGGCCGAGGGCCCACGCTGGTGCAGAGCTGGTCTGCGCCACTTCAAAATGAAAGGCTGAGCCCGGGGCCACGGGGAGGAGGAGCGGTGTGTGTGTGTGTGTGTGTGGGGGTGGTGGGGGGGTTGCCTTTTATGTGGACGGCTACACCAGTCACAGAACAGACACCCCTCTGACAGGCACCTGGGTAGGACAACGGGGAGAGAGCCGCGTTGAGCTGGGAGGGAGGTGGGGGGGGGGGGTTGGACTGATGAGGCCTCGGGGCGCTGTCATTAGGCCGCTGGTGGAAAGGAAGATGACTGCCCCGAGGACAGGGGAGCGACAGGTCCCGGGGGGGGGTGGGGTGGGGGGGGGACCTCTCATTCCCCCGGGTCTGCACAGGGACTGGTGGGACGTGTCGGTCTGTTCAACACGCTCACATAACCTCCGGCTATTGGTGAGCGACGGGAGCCTAACCTGCCGAGAGAGAGGGGGAGAGAGAGAGAGGGAGAGAGAGTGTTTGTCTGAGCGGCGGGCTGAAAGAGAGAGACACGCAGAGAGCACGTCCACGTAGTGCTCACACCCTCCTCGGCCATTGTTTCTGCGTGTGTGCGCTTCAGCTGCACCTCAGCTCTGCCTCTTCCCCTTCATTCATCATTCTGCAGCATAAAGTGCTGCCACAGCATTATAGAAACAGCTGCTTTTTCCAGACAGCCGCAGAGAATGGGGCTGCTCCCCGGCACACAAAGACACTCCTGGACCTAAAGAGAGTGTAAAATTGGCGTGTGAATACAAACCTTTTTCCCCGGCGAGAGGGCTGACCACGGGTGTCACTGCGGCGGGAGACATTGTCATCGCCTCCGAAGACAAATAAGCATCCATATCGGCCCGATCATGTGTACAATGAGTGGGCAGGGGCACCAGTGAGGTCGGGGGTTTGTTGTTCACGGCCAAATATGCATAACTACAGCTGCCGCTTCGTCGGCCTCTCTCTCTCATATCGTATCGGGCCGTTTAAGCAGGCCTTATATGAATGGATCCTCCGAGTCGAGGCACCTGTATCCGTGTGGGGGGCGTCGCCACGGTGCAATGTCAATTTACTGAGTCGAGAGATAAAGCACGAGGAGGGGGGAGGAGGGACCAACCCATGTCGAGGCTCTGTTAGGGGTCGTACTGCAGTCGCTGAAGGGCCACGGCGAGATCAGGGAGTTGACTCCAGGTGAGCGCCGCGGGGCCACGCAGACTCACTGTCGGTTGGCGATGCGGAGGGAGCAGACATGCCGTGCCTTGCTTCACCATTTCACTTTGTGCTTCAAAGGCTTCGGGTTGAGAAAAAAAAGGGAATTTTGCCGAACCGGTTCTCTTCCAGCTGCAGAGATAAGATTTAAAGCACGCAAACCGCACAGTGACAGTGTGCACGGGCGTGTGGGAAAGACAGACGATAGGAGAGAGAAAGGGCTTCGGAGAACTCCTCTGCCAGACCTCCTGGGGCCAAATGCGAGCTGGAAAGCTTGAAGACATGAACCAAATAGTTTCACAGTAACAGTACCTGCCACGATGGAAAGAGAGTTTCACGAATGCACACATACACAATGCAGGTTGCAGCAGGTCCAGACAATTCATTTATTGTTCTTTTTGTAACTCGTGTGGAATGTGTAGCGCAGATAAATAAAAATGTTACATGGTTAAGGTGTGTTTTAAAAGAAAAAGATAACACAAGGACATAAACAATGTACTCTTGTTCAGATTTAACAATAGTTTCTGCTGCAAACCCTGATGATGCCGTAAATAAATCAAAAATGTTTTGCCAGAAATAAATCGCAAGTAGCAACTGAAATATACGTTAAAAGAGCAGATGATTCTGCAGTAAATTGTAAGACATATTATATTTTATTTTTTATTATAAAAAATTTGATTATGTTGGAGCTAATTTTATATTCTGTTTTCTTTTAAACATTGCGTCATATTTTGGATTTAAAGTCTGTAACTAATGCAAGCAAGTACCTGAATTTGACTTGAAGCGCTGTAACATCTAACAGTCTAATTTTTAGTTGGAACTAAACAGCTTTTTGTGGCACTTAAACTCTTAGTAGCTCCTTTGAAATGAAATATAGTTAAAGTAAATAATTAATAAGTGAATTGGGGTTGGATTACTTTTCCTTGTTAACAACTAGTTAACTACTAAATGTTCGCATGTCACTTAGCTGTATTTTTAAAACCTCTCCGCTTCAATCTCATTGTGTCAGAAGTGACCCTTTGTAAATTAAAATGTAAGCAGCACACAATGTGATTCTCAATAATTTGTATGTGCGACTCGCTCAGCAAAGCACCCTTAAAAAAAAAAAAAACTGAGGCGGAATGTAAAAAAAAAAATGTTGCCGATGACGCAAAATGACCTTTCCGTCCCCGTCGACCCAAAGATCCCTGGAATTTGTTGGTGGTCTCAATAACGCAGAGGATGGTCTTTAGTGAAACAGCAGGTTTTTGGTTTGCTCTGCGGTGTGTGTGCGCCCCTCTGTCTGCTTGACACATTCCAACACCACAGCCCTCTCCTAGGCTCCTAACTACCAGTCAGTCGCCATGGTTACAGCCATACATCCCTGCCAGCCCCTCGCACTCAGAGACATATTTGTTTGGCTAGTGTAGCTACGTTGCTGACAAAAAAACACAGCTTTTTAGCATAACACCTGCTAATCTTGGGATTTAGCTCTTTGAAGAGGATCGCTGATCAGAAATTCAAATATATTATTTGAATGCTAATCTGAATGTTAATCCCTGGTCCCCAGGTCTTAAAGCATCCTGTCTTTCAATAACAATGTTTATTTTTCATTTGCTTCCCTTCTCTCTCTCACACACACCAACCGTCTCCCCCCCTTTCTTCCCCACAAACCCTTATTTTTTGCTCCTCCCACCAAAGGGCTCTCACGGATGGACTCACCTTCTAAAATTTGCTCCTACAGGCGTGGATGATTATTAATGGTTTAGATGAGAATTGAAATTGCCCAGCTTCAAAATAATGGTATTGATCCCGCTTAATTGATGCATCCTTTTGCCTCTTTCAAAACGGGATCATTTTTTAGTCCATCCATCACGAAAAAAAGAACCACTCATCCTGTTTTTTTTGCATCATCTTCATTTTGGTTCTTGACCATTTCCCTCTCACTGGCTTTGTAATGTGCATTGATGTTATCTGCATCACTATGGCTGATTGTTACCAACTGAGGGAGATGAGTGGGCGGCTGATCCGGGTGTCCTCTAAATTAAGTTCTTGTGCAGATAAATAAATGCCCCCCCAAAAAAGGAGACAATAATGAAAGGCAGACAAGACCAAAACATATACATCCTCACAAAAACCTCTACTGCTTATTGACTTATCTGAGTTGATAACATGGTGTACGTTACTCTGTAATTGCTCACTGTATATCCTGATCCAGTCAACAGACTTTAGCCGACCGGGTCTCCTTTCCGTTGTCTTGGTTCAGACGCAGAGACTGAGAATCAGAGGCAGCAGGATCACAGACGCATGAATCTGGATCTCGGCAAAAACGTCGAATTCCCAGTTTGCCGCCCCCCCCACCTCCTCCTCTAACTAATTTTGGGCTTAGACTGAATCTCTGTTAAATAAACAGATCCCCCTCATCCAAGCAGCCTCCATCACAATGATCTCCAGATCATCTCTGGCCATTAAAACCTGGGCAAACACTCTACTTCACACCAATATACTGGAGAGCGGAGGAAGAGAAGAAGGGGAAACACACAAGGGCTTTTCCAGTCTTTCCCAGATTGTCTCTCTTTCTCCATTGCTACCTATTAATCCAGTATCTTTCAGCGCTGGTAAACTCCTCAAGATGGACATTGCTTGGTTCGCGGTGGAATGGGGTCAAGCTCCAATGGCCTCCGCACAGAGCTGTGGAATTTTTCATTAGTGCACAGCTGGGTCACAAGTGGCTCCAAAGCCGTCTTAATATTGTGTAGCCCCACAGATTAGGACGGGAGAAAAGAAGCCAAAGCGTGATGCTCTCCACCAGACCCTGTCTTTGCATATTTGCGGACTTGTGCTTTAGAGCACCTCATATTACTGTTTGTTTTATTTCTTAGACCCAGAACCTCTGGGTCAATAGTAATTATAAAGCCTTCCAATCCAAATGTTGTTATTTAACCATTCCAGCGCTGAATCTCGCCAGAAGAGTCCATTTATTTTCTTACAACAAAGAAAGGAAAGTATGTTAACGTTACTTTCCTTCCCTTCATCGATTCACCTAGTTTTTTGAGAACTCATTTTTTGACATGAGACCATAATTGTTCATATTTCCCCATAATCGTGGCGATTTCTAGTCTACTTTCATTTGAGGAATGTATACCAAATTCTCCTTAACCGTGTGTATCTGGGCAGTTGCAGTCACCCAAAGCGCTACAGCATGTGATCGCCTTTGCACTTATTGTAGCCGTCACTCTCCGCGCTCTCAGATCATAGAAGCGGTGCAGGTGATTTTTACAGGAGCTGTCCGGGGGCTTTTTTTCACTGTGGTTCTTGGCGTTTTGCTTTTTTTCGAGGCTCATCAACCTTACAAGCTGCTTCACTCAACGGAGTGACAAAATACAGGGCTGAGCACTTATAACAGCCGAGTAATTCACCTCTTCATCTCTTCATTTGTTTGTTACGGGATTCATTCTGTGAACACGTAAAAAAAAGTATAAAAATGCAAAAAAAAGCATCATTTGTTGTGAGCGCTAAAAACTGAGCCTAAATGCAATGTTTTACTTATTTTACATACTCAGCAACACCAGCTGTCCAAACAGCGTGGTGTGTGCCTGCCTGCTTACTCTTGTATTTAGATGTGTACTTAGCCTCCTCTGCTGCCCAATTCACTGTCCTTTTCACTCCGTGAGCTTTGTTCTACCTGTGTGGCTGGGCAGGATTATTTCCACGCTGTTTTCCTTGTGACTCATTAGCAGATGCATTGGTCGCCTCGTTTTCCGGCACACCTCTGTTGCTCTTGGAACACGCTCCATGTGAACACGCAGTGCGGACTGTATTTAACCGTACCGTTTCGATTTTTTGTCGTTTTTTTTTTCATAAAGCAAAGCAGGCAATCGGTGGCACCGCATCAGAAGTCAGAGTGCACATCAGCGCCTCGTCCTCGTCAACCTGTGTTCAAGCGTTGAGTAATCTGGGAAACACGCAGCTCGGAGGAATGAGATTATTTAAAAAAAAAACGACTTAAGGTTTAGGATTTCTTTGTGCAGCTGCGTGTGCGCCGTTACGTACAGATATGCCTGACACGTCCTTCTGTCCAGGGGACGCGTCTCTAGAGCTACACATTCCAGCACGTCGTGCCGCCACAGAAATAAATGGGCCACACGTATTTTCACAATAAGAACCTCCAGATGAACTGTAACTGTAATCTACTCAGCAGCTACTACTAAGTGTGCGCCCGCTGAGATGTGAGGCAGGTGCGTATGCGAACAATAACACACCGAACGCTATCATCCTTGCCACGCCAAGTGCAGACGGCTGGTATCATTCCTCCCCTGTGAGCTCGCCGCTAGCTGGGCCTCAGTGCGGGGAACCAGCAGAACCCTGTGGCCAGAGCCGCGGGAAGGCACCTTTGGGCTGTTAGTGGCGTACACATCTCCCGTTAATGTGTTTTACTTTTACCTGCTGGGAGTTTAATTAAAAAACAAAGAGCCTCAATTTAAAGGCCATTATTATGCTAATGTAGTAAGCACCGGATGGTGATTAAGCAGCTTTTAGAGCAGAGTGGAGCTGGCCCTTGGGAGCGGAAGGATGGCACTTTTTATTTGGCTTCATTATTCTCCATGAATCTATGCTCCGGAGAGAAATGCTGATTCTTAAAAACAGGCTCAGCTGCTCAGATCCTTTCACGGAGACAGAATCATCGGACCCACTTTTTTTTTTTAAATGTGCTTTTGATGCAGTCCAAAATCAGGAAATGGTATTTAAACACGCACGGCCGTTGTGTTAAAGTAGAACTTTTTGTGTCTACTTCTGCAAGCATTCAAACTTTTGCTAAATGTAGTTCGCTGTTTTAAAACCATTGTCCTCAGCATCTAGCGCCTGCTGCTTTTAGAGTAAAACAGTGCATTATGTAGCCAAGTACTTTTCATGACATTGAGACAAAGTCAAAAAGGTTTGCCTTAACATCTGGGCATCAAATGTTTTTTTCTTTTTTGCAGAAGCTTTTAATACTGTTGCCGAGAACCAATGTTGACATGTTAGGACGTGTCTCACGAGCAGCTGAGAAGTGGCGGTTGAAGAGTTCAAAGACTCGTTTTTGGTAAATATAGGGCTAACGCCAAAAAAAACCGGTTACAATACTATTGTCTTAATCATTTTTTATTTAATAAAAAAAAAATTGTACTTGCAGAGGTGCTGGCAGGCGGACTGTGTTAGCCTCAGACAACGTCATGTTAGCTGAACCCGCGTTTAAAGTCTTTATGCTATGCTGAGCTAACAGACTACCCTTATATTTACTGAACAGATAATATAAGTCATGGCAACTCTAATATGAGTCATGGCAAGTCAAACGAGGACAATGCAAAGCTTGGCTTGGCTGGACTGTGGTTAGTACCCATTTCTGTACACAGATGTTCACCATCATCTAATTCTAGTAGAGAATGTGAATGAAGGAATTTCCTCTAGAATCCAACTGTTCTTTTTAAAACCCCCATCTGCTTTAAAAGCAAAGAAACTAGAAAATATCTCATGCTGATTCACGCTGATGCCTCTAAACCAGGAGGCGTTGAGCGTGTGCGTTTGACCGATGGCTCCGCCCGCCCGTCGTCTTGCCCAAAGGCCTTTTTTCTGACCTGCCTCCCGGACCTCATCTCTCACCTATGGCCTGACTGGCATGGCCGCAGGTTTCCTACTCCAACACAAGAGCCTATCTTCAAAGTAATAGCTTACAGCTGCTGCCCGGATAATCCTCATCCCCTCTGTCTTTGAGGGGATGCGGTGACATAATAGCTCAGGCTATTCTTCCCTAAATCGCTGTGGTGTTTCCGGAGTGTTGTTTAATAGCGAAGGGGAGGCGAGATTGTTGCATGTGTTGCTAAATGTAGCATGATCATCAGGCTCCATAAGCAGCTCCGTACTCCCCCTCCCTCTTCCCTCTCTTATTCTCCCTGGCTTCTTTTATCCAGACCAGTCCGCCTGATGATTATCACTGTGGCAGAAGCATTAAATGTAACGTCTGTAGAAGGGAAATCATCGACAACATTTGGTGAGAGCTTAAGATGTTGTCAAAGTTCTGTGCTCGGAAAAAGAAGAGGAGCACCGAGGCCAAAGTCTCACGTCCGAACGTGTCAGAATAAATAACAGCTTGATGCCCCTTGATGGCTTTTGTCTTCTTCTTAATGCACTTCTTTTGTTCCTGTTTGTGGTTTTCAGCATTTTCTAAAAACACGGCAGTATTACAAGCCTCAACGGTGTGATAATCTGTCACGGAGAGGAAGAGAGCACTATAGATAACGCAAGAAAGAACAGACAAGGGATTACAAGCATATGGACACAGGATTAAAAAGAGGGACGTAATGATTCCCTCGGGAAGATGGTTTGGGCTGAGACGGGCTCTTTTTTTTTTCCATTTATGACTCCAGTTCTGGGGAGGCCTTTGGTAAATATTGACACTTGTCTCTGCTTGAGATGCGGCCATTGATCCACGCGGGAGGAGTCTCATCACTTGATCTGTGCGCTCAGGTGTGGGAGGAGGAAGGAGCCGGAGCCGGGGACGTGGGTCGTCATGCTGGTGGTCTTCTTTGTGGTGTCTTTTGTACAGAGACTAGCTTAAAGGAATTGAGCAGCTTTGCCTCTGCGACACCGGGAGTCATGTTACCCTGGCAGCTGAATGTCCAGAAAGTGGGTTTTGGGTGAAAGCAGGTCTTAGCGAGAGGTCACCGGGATCAAGTCGAGTCGGGGACGTGGTAAATGATCACATAAATCACTTTGAGTCTGATTCCACACACCTGCAGCGCTTTGATGTATATTCTTATATATATATCATATAAGTGTTATTCTCTGGGCGTATAAAATCAAACGTGAAATCATCATTCACGTCATCTCCTCTCGGCCCCATTGGCCTGGCCCCGAAACCGCTAATCAGGTAATGCTGGCGAGGCTGAATGGCGTGCCTCCCCCTGGTCAACCATCACTGCTCACACAGTGGTGTTGTTTTAAAGAGCATTCTTCAGCGGCTGAACTTGGAAAGGTATTAAAGTGGGATTAGGCTCCTCCACAATCCACTGCTTGTGTCATTCAGGGAGTTTGTGTTCTCCACTCCCCACGGCCACCTCCCCACTCCTCCTCTGTTTGATTGTGGCTAGCCGCAGGAGTGGGACTGACTGTGCCTTTCAAAGGAGAGGGGTAGGGTTAAATCCCTAGTCCACTGCTCCCTGCTAATTCTCCTTGTTCCTTAGAGAAGGATTTACTTCTGCTGCCAGCTTCTCAAAGGCCTTCTCTGCCCATCCGAAAAGTCGCCGTTGCCTTCCTGTGGAGGTGTGGTTGCCATAGAAGGGGCGTCATGCATGGCTATTCCATCTGAACCCCGCTGATAATGGGGACCGGGGACTGAAAACAGGCAGAAAGTCCGGATTAGACCCCGGGACAAAGCAGGACAGGAAGATTCCAGAAGGGACGAATAGGAATTACAGCAGCAAAAATAATGCAAAGTGACAGAGAGGGGAAATAGAAAAATAATGGCTTACAAGATTAGACGCGGCGAGGAGAAAGAAGAAAGGAAAGAGGGCTGAATGAGAATGTTTTCATCGGGATGAGAAGATTTGAGAGAGCGGTCGTAGGTGAATGCGGAGCCCTGGACGTATCAAGACCGCGCTAACAAGTCATTTCCTCAACTTTTTGCTCTCTTTCTTAACCCTAAGCCGGCAATCATTAGCTAAACATTAGAGTCAGAGCTGGGAAGTCGTCTTGACAGATTCATCACCTCTTTTCCCTGATCCCAGCATGTAACACGCTAATCCCTCTAAAAACTAGGAACCAGTCCCCGAGTATTCAGTTCGTCTCCACAAGCGTTTCCTCTTTTAGTTTATTTTTCGATCTTCCTTTATTATCAGTGTTGTTCTGGTCTTTTGTTTTTTAGCGTCCAAACCTGGAGGCTTGTTTAGCATGCAGAATGAGGTTGTCAGATCACTTAAACGACAGCCGCGCTCGTTTGAAAAGCATGCCAGCATTTCTTTTTCAAGGGATTATCTTTGAAGTGTTTTCCATAGTTGAATAATAATCTTCTATACTTATTGTAATAAATGAAAGATTAAAGGATTATTTGAATCCTGCGAGTGCCAGCCTCTGATATCTTTTTTTTCTTCTTTTTTTCGTTTTGCCGCTAAAGTTTTGTTCCGTGCCAGATGCAGGGCGGGGTCAGAATGGTTGGATCTGGTACAATAATCAACAAAACTGATTGGATGTAATTAAGATAACACAATGCTGCATAGACAACAACAAAAACAACACTATCATGTTTCCAGCGTGCATACAGCTGCTCACACGCACACACACACACACACCCAGCCGCTATCAGTACTCAATCAGCACCTATAACAACATTACCATAACAAAACCATCCTTTGGTTTCTCTGCGCTCATATTTACACATGACGTTCATCACTATCGCTCATCCCTGTCCTCAACCAGCAGATGATGTCAAATGCTCCTTTTGCTGCCTCCCTGGCTTGCACAATGAAATAGACGTTCACCACAAATAGATAGGCGGCTGCCAGCTGTCTTCCAGAACAGGGCAAACAAAGAGGCCACTAATAAATCCAGCTTTTACGGCTGGACAAGATCAGCCACACTCCCTGCCTTCCTGCTCCACTTAATGTGGCTTCTTCTGAACTAGGGAGAACAAATTAAATGCCTCTCAGTCACCAATAAAACAATGCAAACATCTTCCTGAAAGGATATAAAAGAAGATGGAGGTGTTTGTCGAGGAAATGGTGATAGAGGCAGCGCTGCGCCGTAGACAGTGAGCTAGAGATGTGAGCGGACCAGAGGGGCCGCCCGGTAGTCGGCCGTGAGTCACGGTCTCTGATATGGTATCTGATGCATATAGAGTGTCGCGCCCTGTGAGAGAAACGCGCAGATTGACAGCAACGGCTTGATTGGGATCATCGGGTTTCGGGAATCGCTGCATTAGAACATGATCCAGCCGTTTCCAGATTGGTTGCAGGTTTGGTTTCGTGGCCGTGACTGAGCTTGCTTGGAATTACCCGGAGCCGGGGCCCAACGTGTAGAAATCATAACGGACGAGTTGCTGCTCAGAGGAGTCACCTCCCCAACAGTCCGCGAGATCAGCGTGCCAACTGGACTCTGGACTCTGAGCAGCTCAAATATCGCTTTCGGGACCAAATACATCCACAGGAATGATGCATTCGAGGGCTTATTATTTCGACTTGGCATATGAAATAGAAAGCGTGTGCTGGGTCTTCTCTTAAAAGTGACATAGTCTCTCTTTAAAGCAATCCCGGTGTTGACATAGCAACAGTATCAAACGTGATAGTCTTGAGCACTATATTTCTTAAAGTTATCTACCATTAGCCACCATAAGCTCCTTGTCATGACAGACCAAGGAAGGTGGACGCAGTGCCGGCCCAAGCCTCTTGGGGGCCCTAAGCAGAATTTTATTTGTCACCTGTGCTAGAAGATTATTGGCACAAATGTCGCGCTATACTGTTATAGCGAAAATTATAAACGAATACAGTGAGGTTATAATACAAAACTAGGGCTGTTTGCAGCGAACTAAGCGCCCTGGCCAGGGGGCTCCAAGCAGCCGATTAGTTCGCTTATGCATGTGGGCGGCCCTGAGTGGACGCCACAAAACCACACAATTTGGCCCACTGTGCAAAGTTTGTTTCTATTAAATCATCAGTTTAATTTCCTCACGTACAAAATAATGAACGCTCTATTTCTTCTTTCCGTGGAACATGGGCACAGCTACAGTCACCCTTTCTCTCTTCTCCCACAGGTTGTTTGCGACCAAGTGCAGCGGCTGCATGGAAAAAATCGCCCCCACGGAGTTTGTGATGCGCGCCCTGGAGTGCGTCTACCACCTCAACTGCTTCTGCTGCTGCGTGTGCGACCGGCAGCTGAGGAAGGGCGACGAGTTTGTCCTGAAGGAGGGTCAGCTGCTGTGCAAAATCGACTACGAGAGGGAGAAGGACTTACTCAGCTCGGTCAGCCCCGATGACTCAGACTCAGGTGAGGCCCCTCTGCACCCTCTCGCACCAGAGTGACACCAACACGCCGGTGTCATCGTCATGTGGCAGCAGGGTGTTGTATTCTGTGTGCGGTGTTCCATCACAGTGGAACCAACGCAGACTTCCTCCGTAATGGATGTAAACTAAGTCAAAACTGGTTTTAGCTCATGATATTAAAGCAAGAAACAAGCAAAAATCACGTTGTCCCTAAACCAGCTGCCACCTCATTTGCTGAGCAGTTTGAGATTATTCAGAGAAATTGCATGTGCAGCGAGGGCAATGACAACGTACAAAACACGGCTCTATCTGCAGCGGTTCAATGGCGGACTTTGTAGCATTCTAATTCAGGCGCGCTGCCTGGTTTTATGATACAGTAGGAAGTGGAAACAGGACGAAGCCAAGCCACCCTGTATTAATGCCTCTCCATGCGTGAGCAGGATCTGGTGCTGGAAAGAATTAAATCACTGTATCATGGTGAGTGACAGAGGGATTTGGGGCCTTCCTGCAGAAAGCCTGTGCCTCCCGCTCTTATCAGCTCTAGTGTTCCTCGCCTATAGCCTGCGCACACAACGAGGCATCTCGCCAAGCCTCACAGTTCACTACCATCTGGCTCACATTTAGACATGCACAAAAGCGGGGAATTTGTCAAATACATCTGCGCCTGTGTCAACTTTTGTCAACTTGTGGGAATATTTGCTCCGCGTCTTCCTTGTCGGGTTGTGTCACAGCGCGTCACACAGGCACAGTCCTTTGTGCACCTCTCCGGATTTGAAGATGGAGAACGTTTTCACATGGACAGGGGTCAACCGTGGCTTGTGGCAGACAAGAATGCGGGTTTTCACATTCTGTCTTCCCCGGAGCCCCAAAATAAGGAAACACTTATTTTCAGCCGCATGGACGGCTAATGCTAATGTTTTATTATTATTTATTTATTTTCACGTTATGTTCACACAGTGCTGTGGCCTTTGTGGAAGGTAAACTAAGATGCAGATTGTATTTAACGCTAACATTGAATAAAGTAACCCATCGTACGTCATGCCGCGAAAAGTTTAATCCGAAGCCAATTTTTTTTATGAATTTGCAATGATCAAAGTTTCATATTGTTTTCATACATTTTCAGTGCAAACAGCAAGTGGAAGTATTTTCTTGAGAAATCAGAAAATGAAATGACATTTTAACGGTACAATGTAGGACAGACGCTGATTTTATAACCTGAAACTGTAACGTCCGACTGCCGAC
The DNA here is from genome assembly GCA_021346845.1 of Apeltes quadracus. Taxonomy (NCBI): domain Eukaryota; kingdom Metazoa; phylum Chordata; class Actinopteri; order Perciformes; family Gasterosteidae; genus Apeltes; species Apeltes quadracus. Next base: position 12,698,888 of record CM037929.1, on the reverse strand, counting down.
AGTAAACATCTTCCAAACCATATGAAAATTGTCATTATTTCAAGGTCTGAAATTGAGCAAAGATAATATGTTACTGTGCTCGGTTTTTCATTTTTGCACTTGACGTAGTGTTCTTATCAGAGATTGATTTAGTGTAACTCAGACAAAGCTGAGGGCAATAAATTGCAAGTCACGCAGTGTCACGTTTAATGACAAATGTGCACATTTAACGACGTTCTCCCAGAGCAAGAGCTGCAGACTTCTGTAAGTCTAATCGTACATGTGGCCTTTTCCTTCTGTAATATATTGATAACAAAGTATCAAAAACACATGTCTCCTTTGATTATGCACTTGTGGTGCGTGAATCTCCCTGAATGGGGAAGAACGAAATGTATGAATCAGCAGCCTGTCACGGACTAAAGGGTGTAGCTAGTTCAAGCTTCGGGCTGATGACACAGAAAAATGTCTCTCTCTCTCTCTGCAGAGAAAAGCGACGACGAGGAGCTGGATATCAAGCAGGAGAAAGGCATCGGCGGCCAGGGGAAGGCGGACGATAGCAAGGATCCCAGGAGACCCAAGAGACCACGAACCATCCTGACCACTCAGCAGAGACGGGCCTTCAAGGCCTCCTTTGAGGTGTCCTCAAAACCCTGCAGGAAGGTAAGTCGAAGCATAAATCATCTGTTAGCAAATTGCAAAAAAAAAATCCTATTCCCTGGTCTTTATTTGGGGCGTATAGGGGGGGTTAGGATGCTAACCACGCTCCCTACAGTAGTTTTACAAATAGAATCCTCAAGTAAAGAAAAAGGTCCCCCCCCCCCCCCCCCCCCCCCCCCCACTCCACCCCAAGGCTCCGCTTTGAAGTGGCGAGCAGCACTCTGTTCTGTGTTAACTGAGGCAGGCTGGTGTAGCGCAGACACCCAATGTCACACTGCGATAGCGGAGCGGCCTCCGCAGCCCGCGCCCCCCCACCCCCCCCGAAAAACAGGCGCCGCACAAGCTCCCAGACTTTGAAGAGGCAATAACCAAGAGGTCCAGAAAGAACCCCTGTAGTCATTCAACAGTTCGACGAAATCAAAGCCAATCAAAGAAGCAACGTGAAGGATGTGTGTGCTGTGAAATGTGTTGTTTTCTCGTGCGATGCTGGAAATGTTTTTGTCTTTCAGGTGAGGGAGACGCTGGCTGCAGAGACGGGACTCAGCGTTCGGGTGGTGCAGGTCTGGTTTCAGAACCAGAGAGCTAAGGTGAGAGCAGATACTGAATGAGGTTTTGCGTCCACGTACAACAGCCTTGTTCCATCCCAGAGTCCAGCTAATAAATCACCACAACTATGCGTGTTAAACTTATCACTGCATTCCTTTCTCAAATGTAAAAAAAAAAGAAAAAGCGCAAGGAGTTGCAAATCTCGCTCACTCTTGCATTAAATGTCTACGCCCTCCTCTTTTCTGATTATTATCTTGTGAAAACCTTTGATACTTGACAATGAAGTGCACTCAGATAGAGATTCCGTGCAGTTCATTTGAGGGTGAACAGCAAGGAGCATCCATTTTAAATTAAAGAGCACATGTTAGTTTTGGGGGTCCTTCACAACTTTGACTCCTCCGTTTCAGATGAAGAAGTTGGCAAGAAGACAGCAGCAACAACAAGAACAACAGAACTCTCAGAGACTTGGCCAAGGTACGAGACTTCACTTACCCAGACCAAACAATGGAAGATCATCGTGTCAAAGCTCATTCACTGGGAAACTGTTTAGTAGCTATATATTCCTATTTTTTACCTTTAAAAACCCTGCGTTGGTCACTTGGTTTGCATATTGTTAGTCACTCTGGTTGTGACAGCTTCACTGTGCAGAGTCAACACCAGGGGGTAAACGTATCTGTGCACACCTTCAGTCTGAACAGTAATTCAAGGCCTGTCGGGATGTTCAAGATCACATCACAACAACTGGTGCAGCATGAAACTTACACAATCAGATAGTTGATGTTAGTTCAATATATTTACTCAGATTTATTTCAAACACAAATTATTCTAAAAGACAAGACACATGCTAAATGTCATAGAAAAAAAACATCTTTGAGTTTTTGTTTCACGGCAGTGTTTTAAATGTTGCCTTTTAGTAGGTTAGAAGCTGTACAAGTGCTTCTTTAATCTGCAAATATGAGCTGCATTCGGTTCAATCACTCAATAACCGATTTAAAATGTGCCAACGTATAAACAAGGACACTATAAGCATCAAAAGCAAGTTACAACGTCTCTTCCGGAAAAGCCACTGTGAAGGAAAGGAAAGGCTTCGGGGGGGTTGGAGGGATGAGGTTCCAAGGATGAAGCCGCGAGAGTTTAGTGTCTCTCTCACAAGTGAGTTGGCCAAGAGCGGTGTGTTTGTGAAGGGAATTGTGGGAGAAGCCACAACTACTGTTGGTTTCCATGGAAATACTAACACAGGCAACCGAGCAATGCAGGTATTTGGAGGGTATTGTGTCTCACAAGAACCAGGACAGACATTTCAACTTTTGGTTCTGGCAGGAGCACAAATTTCTGATTCTAAATTCTGATTTTTGGCGCGTTGGAAGAATTAAGATCGTCCGAATGGGAACCAAAAAGAATACAGAGAAAGCGGAGCTTACAGTCAACGCTCTCGTCGTCACGGTTTCCCCCGTCTTTCTTCCCACAGATGCATTTACATTTTGCATCACCCTCCCATTCTTTCTTTGTATATTTATTTATTGGACATTTCCTGTAATGCTTCTCCCCCTCTTGCAGAGGTGATGTCCAATCGGATGGAGGGGATGATGAACTCCTTCACACCGCTGGCTCCGCCGCAGCAGCAGCTGGTCGCCATGGATCAGAACGGTTACAGTACGGACCCGTTCCAGCAGGGACTCACCCCCCCGCAGATGCCCGGGGACCACATGAACCCATATGGTGAGCATCCACCAACTACCGGCTCCCCCCCGACCCCCCCAAAAAAAAGACATTGACAAAACACACACCCACTCCTGCTCTTAAAAAAACACACACACGCCTGTCCCTTGATCAACCTCACGGCTCCCTGGTGTGGGACACGTGCTCAGGCCACAGCTCTTCTGAGAGGAGACGTACGAGCGGCTTTTCCTCCCACATGAGATGACACGCGCACGCTCGTTTGGTTCTGAAGTTTATTTTCAAACCTGTTCAATAAGGTTTCAACTCTTTCCGATGATATTTTCCGATGGTGGTATGAACATGTGGTCAGCGAGGACAGCTTGAGATGGAGTACGATCCGTGATTGAGGGTAGCCTGAGCCAACGGGTCAATATGGGGGAAACAACACGCCTCTGACTTCCGCGCGGTGTAGGAAATAATGAACATGCAAAGAAGGAACGAGTCAATCAAGCGTTAGTCCACAGGACGTAGCTGGAATAACACGTTTCTAAGTGATGTCCTCAACAAGCCCCAGAGGGACCATTTCCCGAAGTTCATCACTTTTTTTTCATCATTTGCCTCCGTTTAGTTCATCTCAGTAGTAAGAACCCAAATCCCCCGTCTCATCACTCCTTTGGTTTGGGGAAATGAACAATATTGGCTGGGCATTAAAAGATATGTCTTGAAACACTGTCCCCGTTTTGTGCAACACTATCATTAATATCCAGAGTGTAATAAAGTTAACTATTCCCTTCAGAGAAATAACATGTTGAGGTTTTTATGAAAGACGGAAGCAGTTGCTATTAACCAGATCTTTTAGGAGGATGCCCCTTGTTTACATGCTCCCTCACAGACTGCAATTGTCCCAGCGAGGGCAGCAAAAAGTAAGCTTTGATTATCGAACAAAGCAGCCCTCCCAATTGTGATAACGCACAACAGCCGTTTCTCAAAGTGACTATTAGTAATTATAATTTCCCAACGCTGCTGTAAATCTCCGGTACAAGATTACGAGGATGCTGCAGTGTAGTCGCGGGGAACTCTGAAGGGCGCCTCTGCCACCGGAAAAAAAAAAAAACCTGACGTCTCGCTCCATTCCCTTCCACAGGCAACGACTCTGCATTCCACGACATAGACAGCGACACGTCTCTAACCAGCCTCAGCGACTGCTTCATGGCGTCGTCGGATGTCAACTCCATGCAGGCCCGCGTGGGGAACCCCATCGACCGCCTCTACTCCATGCAGAACTCTTACTTTGCGTCATGAAAGAGAAGAGCGAAAAACAACAAATCAGCAGAGGATAAAGTGCCCGTCTCAGCCGGAGACGGAGTTTCCACACCAACACGGACACTGCGGGAGAGAGAAACCTTGCGAAAAGCTCCCGGTTCTGTGCTGAAGCTTCGGCAAAGAGAGTGAAACCACTTGATGCAGTACAGTGACGGTTCCTGGAAAATACACTTAAATATCGTTAGAGGTTATTCAGTAGGATTTCTTACCTGTCACGGGGGGGGGGATGCTAGTTTATTCTTGGGTTAAAATACGAAAACAAGTAGATATTGAAGCCACTTATTACACACTCTCAAAACCAAATGACACAGTGAATTTATACAGTGCATGATCAATTGTAAACTAAAGCCTTTTGTAAGCCCCGCCCCCCTGGTTAAGATGTGGTGTTTGGACTGTTTCTTCTCTACACTACATGGATTTCCATGTTCACCGTTAGCATTTTGATCACTTTCGGTAGGTTTAGATATTGTGTTAATAATAGTAAATAGGTGCAGCATGTCTGCAAGAGTGACTGTACATTTGTGTATGTCTGAGAGTTTGTGGTGAGAAAGAATTGTTTAGAAGAGAGGAAAAAAAAAGGAGAATTTGTTGGACAAGTAGGATCAGTGAAGTGTAAATACTTTCCCCAGGCAAATTGGATGTGCATGTAACAAAATGGAAAACATTCTATTTATTTAACTATAACAGGCTCTTGAAGGTGCATATTAAACATGAAAAGCTTTATTTAAAAAAAGGAGAGCATTTCTTTCGTTGAGCAATTAGTGAGTTCCTGAGTATCTCAACTCATCTGTATGCCTTTTTGATATGAAGATTAACCCTTTTGTTTTTGTTTTTTCCTTCAGCCAAGCTGTAAATGAGCAATGTTGCTATTTATTTCGTACAGACCATAAACCTTTTGTTGTCATTGTCATATGTGCATTCTCAAAATGTTAAAGTTGCTAAATGACCAAAGTTGACTGGTTTGATGAATAAACAATGTCTTTCTCCTGATAACATTAAATAAATGCCATTCAGTGATCATTCTAATGTTAACATGATCCATTCCCAGGTAAAACCTTTTTTCTAACTTACTGCATTTGAATGTGTCTCTCAGGAAAACAACATCAGCCTGTTGGTCATTATGGATGAATGGACCTGTGTGTAGGATTGGGGGGGGGCATCAAACAGTTAACGTGTGAATAGCAGAACACTCTCTGGAGCCTCGGTTTGTCCCTTCACGGTCTCAATGCAGCGTCCACGCACCTTTCTATTGCTGTTAAGGGCTCAATATGAGCTAAAAATAAACAATTATTCATTTGAAACGATTGTCCACTAAAGAAAAAAAATATTCAGGAATGTTTCATTTAATATACACTCTTCACTCTCACTAAACCCCACACGTTACTCCTCCTCAAAATGTTGTGCGGACACGTAGGTACATGACTTGTCCCCGGGAGCAGGAGAGGGCCGTGGCAGGAACACGTTGGCGTAGCGAGGGGGGAGGTCAGAGAGGAGTTCAGGTGACAAACCGACACAGCTGCACGGTGTGGTTCTGTGACAGCTCCTTCGCTGTGGGCCGGCCGGCTTCCACTCACTGTCTGCGTAGTCACACGACCTGGCAGATAAAACGGTTTCGTTTTTGTGGAACCTGACTGGGTGAGCTCTGTTTCTCCTTTTCTCGTTTCTTCTCCCCGTAATCTGTCTGATGCTGCGACGCCTAAGATGAAGGAACAGCATGAGGAACACAAAACACTCACTCGTGCATGTGTGCATATGAGTGCAACCATAAGCAGGACTTGTGAGAACAAGGAGCCGGTTAGCGTCAGGTTTCTAGTATATATATATATATATATATATGAGGATTAAAGTGTGAAAGACTAAGTAAACAGATGCGACAAAGGCTCCCATTTACAGTAAACATGGATGGGGCTGCCACGCACGCAGTGTGTTTGCACGGGACAGACGGTACAATTGGTTTGAGCCTCTCCCTTCGCACGGCAGGCCAGGTGAGCTCACGCCGAGGTGTTCCGCCGCAGACCAGAACACAACGCGCTGTTCCTCACATTGAGGCGGAAACGAAAGTAAAACCTTAGACAAACACGTTTTTCTTTTCAAATATTTGTTGTTGTTTCTGTTCAGGCTTATACTGTCCTCTAGTTGAACATAGACTAAATGTGTAATTAACACAATAATATAGGTAAATATCAACCTGCAGTTATATACAACGTGGGAATATATACAATTTTTCACTATAAAAACACGATAAAACGCATCTCCGTTGAGGGCATCATAGAACAGAAAAAGGTAGGATAGCAGATCAGGCCAAGAAACTATTTACTAACCATTTCTTTACCGATCAGGCCGTTACTCTGTTCGGCTCTGGGTAAACAGTATTAGTGGGTAAAACGAAATACATCTTTCCCTGGACCGCATTCTATTCACCATTTCTGCCTCAGTTGAAGCCGACAAATTGCAGTAAAGTGTGAGTGAATATAACCGTAGTCACTAATTGTTCCCAACACTTGGGCGTGAATCGGCCAAAGACGACAGTTCAAAGTTTGGGTAAGCGTGGCCTCGATATGAAAACAGTCCTGCTGAAACCCGAGCTGAAGACACACACACACACACACACACACACACACACACACACACACGCACACACAAGGAGAGTCAAAGAGAGCGGACCTTCAGTAAACTGTTCACACATTTACTCTTCTGCCGCTGTGGCACCTCATAGGAAATGAGCCTAGTGACAATATTTTCATTAGATAACCAAAATCCTGAAATTTTCCACCTGAGACACAATTGGAGGTTTGTGATTCATTTTTTCTTCTCTTAACTGTTAGCTTCTCCTGGCGTGCCAACGAAAAACATACAGAGCTGGATTTGTTATTCGGGGTAATTTAAAGCCAGATTCTCACCAGCCGCCCCATAACAGCCCAGCATGAGCTAAAACAGGAGCAGAAGAGTAAGCGACGAGGCTTCGTGTCCCTCCGCTGCTTCACCACACTGAACCAGATAGAGAGCGACTCGTTCAAACAATGCAACGCTTGTTAAGATGGCCATTGTTTTTTACTTTCACTGCACTTGTAATTGCCATATCTTAACGTTCATTTCTCAACATCACATATAGAACAGGCCAGTGTCATGTTTTTTTTTTTTTTTTTTCCGGAACAAACCCCGCCCAATCAGTTGCTGCTTTGCAACGGCGAAAAAAGAAACTCAGACATTTGTGGGTTCACTACAGTCCAGATTTCTTCTCATGATTTCACAGAGTTCAGAGGAGTTCACAGCGAGTCCCAGTGGGAACAGGGAGAGGGGGGGGCAAGGGGGGGTTCTGGGTGTTTTCGTTAGCCGTTTTTCCACGGGAGATTTTTGACCAACGTCTGACACATATTCTTTGAGCCTTGAGGAGTACAGCACAATCAAGCGACACACTAAGCTGCGGGTTTGACCGTAGAAAAGGTCACAGCCGAAGTTCCCAGCATTTCCTCACAGCAGACTGTTGCTTTATTGTGTCAGTCAGCAGCAGCAAACACCGCCGTGGTTTGAGCCTCTGTTTGCGTCCGACATGTCCACCATTTAGATGCAGTGACCGAGAAATTTAACCGAGATGTCACCAGGTTTTCAACACAGACATTTGGACGCTATAATCTTAGCGGAGAGGCCGACGGCAGAAGAGAAAAACAATGTAAACAACACAATTACCGCAAAGCCGTTGTTTATAGGTTCAGGAGCCGTCCTTTACGAACGAACATTTGAACCGCGAGACATTTCTGGGACCCATAAAGTGTCTCTTTTTCGCCTCCTACTCCTGTTGCTGTGCTGAGAAAGAGATGCTGTGGGATTCACCTCGCTGCGCCCAAGGGTGCAGAGAAAGCCCTGGATAGGGCTCAGTAATCCCCGCCACTGTGGGAGCCCATCTGCTTTGGTTTTCATTTTTCTGCATTATTGGTGCTTATTGGTACATGGAGCAGGAATGCAGCCAGGGTGTTTGAAGTCCAGGAGGAAGGTGATGCCAGGGGCATTAGTTGGAGGAATGATGACCTTAAGGTCTAATACAAGCCAGCACTCCTAACCTCCAGGAACCTCTCCCTTGAAGCTGGAATTCAAGTCCTGCACCCTCGTCTGCCCGACAGGCTGCGGATTTCGCAATCTGCCGACTCATCTGGCAAGTGAGTAAAGTTCTTAGTCATGAGAGTTTCTGTTATGAAAAAAAAATCATAATTACTAGATTTCATAATCTAATCAGAGATGACCAAAAAAATACCACACGTGGTCCTCCCTGGAAAGCAAACTACCTACTCAGCAATGTAGGAGATATTTCAATCGGGAGCAAAGTGGCGAGCCAACAGACGGACGTTGTCAATGCTGAACCGTGCATGAAAATTCATATGTAATAGAAAATAACAAAAGCCGTCAGTGCTTATTTGTTCATTCCACGGGAACTTTCAATAGCAACGTGATAGTTCGTACAATAAGGCCCTCAAAGAAACAAATCAACATACAATACATGCATAGCAAACATTCTAATCATCCACAAACAGATGGAATCTTTCAGTGTAATCAGCTCCGGGCTGAGATTAAATCATCGGTCTGTCCTTCAGTTCTACAAAGGGAGAGTGTATGTTCCCAAACACATAGGATTTGTTAAGGCAATCAATGACAACATCCATTCGTTAAACGCTCCTCATATGTAGAGCGATTGGTAATTAGCGCTAACATGTTTTGCACTTCCTGACATGTGTATTCAACAGATACCTTGTTACGTTGCTTTGTAATTACTCCTCCCCAATTGAGTTCTGGCAGATGAAAGGCGCGGCGTTAAATAACTTTGTTCGTCCGCGTGTCGCACGTCAAACCGCGGCGCAGAAGTGGATCTGTCGCTGAAGCAGATAAAGGCACCAATCATATTAAGCCGCGAGAGTTGTAGGAGAGCGCGCAACTCAGTTCAGATTACCCATCAATAAAGATCCCCTTTTACGTGTGTTACTCCTCTTCCCGTCCCACCCCCAAAACATTTTTGTGTATAAAAAAGAAATGCTATCAGCGCAATCTGAACGCTTGTTAAAGTTTTAAATCCGCAGTAACTGGTTTTGTTTCTGTCTGGACGAAGTTGTGGAGGAGAGAAGGGCGTCTCTCTTCTGGCTCGCGCACGTCTTAAAAAAAAACGTTACCTCCCGGTCGCGGGACACGGAGCAGCAGAAGTTGAGCCCCCGAGCTGAACGTTTGAGCCCCGGATGTTTCGACAGAACTCACCTGTGAGGCTCAATAAATCACTCGCAGTGTGCGCTCAGAGGAGAGCGCCGACAGTAAATCTGAAAGTCAACAGCCAGCGAGGGCTTACGACCAAACTGTGTCCAGGCACCTTTTTCCTGACACGTATGCCCTGTTTATTACGTATCCTAATGATTCCTGGAGGCCATCAAAGACATATACGACACACATTGGCTCCCATAATGAAGCTTGACCTCTGTCCGTCAGCTTGGAAAGTTGTACCTTTTGTGTGTTTGTATGAATTGGATCCAATTTGGTGATTCCCAGAGATCTTTATAAAACTGTAAATCAGTATTTGGCGAGTGCCGCGCACTATTGCACGGAGATCACTTAATGACCGCTGGGCCGCGTTTGACCTCCCGCGCGACCCGTTCTGACCTGATAATCAGTGTTTTTCAGGAGACAGGGGTCGGCGCTGCTCTGCCCCGGCGTGACCTTCTTCACGGCAGCGAGAACCAACGTGATTATCAGTTCATCACGGCAATTATAATCCATAAAGTTACATATGAATATCATCTGTCAGTTGTGTCTCTCTGCCCGACCCCCCCCCCGCCACCCCCCTCCCCAGAGACGGAGATCCTCTAATAGAGCTTTGATTCGGAGTGCATTGATTAGCCTCGTGCTCTCTCCCAGTTAACCGCGGACAACCGTCCTTTGTCCACCGGCCCGGCCTTTTGGTGGGATTTTGACAGTTTTATTGTTAGTACTAAAACAGCCCAAATAAACCTGCGGATAAACAGCCGCAAGCAAGATAAAAGCTCGCTAGCTTTTCAAAAGGTTAGTAAATTTCACCATATGGATTTTTTGGTGTCTCTCCCAAATGTCACGGTTTAATTATTAACCGTGAGGCCATTTTGGAAGGAGATTTGCACCTTTACAATATTGTTGTGCCTGCTGAGGTTAAGTGTTGAGAGTGCAAAGAAGGACATTGTCCTCCTTTGTGTTTAATGAAGATGGATTTAGAAAAGAAATGTAGGGTGCAATAAAGACGGCCTGACCTTTAAGGCCGTGCCACAAGTCAAAACACACACTGGTGCTTTGAACAGGCCATTTGAAACGTCCAACACGTTTTCACAATGGGAAACTTAACTCAGTGGAGCTACAACATATTTCATCACTAATAGATACCTATCACACATTCGCTGTCATTGAGTGTCTTACATTGATTGTTCATTGAACATTTTTTTTTCTTCTCCGCTTCTACGAGCCCCTAACTCCAGATTCTAAGCAGTCATGAATGCCTAAAGGTCGTGACCTCCCAGTGTGGCCGTTATGAGTAAATATTGATCACACTACGGTCAGTCAGCTAAGTGGAGCCGCCGCAGCAGAACACAGAGGTGCACTGTGGAGTCGTATCTGGCCTAATCCCAGCTGCTCCGGGCCGGGCTCAGGTTTCTCAGAGCTCCAGCTCGGCCAAGTCGGACCTTTTTCGCCGGCCGCGCGTCTGAACGGACGCCTGAGTTTTGAAGTCTTTGTGCTGCGGTGCTTCCTCAGGGGGGGCAACGGACCCTCCCGGGGAGCTGAAATGGTATCACGGCATCTCAGTTCGCATGTCCCCCCTCCCCCCCCCCCCTCCCCCACCTTCATACATGTCATCAGACTGGCGGTGCCCGCCTCCCTGTTGACTTCCTCTGCTGACAAGCGAGAGGTGACCTGCTCTGTGGCGCTGAGCACGGCCTTGAAAAAGAATAAGTACAACCCTGTTATGGAATATTTTACTTTGCCATATTTCTGCTGTATGCTTTATATACTTTGGCCTGCTCCATTAATAGGCTCTGCTTGGGAGCAGGCTGAGGTCTCTGAGATTTAAACGCCAAAGATTGTGAATTAAGATTGATAGCACTCTTATATCGTTAATGCAACTTTCTCATTGACATATTGTTTCCACATAGATAGATAGATACATGCTATATGTATGTATATGGTTTGTTTGATCAGCACTGCAAACATGACAAGAACATCTTTGAAGCGCTGCTATGCAGGTTATGTTTTTTTTCGGCAGCACATTCTCAGACCCGACTGAAACGCTGACGTTTTGTCAGTTGTTTCATGGCTGAACTATGAAACTCCAGATCCGTTTTGGACTTTTCAGGGATGTCAGTTTCAGCTCCTAAAACGCATCTTTTCATAATAATCTTCCAATCTTGGTTAACTTGTTTTTAATACAACACAAATAATTGGTTTGGCTTGGGGAGATTGTGGTTTTGGATAAAATCATTACATTTTTTGTGAAACATAATCCGTTTCTCATGTGGTTGAGGGTCATTGATGAGCTGGCAGTAAAAATAAAGTAGTTTCTCGTACCTTACAAATGTTCCTCTGCTCTATATTGACTTCACGTGTAACAGACTAGTAGGACAGCTGAGAATAATATCAAACTTCTCAACAAACTCTCTGCGAGAAAGTAAATTCTTATACACAATCCCATTTATTTAAGATTCATCAAACTGCAGTTAAATAAGGACACCATAAGACAAAGAGGACTTTCAGTCATGCACCAGTTGCGTCAACCCCTTAGATTGAGAGAATGGCCTGATCTTCTTTTTCAGGTGTTGTGGAACTGGAGGCTCAGGAGGAGACAGCGTGCCCTGACAGCGACTGTACACAGCAGACACCTACCCACAAAGCCTTGCCTGTGGCTGGCCCTTTCAAGGTGCATGTCTCTTCCTGACGTTTCTCGTCAACTTGCCTTGGGAACATTGGTTTCTGTCCTCTTGGTCCATAGTTTGTGTTCAAACTGTCTGGGCAAATGCAGAAGATATACACAACTTCAATGTCAGCCGAGGAAGGTACACAGTCATTAATCCTCAAAGTCGATCTCAACTGTGCTAAAAAAAAGAAATGTGTACGCCTGCCTTCCCCACACTCTGGACTGACATGCTGAGATTCACAATGAACACTGGTGAAATATTGTATATTTTACACTCTTTATCTATTATATGATCCTATTTGCAGACTATCCCTCCTCCCTTCTGCGTTCTACGACACACACAACAGCTGACAGGGGCACCTGGCATATTTTTGTCACTCAAGCAATTGGAACAGAACAACATTAATAGACCATGCTGGTTGTAATACAATTAAAACATAACTATGCAAAGTACACGGGGTGCCGCTGCAGAGCCGCGTCTGCAGAGACAGGTGCCAGCCATCTTTAGTGTTCACGACAAAGATCCTGCAGCAAATGGCATCACAGCAATCAGACTGGATTAATACATGATGCCTCGGAGCTTGAATTTCAGTCCGACTTCAGCGGAAACCAATCTGAAACAGTAAATGATCTCAGCAGGAAGAGCCCCAGTCTGTAACAATAAAGTAATCCGAGGCAGATATGTGGGCGTACTTACGTGCAGAAATGTGGTAAACTGCCATTACTGAGCAGTGTTATAATGATTAGAGAGTTCTTAGAGTGGGTGGCAAAATTGGAACAACACAACAAAGATATTGTCTGTCTGCATCTTTTTACGAATCGAATCGTTTGACGGTCGTTGTTTGCCCTGCGTTGCATTTCTTTGATGAGAAAGGAGGTGCAAAACAACACGCGTGCAGGTCTGAACAGAAAGCGTTTGTGTGCTCCGAGGCAACTGAAAGCCGGCCTGTTCCAGGGAAAGCTGACGGAGTCCCGTCGGCTGAACTGATTCTGGCCCACTCACGTCTCTCCCTTTCATCAGCCTCGTTCTTGGCGGTTCCCGGGTCCAATTTGGCTGATTGAGCGGACGGTTCGAGTTGCCGCCTGGCAATTTCTACAAGATGCACACAAATTGTCAGTCAAGAAGGGACTGTTCAATAATATAGCCTCTACAGCCTACATGCCCAAGGACCCGTGGGCCATTACAAGGCCATTACCAGTGAAATCCTCGTCTGGACAAGCAGGGGGAAACTAATGTGTTACTGTGAGTGTGTGTCCTCATTGTGAGCGTTGCAGCGAGAGCCAAACACGGAGGAAAGGATCAATTCCAAATTAAGGGAGTATCAGGGAGTAAAAGCTAAAAACTGAATGTGTTACCCATCATTAAAAAATGTCGTTTGGTTTGGTGTCCGAGAGATCCTTGACTTGCTCATGAATTCCTGCAGTAGTTTCCCTGTATTGTGTCGACAGATGTATTTGTTCACATTCGTTACAATAAAACAGGATCTGCAGAAACAATTCTAAAGACCATCTCGTGATTCATAGGTTAGAGTTTAGTATGGATGCATTTGAGATGAAGATTTACACAGTAGCTCACATGTTGGTGAAGAAACTATTCTCGTAGGTTAGATTTGACAAATTGGGAAGTGCACTTGGTTTATATTACTGTACTGTAGACAGGTTTTCATCATCAAAATTAGCTTCATTGCATTTCATTATACTGATCATTTACTTTCACATCTGTCTTCATTTCCTATCACATTGTGGACAATTATACATTTCCTTTCATGTTTCCTCTGTGCTTGTATATTTACAAAAAAGAAAAGAAAAGAAAAGAAGAAACAAGAAACAAGCAATAGTCAATGAATAATGTGAATAATGGAATTTCTTTAAAATGTGTTTCCAGGTTGGCACAATCATAGTTGGAAAACTTTCCAACTAGCTTATGAAATATCTACAAGCTAACTGGCCATGACATTAAAGTGTGTGAGCATTCACTCTTTTCTGGAGTGAAGCAAATTTTTTAGTTGGGGTGGGTGTGGGTGCGCGGGGGGGGGGGGGGGGGTTGTGTCTTGGATTAATTAAGATGAGGAACTCCCAGTTTGGGGAGCTTAGCATGTGCAGGGTGATGTTTTCCTCAGAGTCTTTTCCACAGGGATAGGTTTGCACTCATCTTTGATAGTTAACCCCATGTGACCCTTCCCTCGAGCCAGTCCCACTCCCACCTCACCACTCCTGCTTCTCATTAGAGCCTGTCCACTAGTCGGCCTGGGTCTAAGTAGGCCGCCACCCGGTCCACAGGCGCACTGGGCCTTAACAGAAAGAAGGCTGCATAATTGCTGTGAAAGTGTCCAAGTACATTTATGTGAAGATGTTAGCAGTTGAAATTCAAATTTATCATTTTTATTTATGTGCTCATATTTGACTGAAAGTACCATTTCATGTACTACGCTGTTTATTACGGTAAACTAAAATGTTACTGTTCCAATATAAATGACAAAGTCAATAGAAATACATGTAAACAGCATTGAATTTATTAGAATGGCTCAAAGGCCTCACATCGCATCCAATGTCACATGTAGCCCATGTTCTCTTTAAATAACTTGGTTCTGTTACTTCAATAGATAAAAAGTGCTTGGTGTGACAATGTAAATTATAGTAAAAACATGCAAAGTTCATCTCAAATGTCTTTTGCCTATAAAATAAATCTATTTGCTCATCGCACCACATGAGATAAGCTGTGATCATTTTTTACAGCAGAGGCAACAGGGTTGAAATTGCAGCTGAGTCATTACCCCGTATCGTTGCTATCTCGGTGTATGATGAGACGTGAATTTGTATGCCCCCCCCCCGCTCCCCCCCGAGGGCAGCACAAAGGGCTGAATTCAAAGCGGGGCACCCAGGGGCCAAGCTGGCGGCGGTCCCAGCTGAGGAGCAGCAGTCAGCCACCACCTGCATTCTGCTGCTTGCCCAGTCTCCCTGGATATGACCCCACCCCCCCATGAAACCCCCCTCCCACCCCACCGCTTCCCTCGGCTACTTCTACTACCCCCCCCTCTGCCCAGCCTCATCTGCATCCCAGTCATATCCTACTCCCACTCTTAATATCTGCCCAGTCAATCTGATCTGTCCATCACGCAGTGCAAAGTCTATGTGACGGCAGCACTGTGGCCTCAGCTGTGAACGCTCCTCTCGTCCCGTCGCAGAGACGCGTCCCATCCAGCCATCACAATGACCTGTGCAAATGGTCTTTTTTTATCTTCTATCTGATTGTGATTTAAACTGATTTTTTTTTTTATTCTCGTGTCAAATTTAACGGTCTGAGAGTATGAACTAGGATCTGGTGGCTGATTTTAGTTTTTTTTTTATATTTATTCATGTTTTATATAATATTGTTTTTTTTCACCACTTTATTTCTTTCAAAGAATTTAAAATTTAAAAGTACTAATTTCTCATGTTTTCAGGACAGCAATTATATGATGAGCAAAATCGACCTCACTTCAATGAATGTGGTTTTATCTGATCAATCCTCCCAAACACCTCGTATCCAACCATTATAAGGCCAATGATGGTGGCTATCTTGTGACAAAGTGAACTTCAACGCTAATTTCAGCTGCTGAAAGTATGTTTACACATATATGTATGTTTTTGTTGTGTGCAAATACACAAGCTTTTAACCTTTCAAACTCATGGGTTTCTTCTTGGCTCAACAGTCAAGAGTGTGTCTCTCTTTTAGCTCAATAGTGCCCCCTGGAAAAGAGATCTTTTACTGCAACCAACAAGGCTGGATCGGTGTAAAAAAAGATGGCAGCCTCCTGGATATGTCATTTAGTCTCTCCTCTAACGCCATAGAAGTTCTATAAAGGTAATATTCTCGTTTTATTAGTGAGATTTTTCAGGTCATTTTACTGTTACGACGCCTGTTGAACCACAGGTTCTGTCGTGTTCACTCGTTTTCTTTTGTAACCTGTGGGGTGATATATGTTTTGATTAGCATGCTCACCAATAACAAAGGATCCCCTAATTCACTTTGACCTTTTGTCTCAGTGAACTGCACTTTTCAATTTTCACCTCTTTTGCAATTCATTGTCAGAACCCACATGACCGTTGCCCTTGAGAAAAAAAAAAAAAAACAACAATATCAAAACACTGAGCTCGAAGAACAACAGAGCCAGACGGGGAACAACGGGATGCCAGTAACGGACAACAAGAGAGCGAAAAAAAAAAAAAAAAAGGTTAGGAATTCTCCTCCCAGCTGTAGAGCTCGTCGGATCCGCGTCCTGAATTCCTGAGCTGCCATGGGGACCCCTTGGGGCTGGCAGGACGGCGGGCGGCGTTGTGGGAGTCTGTCCTGTTTCTGTAAGCCCAGGCAGGGGGTTAGAGGATGGGGATTGTCTGATAACGCTGCATTTCTGACCCCCCAATGCTCCCGCCGTCTCTGCCGCGGAGTCTGATTCACGCCGAGGCATCGGCGGCCCTTTAAAACTCGTCTCCCGGATTCCTGCCAAGACTAATTCGCCGTCTTGTCGTGGGCGACAGTGTTTGACACCGTGCGTCAGCTTCCAAGGTGAACTAATGCGAGAGTTCACGGAAGGTTAAAGGGTTAGTACGCTTTACTACTGCTCAGCCTTGATCACCAAAGTAATTATGAGGGACGGAGGGAGGGACGGAGAACATGCCTGAGGGTATGGACGCCGCCCAGTGCAAGAGCACAATGGTCACATGTGTGTGTAAATGTTTAATGCGTGTGGATGGCAGTGGGTTTGTGCATATATTTGCACACAAACACAAGTAATAACCGAGATCAAACCTACCACAATTTAATACAACGTTATGTAATATTGTAACCTGTTTTTTTTTTTTTAAACTAGAACCAAAGAACATAAAGACATCGTGACACCAAATTTGGATTTTGAATAATCTGTGCCAGTGTTGAGTAACTAAATGAAATGAAGCAGATTTGAAACTCTGAATGGTCACAGATGTGTGGAGTTTTTTTGTTTTTTTTCTTGCAAGTGAAGGAAATATCTCAGATGGAAACCAAATCCCGTGCGTTGCTGCTTCAGCAGAAATATCAAACAACTGGAAGGAGCTCTCCAAAACTTGGCAATTGTTCTCTGTCTTTGAAGTCCTACACGGTTCTGTCTTTACAGCGAATGCAGTTGAAGTTGAAGCTGCAGAGCGCTCGGAATGAATCGTGATAGTGAGAATCCAAATCCCCACGTGGAGCTCGAACAGCCACATGCTTCAAGGGGGAGCAGCAGGCCGCGGCCACCGGCTCGGGCCTCTGAGGGGATCCACTACCAGTAATGGGTCGGGGGGGAACGGGGCGCTTTTGTCAGATCTGTCGGGGATGCACTGCGGTAGGCAAAAGGGGTTCGCTTTGATCTCTGTGCGTATGTTCACCGAAGTGTGCCGTGTCTGTAAACCGATCCGCTCTCTGACATTCCCCTCCCATAACCATTTCACAATCTCCAAAGAAAGAGAGAGAAAAAAAAAGATGAATATTGTCTAGAATTAACCATGAAATTGCAAATGTGCTGCTAACAGCTGATGCAGATAATATGTTTGTCCTTGCTGTTGTCTCTCCGTTGCATCAAAGATGAATGAGCAGTTGGTTGCTGTGTTCGCGTGTGCACGCGTGCGTGCAAGTGCGCATCAGTGTGTCTCAGATAGGGAGCCCGGACAGCCCGGTGTTTGTAGTTTTTTGTCGTCCTGAAGGCCCCTGGTGGGTGTGCTCACTTTAAAGGGCCCAGTGAACTGTGAGGACTTGAGACATGAGACTGTGCCGCCCAACTGGCCCCCAGGACACGGGTTCACCCGGAGAATGTGAGCCGAGCAGGAGGAACTGGGCCGAGACGGGCTCCCCACAAACCTCCACTCCATTCCTCAAGACGGCCGTCCCAGAGAAAGACTCTGCTCTCGCTGGTCAGAGGGAAACTCTATCCTGCTTTGCTTACTTGTTGGCTCTGATTTACATCTAAATATACTATCTTTGTCACAATTAGTGTCCTCTTAAGCTGGTTTCTTCCCATTTAATGGAATTTAGCAAACGGTAAAAACACAACACAGAATGTACTGTCTTTTGTCATCATTGTATCATGTATCATTGTTGGTTTTGATCTTTTTATGGGATTTGTTTGTTTGTATCAAAAACACTCAAATATAGGATATTGGCAAAGAGAAATAGTAGTTTAAACTGACAGATGTCTAAATAAATTAAACTTTTTTGATTATAAAATTTGATAATAAAGAAATGTTTTAGGGAAACTGACTAAAAAAGCAATGGAGTTAAAGCCATGCCTTCATCTGTATTGTTCAATAGGTGTGTACAGCACACCTTTACAGCAGACAACATTTCCATATCTTCATACTGATAGACAGATATCCCTCTAATACCTAGATCTTCACTTTTCCGAACTTCTGACGAGCTGTACTGCGTGTCGGATTTATTTTTAGCCGTGAAGAAGGTTGGAGGAAGCCCTTATAGATTGCACCCTCCCCAGGGGAGATAAACAGAGACTGCAGAAATAAAGCCAACCCCAGCTGAGTGTCGATATCAGGTTATGATGTTTGCTGTTTTAACATGAGCCTCGTTTCTCTTTTCTCCTGTTGTTTCTTCTCCTCTGCAGCAGACAGAGCCTGGGGGCTGCGTCTCCCCAGCTGAGACCTTCGGTTGAGCTTTGACTCGAAAAAAAAATACCCCTGTTGTTGACTTTTTCTGTGCGTTTCTGTCATTGCACCTCTCATCAAATGGCAATTTCCATCACATGATTTTATGCTCGTTATTTGAATGACGACAAAATGGTCAGAATATTGCCTTTTGAGGCTGTTTAGCTGCAGCTAGTTTCATTTAAAGTTTGAAATTTAAGTGAAAAGAAGCTAACTTTATTCCTGTTTTCATTTTAAAACTGTTAAGAAGAAGGAAGCGCTTCAACAAAACAGACAACAATCAGTTTGCATTGATGAATTGTGGGTATGAAATGTGATCTCGGAAAAAAAAAAAAGATTGTACCTTATATTGTTCTCTCTGCAGCGCTGGGAGACAATGACTAAAAATACAACCAGCAGCAGCATTTTCCCTTAATGTTCACAAAGCAGCACTCAGGCTGGAGCTCTGGGTGAGGTCTGACGGATGTCAATTAAAGGGCTATTTAAATATTTAAGCAACAAAGTTTGCAAGTCGTCCCTTGGGTGCAGTTATTTCAGGGGGGGAGGGGGGGGGGGTGTAATGCAGCCTCAGCTCTCCAAGGACCAGCTGAATGCCAGGCAGGCAGCGTGGATAGTTGGGAGGCATCACGGCTAGGGTTACAGCGTGAATTAAAGCTGACACTAAGAAGCGCTCCTCACAATGACCTGCGGAAAACAGCAGACAAAAGAGGCATTTTTAAAGCGGGACAAAGGGGAGGTTGGTGGAGATACCTGAGCTCGGCCGGGCCCAGTCAGCGTGTCTGTCGTTGAGGGACGAAGGGCTGGTGCCGCGGGACCACCGCAGCGAGACCCGGCAGGAGAAGAAACACACAGGGAAGCACATTCCTTCACAGACATAACACCAGAGAAGACACACAAGACACACACACATGCAACGCATGCACACAACAATATCCCCCGCACTAGCTGTAATTTGTACGACATCATTTTTGGTATTAATATCAGTGTTGTCAGCGGTGGTGACTGGTGGTGTTTCTGGTCACACACACACACACACACACATGGAGCATTTCATAATAGTTCAAAACAGAGAGGGATCGTCGACAATCTCTCGTGCTCCCTGGAGGACTTTGTCATCTGAAAAGCATATTTAACCTTTCAGATCTTTTCAAAAAATGTAATTTTCGCCGCAGCGAAATCCAACTCAATCATTACCACTGACATTTTGTGATGAAATTTACACACTACACACCAAAATGCCTCTGCTCTCTCGTAGCAACCCTAACCCCCCCCCCCCCCCCCCCCCCCCCCCCTCGCTCGTGCTTGTGAATTCCACAAGAGTTTCTCCCCTTCATCTGCTGTCACCAGGGTCCTCAGCATGCCTTCACCTCGGTCCTAATCCCCCACTTCATCTGAAAGTCAGGATGACAGCTCTGGCTCTTGTCCTCTCTCTGTGTGTGTGTGTGTGTGTGTGTGTTTGTGTTCACTCTTTTTGATTTTGACAGCATCCACCTGTTCTTCGAGTGGGGAGGCCACGGTTAGAGAGGTAGACGTGATATTTGGAGTCACTGTGAGCTTCACGTTCCATTACTCCAATTAACAATTTTGTTAAAAACGAATAATAAACTACCAATAAGACATTTTGTAGCTGGCGTTGACTGGCGAGGTAGACAGATCGCTCTGGTGACCAACTGTTCAGAACACCGTTCGTAAACACAATCTTTTTCTTCACTGTGCAACTTTCTCACTTCATGTATTCGCCGAAATCCTTCAGCCCTTTCTGAGACAATGAGGAGGAGCTGCGGCCTTTAAGATTGTTTTCAATGAATGCTAAATGCTATCGAGCTAACCGCGTATGCCTGGTAGAAAAGTTAGTCTTTCATTATTTTTTAGTATAAAAACAAACGCAACCTGCCACAACCAAGAGTAATTAGAGGAAATGTGTAACCATAGCAACGGAGTCTCCTCATTTGAATGTGACGTTACATTTGATATAAAACAGCTGTGCACATAACATTGTTAGTAGGAAAAGACTCGCAGACGGGCTGCATGACAGATTAACACTCTGAGCTGCCAGAGAAACCCTGAAATAATGCAAATAAAATTAAACACTGTTTACATATTTGGAAACAAATATGTGGTCGCTGTAATTGCTCCTTAAATCCATAGTCATCGTTTTATGTATAAAGACATGGTTTGGGGTTTTGTCCTTCATCTCTCACTTTAAAATTATGTTGGAAAATGTTTTTTTAATATCCACCGCAGGCAGGAAGGAATATTTTCAGCAACAAGTAACTACAATTTTTATAGGCAAATGAGAATATTGTTTTTAAAATCTTTTTTTTCCCTTTTTTCATTGATTTTTCGCAAATATATAATTCAAACTAAACTTAATAATAACTTAAAAACTCTTAATACATATGTTCTTTGTTTCAAGGAGACATCTATCAATTTAAATTGTGGAGAAATGTCATGCGTTTAAGCAACCAAAAGTATTTTTATCACAATCCCAGTCTTCTCTGAAAAAATGCCTTTCAGTTAGGATTTCAAAATGTATTTCTTTATTTTACATTTAGTCTCTAATAATAACAACATTTTAGCCAATATTAATATTATTTGTAAGGTCACGAGTTCTCATAATGAGTTAGTATGGATGCGAGTTTTAAACGGGGAGCCTGGTCACAGAGCACAGTCAGACAGAGTAGCCCCAGCAGGAAACCAGCAGCTTATATGTCTCCGGTCTCTACTGATTAACATGGATAACTTTGACCCACGGAACGGGTGAGGATTCCTGTCTAATTGAATTACAGTCAGTCGCCTCGCCTCCAAATATTGTCTTGAACTTATACCCCTTTCTGTTGCCAGACACTATATACATTCTATAGTTTTTTTTTTTCTCCTTTCAAAATTTTGTTTTAGGCTTTGTTAGAGAACACTTGTTTTATTTCATCAATGATGAGACAAATGGGCTGAATTTTCTGGCACCTCTCACTCACGAAGGAGTTACTAGGTTGAGAAGACATGCGATGAAGTCCTTCGTATGTTGTTCGGTAAAGTCACATCCTGGCTCAGCCCAAGAAGACCAAAGGAGGTTTGTCTGAAGACAACGTCAGTAGAATCTCACTTCATTATGCTGAACTAAACACCTGCTGTGTTTTGGCCCCAATATGCTCTACTTTGGCTTTTATATGCATTCAATAAAGCTGAACTCATGCGGGCATACAGCACACAAACTGAGAGCTGTGATCTAGTTGAGGTGGATTTAAAGAAGAAAACCTTTTTTTTTGATTGCCGGTCTCATACATATATATATGGCCAAAGTTATGTCACTTACTGCATTGTTCAGGAATGAGGTGCAAAAGCACGGCTGCCAGCTCTCCTCCCCCACAGGCCCTCCAAAACCCCAAAGGCGGGACTTCTGTGGCGTTTCATGCGTGTTATTCATTCTGCATCATCGAAAATCACGCTGACGACGACCCCTCTGCAACGCGGGATCCCGACGGAGAAACAGCAGTGTTTTCACTTGTTAGCGTCTCGCAACAGTTCCCTTATATAAAATGCATTTGACTTGGACATTCAAGTCACACAGACATGAACATTCCATTAAATATGCATATCTCAAGTGTCCACGTCTGATTCCAAAGTGGACAGTCTAAGATTTATGGCGTCATTGACCCTCATTGCTTTGCTGCTTCCTCTCGGGAACCTGCCACGGGCTGCGTGCCAAATGCATTAAAAATTTAAAGAGGTGATGAAGAAACTATCCAGAGAGACACAAACACATCACTTCTGCCACAATAAGACTTTTCTCTTCTTTCCTTCTTTCCTCCCAGCTTCTTCTTTCCAGTTGAGCTGTTTTACCCTGAACACTCATTGCCAGACATTTTAACTTATTTATTTTTTTACATCAGGACAACTGGCCATTTAAATGCGTGTTGGTGGTTAAGTGTACCTGGAATTCAGGGGGGAAATCAGACAAATCATTCCCCTTTAAAATCCCTCCGGGACACCGAGTTTGTATGAAACGAAGAAATCCGTGGCTTATTTTTTCCAATAGGTGGTTCACTGATAGAACGATGAGCAAATGACCAATACGCTCCACATGCCAAGATTGCCAACCGGCGGCATTGGAAACCTCATCACAGCGATTGCAAAGCGACACAGTCCTGCCTTGCGGAGTGAAGGAGGCTCGGGGACGGTTGGGGGAGTTTCTTTTTCTTTAGGCTGTTTGCTGCAAGCACAACACCTGCATTCTTTCCGTGCTCTCCCAAGGTCTCTGAATTTGACCCTCGGCGTACGAGTAAAAGGGTATCCAACTTCTTCAAAATGTCATAATGCCACATAACTCCATTGTTCCTGACATGTTCCCTCTACGGAGGGTCACACAAAGAGAAACGGCCGTCTTAAAGTGCAAAGACGGAAACAACAACTCTCACATTATATTCTCACAGCAGCTTTTCTGATTTGTCCACACTTGGTAAACTAATAAAGTACTGTGACAATGCCTCGGAAGTGTCCTATAAATGCTTCGTATTGACCTAAAAGCATTTGCTGACGACAAACAGAACTACAAACAGGGGGTCGTTTCTCCTGTGGCGAGGGGACGGTTCACAGGATCACGGTCTCGCTACTCTAAGCCAACCTTCCAAAGACAGCAGCACCTTCCATGCCTCGAGGCCTTCAGCCTGAAAATCTCTCCTCTGCGGGGTGGATTGGGTTCCAGGACCCTGTCCTCTCCTGGGACTGACCCAACCTGGGGAACAGAGGGCTTTCATGGGAGATCACAGGTGCTTATATACAAAATGGCAATTTTCTTTTCCATAATTCCATGTTACTGCATTACCAGATCTTATCGTGGGGCCAGTATCTCATTCCTGAGGTTTTAGACGTTAATGAAAGATGCTTTGCCTCCAGCCACTGGGGGCTAAATCAACAAGCCTAGGATTCCTGTTGGCCTTTGTGCGGGAATACCAAAGGCAGAGAGCGGACTGAGCCGAGGTCAGAGACGAAGCAGGAAGCTGAGGATGGAAATGTGCCTAAACCGAGCCTGTCTGCAATCCAGGCCAGTGGTTCCCAACCTTTTTTTGTTAAGTGAACCCCCAAAGCCGTGTCGAATGTATCCTACCTACTTAGTGCCTCCACCCCCCCCGTGTTCCCGACGTGTTCATCATAATAGGATCCGCATTGGATGTTAATAGCTTACTATGAGTCTAATGTATATATTGTTACACAAGTTTTATTTATGTACCTGAACTGGATTCCTGTTATCGTGGATATGCGGACGCTGGAGGGGAATTTATACGGTTCGCTTTTAGCAAGGCTTATCTATTTCATTCATTCTAAAACTTGTATCCACTATTTCATCCCTCACCTATTCTAACTGTTTATTCTTTGCTTTTGTCACAGTGTTTCATCTATTGTTTTTAGCTAGCAATGTAAACAGTTTATAATCTAGTTATTTTTCTTTACCTTCATCCATCACTGTAACTTTTTTTTTTAGCTTTTACTCCCAAAATAATTTTGCCTGCAGGTTTCTATGTAATCTCAAGTGTTAGAATTGTGGGAAGATTTTCTAATCGGACCCATAATGTCAATTTTGGAAAATTTGTTTTGCTCCTCGACATTCTTTTAATGCGTTTGCTCCAGTGGAAAACCAGTAGTTGGGAATATATCAATGACCTAGTGTTCACTAGCCAGCAGACTGAACATACATTACCTTCCTTATCTTTCTACATCACCTCTATTTTAGCAGCTAAATGTTCGAATGAATGTAAGCCTGATGGATCTATGTACTTTACCATGATACAAAATACAAAATACTTATCGTTATTTTCATTGAGGGGTTGAAACATTGTGATGAGTGCCTTTTGTGCCCTTTGTGTGCCCCTGAATCGGACTAAAACAACCTCGACAATAGGTGTTGAGTAAATGTAATTTCAGCCACTTAGGATCATTAAAAGGAGATCATATTGAATATCACTTCTCGAGCGGGAAAGAGAAAGCGAGAAGAAATAAAGAAGAGATTTGTTTGTCAGTCAATTCTGACCCACTCAATCTCCTTAGCCCCGTGAAAGAGGGGGAGGGAAAGGCTCGGGGTCAGCTTTCTGTAAATCTTCTGATGAAATGTTGACAAAACAGCCAATTTTCTGTAATTTTCCTGCAGCCGTCTTTCAGCAGCTTACTCACTCAGAACCCCTTCATTTCAAACCGCAGCACACTGCGACCTCTGACATCTATCTGGTCTCTTACTCCTTCGGCCCGGCAGAAAGACAGTAACAGTTGTGCCTTTTAGGTCAGGTGGACGCCGTTTAAGGAGGCAGCATAATAAAGGGCGCCTTTGTCTCTCTTACAGGCTCTCTTGGGCCCCAGTAAAAGGATAAGAAATGTAGTTAATAGCTCAGGAGTGGCCTAATCATCAGCTGCCATTACTGCTCCAATATCAGCAGAGATGACAGACTTATCAATAACAAAGGCCCAGCTGAAGCCTCCGCCGCTCGCTGGTTTTGATCTCTGCTCCACTAATCAGAGCTTTCATTTGAGCTAAGCACCGGGAAGCACACCTCTCATTCTCTTCATGCTGTGCCAGATATCACTCATCTTTACAAGCCACTGTGTATTCCCTCAACCCCAGGCCACCATTTCCACAAATTGGCTTAATTTCTCAGGCAAATATATGACACATCTGAGAGCTCATTGTCATCGCGGGGCAAGTGATTATTGCACTTATTGGTGAAAGTCTCTTGGCTTTTGAGGTTTTCAGTTCAATTGCTCTGCTAGGAGTTTAGCAGATTTTTTAAATGAAATAAAGATGTATCAAACAGACTTTCATTGTGGCGTATGAATGTTTCATAAACGTGTGCTGCGTTCTGTTTCATAGTACACTTCCAATAACACAGAGTCATTTTGAGACAAGTTGTTCGTCCAATACAAAGCATCAACTAAAGACTAACACCTTCATATCACTTGTACTTGTACTTTAATATATGTAAAGAGCAAGAGTTATTTCCAGAAAAGGGTAAGATATGCTATCTATAAAATGGATAACTAGAATATCATACAAATGCTGAAGCGGGAGGAATGTATACGATTATAATTTTAACAAACATACTTTAATCTCAGTATTTCTCTTGTTCATTCTTCCACAAAAAGCTCCTCCGTCAAGGAGAAACCCGAGAGGACCAAAGAGGTGCTCGCGCACCTGGACGAGCTGGCCCTTTCATTTACAGACATGGTGAAGATCAGGCACTGACTGACTCAGACACCTGCTATTGGGAAATATGTTCTCCATCAGTGAGCTATGGACTATTTCTGGACAGGAGCACTGGGAGACCATTGTACTTCCCCAGCATTGACAGCCAAGGTATTCTGGGTCTCTTGGCACACGTAGAAAACAATGCGTTATTCATGTTAAGGTTAAACATTGGACTACTTATTCAACGTTACCAAACCAACAGTGGGTAGAGTGGTATTTGTTGATTGCAGCACAATTGTTTGATGGCTTTGATATTGTAATACAATTGTGAGCATTGGATATTCCAAATAAATGGCTGACATGTGTGTCTTTTTATATACACACATTGTTGCAATTGATGGAATATAAATTTGATAAATTGAAAGATCAGAATGATTATAAAAGCAGTTAATATTGTTATTACTGCAAAACAATGTTAACAGAATAACTGAAATGTGGTTTTCAGATGAAGAATGAATTCCTATCATTCATATTAAACCTGACCTTTTGGTCTCAGGCTTAACATGAAACAGTGGAGCTCCTTATTCCCTCAGTTTGATACATGATATGTGCTCTTTAAACAAATCATCTGACCTGCGCACCCACACAGTCTTATGCCCGGGCAGGGGGTTTGTGGGATTTTTCCAATGTCATCTGGGATTAAAAAGGAGCAGCACATCAGAGCCCAGGGCCACACCACCTGGAGCCCCTATACGGTCCCGGGCACTGCACCGCTCAGTAGCAGCCCCATTAGCTTACCGCCAAATAAATCCTGGTTAACTAAATAACACTGAGCAAACAAAGCCCCATTTCAGAACAGATTACAACTTCAACAGGAAACCCTTTGATTAAGAGTTTGTTTGAAATGTTATCAATACCACGATCATTCCTGCGGATCAACAAAACCATCTCTAATCACCATATCTTGGCTGCACCTTCAGCTGTGCATCAATCTCCAGGAAGAAAAAAAAGAGAAGCAAATTAGAGTCGAGAATAGAGGAGTGACTTGTTTGACAAGAAGCACGTGAAATGACAAAGCGATTCCTTTCTCAACGTCGATCACCCACCTGCACACAGATTAGGTCAGATATTCACCTGGGCTGCCAACCTGTCACTCACACTCAATAAAAAACAGAAACACACACAGCGTGCATTCATTTCATGTTGGTGCTCCCAACAGTAGACAGGAGACAAGACGTTGCCTGTCTCTTTCACCAACAGACCAACAGACAGCGTCGACACACTGTTTTCAAGCAGCATCATATGGCCATGAACTTTAGCCCTGTGGTTGGCGTCACAAGTAAATGCAATCTGCCAACGATAGACATGAGCGTCGTTGAATAAAATTAAAAATAATGAAATGAACAAGTTGTAAGCCAGACTATTGTGTTGGTACAACATGTTTACAAAATAATTAAGGTTTTATTGCTTGATTATTAAATTTAAAGGGCGGTCTGCAGTCCAGATAAGAGTTGTTACAACACTGAACAAATCTCTGTGTGTACATTGGATGATGGCCAAACAACATAAAGCTCAATTTCAGTTCTGTTTTCTTAGAATCCTGCTTCAGGGTAACTCTTGCAAAAATGTCGCATCGTGTTTTTTTTGCAGTACATCCAATTAATGGAATAACTCCTCAAATTATCTGAAATATTTTGGTGTCTTGAGGAAATGACTTGTTCTTTCTCATGAACTTTTCTTTTAAATATTTCTGTGGCCAACAGTTTCCTCATTTGGAAATACATAACCCAATAATTGGAAAGGTTGGTTAAAATATATAATTGAGACCAGGTAACACTAAAAAAAATATAATTTGAGCAAATAAACATAAAAGTTAATAATGTATTGTATGAAGCAATCTGAATTGGGTTTATTATAATGATTATACACCTCAATTTTTTTAGATTAAAATCATGAAAGAGGAATGGTATGAGATGTTTTATCATCAATTTGGTCTCTAGCGCCCCTCTGTGGTGTCTATGCAGAACAGAATGACATTTTAGTTTCAGATAATCCCATGTTTAACTTTCACGAAACAGGAAAAATAGCTAAAAAACTAGAATGTAACAATCAATGCTTGACATGTGTGTATTCTTGACCATTGCCTCTGAGGTTGTGGTGGTGACACAACTTCTCTATCTCCCCCTCTTTTGTGCGTATGTGGTGGTATGTGGTGGCGGTGGCATTGGTGATGGTGAGGGGGGAGAGGGGGGGGGGGGGGCAGCTGCACAGGTGCACATCTGGAAAGCTAAAGACCAATGTCATGTCAGATTTTAATGAAGAAAAACTGGAGTGGCGAAGTAGCATACAATATTTACAGAAAAAAATGCACTAAAAACACAATTCAGTTTAAAACACACTTTGGCTTCAAAAATACATATATATACATATATATTATGTGTCACTATCGCGGAGTGTGAGTGGAAGCAGAAGATACCAACCTATAGAACATGATGCTACTGTGACATGGGTGTAGTCTGTAGATAAGAGTATCAGTATATACATTAGCCATGTCATCTTTAGAAAAACGATTTGGAAACAGACCACTAGCTTTTATCTTTACGCGCGTACGTGTTCTCCACCACGCCGTGTATTCAGAACAGGATGTCTTAGCACATATATGTGTTATACCACGGACATGAGCAAGGGAGGGGCTGCCGCAAAACACACTGATAGAATGAATGCAAAGAGCCAAAAGAACACTTCCTGTTGATGCAAAAATTGCAGCAGCAACTGTCTGACACATCTGGACTGGAGAAGGGGGGGAGGCCTGGCTGTAAGTGTACGCGAACTACTGAGGGGAATGGACACTGTTTAATGCTAATCTGCAAGACGGTGAGTTTCATGTACTTCAACTTTTGCTTGGACTTATGGCCATAATGCCGTGTAAGCGCGTTTTTGCACTGACAACGAAATAAATGGGGATATAATTGTCTGGGACCGTGCGCTAGCGACTGGAAGCTAGCTAGCGTTAGCCGCTACTTAGCACTGGCTGTCATGGGGGTAGTTGCTAACTAGCGTCAACGGTCAGCGTGAGAGCGCTAGCTTAGTAACGTCAGCTATTTCATGACAGCCGAGATAGTTTGCATCCGCGTTCGACGTTACTTCGCTAGTAGCCCACACGATGTTGGCGAGC
Source organism: Apeltes quadracus (assembly GCA_021346845.1). NCBI lineage: Eukaryota > Metazoa > Chordata > Actinopteri > Perciformes > Gasterosteidae > Apeltes > Apeltes quadracus. Next base: position 12,669,821 of record CM037929.1, on the reverse strand, counting down.
TTTTTCACAATCTGAAAACGCAGGACCAAGCCGTAGGGCGACCCACAATGCGTTGAAGTGTGAAGTCTGTCCAAAATGTGGGCTTTCATTTCGGAAATAACTCGATTGTACACTAGCTAATATAGCTAACCCTGTAGTTAACGTTAGCTAAGCTAGTGGTTGTGTGCTGCCTAATAGTTCTGTGTCTCGGCCCTGACGACCGATGTAGTTTTCCAACTGACGTTAATTTACTTACAGTAAGTTACAATAGAAATGAAACACTTTAGAAACAACAACCAAAAGTAGGTGGCTGTGGCTGTCAAGCTAACAGACCCCCCTACACCAGTAGCTAAATGACGGTAACCACTAAATGGCTATGAAGTTTTAGACACCGCACATTTGCTCCCCCAGGTGAGGTTACTATATGTACGTAACTAACTTGTTACGATGGTGTCAAGAAACATCCCGAGTTACCATGCACGGTGATGCTATCACGTAAAATGCCTTCATAACATCATCGCAGCACGTAGGAGAGCCTTCTAAAAACCCACTGTACGTTAATGCGGGCACGTTAACATCCAGTGTGCCATGAACACAAATTATATTGTTTCTGCAGGTCGTTTGTTAGTCTGAAACATTCATTATATCTATATTGGTTAATGCTGTGTGCCAACAAACAACGTGCCGGGTAACCTTCGTTGTACGTGATGCTAACGTTATGTATGTTCAGGGAACTGGTGCCTGTCATGTTAATCTCTGCACCTGGGTTCACCCAGGCCACCTGCACTCTTGTCATGATTGTTCCTGTGACATTCATTTGCCCTGAACTCTATCAATCTGCTACGTTAAAAATCCAGTTTGAAACTAACACCATGCGTTGTATTCTGGTGCAATTCCACGTGAAACCAGCCTAAATATTTTAACTTTAAGGCATGTTAGAACAGAGTGGAGCCAAACCAATTGCTGCTTTTGCATGAGCAACCTTTATGGCTTTGCACCCATTAAACCCGATCTTTTATTGTCCCGTTTTAGTTTGAGATCAGCAGTAAAACCGTATTGGTTTGAACCGTGATTGTATACCTCAAGCGTATAATTACTAGGTGCATACGGTTGTCTCTGCTGAAGACAGGACTTGTTCCCAGTTCCCACAATTCCTGGCGAACAGTTGACTAATTTTACAGTTATGAAAAGGGTTTTTTTGGACACGCTTCAACTTGCTCCTATTTTCTACTTCTACTAGATCTTATCCGCAAAATAGAGCTTCCAAAATCATGTTTGGGATCGTATTAATAATTATGATATATCATTCTTACTAGTTTTTAGAGCCTTTGATGAAAGCAAATTACGTAAGTGTCCTTTAAATGTTGCAATTTAATTTTTGGATTACCTTTTAACAAGAGGATTTTTATGATATAAAGTCAAAATATTGTTTAGTAAAGTATTTAGAAAAGCAGCGTTATATAAGGGTTTACCATACTTTAATATGATGACACTTTGAAAACCGGAATCTTGACAGTAGAACTCACACTAGTTTGCAGGGATGAAGCTAAATCGGACCATTTGGCGATACAACACCTGTGTTAAGGGCATTGCAGCAGATGTATCATTGACATTTCTAATGTGACTATCAAATCACTTTGGCTGTAAGTAAAAGGGCAGTGTTGTATGATAATATCCAATGAAGTGGGGCTTGTCATCAAAACCACTTTTGAAGGTGCTGACACAACATTATTATACATTTTTTTTTAAGTTGATTGTCTGGAAAAGGGTTATCTAGTGCTGAGTGATATGTACAGATTCTAGACCTACTGTGTGTTCATTTGGTGTCGTGCACTGTACCTGGACATCAGCGGTGAACGTTACTACCATCTCAGTATTTATAACGTAGTGACTACGTTACAAATTCAGGTCAATACAATCATATTGACCTGAATGGGGGACGCGCAGGTGGCAAACTTTTCAGAGGCTGTTTACTGGCCCTTGTCTGACTCTTGTAGCCATAACGATTCCAAATGTCTAAAGTAGCTGCAATTTAGGTTCACGCTCTTCTTGTTTCACAGTTGCTTCAGCTTTGCTATCACATGGTTATGGCTAGAAAGAATCTGTCTTGTGTAAAACTCTTGGGAGAGTTTGCATGTGTTCACGGGAGCATGTTTCCATGTGTTCATTCCGAGTAATCTTGTATCTCTAACATCTCACTTGCTTTAGGTCAAGGTTAGTAGGCATTTTCATTTTGTCTATTTTATTGGCATTGCTGTGAACACAAGCAGTAGTGTATCCGAATACCAGTTTCCCTTTAGAAAACGTCTCCTTTTACTGGAGACGCTCGGCCGTGGTCCTGGTTCCCCCTCGGCTTTCTCCCATGCGGCCGTCCCAGCAATAAGGCCCAGCAATACGGCCAGGGCTCCACCAGAGCCCACACCACGACACAGGAGGAGCACCTGGGGCACCAACTGTCTGGAAGTGAAAGTTTAAGAGACATCAATGTTACATAAAGACGGTTTCAGAACAGGACAAACTGCTCTTCTCTCGCTCACCTCATAACTCCAGTTTCTTCCAGTGTTTCTTTTTTTTTCCAGACTAAAACAACAACCTGGCTTTGCATTTACACAACTAGGGCTGCAACTAACAATTATTTTAATAGTTTATTAATCTGTCGATTCTGTTTGATAAATAGATGAATCAGAAAAATACAAAAAGGCATTTATTTCTTAACCCTAGAAAGAATGTTTTCTTTTGATTTTTTTTCTGAAGATTTTTTTTTTTTTAATGTTTTGACACATTTTTGACACATTTCCCAAGCATTTCTTTGCTGTGCGCAGCAACATATCTTTACACAGTTTATTTGGTTTTATGATGAAAAATATATACAATAGAGTTGATATGACTTTGTTAATATACATCGTCATATTGGCCATCAGCCTTTGGGTGAACTGTGGTCAGAATAGTATTTCGGTTCAACCAGGTACCCTTCAACTGGATACTTTCTTTGGGATGCGTCACTTGTTGCTTTTGCTTCTTGAGGAATGTAATGGCTTTCGTTTTTTAAATCAAAATTCCCAAGGAATCAAATTTATTTTCACCCCTCTTAGTCCTTCACCAACACTTTACAACCAAAAACGACATGATTGTGTGCTCAATGCCAAGCGACGTCTCTGCACTGTACAGTACAGTGTACATCTGTCAGTATTTTTGTTAGTGTTAACGACAGCCAAATTAAGATGGGTATTTTATTGTTTTCATGTCGAAATTCAAGAAATAACAGGGTTCACCCAAAGCTAAGCATAGAATATTTAGCTCTGCATACAGCGCTCCCGCTATGGCTTAACAATTTCCACAAAGCATTTTATTCTCACCCAGCAATGTTCCTCACATCAAACCCTTTCCTCTTTGTGTCAGAATCTTGTCTATTCTTAACTTCTCCTTCTTTTTCATCTGTTGAAAAATTGCTCTCCCACCTTTGCCTGTTTAGCAATTCTCTTCTGCCTGTGATTTGCCCCACATGCTGTTTTTAAAGTATGGGAAATGCTGCTGACAATGCTTGCTAGCTCTCTTGGATTTTACTTTTAATGTGACGTGTGACGTGCCTTAGTTATAGGCTTACGGTGACGTCTTGTGTTTTGCTGACCGTAACTATCCCATTGTACTTTTATTTTTACCTGCCTACCCAAAGCAGCTGTGTAAAAAAAAAAAAAAAAGTTTATGAGCATGCATGTTTATTAACTTCCACGGATGGTTTAAACATTTTTAGTTTTTCCCATTTGATCCATGCATAGACCCTCACCCAGCATGTGCATCTAAACTACCCAGCATACATGCTTTGGCAGCCTTTCAACATGGCTCCATGCAGTATGCATTACTAGTGTGTTTAGGTAACGGAGAGTGGTCTACCTTCTCACCCTTCTCGGTTTTGCTACATCTTTCCCTCTCCTGTGCCAGAAGGAGAACGTCTGGTTTCTATGACAGGTGTCTTGGCGAGCTTTAGCGATTGGAGAAAGTGTTTACGTAAGAAACGTGCTGATAGGGACTCGGCGCAGGAGATCGTGCTGAATTGCCAGGGAGGGGAAGGTGGAGATGCAGTGGGGGGAGATGACGGCTAAGCTGGAGAACTGACAAATGGTTTTGCAATTGGGGAGTATTTGCTCTTCCGAACCAAAAAGCACCAGCTCACAGCAAACTGTTCAGGGTGGTTTGGTTTTTGTGGGGGATCTGCTGCGGCATTTAGCCGAAATGTGTGACAGCATGAACGTTATGGCTGGGGTGCAGTGATATATGCCCCCTGTGCAATTATATATGTTAATGAAGGACAGGGCAGGGGTCCGCTTACACCTATTTGACTGGTACATTGTGTTCCACTAGTCTCAATTGTCTCTCTTGAACTTACTTATTTATGGAAGATTAACAAGAGAGTGTGGGGTGTATCGGTCATGACTCCTAACAGATATCTGAAATGAAGGGTGTGCCTTTTAAGAATTATTTTGCTAACATCCCGGACTATCAGCAATGCGATTCTGAAAATCTGCAATTGGAAGCCAAATTGATATCAACGGTAAAAGTGACAACATAGTTCCTCTGAAAAATGACACTGGATACCTGAACCAACAGTCCTGATAGCAATAGGCTAAAATGGATCAGACAACCTTTGTGCTATGCTAGCATTGTGGGTAATTTAACTGCTGCCATTACAATGGGAGGTTCATTAAGTCAGTCAGCCTCAAAGTGCATTTGTGCATGTTGGAGCCGCAACAAATTATGCAGACTCATTCCAATGCAGAAATTTGAGTTACGGATGCAGTTTATAAGCTACTCAGAAGTATTCTATAAAATGCCTGGCATATAAATTATCTGAGAGCACCAGAGTGTCCTGTCCTTTTCAGTACCACATAAGATAACCCTGTCATTTTAAACCGCCTACTTCCTTATTTGTAGCATATTTTCTTATACAATATAATATTTCTTGTTAACTGTGAAATAAAAACGTGTTTTTTTCTTCTCATCAGGCAGCCAGCAAACTGGAGAAACAGATCCAAGAAATGGACGACGGCAGCTACGTCGAGTTCGATGTGCCGGAGTTCAGTAACACTGTCCTGACCCAGCTCAACGAGCTGCGGCTGCAAGGGAAGTTGTGTGACATCATCGTTCACATTCAGGGTCAGCCATTTCGAGCCCACAAAGCCGTGCTGGCTGCGAGTTCGCCCTACTTCCGTGACCACTCGGCTCTCAGCACCATGAGTGGCCTTTCCATTTCGGTCATCAAAAGCCCGGAGGTTTTTGAGCAGCTCCTTTCGTTTTGCTACACAGGTCACATGGCCCTGCAGCTCAAGGACATTATCAGTTTCCTCACGGCCGCCAGCTTCCTGCAGATGCAGGCCATCATCGACAAGTGCACACAAATCCTGGAGAGCCTCCACTCCAAGATCAGCCTCCCAGTGGGCGCCTGCAGCCCGGAGAAGGACGAGTTGCAGGCCAGCGGCAACGGGGTCAACGACAGCAGCCTCTTCGTAAACCCCACCCAGATCTCCCCCCCATACTACTCCCGGCCGACTCAGGCAGGGCACGAGGCGCGCTTTGAGCTGGCAGGAAAAGGCCGAGGCCGACAGCAGGCGGAGGAAGGCCAGTCGGACCGTGGCAGCAGCGACAGCGTCTCGGAGCACGACGCTCCCATGGAGACCGAAACGGAGCAAGTGGAACTAATCGGCAAAGACGGGCAAGTAACAGACGTGCATGTGAAGATAGAGAAGATCGACAGGCCCACGTACTCGGACAGCTCCTCGGCAGGTGATGACGGCTACCACACGGAGTTGGTAGATGGCGAGCAGGTGTTGGCTGTCAGCGTGGGCTCTTACGGTCCTGTCATCCAGTCCACTGCCTATTCTTACTCAGGCCTCTCCTCCCCGGGCTTTCTGAACCTCAGCAACTCCAGTCCCTCCCGCTCCTTACTCAGCGGCTACAGAGGTGGACGGGCCAGGTCCAAGCGCCCCCTGGCAATGCCGGCCGGGGTGCTGAGTCACGTCAAACCGGCCTCGGAGTACACCGAACCGGCAGCGGGAGCGACGGGGTTGGAGAACGACGTGCGAGAGCGCAGCCTGCGGAGCCAGTGGTACCCCTACAACGAGAGGCTCATTTGCATCTACTGCGGGAAGACCTTCAACCAGAAGGGGAGCCTGGATCGCCACATGCGCCTGCACATGGGAATCACCCCATTTGTTTGTAAGTTCTGTGGCAAGAAGTACACAAGGAAAGACCAGCTGGAGTACCACATCCGTGGCCACACGGACAACAAGCCCTTCCACTGTCAGATCTGTGGCAAATGCTTCCCGTTCCAGGGCACCCTCAACCAGCACCTGAGGAAGAAGCACATGGGAGCAACGGAAGGGAGCAACCACATAGACTCTCCGGAGACGACGGAGCGAGGCTCGGGTCCGAAAGAGCAGGAGGATACGGCCGAGGCCTTAGAGGCGCAATACGCGGAAGAGGCACCAGCTGCTGACACGGAGGAGAGTTCAAAATGCAGTCCGGAGGAGGCTCAAGCCTCAAGATGTGATTTTTAGCTCCTGCTTTCGCTTATGGAAGCTTTACAAATGTTTATCTTTACTCACCATAAAGGACTTTTTTTCTTTTTATCAGCTCCCTCTACTATAGACTTTTTTTGTGTCAAGGGGCTCCTGTCAATTTTGTGAAAGTTAGATGTTGAATGCAGAGATTTAATGGGTGCTTTATAGAAATTTGATTCTTTCAAGCAAAGGGAGTAACAACGTACTATTTTTGAGGCGGTCCCAATAATCAAGACCCCTTAATTGATTTCTCTTTTTATCCTTCCATGTTTTTTAAAACACATTTACAGAGTTATATAGGCATGTTGCAATAATTGATAATGTGAAAGCTCTGGTAAGATGCTTGTCATATCACCTTTTTACCTGACCCGTTTTTGCACATGTGGCCACAGGAGGTCACTTACTCAAAAAGAATGATTTTTCTGCCAGTGCAAAGCTTTGTGTGACATATCCTGTTCAATACCTCATGATGCAACTACATACTCATAACAGACAGTATTTTAACTTCAATGAAACTCACCAGGTTCTACCTCATAGCCAAGAACCTACCAGGCACAGATGTTCTCCGTTTTTTTAGTTTGTGTGTGCGTTATCTTATTGCCAAACCATGTAATGAATATTCTCTCAACACAAAGCCTTGATACTTGGGGGAATATTTCTTGCTGATTGTATGGATCGTGGACACAGTCCTTGAAACATGCCTCATAGTCAGCCAGGATTAAGAAGGTGCTAGGTTTGGAGTGCAGACCATTTTGCTAGTTTTCTTTTGTTTGTTGTCGGCGAATGCAGAAAATGGAGTTAGAGGACGGCGCCGGCATATCGTCAAGATATTATTTTTCTGTCTTTTAACGTTTGTTCCACACAACCCTCAAGAACTGTGTCTCTTATCACTACGGGAGATCTGTCTCTGTTGGCTGAAGGGTGGTTCTCGATTCTGTCGCCCATGTGATGGGTGAACGTCGTCCCACCTCACAGTCGTTTGTATTCCTCTCCACTCGGATGGCAGACTTACAGTAAACTTAATTCAAATGTGTAAATTGTTCAGTCTTGAAGTGAGCTGTTAGGTTAACGCTCAAGCTCCGTCTGAGACAGGAGTACTCGCTGTAAACCCAAACGGCTCTGCATCTCTTCACTTCAGTCAATGTGGTAAACTAGTCCGGCCGATATGCAAAGAGAAAGAACAAGAGGAATCTCAGCCATTTTGGACATGGTTTTCATCCATTATTTGAAAGAGCTGTTGGTTTGTGTCCTTTTTGTCTTCTTTTTGTCCCACCTTTTCATGATGGGACTATTGATCTGTGATCTTTGTTCTCTGTATTAGTCGGAGGTCAAATGCCGACTTGCAACATAACGTCCTCATTTGTCGACGGGGGAAATGTGGTTAGAGGTAGCCGGCGATCCAAAGTATTGATGCACTTTGCAGAGTTTAGTGGGTGGGAAGCCGTTGAGAAAACGTGCTAATGTCAGTTTTAATCCCGATGCAGTAGTGTCCGAGTAGAACTAGTTTAAAGCAGCGATCTTTATTCTCAGTAAATATGATGTAAACCTCTGCAATCACATGAATACTATTGGCTTCAAGTCATGCATGTTGGAACGCATTTTATCTATACTGTTTGAACCGTGGGGATCAGGAACGGGTTTTTTAATATATATATATATATATAGACTTGGGTTTAATGCCATTGGGATTTAAAGGAATCTGCTTTCTCATTAAATACATATAAGGCACTTAAAAGGCCTGAATAGTTATCTTGTCATATTTCAGACATTTTAAGCTCTGCTGGGTGGGCCTCTTTGTGCTATCCTCCTTTCCTATCCAGCACCTGCTATATGCTTGTATTTTGTCCCACGCGGTCCACGCTGAGTCTGTGTCAATGAATTGTTTTTTACTATTTCTCTGTTTCCATATCATTTTCTAGTGGGCGTCCAGCAGGTGAACATAGTGTTTTTGTTGCTTATGTCCGTTGTCCCTTCCTTCCGTCGTTGTCTTGTCACTCGTTTCCAGTTCAGAGGGCGAAACCAAAATGTGGGGAGATGTTGCAGAAACCGGTAAAGCTAGCTTTTCTTTATTTTGTGTGTAAGGACGCTTGTTGGTCTTCAGACCCACAGCCCGTGGGCCTTCACACTGCTCTACAGAAGAATGTCTCCTCTGGGGTTTTTGGTGTACGTTTGTGGCGACCGATGATGCGGCCCGCTGAGGCCGCCACGGCTGCTGATGCGACCTCATCCAAGTCAGTAGTAAGGAGGGAATGCAGAGAGCGTTACCTTATGTTTTGTGAGTAATGGGTACAAACTTTGTGCCAAGAGTTCACGCCAAAGAATTAAGGGTGATTTGTAACCATACACTTTGACTGTATAGCATAATGAAATGCTCATTTGGAAGAGTTGATTAATTTAAAGTAGGACTGGTTCATTGCTATTCGTAAGGAATGTACGTTTCACAGCTTTATAACAATCAGTCGTATAAATTTGAACAATTTGCTAAGATGACATTAGGTGGTCATAAAGTCATGAATAACATAATATATGAAGCCATACAAAAGATGATGCTATAAAAGGTGTGCAATAATAGTATTGTAATTGTTTAAAGCCAATGTAAACAAAAGAGAGAAAATACTTGTCAAAAAGTGGCATCTTGAATTTAGTGCCTTGCCACAAGCTTTACATTTTAGATTCTGGCACTTCGATTCCGGTGCCTCTTTCATTGTGTAATGAATTGAATAGAGAGATTATAATATAAAATCCCCACATGTCGTTCTTGTCCATGTTATTTTCAGCTCAAGTCCTGCTCCCTTGTTTTTGCTTTATATCATTTAACCGCTTTTTCTTTTTTTCTTTTTATCGTCACAAAATGAATTTTAAGGCTTAACTGATTTTGTAGCAAATGATTACAATCAAATGAGTCGCTGCGTGTTTAGAGACTCCACCGTACCCTTCCTCTCCAACCACTGAGGACAATACGGTACTTTCAGGCATTTCAATGCATGAGAGACTTAAATCTGGTTCCTCTCGGTTCTCTCAGACCACCTGTGAAGGGAACATTTAGCAGAGAATAGACTAAACAGGAGAAGCTCACCCCCATAAACTGTAGCCAAATTGCATCGTGCTCCATCACAAAATTGTATGAAAATGCCAATGAATAATTCTTTTTTTGTGTCATCGATTGTGCACTTAGTTTTTTTTCATTGTTATTATTATAGTAAATACCAATTCCATCCAGGAAGTCTAGTTTATCTCCATAGTTACCCTTGAGGGATTTTGCTACAAAGCCCTGAATCATTGTGTTAGGGACCTTTTCCCCTTAAATGGTGCATCTTGGATAGGTGGATAGGGGAGATTCTTTAGATGCTTTTCATGAACTACAGTTACTTATGTGATACACACCTGCTCAACTAACTGAACTTGACACACACTCGAATCAGCTTTGTGACCTCTTGGTTCCACTTCTGCGAGGAACACGAGATGCATAGTGGGCCACAAGTAATCAAAAGGAAGTGTTTACAGGGAAGGCTGTCAGACTACTTTTTGAAATTGCAGCTCGTCCTATTCTTTTTATAATAAACTCACTTCAGGTAGTTTACAAACACTGATACAGGCTTAAAAAAAGCTTAAGTCTTCCATAGCTTTTCTGTCAGTTTCTGTCCACTGTGTATTATAAGAAAAAGCAATAACCTTTTTAAAAGCGGTGCATCGGGATCATCAAGTCTAGTGAAATTTTGGCCTGTCACATATCAAACAAACTGAATGTCAGGGAGCCGCTGAATGGAAACCGGACCAGGACAAATTGATATTGATTTATTTTTTATATGTTTTCTGAAACTTTGGACAGGTCGATTTTCCTCTTCAGAAGAGACAAATATATATAAATGGGAAAAAAAAAGCGGTGTTACTTGCTGGTGTTCTAAAAGCTCGTCAAAAATCCAGTGGCAAGTCAGTCGGTAGACGGCACCACAAGAACCGAGCCTGGTTCAGGCGCCCATCCCAGTGGCCCGGCTCCGCGATGATGAAAGGGATCCTGGGCCGTGCAGCCACTGTTCGGGGGCGGGCTTCCTGCTGTCATGTCGAGGCTCCGCGCTGCTCTTTCGGCTCTGTAGGCTGTAGTTGTTCAGGTCAAGGGGGACGTTTTCAGTCGAGCTGTTGTTCCTTTTGCTGTCACAACTCCCTAAACTCTGCACTACAGCGTCTCTGGCTCGCATGTGTTTTTGGTGAGACGGCAAAAAAAAAGAAAAGAAAAGAAGCTTAGAACTCAGGGTATATAGTGTTAATAAATGGTCCCGTTGGACATACGCGCTTATGTCCGTAGTATAATCGTGCACTTCTCTTCAGGTGGGGAAACACTTCCTCAGTCACTGGTTCCCAAACAATCTGCCTCAAGGTCTCGACGAGCCCACATTTCCCCCCCCGGAGCGGAAGCTCGAGGAGCGCCGCAGACGGCGAGCTGAGCCATGACAGCAGAAACGCCCCCAGCTCCCCGTTTTGCCCACTCTACACACAACCTCACAACCCAACTGTGAACCTCAGAACTCTACTGTTTTGTACATCTATGAAGTAAATGAAGCTAGCGAGACCTGATTTGTTGTATCTATTGCCATTTATGAATTTATTTTATAGCATGAAATAAAATATATTTATTCAAATTATATATTTTACTCATAATCATTCTGTGCTGCTTTGTTTTTGTTTTTAAGCTTGTAAATTGCTTTTTTACTATCCAAAAAATGTCAATAGAACAATGCGTTTGTAAAATAAACACGCTCATTTGGCTCTCATTTGTCTTTTGTGATTCTCAAATTGTATTTAATTGATTATGTATCTACATGTGCATACACACTCAAAATATCCAGATCAAAGTAAAAGAGAAATTCCTTCATTCTGTCATTCAGGCTATATTGTTTTAAGTGCTGAACAACAAGGCTTCCAAAATATGCTCAAATGGGTTTCTGGCTATGGTACATTAAGGCCATTTGGGGGAATATTTGATGTATTTGCACGCGGGGGCCTCCAGAGGGAGCTAGAAGTTAGCAAATTCAACTTTGAAAGGTCACTCTTCTTCAGTGCCAAAAGCTCTGCAGTTAAAATGGAAGCGAGAACATTTCTCCCAATCCCGCTTACGCCTTCATGACGTGGAAGTCCTGTAAAGAAGTTTCTGTAAAAGTCATTAGTTTGAAAAGTTCTCTTGAGACTTTGACGTTACTGTTTCTTTTTGCTTTTAGAAAATAAAGCTTACTCACAAGAGTCACACCAAAAGCTTAATGGTCAGATTCTTAACGATGAAATGAAAATATCCCCAAACACTCTTTTCCTCAGCTGCATCTACAGTCGGACTTTCTGCCCAATCACAAAGTGTGTACAAGCCTCCCACAGTGTTACCGCCGTCTGCAGGTCACTTCTAATTTTCTTGAAATTGTTTCCAACTGTTCTTCATCGCATAATGCAGTTTGTCACTGAGTTTATTGGGAAATATTCCAGCGTGTGAGACCTTCATATTTTGTCAAGTATGCCGCCACCTCAGTAAACAACAGTTGTTTAAATGTGAAATGAAAAGCTCAATGACCCTGAACCTTTCCACAACCGTTCTTTAACTGCGTGCTACTGTAATGATGTATTGCTCAGTTGGGCCAGTCAAAGCTCTTTTTGCACACTCAGCTTTTAACGACATGAAGTTTGTATGTGATCATTAAAGGGGTCTATCTGCGGTGATGCTGGCAGCGGAAGGATGGAAAAGCACAACGCTTTTAAAGGTTACAGATGGAGATTTTTGTGCAAGACTGAACTGTAACACCGGAAGTATTACCTTACAAAATACATTTTCCATTGTACTGGGGAAAATTCCTCTTGTACATCCTTCAGAAACTTCCTGCGAGTTCCCTGCAGAGTGCTCGCAGGCGCTCGGGAAGAATATGAAACAATGGCCATCGCATGTGGCCGCAAAGTTTTAAGCAAATCTGCACATCTCCAGGGTTGGAAACAAGTTCAAATGCTGAGCTTTTGGGAAAAGGAAAAAAATAAACCTGCATTCAATAGTTCCACTATGTAAGTGACGAACAATGAAGTGACTCTGAAAGAGAAGCTCGGCCACATTATTATGTGTTTCTATTTTTAAGCGTCCCTTAATAACTCCCACATGCATCACATTCATCAGTAACGGGGAGTCATTTAAAAAAAAGAATACTCGGGAAAAGAAGTTTGTTGCCTTTTATTGTGTACCATTTTGTTGAACCTCACAAATCAGTCTTCCATGTTGTTTAGAGTTGTTTTCCCAATCATAGGTTGTGCGGAAGAAGGCGTCTTGTCGCCGTGCTGGAATGTCGAGGAGGGACGGAGACGGAGACGATATCCAGACACGGGAGCGACTGCATATCTGTGGGACGTCGGCGTGTCTTCGGTCTGAGGTTAGTTGTGACCCAAAGACGTTGGGGTAAGCGAACGGAGAGAAGGAAAGAAGACGACAAGAGATCGAATAGGATTCCTCGTGCGGACGGTTCATGGTTGCCCTCAGAATTAAGCGGCTTAGAGTGCGGTTTTTCCCTACGGGAGGAATGGTTCTACATAGAAGTTAACGTTACTGTGTCATTTGGTTGATTTAAAAAAGATGAATCGACCACGTGCATGAAAAGATTGTAGGATGACCCTGGTTCATAGCCACTGGAAAATATACAAAAGACTACAGTGCAAAAGCCACTTGCATGCTGCTATGTAACAGATCCTGAACACACATGCTGATCTTTATTGATTTTGACTTTTATTTTTTTTTTTTTATTAACAATACGATATAAGCAATTTTGCATGTGTAGCCTCTTTGGGGATGCCTGCATGTGGTTCCAGCAAAAGCATGACATGTGTGTGGTTAAAGTCCCCCGTGGGTCATTAGCGTAGAGATTTCTGCTGCATGACCACGTTTACTCAAAAGGTGGAGTGAAAACCATTCGTGGGAGCACAGGAAAATAAAAGTTGGTTCCATTAAAAATACAAGGACGTGCGTTTTTTTTTTTTTACAGACGTGAGACAACAATACGGGCCGGTTTGAAGGTTCAGGTTCGAGATGCGGTTTGCTTTTGTGCTGAGCGAGCACTGTGTCAGCTCATGGTTTTCCATGTTGGTTGAGGGGGCGGAGGCTTCACAGGCCACCCTCGCCGAGGCCTTTCCATGGTGGTGAGTCCTCAGACATACCCGGCATCCAAGGAGTCTGTCGTCTCGGTTTACGGAGGCGATGGAAACACAGACCTCCGTGCGACCGCGGGAAGGTCGACGGAGAAAGCGGTCTTCAATTGTAATCGCTGATGTAGAGCACACTTATTGTCCCATCGATCGTTAGTAAAAACACTGCTGATAAGAGTGACAGCCGCAGAGAGGAATGTGTCCCCTTTGTCCCGTGTGAAGCCTCTTTTGTTATGGCAAAGAATGCTTTTTAGCTTTAGACTCAGGAGCCAGTTCTAGCGGTCGATGTTTGTAGATTGAAGTGTTTTAGCTACCGTCACGTGAGCATCCAACTTGGCTTTGGCAGCAAATGAGGCTAACATGGAAGATTGGTTTTTACACAGAGCAGGGAGGATTGAATACAGATTGGTCACGTCTCGCTCTGTTAGTCATTGGTCTCTTTGGACAACCTCAGATTTACTCAGACGCTTTCAGCCAGCAGGACTTTTACTACATTGATTTCGAATACTCTCTAAACTGTCAATAAACTGGGACTGGTCACAAAATATGACGTTAATGGAGTTCGATTCATTGCAGCGTAAAGTCACTGTAGCCTCGTTTTCCAGCTGTATTTGGAAATCCCATTGACACATAATAAAACAAAGGTGGTTTCTGCTGTCAGTGGAGGCGACTGCTGGATGCATTAGTTTCACAGGCCAGTCACATTTAATCTGTGGTTTCCCGATGTGCTGACTCTGCACGCTGACACGGGGCTTCAGACAAAATGGTCTGAGTGTTTTTTTTTTTTATCATAGCATGTTTATCTGTTACTCTACTGTACAAACATAACTTCATTTTGTTTCATTTCTTTTATTGATGATCAAAGGACAAACCTTTCTGTTTACAGGTATTTATAAAGCTGCCATCACACTGTCAAATTGTTATGAACATTGTATGAAGCGTTATGACTGTTATACTAGGATTTGTTTTCATACCAACAGACAAGGAAAAAGAGAAAGAAACACAAGCTGTACATACTTTATTGCATTGTAATACGGTTTTAATACATTATATTACAAATATCTGTTATGTACAAACGCAATGTGTTGGATCTATTGACATCAACAAACCACTAAATTTATACAGTAAATACAGTGCTTGATCCATGCAAGCAAATTGGTGGATACCTGGTGAATAAATTCAAGATTTTAAAACAAGTTTTGTTTAAAAAAAAGTTTAATGAAAGTTAACCTCCTCAAATGTTGGTGGAGAGTAGATTTTGGTCTTAGACCTGTTATATGTTGAAAGAGCAAACTTTTTAACTTCAGGTATTGCGGTCGCCAGATGGGTTGTCCTGTTAGAAAAGAAAATGGTACTGTTTTAATAGTATATTTAGGTGTAATTAACCCTCTATTACAAGTCAATAAATGTCACTGTTAAATTACACTTTTGGAAAAGGTATTTAGAATGTAATTAAGAGTCACCGGATATGTTTCCTGTGTCAACCTCGTTTGCTTGTTATTGCAAAAGCATCTTTACATACATACTTAATATATATTGCAGGGCATTGTTCTGATGTCTATTTAAGTTCATACCGTTTTTCTTACTCGGGTCAAATCAGAGCACTGTCAACTATCTAGTGTCAAAGACAGTGTATTAAAAAAAACTCCTGAGCAACCTCCACTGAGTCATACGTACGTAAAAAAGGAAAATAAAAAAGGTACACACAACTGTATAACGGTACACAAAGTGCAGGAGGGGCTCGTACATCAGCCCGTCTCAGTATTGCACTTCATCCGACTTGGTGTCGAGCCACTTACAGAAAGACAGCTAAAGATTGCATGGCTTCCTAGCAGCTGTCAGAGTGGGGCTTTCATTGGGGGACACGGTGCTGTTCGTCTTTCTTGGATGCTCAGTGGAAGGTGTTTGGGTTCGGACGGATCATCATGACCACTTTCTTTAGTGAATAGGCTCCTCCCCTGAACTCGGCCCAGTAGACTCCATCTTGGTAGCGGCTGCGGTAGTGTCCTCCCCGGTACCAGACTCCATTCAAATTCGAATGCGCACAAGAGTTGTACCACCAGCCTCCTTTTTGGTAGTGGGCACAATTGCCTAGAAACATCGAAAAAAAAAACATAAACAAATCAGGCTGCGTGCATGAAATCTTTTTTTGGTTTTAAGCTGCCAATCGGGACCATTTAATACATTCTAACAGTATCCTTTTTCTTACTTACCTGTATATGCATCATGGTCTCTGTCCAGTGTTGTGAACTGTTTGCCATTATGCCAGGTGAGGGAGTCTCCAGCGTTGCCGTGGTAACGGCCCACTCTTAGCCTGTAGAAGTCGATCTCCGGCTCCAATCGGAAGCTGGCGTACTCCGCAAACACCTTCCTGCCAGACCAGTCCTCCAGCGTGACCAGCAACTTGTAGTTGGCCTGGTTCGTCAGCCAGTAGATGTTCTCCAGACCAAGCCAGTACTCTCCATCAATATTGCCAAAACCTTGCTGTGAAGGTCCGCGATAAGAAAGTCACGATCAGATTAGGCAATTCTTGCTGCATGTCCACAATATCGTCACTGAAATAATGTTGTTTGTCGTCGTCTAGGTTAGAATCCAGCATTGGGTGTCCGGTTTTCCACTATTATTTTGTTTAATAAAATCCCAGCAGGAAAAGTATATGTAATAAGAAATCCAACATGCTGGATGCTGTCTTCCTGCTTTGTTTTGGCTCTGATTATATTGTAAGTTTTTTGTGGTAACCCCTACACGGCGCATGCTTTGAATCATGGACCTGCAGACGAGTGTACAAACTGTGGTCCTGTGGTTGAAAGGTTTTTGTAAAGTCTTGGATAGATTTTCATTGTTGCCTTTAGCAACCGTGTCACGTGTGGACGGTTGGCCAGAGAACGTTTGACTGCTTCTCCCTAAATAATCCTCCACACGCGCGATAATCAGGAGCCTTGTGAACCAACATTCAGATAATAAGTTATACTACCAATACATCACGAATGCTGACACCACCAACAAATGTGCAGCCAAGTCCACTTTTCCCATATTTCTAATTGAACCGTGAACTAATTTCACAAAGAGAAACCTATCTATAATAACTCACGTCTTTGGCAGTAACCAACGTCAATAGATCAGACACTTGGAGAGCTAAACAGTTACCCATTTATGACTGGTTCACATCTGGTTAGAGACAAACCGACAAACACAAGCCACCTGCTTTCCTCTAAACTATGAGGTCATGGATTTAGTGTGAGGCTGCTGCACCTTATACGTCTCCCAGTTTCGGAAAAAGTTGACGGAGCCATCCACCCGCCTCTGTATGACAGTCCAGCCACCCGGGTCGTGTCTCTGGTCGCACCACACCTGCATGAGGCGGTTGGCATTCTCTGGCCTTCACCAGGTACATGCTGCTGGAAGAGTGGCCATCTTCCAGAGCCTGGAGACAATCCTTAAACGGCCCTGAAGCAGAAAAATGACGGCAGCAGCACGTTGGTTACTGCATGGAAAATCTCAGTTACAACAAAAATCTCACATGTGGAGAAAGAGAAAAGGAGAAAAAGCCACAGTGGCACACCGAGCGTTTATACGCTGTCGCAGGGAATCCCTTTTTTTAATTCTGACAGTGGAATTGATGTTGGCCGCTCCTCTCACAAGGGAAATGGCTGCCGGCTGAACGGCCAAAAGAAACACTGACATGAGGGCAAAGGAATCCCGACTACTGAATGATTTATTTACTGCTGAATAAAACACTCAGAATCAATGAAGGGTCATGTTGACGATAATTATCCCGCATCTGCTATTTGCTTCTGCAGAAAATAGAATTCATTCTGCAAGTGTTTTGGAAATGATGTGCAAGGTCAACATTGCTGTATGGTGCAAAGCAGTGAAACCATCTTGCCCGCGTGCCATGATGATTTCACCCCGAATTTCAGACCTAGTAGACTAAACTAATGGCACCACTGGCTCCCGGGCTTCAATTGGCTGTGAAAGTGTTTAAGGTCTCAAGATTTCACACTGGTGTGGTTTGCCAACTGGCTCGGAGTACAAAGCTGTTAAAACTGAATGGAAACAAATGAAATGAGAATAGAGGGTCACGCGAAGGATTAGAGGTGAAGGAGGGGTTCAGTTTACAAAACACTTAAAGAAAAAAAGGAGGTACACAGAAGAAGAAAACCAAGCGGCTCGTTTAGAAAATGTCGGACCCGCTCCGTTGGGAAACCAACCGTTCACCTGAAAGGGTTCACAAAATAAGCCATAAATTTGACCCTCAGCAACACGGTGTCGTTTCATCGCTGTGGATGATATCTGTCTCTTGGCTCGCTCTCCGCCATCCATTTACTCTCAGGAATGTCTGTTGAGCAGAGACGAGCCAGGGAGCTGCCCTGCCCTGCCCTCCTGTGCTCTGCCTGATAAACTCCGCTGCTCTAATGGAACATATGACTGATTCTTGCCTGGTGCAACTGGAACAAATTACATCACTGGCTCTCGGTATCTCTTTCTGTACGTACTTTAGTTGTCCCGCCCCTGCATTTTCTTCTTTTACTCCATCCCTCCGTGTCCCTCTGGTCTCTTTCAGTTCTCTCCCTTCCTTCCACTCTGTTCCTGCATTGTGTGCAGCTCTCTGTTCGTGTTATGGGTTTGCGTAACTTTTTGGGGTGCTAGTTGCATGCTATGAGCAGGAAATTACGTTCAAACATTCTGCACAAAGGCTACCGTTCATATGAAGCCGAGTGAAAATGCTTAAGCAGTAGCAAGAAATGTCAATGAAAAAATGGTTTGTTCCCTTTTCCACCATTTTAAAGTTTCCTAGTGAAAGTCAAATAGGGAATGGCAACAGATCACTCACTGCAACGCATACCGTGAAACAGAACACATCGCATCAATTTTATAGCTTTATCACTAACTACTCACATGTGTTCAATGGTCACATGGGCTTGGATCCAGAAATCAATTCAGGCTCATCTTCTCTGCTAAAATGCTTTAATTATGGTAATTACATGATATGCATCCCAAAGGTCTGCAGACAACAGCATTTCTGTTCTCCCCGGGAGCCCTTTGCCCTGGGAATGTGCAAGACGTATTGCAATTGGCTTTGAATTGAAAAGCGGGTACTTGGCGGTGGCCTGTCATTAATGACCAAAGGGTTCACATCATTGTTAACTCAGACACACGCTCCTTTGTTTGGGACGGCGACTGTTTTGGTAAGAGTCCAATCAAGCGCGAGCAAAAATAGAACTCTTAATTGAAGCACCATCATTTAATAGTTGATACCGGAGTTTGTTTTACTCACCCGAGGGTTTGTCGGTGGTGGAGGGGCCGTGCGTGCCAGTGGGCATCGTAGGAAGGGGCAGTACGGATTTCTGGTCGCTCTGGATCTCGTTGCTGATTGGCTTGGTGGCTCGTGGCAGGACAGGTGGCTGGTGAGGCCTGTTGAGAGGCGGGGGCGGTGGAGGCGGTTGAGACCTCGGCTGGGGGACTGGCACAGGACGAGGGGGGGGGCGACTCTGGCACTGCTGCTCCAGCAGGGCGATAAGGCTCGATTGGTTGGTGGCCAAAGAAGCCAAGTGCCCGTACTTGTGCTCGAGATCCCTGTATCGGCCGGTGAGCTGTTGCATCTCGGAGGTTTGGTTCAGGATCTTGTTCTCCATCTGAGCCAACTCGAGGGCGTTGTCTCTCTTCCTGATGATCTCGTGGAGCAGCTGCATGTACAGCTGAGTGACCCTGGAGTTCATGTTCCGGCTCTCCTTCCTCAGAAGCTTGACCTCATTCACAATACCTCCGTCCACCTCCACCAGCTGCTGCAGGGTCTCGATCTGCGTCTTCTGTCTCTGCAGCTCCACATTTAGCAGCTCCAGCTCCTGTTTGTTGACCCGCTTCTCCAGCATGCCCTCCGGCTCCTTGGAGTTGACGCAGATGGCCCCGGTCACTTTCTGTTGGGGCACGATGAAAGTGTAGGAGCACTTGTCCTGCGGCTGGTCGGCGGGGGCACGTTTGGTCCTCGCGGCGTAGAGAAACTCTCTCTCCAAATCATCCTCGCTGCTCTGAAATTCTTGGGTCCTGTCCCCGCCGTGGCTGCTGTCAGACGGACTCCCGTGAGCCTGCTGGGCGGCACAGGCCAGTCCATAAACAAGAAGGAGCCACAGAAGGACCATTGAAGGGCGCTCCATGTGTCCCAACCCACCAAAGCCTGAAAAATATAGAGAACATTGTCGCATTGTCCTGAATGACTCACTTTTCCAGGTAGTAAGTAGAGGACTGTGTGAGAACACCTATTTCTGAAGTGTTTTCCTCACCATTAGAATTGACAGGCCTGTTGGGCTGCATGTTCATTTCGATGCAATATCAATGGGGCCCTTCACAGCGAGGCGGACTGGATGTCATTACAGCTTTCAAAAGTATGGGCTACTGGAAAAGATAAGATCTCAAAAGAAAAAGCGCCAACTTGCCCCGCTGAGCGCTACAGAGGCTGCTGTGACTTTCCACGGCAGGAAAGGAATTATATTTAAGAGTAATAATTAAATCAAGACTTCCGTGGTTGCTACACAAGTATCACAGCAAACGCCGCTGTATTAATGTGTTCCTGTGTTTAAATCAGTTTACGCAAGATAAGATAAGATTATGCAACACGTGCATGTTTGAAAGGTACTAATCACCTCACGGACCCGTAGGAAAAATATTTCTTTTGTCTAATGAAGGTCTGATCTCTTCTGTCAGTTTTATTGCTGTTAGGGGGGAGCGTGTTTAGCCTAGTTTGCTTTGCTGGCTCAGGATCTCTTTGGGGCGAGTGCCACGGCTTGTACACACACACACACACACACACACACACACACACAGGACCACTCCTATCTGCACGCCTGGACATCTCTGCCTGTGGAAAATGTGAGACAGTACCAGATGATGCTTTTCATGGAACTGTTTAAATATTAAATGGGTTTCATCAGTCCCGCTCAGACACCGTCAGGCAGCACATAACCCCTCTCTGCACACCACCCTCCCCAGATTAAAGTCCCCCTTAAATGATGCAACAACCCACACAAGTTAATGAAAATAAGATAATTAGCGGTTAACCCCAGAATTGAATTTGTAGACATTTTAATGAGAACAATAAGTGCAGGCTGTTTTTTTTTCGTGGATTATTGCGGCGTCATTAGAGGAAGCCCCTGAGTACTGAGGAGAATGTAACTCCTGCGCAGGGATAACAAGGCCTTTAACTCTTGGGGAACCTTAATTGAAAGCTGCTGTATATTGGATGACACATGGGTCCTCTGTAACACCTCCCACAGCCAGAAAGGGCCTGTCTTAAAAAAAAAGGCCTATATTGGTTTGGCTTTGAAGATCAGCGTCAGGATTGCCAGGCTCATAACTCCTCACTCGTTTCGTTATAGCCTATCTTGGTGGGAAAGATAATCTGCCATTTAAAAGTACGCACAAACTTGGGAAGAGAGCAGGAGTGTTTTTGTCTTGTTAATCCAGGC
The DNA here is from genome assembly GCA_021346845.1 of Apeltes quadracus. Taxonomy (NCBI): domain Eukaryota; kingdom Metazoa; phylum Chordata; class Actinopteri; order Perciformes; family Gasterosteidae; genus Apeltes; species Apeltes quadracus. Next base: position 12,648,667 of record CM037929.1, on the reverse strand, counting down.
GTGCTGCCAGCGCATTAGGTAGGAGACATGGAGAAGAGAAATGCAGCGCTGTCCAAGAACATGACCCCTGGCACATTCAACCTTTTATCTGTCTAGAGTAGAATGTGAAAACATTTTTCCTTCTCAAAGAAAAACACCCACCTTATACCGTATTCTTTCCTGATAGTTGTGTTTACCTGGCCAGAAATAAATTCACAGTCAATGCAGATGCACGTAGAGTATGCTTCTCCCATGGATTTGATTAAAACAGAACAGCAGCAGGAAGCAGGTCCATAATTGTAATATGACTGCTATGAATAAAAACAAATTGTTTGCTTGGAGTTTAGTGAAACTGTTTTGTGTCAGCACAGCGAGAGGTCTTTAGTAGCACAAATGCTGCTCACTAAGCCTGGCAGTGTGACGTCACCTTAGGCAAATGCGGATTGATTCAGTGCCATATACATCTTTTCCGCCATGCAAAAGGACACTTATCATCACTGAAATGACCGTAGAGTATCCGAGACCTACAGAAATCAATACTAATGGCTCATAGCAGACCCATACCATGATTCAAGAGCAGCTCAGAGCCTGTGGCCTGCAATGTGCTGATGACTGTACAGTATTCGGCCAGCGGCTCCTGTGGTTTCTCCCCCTGGACATGAGCTCTGTCTCTGAGAAATGCACAGAGATTTGCCCCTACTGCTGCTGCTGCTGCAGCGGAGGAGTCCCATGTTAGACGTCATTAGCCCGGAATCTACTTCAGGCTCTATTACACACCAAAGCTGAGGGGAAAACGCAGCTTTTGATGAAACGTGTGTTTGTGTGCGAGTCTCCGAAGGCTTTTCCGATAATGTGTGCCTTCAAATAACAACACTTGGTGGGCTCAGTATCCCGGGGACCTGACAGAGTCCCATCTGCCCTTACATAGACAACCTGTTATTACCCCGTCCCCAGTCTGCCAGAAGGAACAACAGAAAGCCTCCTCCTCCTTCGGGCGCTTTTAACAGCCCCCGCGGCGCGTCGTTGTCCTAACATCGTTGTCATTTCGCAGGCGAACAGCGGCCATGATTAACCGGCGTTGAGAAGTGTCATATATATAAACTACGCCCAGCCCCCAAAGATGAGGGAGCATAGTGTGCAGAGAATAACCACTCGCGCTGTAATTTGATTGGCAGCTCCTTTTTTGGGGGGATTTCTTCAAGTCTGCTTCACACCAAACTGTTTTGGTTTTACTGTCTTCAGGTGGTTAAGTCTGTGTTTACACGACTCCTCCCTTCTGGATTCTACTCGGTGTTAAATCAAGTGTGATGGGCGAGTGCAGCGGGGTGGGTCAACGTGGGTCTCTGACCAGCGCTGCGCTCCAGCCTTTTCGGTCATGCTCAGCACATATTAATTAGAAGGCGGGTCAGCCCTTGCTCGCACTGGCTGATGTCTCTCACCCCAGCCCCTCTCATTTCAGCGCGAGCGCGGCATTCCTCACATTCTTCGCCACCTCATTAGAGTGAGCTGCCACATGGAGAGCCAATGGCGGTGGCAGACGGCGAGACCCTCTGGACGCAGGACCGCGACTCCCCTCACCCGCCTCACCCGCCCCTCCCTCCGCGCCTACAAGACGCACTGACCCAATTCACCCGCAGTGTCCTACTTTCTGTGTGAATGCCTCATAATCACACCATCGTCCGCAACAAGGAGATCCCAACGCGGCCGCACGGCACCTCGTTTGTCAGCAGCTGAAAAGGAGCGGACACTTTGGAGAGGCATTTTCAAATTAGCGGCCAACTCTGCTGAGAACTGGCAGCCTCTCCTGCGCGACACCCTATACGCGTTGGATCAGAGTCCAATTCAATTTGCTCATGGCAATCTGCGCTGTTACATTACCTTGAGGGTGACCTCATTCTTTCCCCAGGCACGCAATGCTTGTTAGCGTGAAACTTTTCAACAAGTCGAGCCTCAACTACCTGCTCAGTACGATGGCCGAGGTTTGATTTTTTCTTTAAATTCTGTTTTTGGAGTGTGTCACATGCTGCTCTTCCACACTGGGGATCCGAGTCGTACAAGGAGGTGGTCTTGGAATTGTTTCGATAAGTTCCAGCATTGTACCTCAAAGCCCCCCTTATCCAAACACCACCCTGGCAACAGAAACAAAGACGGGATTCAACCGCCCTGCTTCCTTGTCCTCTTGAGCCGGGGGAAACATCCTGAAGCAGCGGACGGCTTGAAGCGCCGGTAGCAGGTCATCCGCTTTTCTTTCTCTTCTTGAATGAATGGTTTCATTTAGATTTGACAGAATAAGTCTCTGTCAGCGTGCATCGTACAAGGCTCTCGCTGTATATCACCGTATACACACCCTCTTCAATGTCAATGCCTCCATTGGACTCCTGTGTTTTGACAAGCTGAGGGTTTTATCAGCAGTGCAGAAACACTTATCCCGGAGAGCCCACTCTCCAGCATCCCCCTGTGCTGGATTAACCCTTCCAAACCAGGACCAGCAAAGTCATGTCAATGACTACAATTACCCCTTAGTTCCAAACAGTGAGTCAGATAACAGGTGCTGCGTGACGACTGCTGGGTTCAACAATAAACTAAATCATTGCAAAGCAATTGATCTGTGAGACGCTCTGAATGTAGAGCTTACTCATGACCTCTTTCCAGCTAACAAAATCCAAGAGATAACTTATCGCGCAAGATTTATCAACACAATGAATTGAAGTTATCCTCAATATAAAAGTATGCATGTGAAATAAATAAACCCCAAAAATGATTCGACACATCAATAGGTGAAAGGTTGGTCGATGCTTACGAGATAGATGCTTGCAGAGGATCGATGAGGCTCCCTCAGATGCCTTCCCCTCCTGGCAGAGCTGATTGAAGTTCCTCCTGGTAGAAAGTCATCCCAAATGAGAAAGCTTCACCGCTGCGTCCCCCCCCCCGCAACCTCCCCCCCCACCGCCCCCCGCTTCCTGCGTTCTGCCTGTATAGTTACTCTTCGTCACCTCCATCCATTCCTGCCGTGGGGGTGTTTCTAAAGCGTGTTATTAAGAGACAGCTTAACTTGCCAATAGCTCTTCAGGCAAACCTTGAGAAGGTTCTTTCAAAAATCCACTGGAAAGGAGTTGGAGCACTTTCAGGAGACAAGTGGTAACTTAAGTTGGATGGTGGAGATAGTTTCCTGATGAGTGGTGAGAGTCCCGGGCAGCATGTGCTGCCTGCGGCCTGTTGGGAGAAGACTGTCACTTTTCTGTGGGCTGAATCCATCACTTCTGCCTCACAGCTCTAAGAGGCTGTCTCTCTCAGCTGCACCTCTCTCTCTCCCTCTCTCTCTTTCTCCCTCTTCCCTCTACCAACCACCCCGTCTCTCCCTCCTTGGCGCTTTTAAATGATGAAAAAAAAACCTCCCCCTACTCCCTTTAAAAATGAACACATTCTCATTTAAAGCAAAAGCCTTCTTTCTCCACCCCTCCTCCCCATGGCACAAAGGAGATACACAAGCATGCACAACACAAGCCACACACACACACACACACACACACACACACATCTCAAGTTTCAGACCCTCTGCCCTCTGGCCGCCGGTTCGACACCGCCACTATTTGTGGCTCGGACTGCGCGGTTCCTCCCGTGTTGGACGGCTCCTAATTGGCTGCTGTGACTGAAAGCTGGTCCCGGGACGAACGGGAAGAGGCTGACGGATGGGAAACAGATCCAGGTGTTTTGAACTCGACCGGGTCTGGGTGAGAAGCTCCCTGCTTTATAGTCTGCAGTTGAGATGTCTGAACCAGGCTGGATCTGAGCACAGAGCAACGCTGGTGAGCTACATCGTGCTGGGAGATCAAAAACACAGCTGAGAAAAGGATATGAAACACGTTGTCGTGTCAGTGTGGACGATCCTGCCAATTCCTTATGAATGTTACGTTTTCAAATTTATTTGAAACCGTTGTCCAGCCAACAATGCTGTCATCGGGTTTCCTGTTTTTCTTCCTTTACTAAGATTATTAGTAGTTCTATTCAGTCCTTTGTTACTGATAAACATCGCCCGTGTCTGTGTTACACAAAGGACTAAATTAATATTACAGTCACGTAGGATTTCCTTGTTTGGATCGTGTGTGGATAAACGTTTCATGGAGTCTGCCGTTGATTTCTTTCAGGGTCCTTTCAGTTTCTTCTTGGAAATGGAAACTACGAAATGTTTCCAGAGCGTCTAAATGTTTCTCCTGATGACGGAGAATGTACGACTGGCTTTATGAGGCTATGTTCCTGGCAGGAGATACGGAAACAACAATCAGTGGACCAATTCATGTCATAACATCAAATATTAAGCCAAAATGACGGTCCAGTCCAATGTTTGACAAGCTAATCGCTTGAAAGAGGGAAAATGCGGTTTTGCTCTCATCGTCAGATGTTACACTGCACAGGTGTCACTAAACGGTTTGTACTCATCTTCTTGTCTTTCCACGACGCTGCTCTTACTCAGCGGCTGGGAAGCTGAGCTGCGTTTCATTGGTGAATGTTTGAGTGACTCATTGGATGTCATTCCAAATCAGTCACTAGTTCCCGTTCCATTTCCAATCCCCGGCAGGCGGAGGAACCACAAAAATGGGGGGGGGGGAAATGTTGGTGCCACATTGAAATGGGTACCAATTAATGCAGTGTGTGTCCCATGTGCCGCGAGCAGCACATGGACAGGATCATGGGAAACGTTTCACAGTAAACCTGTAATTTATGATCATTCCTGATGGTCGTGCAGCTTAGAAGTTAGAAATGGTGAAAAACAAATGTATTAGCACATCACATATTAACGCATCGACGGCATGCGGTAAAAATTAGATTTTTAACGCTGTAGATGCAACTGAATCTCTTAAATATTCTCTATGACTTCAAAAAAATAATCCATCGAATTGGATTATTGATATATTCATGCAGAAATATTTAGTATGCCTATTTCCTGTCAATCTGACTTTGCACGAAGCCCTTTCTGATTGTGACTGTGTTTGTTGTTCATTGTGTGCAGAGGCCATCACAGGGAGCTGTGTTTGACACGGGCACGTACAAGGCCCGCATGTGTTCCTGTCTGCCAGCCATGATGGATGGCTCTCTGGTGACCTGTGTTGACCTTTTCAACCCGAGTACTGTGAATCCGCTTTAGTAAATTGTTGTTGTAATGGGGTTTTTTTTGTTGCCAGGTTTAATCTATGCGGCTAAATTATGAATCGGATTGTGATGTACCGCATTTCTCCAAGTGGAAATATGAACATGTTCCTCTGTGATGTGGCATGGAAAGAGTTGCTTAATTATTCCATGGCCCTGGGGGACTCGCTGTGCCTGGTAGCGAGACCCACAGGGGCTGTTCTGTTGGGAGAAAAAAAACATTTTATGACCTGAGTGGAAAGAATGGGAATAGCTCATGATTTTGTCAAGTACACACCAACTGTTGCAGAAACCAGCAAATGAAACTAGTAAATATGAAACGTGTGAGAACAGGCTTTCATCCAGTCTGATGATAAAAACACGAGTGGCCTCCGAGGCCTTGTATGAGATCTGCTCAACATGCCTCATTCAGGGGTTTAACATATCGCTAACAATGGCGAAGCTGCAAAAAACACGGGGAGAGCGAATGCAGCTCCAAATTGACAAACTCCTTTATTTGCGATCATTTCTATGTGGATGGAATTTAAAGATCAAGGAGTGCGAAAGCTTTATTGTATGGTTTACCGACATGTTTTACAAGAGGACCTTCTCTACATCATCTGGAACGAATCCTATTAGGACCTCCTCAGTGGGTAAAGGCCTGTGAACAGGTGTTGTGATTTGGGATCCATGGAAGCAGAACAGAGGAACAACTAAGGCCCTGTGCCGTACAAGGGCAACTTGAAAATGTAATGATGTGTGACCTCACGTGTTGGTGAAAAGCAATGGCCGTTGGTCTACATGGGTAGTGTGTGAGGGAGTTTCAAGGAGCAGTCTAATGACCTCTCTTGAGGATCGAGTTGTAGTACAGGCGAGTCCTAAGGTTCACTTTGTCAGTTGTAAAGTTTAGGTCTCACAAAGCTCAGCTGTCATTGACGTTTACGTCTCTCTTTGGATTATGTCAGCAGCTTAACTATCCAGCTTTCTCAGCCCAACGACTATTGCTTGTGTAAATACAAATAATTCCCTACAAAACTGTTTTGTAATTGTTACAGCAATGTACAATAATACTAATGAAAGTCACACTTGGAGCAAACTGGATTATTTAGAATAGCAGCAGTGAGCACTATTTAAAGGTCAGCCCCTTAGCCCTGCCAAATCTTGGTGGACATTTATAACAGCATCATTTATTTGGCACGTCGGCCTCTCAGCCAGGTGGGACGTGGAGTCAAACCATGTTAACACAGGAAGTGCAGCTTTGTTCTCTCTGGTTTGAGCCCCTGGATGGTGGAGCATACAGTTTATTCTGTAGCTGTGTATTTAGGTTTAGGTCTGCTAGATTTAACGAGTGACATCGGGGGGGACGGGCAGTCCGGGGAATGATTGGAACGGCACCCTGGCTCAAGGGAGGCCGTAGCTCATTTCCCTTCTGTTTACGCTGCCCTGCCACCCTTAAAGCCCAGCTCACTCCGACATTAAACACCTAACTATACAACCTAGTAGCATTAGAGAAGCGTTATGGGGAAGAAATCATTGATAGACTGTAAAAATGGAATTTAGTGCACATTGATGGGCTGATGGTGCAGAACATCCCACTGTACAGTCTTTATTCCTTATGTGACATCTCGCGCCCTTTCTGAATTCTCTCGGATGATTTTCATGTTAGGAAACCGTGAGAATAATACCCCTTTTAAGCTAAGCAATCACATCGGGTAAGTGTCTGGGTATCAAGTACAAAACCAGTGTGGCGGCAGACAAGGAGCCTTCACGGTCAGAACTCTGAAGCTCAGTTTTATTCACTTGTATTTTATTACACAATTAATGAGCGGGTTTCTAAGTGACCTGAAACGCCCAAGGTGCTCTAGTTTACGTGACGTAAACTAGTGAAGTGTGGCGTTTCCCAAAGTGTTTCTGTTACCCTGCTGTCAATATACGTTTTTTGCAAAGAATTTATTGGGCTAAAACACTTGACATAAAACATGAATCTGTGTTTTTTTTTTTTTTTTTTGCTTTAGCTAATAGAGTTGAATATTAAGTGAGAAATACTAGAAAAAAAAATTCTCCAGAACAGCTGTTCCATTTCACAAAATATCTTGTCCTCACCTGTCGTGTCCTTCAATTCTCACATTTATCAGGAAGAAGCAAAATATAATTGGTTATCTCAACCTAGTAATCATCAGTTTTCCTGCTTTTGTAACAGTTTTCAGCTTATTTGAGCATCATCTCTCTTTTCTCATTAGCCCATCATTTTTATGAGCTATTTTCCACAACTCATCACAGCAGGAAGACTCGATCTTCCTTTTACTGTCCCTGTGGTGAGTTTTTCAGGATACAAATCACGTGCGACGGTTTCCCCCGTCAAAACAGCAGTTAATCAGTTGCCGGAAGGATTTGGCTTTCTCTATGTCAAAAACAGAAGGGTACATTCCGCTTTGAAGGAAGATCCTACGTGCTCCTTTTGCCTCCATGTTTTTATCACTTCTCCATGTGTGAAGACAAAGTCCACGGTAGTGTCGTCTGTTGCAACCCAATTGGTAAGAGGGTGGAAGACTCACCTGAAAGCACAAAGCTGTAGTGGTGCTGGCCAACGCTAACCAAACGATTACCTGAGGAATTCGTTCTTTTTTCGGCACATTCAGCTTCGTGCACCAGCCGAGACCAAATCCCGCATTTCACAAGGAGGTGGAAAAGAGTAGCGAAGCGAGGAGGCCAAGCAGCAAGTTGTGGTGAGCTTAAATTGCAGACTAAAGCAGCGCTGAATCAAAGAGCCAGAAAATGATGAAAGAGGAATCCCTCTATTGTTATTGTTTCCCATGTTCTTCCAACCCCAGTAACATTTTCCAGATCAAATATTCCCCCGTGCCCTCACTCCGGAGACAGAACCCAAATCCGCAGGAGGAAACCAAAGGAACCGCGGATCGCTTTTTCCAGCGCGCATGAGATCATTTGTGTGAATCGTGCTGTTCCTGGTTTCATCTGCCAAACTGGAGGTTTATCTGTACAGTCATTAAGATGGTCAATATTTACCTGATAGTTTCTTACCATGAAGCTCTCAGAAGTTAGCTGCTGCTGGTGGATCTGGTAATATCATCCCATAGTTTATTGGATTAAACAGCTTGCAGTGACGTAATGTGAGAGTTTTACAGTTAATAGTGAGAAGGCTACATGCCTTCAGGACCTTTTATACGGGTCTTTACCACAAGTCTTATAGCGTGGAGAAATCTGGCTCCAAAAAGTTTACTACCTAAACCTAAACATGCACCAAGTGGAGCATTGAGCCATTTCCTGAACCACATCAGAGTACAAGACACTTTAAAATCCCACACTCCTGAACCAGCACATGTGTACACTTAGTGTGCAGGCTGCTGAGCTCACGATTTGGCCGACTGTCTTCAGGCTCTCTGAGCGGTGGGGTCACACTGCAACACACAACCAGTCCTCCACTCGCAGTTTGGACACCGCCAGAAATCTTTGTGTGTTCTTTGTGTAGAAGATGAGCCTCGGATCCTTTTTTTTATCAGAGAATTTGAACCAAACAGACAAAACCATGTGTAATTGATTGAATTCGCTATAACAGTAATTAGTGGGCCGCGCTTGAATCCTGATTTCACCCACCCTCCCTGATGCAGCCGATGCACATTCATCATAGTGAGACAGGAAGTTAAACCGGGGTCACTGTCCACTATTGAAATGCTACCGCTGTGCAACAAGTGTTAAGTTTCCTCCAAGTGGCAGAGCAAGAAGTCATAACTATTCTGCGTTTGACACAGTGTTGTAAATGTCACATGTCATTGCGGGAGGACTTAAAAGAGGAGACATAAATTGCCGGCTAAAACTACCCAGAGGTTACATTCATCCGGCATCAGCAATCCAATGAAACATTTTATTAGTTTCCTTTTGCAACATTGCCAGTTTCTCTTCAGAGCAATAGTGTGTCAACTAAAGGCTTTTGCTCCAAAACAATGGATCCGGTTTTTTTTTCTGCCTGCGCGATATTCCGGTAGCAACTTGCTGAGTATAAACTCAAAGATGTTGTTGTTTCCCTACAGGTTCAGGTTTGCCGTAGTCAGACAATTAATCGAACACAAATAAGCTGGGTAACTGTTGCCGTGGGGATCATTTTAAAAGCAGAGCGTTACTTTTGTATTGTGTTACCTCGCAGCCCAAATACACTACATTGTAAGAGAAGAAGCATTACCTAATGTTTTACCTAATAGCTTCCATATGCTTCCAGATAATATTTACTCAGCTATTTCCACCAGCCAGACAAAGGACGGCCATTAAGGGGCCAGAGCTCCAGACAGACATTATTACCCTACTCCAACAGTTTAGTGTTATGTCAGCATATAACCTTGAATGTTTATCATCAGTGGCATCATGGCTATTTCTCACTATGGATGACTTCCAAAGTCTGCATCCTCTCAGATTAAGTCAATATATTACACAAGTAAGTTGGGACGTGTGCCATTAAACCTGACAGGGAGGCCATGTACTTACTGTCTGAATATCTCCATTCTGATATAAATGAATTATTATCAACCGTATGTGTTATAGCTGCCTCACAAAACTCCCGCCTCCCGCCATTTACAGGCACTTAAATACCTGCAGTAACCCGGTTTCCCCTGTTTGTCCTTGACGGTAGCCCAGGCACCCCAAGCCGACAGTCAGGCCCACTTTTTCCAACCGTCACTTTTAGTTTTAGTACGGCCGGCCCACTTGGCTTTAGACGGCCGCGATTAGTGGCTGTTTTAACCAATTCATGCGTGAAGAGTGTGTGTCAGAGGAAGTCACTGATGTAGTTGAATGTTTCCGTAATTATAGCACGCACAGCTTTCTTCTCTTCTTCCACAAGCAAACCACCGTGTGCTGACACCACCGGAGCAGAGCGAGCCCTTTGCTGAGGAAGCGCTGCAGACCCGACCGGGCCAGAAGAAAAACACTGCGTGCCTCACTGTTCCATCTCCAACATCTGTTCGGTTAAAAAGATTCGGCGAAGTACCATTTTTTGATTTACAGTGGAAATGTGTGTTTAGAATGCATTCATAAAAATGATTAAAGCGCTCGTGTAGCCCGTAGTGACTATGAAGGGTTTAAGTTAAGGATGTGAGACTCTGTACCCGGGCTGTTACAGCCTCCAATAGTTGAAGCTGCCACGTGGGGTTGAACGCCGGCCCACGAACAGTGATTCGCTCAGAGCTGATGGAAACGTTGTCTCTCCGCTGAGACACATTTTACTGCTTTCCAAGGATGCTGCCCCCTACGAGGTGGTTTTTTGGAGGAATGTGCCAGGAGAATTAGGAAAAAATCAGGTCACAGCACTTGACCTGTTTGTTTTGAGACTTATACCTAATACTTTCCCTTTCTTTAAACAAACTGAAGAGAGGTTTGAATTTCCACACTTACTGGAGCGGGACTCGCAGGCGTGCAGCTTGTAAAAGAACCGAGCGTGTGTATTAAAAAGACTGTAGAGGACGCAGCTTCAGGCAATTCGAGTAGTAAAATTGAGTCACTGGATAGTGCAGTCATTCTTGGATATAACAGCTTTTACAGATTCTTCTTCTCACACTCACCTCAAGGTGAGGCGCTTTAACTGAATGGACTGAGCAAAGTTGAGGTGAAGCAATGCGATAGATTGATTGGTCAATGAAAAGGTTATTTTGTCTTTGGCAATCATAAAACTTGTTTTTGGAATTTGAACAAACGTTGACGTTGCGTAACAAGCGTTTTCTATTTTCACCATATGGAACTAATTGAGTAATTACTAAGTCAACGCCACGCCAGACGAGACACACGTCCTTTTAGAGTCTGAGCATAGAAAATGAAAAACCTTTGGACCAATCCAAGAGAACGCAACGAGTAGCAGGCATTCGTTATTCGTGATTTGCCGTCAGTATAAATGGGTCTTCTCACTCGGGTTGATCAAACACTGGTGATGCAAAATAGCCCACAATTGATTCACTTCATTGCTTGATTCCAATGAGCAAGAGGGACTTAAACTGGGAACATGCAAAGTCTTTGCACATGAAACAGGATAAAAGGATTGCGTGTTACTGAAAAAAGAACAAAGACACGCATTATACAACAGGGAGCTTCTTGGTTTCACGCAATATTTTGGTGCTTACAACTGGTGAGCTGACGGTGATATGAGAGAGAGCTGACGAAAGGCGCCAGGCACAAGCTATATTAACCAGTATAAAATCCATCACTACCCTGATGATACATTATCTACAGCTGACTTTAATCATCCTTTTTTAGTAGTGCAACACCTGTGGTCCCTAAGTGGGCCACTATGTGTTATTTGCAGCATCGTGGAAACCACAAATCTGTTTGTTGCTATGGACCACAGTGTTTCACCAACAGACTTCTATCTCAAATTGAAGACGAGGACATTTCGTTGGCGAAAGAGGAAAGAGAAAATGCGAAGAGCACCAGCTAAATATAAGCGTGTGTTGTATTTCAAGGAGCACGAGCTGAGGGGAGGAGAGCCCACTGCAGGCCGGGCTCCACAGTGTGTCCCAGGGCACAGTGATCGATGGCTGTCAGCCCCTCCGGTCTCCCCCCCCCCCTCACCTCCATCTCCCCACTTCCTGGGGTCAAACGCGGCCGCGGGTCACGTCCCTCTGAAAGCCGGCCACCGGCGCTTTGAAAAAACCGTGATCCATCGTAGCCGATCATTAACCGTCCAATGGAGCCGCAGTGGAAGATGTGAATGTTGGACAGGCGCTAAAGTGATGGCTCTGCCAAAGCAAAGAGTGAGCTCACAGCGTTGAGCGATGTCTATTGGCAAAACCAAAAGGCTTCCGCTGTAACTGTGCTTCATTGACTCTCTGAAGTGGTTGAACGCGCCTTTTTTTAACGGCCCATTCTTTCCGCGTGAGCTCATTCTGTATTTGCGATTACCAAGCAATAAAAAGATATAATAGTGATCTGTGTGGTATCTGACTTAAAACTAGTCACAGCTACTGGTGCTGCTCCTTATTAAAACGTTTTCATTTTGCGATAGATGGTCTAAAAGCATTGTGGGAACCTAAAAGCCTAAAATGTATCCTCCCAGTGACGGACGTCCCGACCAAGCCGTGGACCTCAGTTACCCTAAGGCCGCTGTGTGGGGGGGGTCAAGACAGTTGCAGGGCTGTTTTGGGCTTTCCCTTTAACTCGGCCTTGCAAAACTATTTATGACCAAGATATTTCCATCTCATCGCATTCCCGACTTGTGAATGAAGTGGTGTCGCGCTCGAGCCCGCCGCGACGTGCCGGTTTTGATCTACTGAGGGTATTTGTGTATTAAAGCCGATCTTGCGGTTGAGGAACACTACAGTCACGCAAAAGGTCTGCCGATAAGAGAACAGCTGTTCAAAACACTCAAAACGAACAACTTGAGGTCATTTTACAAGCGTGTGATTACAGGCCGGGTCTGGCGGGGCATCTGGTCGCAAACAGGAAACAAGTGTGGTTTGGTGTCCCTGTTTTAATGTTTTTTGAGGATGTTTTCATCCTCAAAACCTGTTTTCAAAACAGGTTTTCATCTTGAAACCTGTTTTATAGACACGGCTTGTTTCATTCTTTTTTTTAATCGCATACGACATTTAGAGTTACTGGATTTGCACTCTGTTCTTTACATAATATATTTCTGTTCGAGAGAAACCACCACATTATTTTAATTTGGAAAATAGTGAGCTGGAGGCAACTTTTTACGTGCTACCGAAAATTATTTCACCTTTTGTTGTATTCAAGAGACTTTTTGCCACTGTGGAATTTAATTATGAATGTCCTAAGGTGCTTTGGCGTGAGAAAAAGTCTCCCTTAGCACCGGTGCGGGTTGTGTTTGACAATAATCACTGGAGCAGGATTGACAATTACCTGTCCAACACAGCAATAAATCTTTTGCCGAGTTTTTCGTGAACAACTGCAGGTCTGGAAAACGGAGGCTTTTAAGGCCTCACTAATGGAGCTGACACCTCATAAGGGGGCAGCAGACCTGCATGTCTGTCAAATGTTATTAGGCACGGAGAAGCAGGGGCAAATTGCAGAGTTGCTGACGCAATAGTGATATTACTAAAAGTTAATTATTTAGAGCTGCATCAAGAGATGTCTTGAGCCACAGAGGTGGGAAATAAGCTAATAAAGAAAACACTGGAATATTCGTTCCTTTCTTGTTCATATGAAAACTGATGTACACATCTTACAAGCGAGATGTTAAGATTTATGAGCTTTAACTAAGTTCACAGTACCACTGCATCGCATCTCAACCAAATTCCTAGTTTGCATAGCAGTTACTGAATTGAACCTCAAAGAAATCCACTAACTTTGAGACTTTGGGAACCAAAGCTATTTGCGGCCTCCTTCTCTTTTTTTTAACCTCTTTGAAGCGAAGTGCTACAAAATGTTACATAATTACCTTTTTCCCCCTGATTGTCGGGGAGTGATGGTAGGAAGCACAGCTTGACTGGCAGATTGTGAAGCAGGATGGATGGAACTACTGTGGCGAGCAATGTGGCGCTGAAGTCACCGTCTGGCCCACGTTCAACGCGGAGCGAGAGCATGCACATCACGCCACAGCTGCTTTCCTGTCGACGTGTTTACAGCACATGGCGGTGTTCTCCCAGATATCTGCCTTTGCTGCAGGAAATTATTAGAACGAGGGAGCGTTGTGGGTGGCTTGCGTTTCCGACTCTGCCACAGGGATGACATCACTGGGCGCACATTTTACAGACACAAAAGCTGCAGTGGTCAGTGGTCCAAAAACTCACTGGTGTTCTTGGAGAGCTGTTCCCTTACGTGTGCAGGAAATAAGACTTACGTCAAGTAGGGTGCCACACAGTGTGCCTGTCTCGTTGTATTGCGAGAGGTGGATTGAGAGGCGGAGCTCAATGGAAGCGGTGTTTTAGTATCTGTAATGCATATCTCCATGAGCTGCTGTAGACTGTAACTCTTCTGCGCCACATACCTCAGCAAACATGTCTCCTTCAACTAAAGGCTTAAAAACAGCGATTACCACAGAACACAAAGGGGACATGTCAGTACACATGCCTTTTATAAGCACGCTTCAAGCGTTTAAAACCACAAATGATCGTTTTTCCGCGTTGTTCCACACTGGCCCCCCTTTTAAAGATTTGTATATATTGTGTATATATAACACTGCTGCCATGGTAACGAGTAAATATTAGAATCGCATCCTTTTCATCTGTGCACGAGTCATTTCGAGTAGGGCACAGGGCAATGCTCTGGGTGAGAAGAATGCAGTGCACACGCACAATGATTATCACGTTTATTGGCAGCGCGGCCGTATGAAGCGAGAAAAGCAACACGTCATCTGGAAAATGTACTTCAGTTGGTTTCATAAATGTTGAGAGCCATGAAGACGCTAATTCCATTAACGGGTTGGAAACATGTGGCCCGAGTTTTATGTTTGGAAACAAGTGTGCAGTGTGCAAGCGGATTCCATTTCTGACGGCCTGTGTGCGTTAATGGACGGGGGACAGGACGGGGGACAGGACGGGTGATGAAATCGGACAAAGTGAAAGATGCAAACACGGGTACACTTACTGTTTGGCACGAAGCCGTCCTCCTGACCGTCCTCACTGAGTCTCGTTAAGCTCTCCGCATCCTCCACTTCCCTTACAGCGTTAGTTCCCAGGCACCACATCATGGTATTACCTCATCGCCGCACACTGAGCCACAGACAGTGGAGTCGTGACAGCTCAGAGCTGAGGCAGCATTACCCATGTTCGTTACTGGTTCGGGTTCCAGATGGAGAGAAAAAAAAAAAGAGATTGACTGTCTTTTTCGGAGAAATTGAATCCATCTCCTTCAGTGAACGGAAAAGCAGGAAAAGTACTTAAGCCCGCATTCAACATAGTGAACTGCAACATGCATAAGCCTTTCAAACTGATTGTAACACGTATGCACTGATTCATTCAGTGACAAAATATAATGCTTCAATATCTATATTTACTCTCCTTTAAACTTGGTTTTCACCAACTCCTGGAGGCAAAGGCCCTTTAGCAGCTCGATACTATTCACATTTACCAGTAAACTTGTCTTTGTGCTGTTAGGTTAACTTGAAGAATGCTTAATTTGGTGAAAAGGGTCCGGCTCTGAGCTCCGTTGCTTGTACCTGCTAATAGGCAGCAGTGTTGTGCTCATTAGTTAGTGGAGCACAGTACGTCCTCATATCTCCTGGCACGCCGACTGTGTAAAGCAGTAGGGGAGATGGAACCGGGAGCCATCTCTCAGCCTCCAGCATTCATTTCCACTAATAATTGTTGTTTTATAGAAAAGAGGATAAGGCCTCCAATGTGTTTACATGTGTTACCGGGGATTTATAAAACCTTAATGAACGTCTAGCTTCTAGTTTGATCAACAGTCCTGCTGTTTTTATCAGATTATAATTGTCTGTTTTTCCTTTTCTTTGTAATTATTTCCAACCATTGCTTGTTCTATTCACATCTATCCCTAAAAGCTACACAGGAACTGCTGCTTCCCTTATTGCCAATGGTTCAGACTCATTAAAGACAGAGCACGTACTGTGTGAATTCATGTGTATTCAAAAAAATATATTTAATAGCTGTTGGTGTATGTAAACACTGCCTGCCACCATGTCTGTGTTTACATTATATATAACTTGAAGTACTAACTTACTAAGTATCTAAATCCACACACAATTTTTGTTCCACTTGTAATTCCTAACATCCAGGCTAAGCCAATGATCACATCACAGAAGCAGCAAAAATCAAAACAACTGAAGGCAACCCCTCCAAACACAATCACTGAAGCATCAACAAACCCGCCCACTCACTCGGCTCAGGTCGGCGTTCCGTGACCTCTGTTCACTTCAGGGAAATGAACAACATGAACTGAGTCGTGTATCACGGATGTTTTCCAACTTTTCAGTTGAATTTGTTCCGAAGCTAACTTGATGGGAGCCGTGTCTACGTAGTTGAACGTGGTGACTGCACCCGTGAGTGGGGCTGCGTTGAAATCATCCGCTCAAAGTTGTTGGTTATTACAGCCAGCAGCTCAACATGTGGCAGCTAAGAGAGCGACAATATAAGTAGAGCACTAGTAGGGCCCAACAAATGATCTGAAGCCTGCTCCATCTACTGCGCAGATGAGGTATGTGACCCGCAGCGAAGACCGTCTATTGGTCGCGGCTGACTTCTGGTATCCACGTAAAATATTGTTGATTTAAAGCACATGATACAATCAGCCATCAGTTGAAAGGAATGCAAGCTGTCAAGGATGATCCATATTACATCATCACAGGATGAGAAGAAGCTGTCAACCTTCATTTTGTGCAGATTTGTCTTACAACCTCTCACCTGTCAGATACAAAGAAGCTTTGGTTTTTTGATGCGAACACTATAATTTACTGTACGAATTTGCTTTGAAAGATCACCAATTGGAAGGATGCAAGTCAGAGAGAGAGAGAGAGAGAGAGAGAGACTAAGAATATTAGAATATTAAAGGCTTGGGTCCCAGGAGACCAGTGTAGAAATGATCTCATTGAAAGTCAATAATAGTAACAGGGAATCTTTATTTAATCTGCAGGGTTTTACACAGCAATTGTGGACATTTTATGGTTTGGGGATTATTTTGAGTTTTCAAGGTTTTTTACTGAACATCAAATACTCCAAATGTGTCTGATTTAATTGTCAATTGGTCAATTAACTGTTAAATATTTAATATCACAGTTTATCCAAATCACAGGTGAAGTATTTAAACGTCTCTTATTATATAGACAACAGAAAAAGTAGGAAATCTTCTGCAATTTTGCATAATAATTAATTTAATGCTGAATCGACCAAATAATGTGAAAATAATTAAAGATTTCTTTTCTTTCGATTAACAACCCAGTTGGTCTAGTATGTGTCTTTGTCTATGGAGGTTATTTAAAACACTTTTAAACCTTCACATGTGATATAAATGTTATAAAAATAGTACAAAACGGATGAAATAATGTTGCTTTCTCAAAAGTTACAAGCCACGGTTACAATGTGCCTCTGATTCATCGTGGTGCTCGTAGATCCTTATTATATCGAAACTTCTGAGACTAGTGGTTTTCAATTGTGTACAAAATACTTAAATAAATTAAAATATTGTACAGTTTCATAACTGTTGAATGACTTGCATTGGAAGCTGAAAACATTTTGAGAATAAAATAACATTTTTGTAAAAAAAAAAAAAAAAACGTACCATAAAGAAATGGTAGTTTCCGTTGGATACTAAATTACTTCAGTGCTTGGTTGACATTACATTTTTTGACATTCTACATTTTTTCAGATCAGGATTAGAAAGATTTGTTCCCGTAAGAGGGCATTTAGTTCATCCCGCATGTTTGTCAGTTGAGGTTCTGCTTTATGATTAATTCAACACAACCTAGTGAACATTTAACGGGACGTTTTCCACCATGACATTTCAGTCACTGATGCGGGTATCCAACGTCCATCCACGTCCTCCTCCTCTTGCATCTCTAAGCTTCTTTGCGTGGGCTGATGTGTCCGAGGCACAGGGGGGTTGAGGGCTGCGGGGGTGAAACCGAGTCAGAGCTGCGCAGGGGCTCAGTACGGGTACGTCGAGATGGAGACGTAGATGATGAAGATGCTCTGGTAGGTGATGCGCCCCTGCGGGGAGATGGTGGTCGCCTGCACCTTGAGGCGCACTAGTCCGGGTCGGTTCAGAGCCCTCAGAGTGAAGAGGATCCCCCTGCCCGCCTCGTCCCTGATGCCGAACACCCGGCCCGGTTCACCTGTGACGGACTCCTGCTCGAGTACGGTGAAGGACGTACGCTCCTGAAGGACGCCCGACTCTGAGAAAGCCGAAAGCCGCACCACGTTGTGATTGGCCGGAATGCCAGAGGGGAGAGTTAGCAGCTTGTACTGCAGGAGCAGAGGAGAGCCTGCGGCGGCGCAGTCCAGAGAGCAGGGCCTGTAGCACGTCCTTTAGAGGCCAACAGGAAAGTGCAACTGACGCGTTAGTATACAGTTCAGAATGTACAGCCCAATATCATATTCACACTGTGCAACATTTCTTTGAGTCATTGATTTACCCTGGGCTTCGTCCGCTCTGATAGGATGCAGGGCAGGGAGTGTCCAAGCACTGGTACCCCCCTCGGGTATTGAAACACATCTGATTGTGTCCACATTGGATGCCTTGATCTACACATTCATCAATGTCTAGAGGTAGAGAAATGGGACGAGACCTTAGTTGCGACAATCTAAAGGGAAGTAAAAAAGGTCCCAGTCTAAAGAAAGTCTCACCTTTACAGCTCCGGCCGTTTGGCAAGAGCTGGTAACCATGGGGACAGAGGCACTGGAAACTGCCAACGGTGTTTCGGCACTCGTGCTGACAAGGCTTTCGCAGCAGACACTCATCCACATCTGTGCGGGGAGTGAAGCGTGAGAGTCAACGCGGTAGAAATGTGGACTCGCGCTTCATTTGGTAGTTTTGACAAACACTCACCCACACACGTCCCGTCTCTGTTGGCGTAGCCCACCGGGCAGCTCTGTCTGGTGATGCGAGACGCCCCATGAGCGCGGGAGAGGATCGGCCTGCCGACGGACGACACCAGCTGTGGGCGGAGCCTCGCTCCGACCCTAGTGCCGTTGGCGAAGGTGCGACCCCTCTCCAGCCCGGCACAGGAGCGCCCGTCCCCGAGCAGCGCAGTGCCGGGAGGGCACAGGCACCGGAAGCTGCCAGGTACGTTGCGGCACCGGTAGGCACAAGGGTTGGGTGTCTGCTGGCACTCGTCTACGTCTAAGAAGCGGAAACAAGGGATCAAGTAAATGTTAACGCGTCAGAGCCATTGGTGGGTTTTAGAACCGCACGGGGGGATGACGTCTTACCCAGACAAGGAAGGCCCACTCCCTGCGACCTGTAACCTCTGGGACACACGCAGCCGTAGCCTCCGATTGTGTTCTGACAGATCTGAGTGTAGCGACACATGTGACTTCCATCCTGGCACTCGTCGACATCTGAAAAAACGACCGGTTCAAAGCAATATCTTTCCTTTGGAACAACTTCTTCAACATTTAAAATACTGAATAAATGCTTTGGTTATAATACCATAAAATTATGGATTGTGGTACTATACCAGTGGTGCTATTGGGACTATAGTGGGAGTATAAATATATAGTATGTGTCCACACTCATTAACAGTGTTGCTTTGTATTGTAAAATACATATTTGTCTTAAAAGATCATTCTGATCCATAATTAATAGACTTTAATGGGAAAGCTTTAACTTTTAGCATTTTGTACCCTCAAGTAATCCTGTCAAATCTTTATAAGCACGCAAGACACAGATGACTTGAAGCTGTTTCTCTAAACGAATGAAATCATAACTCAATACTACTTGACATCTAAGGAAAGAGTCACTAACCCTTGCAGGCTCCATTCTCTGATTTGGTCATGCCAGCGGGGCAGCTGTCAAAACACTGGTATCCTCCCTCTGTGTTGCGGCACTCCTTGTGAGCCGGGCAGACATTTCTCGTACACTCATTGATGTCTGTGAAAGTTAGTTAGTTACAATGTAACTCAAGATAATTCACAGACCGCTTCGTAAACAGTCATCCAAAATCACAATCCAAACAATCTAGCCGAGTAGCACTATAGGTAAAGGGGAATCGTGTTTATATTCTGACTTGAGCGGGGAACTGTCCCCTTTGATAACCCGTGGGCGTCCCACTAAGTTGAGGAGACTAACCGATGCAGCGATGTCCTGACAGCTGGTATCCAGGGTGACAGATGCAGCGGAAGGAGCCCAGCGTATTGAGACACTGATGCTGACATGGGGAGAGAGCAGACTCCCGGCACTCATCCACGTCTGAAACACACAATTCACACATCTGGCTTCATCAATGTGAGTACAAGGCAGAGTACAAGTTACTGTAAGCGTGAAATAATTGGATCCAACAAAAACTCAACCGCAGTTATTTTCATTTCATATGGAGGCATGACAGTTTTAACAGTGATTTAGAGGGACTCGCCTTCACAGCTGGTTCCTGTAACACTGGGTTTAAATCCTTGTCCACACTTGGCCTGGCAGCGATATGTGCCCACTGTGTTAACACACTGCTGATTGTAGTGGCACATGTGGGACGCCTGGGAACACTCATCAATATCTGGTTTTAAGTGAAACCCAAGTATAAGGACGAGTGGATTAGATGAAAATGACAAAGATCATGTATTGGTAACATTGCATTATGGGTCCTTTAAAAATGTTTTTTGCTTTACCTTGGCATTCGTTGGTCTCGGTAGAGATGGTGAAGCCAGAGGGACAGGCACAGGAAAAGCCCCCCATGATGTTGTTACATGAGTGAGAGCAGGGAGACTGCAGCGCACACTCATCTTCATCTATTAAGGACACATTTAATCATTACACTAAAGCTGGTGCAGCGACAACTGTTCAAAGGAAGAAAGGAAAGAGCATACCGGCACAGTAGGCGGCTTTGTCAAGAAGGAAACCTTTGGGGCAAGCGTCTCCATAACCATCTGTAAACAGGAAGTTTTGTTCAAAGCCGTTTCAATATTGAGATCCAACATTTTTACGGGATGACGCAAGACTTTCAACGACTGCAATTCTCCCCAGACCTGGTATGAGGAGGCTGGAAGTTAGGTGGAAGTCCAAAGTGAGAGTGAACACGTTGTAAGCGCTGTTCATCCCGGAGACCTTGAGCAGCTGGAGCAGGGGGCCCTGGCGCTCCTCCGGGCCCTCATAAATGATGGTGTGATTGCAGCGCAGCACCATGGGGTTTCCTCCCCTCTGGTGGGTTTGTGATGACCACGAGTACAACTGGCCCGGGCCCGTCTGCACGTACGACTCGTCAAACGTCTGAAGGGGGGACACCACAGGAGGAATGTAAGAGCATTGTAAGATCTTTCATTTTACAATGTCATGACGGCAGCGAACGCACCTGTAGGCTCAGATGAGATGACGACAAAGTGGGAGGCACGAAGCCGTTAATTACAATGTCAATTAATAGAACTCCCTCAGAATCCAGACCTCTGGCGACATGGGTCAAACGGAGGATCTCCCCTGTTTAAAGAGATGAAAAAAGAATGGTTGGATTATTTATAATCACAGAAGGGCGTGAAGCAACTATTTGCCATTCATGTGCTTCATGTGTGAACTCTAACATCATTAGTGCCATCTGCTGGTTCTTAAGCAAACTACAAGTACAACCTAAACTGACTGCAATATTTTCAACATGTAGCGGAACTTGCTAAGCTCCAAAAAAAACTTTCTTTGTAATATCATATGGCTTAAATATCCACACTAAAATGGATTTATGGCAGAATTTACCAGTTTCGAACTCCAGCTGGGACTCCTGTCTAAAGTGGCCCTCAGTGAGAGAGTAGCCGTTTCTGGCTGCTCCGCTCTGCAACACAGTGCTCCAGTAGATCGGAGCGAACGCAGACACCAGCACCCGCAGCAAGGGACCTGCAACGAAAACAGCTTCAGCTCTTTGCCTCTAACGGAGCCGAAGACTTACGGCCGATGCAGTCTACACAAGATAACCATCAAATCCTTCTTTTTTAATTAAAAAAATTAAAAATCACCTAAAATTAAAAAAAATTAAAAAAGAGATGGAAGAAACCTCCCAGATATTCCCTGAAATGGACATTTCTTCTCTAAAAAATAATGATTATATACTTTCTGTAATGAAAAGAATCCTTTTTATTAGATCTGTAGAGCCTAAACATTTCAATCAAATCCATCCTGTGTGAATTAAAAAGGGGAGTGACTTCATTCTTTATTTATACATTTGACTCTACCAACAAACAATAACATCTCTCCCTACATGTGATATCGACCCAGGAGCCGGACGCTGCCATCACTCACCCACAGCGGGAGGGATGTTGTCCATGTGAGCATGCAGAGTGCTGCTCCCCTCTCCAGGATTGTCTGTAACATTGGCCTCCAGGAAGGAGACGCCGAACTCTCTGTCGTTCACCATGCCGATCAGGCTGCCTCTGGTCTTGCGGGGAGTTTCTCCTTTCATCACCAAACAGACAGGCACTTCAATAATATAAAATCTTCTGTCGTAAGTGAGGACAAAATCAAATAACGACCTTCTAGTGGTGAGCTTCTGACGTCCTGTCAAATTACATCGTACGTACACGTCGGTTAAAAATTGTCAATTTATTCAATTGCACATTTGTGTGAAATTTAAAATATAACCATATAAATAATTGACTTGTGATCAAAAATGTGTTATGGGAATTCATAGAGACTGGAGACCACCAAAATCTATTCATTTGTTTCCAATCCAAGTGGACGTTTTTGGCAAATTTAAAGAAATTCCATCCAGGCTTCTTAGGAAAAATGCACCAGATGGATGGAAGGACATTTAATAATAAAAAAAGGCTTCTGGCTACGGCCCTTGACCACATGGACGCATAACACAATTATATTCATACCTGGACAGAGACCAGCTTGACATTTCCTAGAGTCGGTACTGGGGCCGCTGCATGGTTGGCCGCCATTGGCCGGTTCGGGGTTGTTGCATAACCGTATTCGTTTCTGGAGGCCTTGTCCACAGGTGCTGCTACATGGACCCCATTCCTCCCAATTCGAGTAGCCTCCACTGACTGCGTTAGAGGGAGAGAAGACAGAAAGGTTTTGAGTCTAGATTCTTTAAAAAAAAATTAAAAAATGAGCTTATAAAATGTTTCAAGGTTTTCGGCGGGGAGAAGACAACAGGATGCATCAATATGTGGAGATGTGGCAAAATTTGTTTTTTAAAATAGTTGTGAGAAAGAGAAGCCAGCCAACCAACCACAGCGAGTCTTCTAGCTTGTGTTGCTGTGTATATGTTCTAATTAATTTCGTATCCTGTCACAAATGTGTGCTGTTATGAGCACAGAATCACTCACTCTGAACCGTTAGCGTAATGGTCCTCTCGGCTGTTCCAGCTTCGCTCTCAGCCACACACTGATACTCCCCTTCGTCTGCAGCCTGTAGATCAAACCGGTAGAGGAGAGTTCAGCTTAATTGGCAGTCTGAGGAGCAATTTTCCAAAAGCTCCAGAACAAAACTGCGTCTTAGATCACATGTTGACAGAAAGCAGACATTAAGGCCAACCAAAAGCTAGCTTTTTGTACTTGGCAGTTGAGACTTTACTCCATTGTCTCCTTAGTTATAATAGACATTTCGCATTAGAGTGCTCTGTGGGAAGGACGGTCATCTGTCTGTGAGAAAGCCTCATCTTCAGGCTGTGCAATTACAGCAACATTAAGCGACCTAACGAGGTTAAAGGGAAAAGGGAGAGAGTCTGGGAACAGGCTGCTCTCTGTTCATCTCGTCCCTCCGTTGCTAATGCTGTTAGCCTTTCTGATGGAACCGAATCAGATTTAGGTGGGAACAGGACGCCGCAGGACAATCATGCAGTGACAACCGCCCCCCCAACCCCCCCAACCCCTCCCCACCCCACCACCCACCCACCCACCCATGAATAGGAGGAATACAGCTCCACTGTCCTACAACACACAAATGCAAGTTGCAAGTTGTTTGCTAAAGGTGGACTTGATCATTCAAACTTGGTTGAACAAAACCTGTCAAGAGACAGCTGATTGAAAATCCATGAAAAATCCAACAAAACATAAAAGGAGCTCTGTGATTACAGTGATGCTGTAAATGACCAAGGATCCGTTGCGAAGCGTTTGCATTCTGATCGAACGGAGCAGCGGTTTTCCATCCCGGAGCCAGCGCAGCACCGGGCTGGGGTCTCCGCGGACCGGACAGTCCAGCACAGCGGAGCCACCCAGGACGACCGCCTGAGTCGTGTGAGCTTCACCCTTCAACACCGGAGGCTCTGGAAACACACAGCACACATTTACAAGATCATCGACTATCTTTACAAGTTTAAAGGCGCGGTGTGTGAGATCGAGTGTCATCCATTGGTGTGTGGCAGATTAAGTCCCTTGGCTCAGCCCTCCCTGGCCTTCAGAAGGGGAAAGTTATCTTTTGGATTTTACTCCACCGATAAGCAAGAAGCTTTATTGATCGATACTTTGGTCATTTAGCACTGGGGCGTGTTAACCTTGCATCGCTACCTTCAATTAATGTAAAACGGAGACTTTCTCTAGAGCTGCTGTGGAAATATGGCTGCAGAAGCTTCCTAGGAGGATATAAATGGCTTCCTTTTTTCTAACAACAACAACATTAAGAGTTAAAGATTATTTCAGACTGCTAAAAACAGTTATGAATCTAATGTTATTGCCAAATGAATCCCCCTACCTCTGGATAGCCATGACTAATCCATGAGAAAACAGCTCACCTCTGATACGGACAAACGAGAGTGCTCGGATGGAGCCAACGCTGTTATCTGCGACGCACACGTAGGTCCCGGCGTCAGCTGTGGTCACATTCTCAACGATCACCGAGCTCCTGCCAGCCTCATCTACAGCGGCTCCTGAAGCATTTCAAGTCGAGGCAGAGACGGCATAGGATCAAACAAGATTGAGTGCTATTCCCTCCTCCTGGGATCTACAGAAGTTGCTAATGTTTAAGAACAGCGCAATGGTGGATAATACCGGAGTAAGGACTGTTGTTGACAGTCCAGGAGATGACAGGAGATGGGGTTCCCTGAGCGTGGCAGGACAGGGCCAGACGCTGTCCTTTGTTTAGGGTCACATCACCCGGCAGCTCTTTGAACGCAGGCCTCATGTTGATGGACAGACGCACGACTTGTCTCGCAGAGCCGGCTGCGTTGGTGGCCACGCAAGTGAACAGGCCAGCGTCCGCCGGCTGTTGAGAAGAAAAGAAATCCGAAGTGATTCGTGCGGCGAAAGTAGAAAGAAACGGTAGTTTGTAAAGCATTGAAGAACACACTGCGGCTGACCTCGGCCCTCTCGACGATCAGCTCTCCGGATCGCAGGACGGTGAATTTGCCCGGTAGGTTGGGCACGGCGGCGCCGTTCTTCTCCCAGGTAACTCGGGGCTCCGGTGAACCCTGGGCGGCGCAAGGCAGCAGCGCCTGGAATCCTTGAATGACCGACAGGTCCGTCTGCCCGGGAGGAATCATGGGCGGGACTGGAATGCAACACAACGGGTTTTCATCGATGCAACATTAACCTGCTGTGCTCATTCCTTTTATATTACATGGGATCGACCTACCTCGAACGACCAGCCTCACGTCGTGGCTGGCTCTGCCGGCGAGGTTTTTGGCAGTACATGTGTAAAGGCCTGCGTCACTGCGCTGGGTAGAGGAAATTGCCAAGGTTCCATTGGCAAAGATGTGCGTATGAGCGCTGTCAACCACAGGCCTCCTCTCCTTGTGCCAAGTGACTTCGGGCTGAGGCTGCCCGTCAGCCACACACTCCAGACTGACTGGCTGGCCAAGCACCGCCGCGTACTCGACACGAGGGACACTCAGCACGGGGGGCACTGGGAAACATGAGAAAATTATATAAATTATAGATATCCAAAATACTTCTTTTTGGGACTAAGGAACAATAAAGAAATCGTCATTTGATCCAATCGTTCGAGATTACCTTGAAGGATGAGTTTGGTCCTGCCAACAGCTACACCAGCTTCGTTTTTTGCGAGGCACTGATAGGTTCCCGCATCCCCAAGTGTCACACGAGAAAACTTCAGGGCTCCGTTTGAGAGCACAGCAAGCCTGTGACCTGTAATTAAGCATCACATGAGCGTGAAAATCAGACAAAATCAGGTCTGTGTAGATTTTTCAAGACTGAGACTTAAATCAAAGGCCAGAATTTAACACTGTCTTTGTGTTTTATGTCATTACCTGTTGCTATGGGAACTCCCTCTCTTTGCCACGTGATGGAAGGTCTTGGGAAGCCCTGAACCTCACAGGGCAAAACGGTCCCATGATGCAACACTGCTTGTACTTCCTCTGCCATTGGCCGGATCTCTGGGGGTTCTAAAGACATAGAATAAATCTTGTGTTATATACATTTACTTGTACATGTTTTATCATAATGCATGTGTTAAAATGCATAGTGTTAACACGAAGCTATCTGCTAATGCCTACCTTGCACAGCGAGAGAGAGGTGTTTATGAGCAACTCCAGCTGGGTTGCGGGCCGAGCAAGTATACCTGCCAGCATGGCTTGGAACAGCGGCAGTTATCTCCAACATTCCTGCATTGCATTAAATATGCATAGTCTAATTTAATCCAAACTATATTCCATGCTCTGTGGTATTTTGTTTTAAATCAGCCTAATGCATAATTATTTTAGAAGCCTTTGGATATGTTGTCTTACCAGTGGGAAGGACACGATAGCTTCCTCCTCTGGCACCCAGCCTGGCACCGCCCTTGGTCCAGGTGACGGTGGGCTGAGGGCGTCCTTGCACGTGACAAGGCAAAACCACAGGAGACATTTTCACAGCCGTGACTGTTGTGACATCGTCTTCAATAGATGGTGGGACTAAAAAAGAACGGGGGAAAATAGCCAAATCATCTTCACAATCACCTGAATGGACTCACCACTGGTTGCTCATTGTACAAAGACAAAAATCAATACCTTGCAGGATGACCTCAATGACCCGGCGCTCCTCTCCAACAACATTGACCGCTGTGCACTCAAAGTAACCTTCATCCTCATTGGACGGTGTCAAAAGAACCAGGGACCCAGAGGACAGTAACCTGGATAGAACAGCCCAATGGGGACAGCATTGAAGTTGTATTGGCTGTTGGGCCCATAATGCGTGCATAGGTAGTCCAGCCGATGCTTTGTGCTTACCTGTATGCGGCAGGCTGCTGGCTGGTATCGAGCGGAGTGCCGTTCCTCTTCCATGTCACTTCCGGCGGAGGTATACCTGTCGTCTCACAGCTCAGCACGGCTCTAATCCCCGTGGTTACGGTCACATTGAATGGACCCGGACTGATTGAAGGACCCACTGATTGGACGGAATGCAAATTCACTCGTTTATTTTAAGGACGCAGCGTTACGATCCTAACCGGAACTAACAGAGGGAAGAAGTTCCATCCAGAGTTACAGAGTAGCTTTTAGTTTTTCTTTGCTCTATTTACCAAACACCCGTAGATCCACTCCGCGGTGATCTGAGCCCGCCTGGTTGGACGCAGTGCAGTAGTAGCGACCAGCATCACTCAACTGAACGGCATGCACACGCAGGGAGCCCTCCGGCAACATTGTGTACCTATAACAGGCACGCAATTTAAAAATCAGACAAGATGTGATTTGGGTTTTACATGTGGAAAAGTGAAACATAGAAATGAGAGATTACGCAGGAGTTTTGCTCATACAAAAGAAACCATGAGGACCTACTTGTTGTTATCTTGAGTTATGGGGAAGCCATCTTTCCTCCACATGATCGTAGCTGAAGTGTCGTCTTCAACTTCACAAGGCAAAAACGCATCCTGGCCGACATGTGCGGTCACCAGTGAGCTGCTCTCCTTTATAATTGGTGGTGCTGGACAAATAAAAAGAGGCATATCCATGTTGTGGCTTTGGTTTCGCCCATAGAACTACTTGAAGCAGGTCATCATTGACACCCGCGGACTTACAGAGAATCTCCACAGTGAAAAACAGACTGTTGCTTCCAGCTATGTTGGTGACCACACAGCTGTACTGGCCGCTGTCCTCGGGCCGGACGTCTTGTATTTCCAGGTACTGACCTCCTGCCAGTCGCTGGATACGACCACCAAGCTGATGTCCAAGGAGAAGGGCGGGGAAATGTGAGGGTCGGAAGAAAAATCTTCAATTTTAGTGCTCGTACTGTATGGACTCCGTACCTGCAGCTCGGTGTCATCTTTGTACCAGTCGATATCGGGAGGGGGGTTGCTGTCCGCCAGGCACTCCAGGGTCAGGTGTTCATTAACTGGCACCGTCAATGTCTTCACATCCCCAGAGCCAAGGAGGGTTGGTGGGACTAAAAAAAAAAACACCAATGGTTTAAAAGCAGCGGACATCACTGAGACTACTGGCAAAACATTTCTAATGGCGACATACACTTAAGCACCCAGACTGCTAATTAAAGACGTCCCTTGTGTTTTCACTGGAAAATATATGTTTAGCTTCCCACACAGAGCAAAACAAAGACCGTGCTTGTGTTTTTTGTTTTTTTTTAAAGCATATTTCTAAAGGCACCATGTTGTTCTTGTTGAAATATAATAAGGATGTTGCCCAATATATCATGAATCAAAGCTGTATGTGTCATACATCACATCTTTACGGCCTTTTTACTGGATACAAATCAGAACGCGTGTATAACTGTGCACAACCATAGCCGGAAAATTTTAAGGCCAGAACCAAGTCTGTTTTAACTTTTGCGCAAACACTAATTAGTACTTAGAGTGGAAACAGAGTGCAAGCACACAATGTATTCCTTGCCAGTTGAACAACAAAAATTAACTTAGGTTGTGTCACCTTGGACTCGGACCCAGTGGTTTCTTCCATCCTCTCCAGCTGTGCTGCTGGCCAAGCACGTGTAGAGACCTGCATCCTCAATCTTTAAAAGGAAGCAATAATCAGCTTGAGGGGTTCTTGCATATCCTGTTTAAGCTTCAGTCCTGCAGATGCTTTAAATTTTAGATATACAAAAGAATGCTTTCTTTTTTACATCATTACCACATACTTACAAAAAACGTAAAGTTTACTTTTCATTGAATTTTCTTATCATTCAGTACTATTTCAAAAATGTAAACCTCAGCAAACTGCATTTCCCCAAAAATACTGTTGCAGAAAGTTCCAACTTAATCACTTTTTCTAAATGGTGAACGTGCTCACGGCGACTCTGCGATAGGATTATCTACCACTGCTTTAACTTTGCAATATCATTTGTTGCGTTTGCAGTTTACCTGAACTTTACTTATTCTGACAAAGTGTCCATCCTGCTGAACGATGTCAGTTCCTTCCAAGGGGCGACCATCTTTCAGCCAGCTGAGGGTGGGAGGCGGGGCTCCCGCCGCCGAGCACTGCAGCTCCAGAGGACTATTTACTGCGATGTTCAGCTCTTCTGGAGAACCGGAGCTGGATATCTTTGGAGGCTCTGTATTGGAAGGATTACACTGGTCAAAGTGGTTCACGCTCTTTAACCTTTTACATTTTTCAAATACAGATTGTGTCGGGATTACCGTGAACGGTGAGGTTAAAGCTCTTTGTGCTGCTCCCGGCCTGGTTGCTAGCCACGCAGCTGTAGAGGCCCGCATCGGAAGGCGCCACGTCAGGCAGCTGCAGCCGCGTCTCCTGTCCATCCAGCAGCAAGTTGCGGTGAAGCGAAAGCGGCTGGCCGTCCTTCAGCCAGTTCAGCGTCGGAGGGGGGATGCCGCGTGCTTCGCAGGTCAATGTCACCAAGGAGCCCTGGACTACTGTAACTGGTTCCACTGGTTCAACGTGATCCACACCAGGGGGCACTGCCGACAACACAAACACACACACACATACGTATAAAATCCTCACATCCTGAAAACCAGTTCTAGGAGCAATCAGCAGGTGGCATGTTGTTACTGTACCCTGGACCTGGAGATCATAACTGTGCTCGGCGAGCCCGGCTCGACTGCGTGCCACGCATGTGTAGAGCCCAGAGTCAGACAGCTGCACGGGGGAAATCCTTTTTCATAAGGATAAAGGGAACACTTAGCATTACCGCTTGTGTGAACGTAATCTCTGCTTGCATTCGGCTCTCTTTCTCTCTCTCTCTCTCTCTCTCTCTCTCTCTCCAAACTGACCTCAGCACAGAGTCGGCAGACAGGAGCCGAGTACGAGGAGAAAGAAGCAGAGGGCGTCCGTTCTTTAGCCAGCTGATTTGGGGGGGTGGGTTTCCGGCTGCCTGGCACTGCAGGGTCACCACACTGTCCTGTGTGACCTGGAGCTCTCTGGGGACGGTTGTCTCACCAGAGATGGATGGTGGGACTGTGGCAAAAAAAAAAAAAGAATCTTCACACAACAAAAAACACACTCACACAGATACACATCTGGAAAATGTTCATACTGACCTAGTACTAAGAGAGTGTAGATTTTGCTCTCCTGCCCAGCCAGGCTGACAGCCAAACAGGTGTATGTCCCAGAGTCCTCGGGTGTCAGCTTGGGTAATGTCAGAATGCTGCCATCGGGGGTCACACTGCAAGGTTACAAATACAGATGTTTTCACATTAGCACTGCGTTACTTGATTCAATTCTGTCTTGAACGTTATTGTTTTCCTATCATCATCATTATCATTATATCATCATCATCATCATCATCATCATCTTCTTCCCACGATTTTCTCACACACACACAGATAGAAATGTTCTGGCTGATTCAGCTGCGATGACCACAGAAGCTGCTGAACAGCTGTGGAAGCAGATGGCTAATTTCATCATGAAGAAACGGTAAGACGAAGAGACATTAAACAACTTTGTCCCTCCACACATCCTTTATTCATAGATAATATTTTCACAGTGATTCATACGTTATTTTTCAAATCTGTGGGGAATGGTTGATCCATTTTTGTGCTGCTTGTGAAACTATTTCAGCAGCTTTGAACAAGCACAGGGCGCAACTAAAGAAAAGAGTTCACCCTCACCGTTGCCTCATGTCATTCTGTGTGCGTGTTTTAACGCCCTGGCACTAGATGGGCATTGTGAATGACTTACGCGATGTGACGGGTATCTGATCCCTCTAAAGTGACTCCGTCTTTCAGCCAGCTGAGCCGTGGCGTGGGGATTCCTGTTGCTCTGCACTCCAGGGTCAGCTCCTCACCCACGGGTGCACTCACATCGGACGGGTGTTCAGAGTCCAAGATGGTAGGCGATACTATGATCACATGCCAACAAAAATCACTTTCTTTTATGAGTAGAATGCATCATTTTCATGTCATTTTTGCAACAATAAAAAAACTACTTCTCCTTACCCTGCACTGTAAGTGTGAAGTCTTTCTGTGTGTGTCCCTCTTGGTTTTTGACCACACAGGTGTATGTTCCAGCATGAGACAGAGTGAGAGGCCCCAGCTCCAGCCTGTTCCCTCGAACAGACCAATGCCACGGCAGACTGCTCTCTGCACAGAAAACACACTTCCACTAGTTGTCACACATGACAAGCTGTATTCCAACCCCCCTTGTGAGTGACCTTCTCCTACCAATAGGAGCTCCATCCTTGAGCCAGGTGATGCTGGGCACAGGGACTCCAGAGGCCTCGCACAGCAAAGCTACATGAGAGCCAAGGGTGTAGTTTAGGGACTCCTGCAGAGGACTGTCCAGGACCGGTGGAACTGTGGACATAAATTCTAAGGATAAACCCCCTTCTTTTAAAGAAAAGTTGTTAATAGTGTCAAATGGAAAAGGTATTCTCACCATGAATGTTCAGTCTAAATGTCCTGTCCACTTGTCCAGCCACATTGGAGACTCTGCACGTGTAGGTGCCACCATCTGCCATCTAGGAACCAAATAAGAAGGTCACTTTGGTAACAGAGGGGGCATTTTGAGTCCTGCTATGCTAACTGGCGCACACATTAACCCATCAGAGAGTAGACACCATCAAGTTTTCAGTTTTCCTAGTCTTTTAAAATCTGTGTAAAGTGTGTGACAGTCAAATGCATGAAAGTCTTTTCGTGTAATATGTTTTTCCTTTCAAACACCCCTCTCAGTCCTCACACGGATGACTTAAAAGCTTTTTCTCCTGACCTGAACTCCTATGATCTCCAGCTGGTGAGGATCCATCTGCAGCCCGTTCCCTGCGGCTAGCTGCTGCCCATTCTTGTACCATGTGACCTCAGGCTCAGGAACACCATGTGCTTCGCATCGCAGAATGACCGAGGAGCCGACCTGTGGGGTGACCAGGTCTGACTCGGCATCTAGACGGGGCTTCAGGGTAGGCAGGACTGATGGTTTGCACAAAAAGACAAGGCCGTGATCTGAGTTTTATTCATTCAGAAACGCTATGATTCACTCCTCGGCCACAGCTGGCTTGCGGTAAACAGACTTTTATTATCCAAGACAAGGTTTTCAGATTTGATCATCTGTATATGTAGCTGACTTTTGCAGATGGGTCACGATGTGTCTGCTCACCATAAACACTGAGGAGAATGCTCTTCTGTTCCTGGCCTGCTGAGTTGGTGGCTGTGCATACGTATTGTCCGGCATCTTCCAGTCTTGCCCGGGGCAACTGAAGCATTTGCCCTCCTATAACATATATATATATATATATATATATATATATATATAAATATATTATGATATGAAATGTTCCATCTGGGCCATTATTAGATTCAAACAAAGGAAACGTTCCTATCGTAACAATTATTTGGGTATTGCGGTTGGCCGTGATCTGACCTGGCAGAATGTGGATGTTGGTGTTGAAGTGGAGCAGCTGCCCATCTCTGGTCCAGGTGATCTCTGGAGGAGGGTACGCTTGGGCGTCACACAGCATCGACACCATGTGGCCCTCGATCACACTAAGGTCCTCTTCCTTATGGCCTGTTATTCTTGGAGGCACTGAAAGAAACAAAGCAGTGCTTTGTACATTTAAAGGACTTGAGGATTTGATAACGTATATCAAAAATAACATTAGTGTTATTAATTCCTGATAAGATGTGAGAAGTCCTTATGGACTTTTCTTACCTTGCACTGTCAGACTGAAGAGCTTCTCAACTGTTCCAACTTTGTTCTCAGCCACACATAAATAGCCAGCCATGTCTGAAACCTGGACACTTAGGAGCTAAAAAATGGCATTGTGTTATTTGTCAATAACCCAACGGTTGGATCTGTATTTGGATAAAAGTCAAATTTATTAACCTGGAGCCGAGTCCCATCCTCACTGATTATTTGCTGCGAGTGGGTGCGCACCGGCTGCCTGTCTCTTAGCCAGGAGATGACTGGAGTTGGGTGTCCGGTCACATCGCAATGAA
The DNA here is from genome assembly GCA_021346845.1 of Apeltes quadracus. Lineage (NCBI taxonomy): Eukaryota > Metazoa > Chordata > Actinopteri > Perciformes > Gasterosteidae > Apeltes > Apeltes quadracus. The sequence continues at coordinate 12,615,751 of CM037929.1, read as the reverse complement.
GGACCACAGAGCTGTTGACCACGGCTCCCACTTCCTCGATAAAGTCCTCTGATGCCCCCATGATCACAGGAGGGACTAAGACAGCAGACATCCCCATCAGAAAGCATTGTGTATCACTTGCAAATGAACACACTTCATCGCATGTGTTTTATTCACAACCCCCATCACGCACACGTATGTGTGTTTTCCCTCAACACTTACCTAAGATATCCAGCTCAAAGTGCATGCGATCCTCTCCGGCCTCATTAACAGCCTGACATGTAAACTTCCCAGCATCATCTCTCTGCACTCGGGCGATTTGTAGCACCTGTCCACCTGAATGGACAAACCGAATTATCTTTCAATCATATTCATTTTTAAATGCAAGCACGCTGAATGCCTTCATCATCACAAACAACAACACACAACTGCCAGCAACACACACAGCAGACACAAAAACAAAAATAATACAACCCCCCCCCACCCCCTCCCTCCCCTAGATTTAGCCATGAAAATGAATCACACTATTGCTCTTGAGATCGATCCCACAGGACGGCGTTCTCTCTGACCTGGAAGCAGCACCACTCCATCGGCAGAAGTGAGTTTTCGTCCATCCTTGTACCAGCTGAGCTTGGGAGGCGGGATGGCATTACTGTCACAGGACAGGCTAATCGAATGGCCCAGGACCACTTCCCTCTTCTCCACCATGTCCTCGTTTTCGTCTCCCTCGTGTCCGAGGCCCCAGGCTGCTTCTCTGTTAGTTATCCGCTGAAAGGTCGGGGGCACTAGCAAGACGAGAGCATCTTTGGGTCAGTTCACTTCCTGTTTAATGAAGATCGGACTTGATTTATTCCGAAAAATGTTTTAATTATACAACAACCCGATCGCGATACTAAATTTGTTAAATCACAAGCGTTTTACTCAACACACCCTGAATGGTGACGTGAAAGTCTCTCTTGTCCTCTCCTGCAGAGTTGGTGACCACACAGGTGTACTGGCCCTCGTGAGACAGCATGGCGTTCTCTACGTGGAGGAGGAAGCCACTCTCCTGAAGGCCGGCGTGCAGGTTCCCAGTCAGCAACTAAAGAAAAGTAAAACGCATGAAAGGATGGTTTGTAAAGGCTAGACAACTAAGTGCTATTAACTCAACATTAGAAGAGGGATAAAATGACTGGCTTTTATAACAATATGCTATCTGTATTGTGTTTAACAAAAAAATACATGTTATAAAACAACACATTGGCCGTAAGGTAAACTAAATTCATACTTGTTGACAGTGCCAGTTAATCTTGTGCTGGCTGGTCGAGGTCGCAACAAAATGCAGACGCATATAGGAATACATGTAGTTCAAGGGAAAAACTAAGCAACATTACAGTATTTAACATCCTGATATTTAAATCACTGGATTCTTCCTCTATAATATCTTTGTTAGAATATACAAAACCTCAAGGGTGAAGGTGGCTTCTGCAAGTGAATGTCAATTCTATCGAGGCTGTTGCAATTCTCAATGGTTGCCAGTAGAGGCTGATGAAGATTACAACTTTACTCATTTAAAGAAATGCAGAGCTTGTGAGGAGGAAACACCGACCTGTCCATCTTTGAACCAATTAACCGTGGGCTCTGGAAACCCTTTGGCCAGGCAGGAGAGAGTTAAACTCCCGTTGATCCGTACTTTCTCTCCCTGACCACCAAACGTTGAAGACGCAGCGTCGCCTTCTATCTGTGGTGGCACTGATGAGAGAGGGAAAACTGGTCTTTAATTCGTATTTCTACCTCAGGCACTTTGCTGGGTAAGTGGTGTGAATGTCCCTCACCCAGAACACTGAGAGAATAGTGTTTGATGGCGGTTCCCGCTGGATTCGTGGCTCTGCAGGTGTAGAGAGCGGCGCTGTCTCCCCGGGCTGAGCCCAGTCGCAGAGCCTGTCCGCCGCGGGTGTACGTGGACTGAGGACTGGACACGATTGGCTGGTTGTCTTTCAACCACGTGATGCTGGGAGTGGGTGAGCCCTCGACATCACAGGGGAGGACTGTGGGGAAACCCAGGACCACCGACACCGCTGAGGTCCCACTGGGGCCTTTGATGGTGGGCGGAGCTGTGGAGAAAGATAACACGTCGATGTTTTTCTCACGTTACGGTCTTTAGTGGCACATTAGCACAGGATGGGTTGATCGGGGGAAACGGCCTGTTTGGAAACCGAAAGCTTTCTCAAAAGAATCCCCAGAGCCTTAGGAAGAAAATTCAGTGTGTGCTCGAGGGATTATTGTATGGGTCAAATCAAAGAGGTGAGGTCTAAACATGAATTGTATATATAGTTCAGTAATTTTCTTTCTTAAAACAACACTACTACTAACAGCACCTTTTAAAAATAAATCAAGTAAAAAGACTTTTAAAAATCCTTTTAAAAATCCTTTTAAAAGTCGCCTAAAAATTCTTTGATGGATTTTTTTTTTCGTTGAAAGAAAATGAATAAAAGTATGAGCTTAATTGAGGCCGGTGTGGTTGTACGTGTGTGCGTCACACATGAGGCAGAGACCTTGCACCGCGAGCCTGAACTGGCGCATCTGAGTTCCGGCGTTGTTGATGGCCAGACACTGGTAGAGCCCCTGGTCCCTCAGCCGTACTGACTTCACCTTTAACACCTGACCATCTTCTACAAACTCCACGTGGGGATCTCCGTCGCGAGACAGGACTCTGCAGGGAGGAGGCAGGGGTTAATCCAATAAGTACTACGGGTGCGCGTGGAGCTGAAGGTCACATTCGGAAATGGTTCGAGAGTGATGCTTACTCTCCGTCACGGCTCCATTCCACTCTGGGCGCTGGTCGACCGCTTACTCGACACTGGAACTCTACCTCCTGGCCCAGTACTACAGATAATTCCTGCAGTCGGGATGCTCCTGAGATCACTGGCGGAGCTGTAAGAGTGTACACACGCCCACACACGCCAAATTAGGGCCTCTTTTAAGAGAGAAAAACATCCCTTTTAAGTTTTTACTTGATGTAGTGGGCATCTTTATATCTGTCAGCCTCCCACACCCCTCTATTCTATTATATACTGAATACCAGTCAGACATCGGCAGCTGGATTATGATCTCACCTTGCACCACAATGTGATATTCTCTCCGGGCCTCTCCAGCTGAGTTTTGAGCTGTGCACACAAATCTGCCTGCGTGTTCAGGCTGAACTCTGTACATTCTCAGCAACCTGTCACCATTCTGCAGATAGACTCCAGGACTTCCCACCTGGACATACCAAAATCAGTTTAGTGCGTCCTTTGTGTCTATTTGTAATTTTAACAATGGCCACTTGGCGGCATTATATAGCTAGTTATCAACAAGGTACACTGATACGCAGCCCAAATTTTACATGAACTAAAAATGGCAATTCTGGGTGAACTAACGCACTGGATGACCATCTTTAGTCCAGGTGATTGTAGGGGAGGGGATCCCAAAGGCATCGCAGCCCAGAGTGAGAGGCTGCTTCAAGGTGACGGTGAGGTTCAGTGGCTGCCCGTCGTCTTGGATCTCTGGGGGAACTTCAGAAGTACAAATGGGGAAAAAAGGAAAACGTTGAATTTTTGACTGCTGTTAAAGGCATTTTGTAATGGGAAGAAAAACGAGGTTAACTACATGCTCACCGTTTACTTTCAGCCTAGTCTTCCTCTCCACAGAGCCGGCCTCATTGGTCGCCACACACTTGAAGTCCCCGCTGTGGCTGGCAGACGCTGTTCTAATTACGAGAGCTCCGTCTCTCGCCACAGAAAGCTCTGATTGTTCGGGCCGTATCTCCAGGCCATTCTTGAACCAGCGCAGCTTGGGATGGGGGGAACCTGCAGGTGCAAAGACAAGAAAAGTATTGTGAAGGAGTATGAACTGAGCTTCATTGATCACGTCAGACAGAAAGAAAAGATACTTTTATCTCTCTGCTCCGATACAGGGGGACATAATGGGCAAGCGGCCCAGAGTGGGAAAAAAGGGCCTGTTTATCTGCACGACAGAAGGGTACACATTGGCAAAATGGGTCCTTGTAGCCCGCGAGTTAAAGATTTCAAGGTCGCATAAAAAAAGAAAGGCACAGTATCCTGAAGAGATGTAATGGTTTAAAACACTAGCATCAAGACGGATGACTTGGTGGGAAAGCGGTGCCAATGCAATGGTGAAGAAATGGCGCAAAGAAAGATGAGTGCAGTGGAGTGATTCAAATGTCATTGCTGTGACTATTTGCAGATGGGTTACATACGTATACCAGCACCACAGACAACAAAGTGAAATCAAACACTCCGTCCTTCCTCAAGCCAAAAAAATAACTAAGCAATGGAGACGCCGCACCAGCAAAAAGGTGATGTTATCCTCTGTTGCATCTGAGCACATGTTTACAGTTAAGGAGCTCAAAGCATATTTATTACCTCATTGCTGGGAGGAAATGCCTACAGATGTTATGTTTAAGATTTTAACAGATCTCGTTAGCAGACTTGGGGCTGTTGAAGTCAGTAGATTATCTCTTCCATGTGTTTCTTAAATAATTACCTCTGTCAAATGTAATGTGCTTGTCGGGTGAATTATTTAACATCCTTTTGGCAGGGACTTTGATTTATCTCCCTCATTCAGATGCATCTCAAGAGAACAAGCAAGGGATCTTAGTTTACTGCCTGCGGATGCCTCTCTCTAGGATGCCACGAGCCTCAAGCCTTCCCGCGTGAGCCCCCTGTGGCCAGGTACGCTCTGCCAGCCCGCCTGTGCCACTTGCACGGGAGGAAGGCTGGTGTGGCTTCTTCTTCTTCCTGTTCCTGTGCTTCAAGATGCGCCTCAGACATCTCTGTCCGTCATCTGCAAGCAGCAGCCTGTAATTAGGATTCCTCTCCCAGCAGGCCCCAAATGCAGAGGAAAGCAGATGTAGCTGCTCACTGAGGCAGCATGCCGACCGATGTTCCAGCTGTTGCTTCGCGTTGGACACGGGCGCTCCCCTGCTCGCACCGCGATGCAAACCGTGACGCAGCTACACACAAAAGAATAAGCGTTTGCACCGGCTGTCACGGCTTTAGATGTTCACTAGTGCATCCGCAGACTTTCACGCACATTCACTGGGTTTTGATAAAACAGGGAGCTTTCTCCGTCCTTCTAGGATGTTACCTTGTTTCAGAGAAACGCAGAGATTTCAAAGTATGGAGACAAAAGCGGACCCCTTGGGTGCTGCGATGTGAAAGATGATGCGCCATGTGAGACGGTTAGAAGCTGACCCCACTTTATCCACATTCACTGTAAATTGTGTCTCTTTTTAACTCTTGTTCTTTGATAGCTTTTTTTTCTTTTCAGTTCGTCTGAGGCTAAAATAATTTCATACCTTCAGCAGGGCAAGGGATGATGACCTGGCTGTTTGCTACTTTCTCCATTACGGCATCTGCGGGCTCTGCGAAGAACGGCGGCTCTGTGGGGGCAGAAAAACATTTTAAGTGCCCGTTCAAATGCAAGGGTAGTTGGTACAGGGACCCTGAAATCAGGTTAGTTGTTGAAGAGTTTAGGTAAAGGAGTAAGTGAGAAGCCTTAAGAGCGTCTTTGGGACTGGATTTGAGACGTATTCTCTGTTCAATCACGGGAAAGGCAATTAATAATTCAAACATAAGATGATACAGCTTTAACTATTATTTATTTCCCCGTGGAGCCACAGGGAAATAAATAATATATATCTCTTATTAGCATTAGCATGTTCTCTGTATTTCAGGGTTTTTGATACACAGACTGAGCCTGGGTTGCCATGGAACCAGGGGCATATAAACCCATCATTTTTCTCAGAAGTGGATGTTTAAAGTACTGATTAAATAGAATAATGTTGTCTGTGTATAAAGTGAATACTACTGCACCAAGAACAGACATGTGTGCACCCAGTAAGTGCCCAAGACGATGGAGGCTTGAAGGACTGATCAGAGGTAAGTATGAGCACTTATCCTCACGCAGAATGGAGCTACTGTGCGTCCTGAGCAGGTACCTCAAAAGACAGCATGAGCCTAAAACTGGGACACTGTGAGTATTTATAAATCTTCATTTCACCAGCACTAGAAAATGGTTTAAATAGGCTTAAATGACTTAAAATACGCTGTTGACACTGGAGCGTTCTAACAACAAAGAGCTGAACTGCAGGTATTCACCGAGAATTTCCAGCTTGATCTCCAAGGTCTCCTGTCCAGCGCTGTTCCTGGCAACACACTGGTAGGTTCCCTGGTCGGCCAGACTGACACGCTGGATCCTGAGGGGCGTAGAGTTCTTGACCCCGACATGAAGTCCATTGTGAAACCAGCTGACCTCAGGGCTTGGCTGTCCTTGGACCACACATGGCAGAGTCACTCTTTGGCCGATCAGGGCTTTCAGGAGGGAAGGTGCTGGCTGGATTCTGGGCTTGGCTGAAAAAGAAAAACTCTAAATCAATGTCTAACCATATCTCTTAAACACCTATCTAGTTACATGTACTTGACAGCATTTTAGGAACGTTTAACGTTACCGTGAATGTGTAAATTGTAGCTTAGGGACACGTTGCCTGCTGGGTTTTCCGCAGTGCAGGTGTACAGTTTACCATCGATCAGGCGTACGTCGATGATCTTCAAAGAGCCCGAAGGCAGGACAGTGAACCTGGGGAGGGGTTGGGGTCAAATGCAACACTTTGAGCCTACAATCTACAATGTGGTGCATTAATACATCTATATGATCTAATAATTATGTACAAGAGCTGCCCAGGGTTCATAGTATATATATTTTTTTAAAGAATGGACCATCATGGTAAATTATCCATTGTACTGCGTGTTTTTTCACTTTAAATGTGATGTCCAAAGTACACAACAAACATGAAGTCTGATGAAGTCTGTCACTTCATCTCATGGTTTGTTTTAACAGAGTTGAACAATACATTTCGAAGGCCATTGATCACACCTTTACATTTGTGATGTTTGAAAGAAAAATGTATCTAATGATGGATTAAAGTTCTGAACAAGAAAACCCTTTGTGGAGTCTGGAATTTAGCCTGCGGCTTTGTAATCTCCTTCGAGAGTCATACTGTTACAATTACGATTGTTTTGGGTAATTACAGTGCGAAAGGCTACCCAAAGTTTGAAGTGGTGATATCAACATAGAAAAGGTCATTGTTAAGATAATGATTCAATGAGTTTCTTCCTGTTGGGAACAGAAATGTACACATTAGCCAGTCTGTTTTTCACCGAGGGGCCAGAAAATACAGATGCTTTAAAAATCAAGAAGCCGCCCTGATGGTGGAGCCACATGGAAGGTTACGCCATCAACATGGTTCGTCCTTCTGAAAACAACCACGTGTAAAGCCCAACCATCCACTGCAGTTACAGATGTTTGTCATGACACAGAGAACATGATTTGTAGCAAAAACAAAAGCAGCATGTAGGTTAGAATAACTTAAATGTAGGTCAGCAATGTTAAAGGGGCATGTGAGAACCTGTGTTGCACCAGAAGCTGTCCAGCTGTGTAAACGCCTAATATGAACAAAACTAAACACACTTCTGCAATTTCTCCTAGATAGGTTTGTCTGCTAAGCAACTGAATTATAACAATAACATGTTTTTGTAAGTGGAAAAGAGTTTGAAGCACAAAGAGTTCTATATGTCAGCTGCACATATGGTGTAATGTTGCTCCCCCACCTCCTCAAACAGCCTTAGGAGAGGCAGCAACATCTTGCATTGGAACCAAATGTGGTCAATCTGTGCTGCTCAGACTGCAGCGCGAGACTGAAGTCTGACGCAGGCTCGAACGCACAAGACGTGAAACCACCTTTCTCGACCCTTTATCACACCCGACCCTTTATCACATGGTGTCAAGTCATCTGTGGACACAGTTTGACACAAAGACTACCTGGGACAAAGCGGCCTCATCTGGCTTACGTTGAGTCAATAAACCCAGAGTTCTGCATAGCTTTGTGTCTTTACCTGCCCTGCCAAGCTTTGCCTCGGAGCGAGCCTGTTACCAAGATGTGGCAGGAATCTTACCGCATGCTGATTTTAGTAACCTCAACTATCAGCACCCCGTGTCATTTCCTGACCCCACAGAGTGCAGCCAGAGGAAATGAATCACCCCACTTCACTAAGGGCTTGCTTCTGCAGGCCTTGCATATGCAAAGCAAGGGGCTTATGTGGGGGATGTTCACAGAGATGTGTTATTCTCATCAGACAGGACCAGTAAAGCGGTCGGCATGTTGTTTTACTGCTGAAGCACCCCAGGGAATCCTAACATCAGGCAGACAAGGCTTGTATCTTTTCCTCCGTCAGTTAGTTTTCCTACCCTCTTCCTGTCGTCCCCCAGCTCCACCCCCACCCTTTTCCTCCTTCCTGGCCCCCACGTAAGTCCCACTGCATCTGAGTCACCGCAGCTTTAAACCCACTCCGTCATTCTACTATCTTCCCCGAAACCACTCGGGTCTGGTGCATTGCCCAGAGAGTCTGTCTGTCATCTGTCCGCAGACTGTCTGCACCCGGAGTGACCACACATGAAAGCCGGGAATTAGCAAACCATGTTAGACCAGATGTTCCTTCTCTGTTTATCCGACCAGTGACGCCCACACAAATCTCTCTCCGGCCCACTGTTGCTGTCTCGGCCAGGCTGCCCTTCAAAACTCATCACCAAATTAATTCCAAACAGCTGAACGGCAGCCAACTTCAGTCCATGAACCTTGTAAAAGTTAAGTCAAGATGTCAGAGGTGAGGCATGGTGAGATATCTTCTTTAAATGATGTTTTACTGCATTTTTTTGCATTTGACTGCATCATTTCCAGAATGAGAAAGACTTCCACCTACCCAGCTGTGACTGGCGGGATTGGATGTCCATTTCTGCTCCACGTGATAAGTGGGGAGGGACTTCCCTGGGCCTCACACGGGAGAACAATCTCTGTCCCCACCTCTGCAGCCATCTTCACTGTGTTGTCATGGCCACTGACGCCCACTATCTTAGGCATGGCTGGAAAAGAAAAGAAAAGAAAAGAAAAGAAAGAAGTTGTAAGAATGTGTAGAAACCTGCTGTGTATCCCTAAACAGGATTTCCCGCAGTCACACATCAAACAGGCTGTGGACAGACAGACAGACAGACGGCCGGCCTCTGTTGAACCAAACACTGTTCTGTTTGGGTGACTGCGGTGTAACGATTCATTTGCCTTACTGTTGACACTGAGCTGGATCTCTCGGCTGGAGTAGCCCACGGGACTGGTGGCAGTGCAGAGGTAAATGCCTGCATCGTCATTGGTAGGGTGGGGGATGTGGAGGTGTCCATCGGGGTCGGACAAAAGAGACGAGTTGTCCCTGGGCAGACGCTGCCTCCCCTGGAGGAACAGCAGGCACAAGAGCGGGAAGAATCAACACAATAGTGCAGGAACACTAAGCTTTGTTTTAGGTTTACAGCCCAACCTCTGATGTATAATTATAATAAAGTAATTTTTAAAGTTTCTATCCCTCTTTGCACCTGCTTCCAACATGAAATAGCTCTTACAGATTCACTTTTGTCTGCCAAATAGAAAGTAAAAATATGTGGGAGAAGGAAAAAACAATGTTGCTTAGTCCAACAATATGTATATTGACACTGTTTTTAAGGATTAAAACATCAAGTTGTTTGTAACGTGTCTTACTGTACGTACTTATTTTGAGGAAATGTCATTAATGTGCCTTTGTACTGGAAAGGTTCTGCAAGAAAGGTTTTGAATAGATTCTTATGGTACAATACAATCCTGATTGATTTCTAAGTAAAGCAGCACTATTATAAAGTTACCATGGTTACATACCTCCTAGTCAAGTTAAATCCAATCTTGATTGACATGCAAAGTGGTATTTGAAAAAGAAAAATCAGGCCAAAGGGAGAAAACATGTTGTGGTATTAATATGCCAATGGGAAAATGTCTATAAAATAGCTACCACAAATACAAGGCCCATTGGTTAAACCTCCTAGATAGTGGCTTAAAGCTGGTGCAGGTAGCACCAGAAAAAGTAAGTATAATTGTGAAAGTTACCAACCAAAACATTAGGCCTCCCCCAAAAAACATGCAAACAGACTAAAATGATCGGATGGATGCATTACTGGCCTGTAACATCCAAAGAAACAGATAAGAAAGTAAATATAAAGAGAACGCCTTATTAGATGAAGATAATTAGCTGGCCACTTTCAGTAGAAAACTGTAGATCCCATCACCAGAGCAGTCATCAAGGAAAGCATGTTTTGACAAGTGCGACATCCTACCTTAGACCAGAGCACTTTTGGTTTGGGAACTCCGCTGGCTTCGCATGATAGTGTGATGGCTACGCCCTCATTGGCTATGTAGTGGTACGGACCAGAGTTGATCTCAGGGGGCACTTTGGATGAAGCAGGTCACAAAACACAGCTGTTACGTAAATGGCTGAGAAATGTACTGACAGAAATTATCACTGGGCTTAGCCAGACGGCAGTGTCAGCGCTCAAGGCATTTCTTCATTACAGACTGATGATGAACTGTAATCTGGCCTGTCATTACGGGCCTATGAACATAATGACCCTTTCATCAAAACATGCAATGAATGAACCCTCTCACTATGATGACAGCAGGTGGTTAAGTTATTGCCATCATTTTGTTTTCCGTGCTGAGCCGGCACTTGGTTGACCTGACTGTCCAAACCCGCCAGTGTCTCCAGCATTGAAAAAGTAAAATCAGGAACGGTTTGACATTTTTGGATGTAGGCTTATTCACCTCCTATCTGAGAGTTCTATTTGAATATTAATAACACTCTCCATCTCATGTGAGGCACTGATCCTCTAATCTATCTCTGTGCGAGAAAGCAAACGAAATGTCAACGTGTCCAACGGATCCTTTAACGTGTGCTCCTACCGTGGACCTCTAGACTGACGGTGATGTTCGTGGAGCCGGCTACATTCACCGCAGTGCAGACATATGTCCCTGAATCCGCTGGGACTACTCTTTCAATGTACAAACTGCCATCACTCCTCAGGAAGATCCTTCTATTCAGCTGAACCTGTGCCAGAGGAAGGCAAGAGCTGTTACACAGGAACATAGAGTTAATCTACAGGACTTATGGATGTGTAAGTTAAATACTAGTAAGTCGTACAGGTTTTCCGTTTTGGGACCAGTGTCTTTCTGGAAGAGGTATTCCATCCAACAGCATGCAAGGAATGCTGAGGGACTGACCACTGCCAGTGGTGATGATTGGGGCACCTTGGGCTAAGAGAGGGGGCTCTGCAGGAAAAGGGAGCGTCAGGGCATCATTACTAAACAATTGCTGCCGTTCTTTCTGAAATCTTCGGCAGTGCACGAAGATGAGATCTTCGACGCTTAGACAAGCCTACCCAGTCCAGTGACACCAACTCTGGCCTGCGCTTCAATGGTTCCGAATTGGTTCTTGGCCTCGCAGATGTACAGACCGTCATCATCTAGCCAGACACCTGTATTCAAACACAGTAAAACCAACACTGAGCAAATTCAAATCAATCTCTTTAGAAACAAGCACAATCAGAGATGATTGCACCTCTGCTCTGTTAATAACAGTAAAGCAATGCTGAAACTAAGAGGTAAATATAGGAAATGATGCGTCTGCCTGAGCTGCCAGTCTGCTGATACATATGTCCCATCCTTTAAATTCCGTCGAGATCACATGTTGCAACATCAACATAGGATTCACTTGTTTTTGGATAGTCAATAGGCCAATGTTTAAACAGCTGATAAAAAGACTTTAAGCAGTAAAGCAAAAAGTGAGGAGCAGAAGGGTGAGGGATAGTGGAGTTTTGAAGCGACACAATATGAATACAGACATTTAAAAAAAAATAATGGCTGGTAAAAAAAAGAATTCGCAGAATTTTGAGGTAATTCAGTCGAAAGGCACCAGAAATGGAAACAGTGGCAGCAGCAGCAGCAGCTATGAAGCACAAATAATTACCTTCAGTGGCCAGGATTGGTCATATTTCAGTCTGCAAGGCCTCCAGAGTTCACAACTTTCAATTCTCTTCAGGGAGAATTACAGTGACATCTCCTCTGGCTGAATTATTAACAGTATTAAGGTGAGGTGGCCCTTTTTCTCTTAATCTTCCACCAACCTGAAGAAGTACTTTTAGCAGGAGATATACATAACGTTTTGAGATATATACTGGCGTATACACCTTTACTGATAGCGATGACATCTTGCTGACCCCCCCTCTTAAGAAAAGCTGAATTTTACATCAAAGATTTAAAGGCCCCATTTTTTTTCTCACAAATATTCACTTGTCATTCAAATGTCAGTCATGCCGGTTAGGGCAAGGCAATCAGGCAGCGGGTTTTCCGCCTGCAGGACATAGATCAGTGCTGTTATAGTGTGTAATGGATAACTCACTCTGGATTACAAGATGTCCACTCTCCAGGTGAACTGTTCTACTGCGGCTGTCTGTCCTCGTAAGAATCCGTCTGCCGTCCTGTCTGCGCCAGGTCACCGTCGGTTGCGGGAAACCTCGGGCCGTGCAGGGGAGGGTGACATTCTCCCCTACGTTGGCCGTAACGTCAACCGGCTCCTCGGAGAACAATGGACCCGCTGTTGAGGGAGAGTGAATTTTCCTTCTTTTTTTTCTTTAACATTTCGAGACAAAAATAAGCCCTCGGTGGAACACCAGGGTGCTGTCTCACCTCCAACCTCCAGACTGACGTTGCCAGCGGTGGTTCCAGCAGAGCTGCTGGCCACACAGCTGTACTGACCGGCGTCGACCTCCTGCACCCCTTTGATGTGCAGGGTCCCGCGATGCTCATCCTGCTCAACAAAAGGAGCAGAGGCCACTTCTAGCTCACCTGGAAACACACACAAAACAAGCCAAGTGTTCTCTTGGTAGAAATGTCCTCATTGGCTTGGATGTGCATGTTGTTTTTAAACCTCAGCTTACCTTTAAACCAGTGGACAAGAGGAGCGGGAATGCCTGTGGCTTGGCACTCCAGGGTCACGTCTCCGCCAACAGACACAAGTACCACCTGCTGTGCCACTGTTATTCTAGGCGTCTCTGGGGAACAGAAGAGTAGGCTTACAAAGCGACGTGGTTGTGTGTTTTAAAAGTAAAGTAATTAGACCTGAGGGGAATTTAAAGACCAAGCTAGACTGAAAGAATGAGATGATCTGTCTCACAAGGCTCTCGCTGCCCACAGATCAATGTTGTTAAAAATGACAGAAACAAAAGTGTGTGTGGGACCCATGAAGAAAGTGCCACAGTCCATCAATATTGAGTTTTCTGTCAACCAATAACTGAAAAACTCCAGACCTACAACTGTCAGCGCCCACAAAACAATAAGAAAAGTATCCCATTGTGTGAGACGGAGCAGCATTGTGGCCAAACTCACACTGGATATCATTCACACATTGATTCAAAACGAGCGCTTCTGAAGAATAGTCAACAACACAGGCCAAAAAAGTATTTAAAAAAATGAACGCTACTAAATGAGACCAGATCATTCCAACAACAGCATGTCTACACAACGGCATCTGTCGCAATATATGGGCTCACCTGCAAAAGTAAGTGATATCCTCTGAGAGGCAGTTCCAGCTTCATTGACGGCCATACACGTGTAGTCGCCAGCATCTTCTGGGAGGGCCGCTTTAATGGTCAGAACACCATTTTGATCTTGACTCAACCTGCATCATGCAAGCCAGAAAATAATGGTTTTTCGTTGACTCTTCGTGATCACATGCGCTAAACAGGAGGTGTTGAGCGGCCTCAGGGTTCCCTTACCTCGGCCGATTAGTAAGGAACAGGTTTCCGTGGCTCCAGAGGAGCCGGGGAGCAGGGGAGCCGGAAGCCGAGCAGACGAGGCGGATCTCGTCCCCTCGGGAGAAAGCCCGGCCCTCGGGTCGAACTACCACAGAAGGAGCCTCTACGATTGGGAGTCACAAAGAGGCAAAGGACCGTCGATGACTCAGGGCCTTGTCAGCACTGCATGATGTGATTTATAACTTCCCTGTCATCCCCGTTTGACAACAGCAGACGTCTGATGATGTAGGCTTCAATGAAATTACCATCACTTTTATATACTGACATCATTGGAAGAGAACTCTTTATTACAAACATCTGAGTGGGTCCTCACAGTAGAAGCCACACATTTAAACAAGCATTCACTCTGGCTTATAATAAACATTTTTTTGACTATTTCTCAACCCGACCGCAAGGAAGTTGAGCCAAAAATGGAAAACAGATGACGGGAGCCAGGAAGGAGACATGAGGCCCCCTGGGTTTTAAGCGTTTCAGCAGATGACCTGCAGGATTTTGTTCCCGCCGTACCTGGGACAAGAAGCCATATGGTGATTCTGCTGTCTCCGTGGGCATTGGTGGCCACACAGTGGTACTCCCCCGAATCCTGAGTGTGCACCCCGCTGATCTGAAGGGACCCGTCGGACAGCAACCACACCCTCCCCGCGCGGGCTTGGATGGGACGACCTGCCCTGTACCAAGTCAAGTTGTGGCGCACGGAGCCTTCCACCTGGCAGGACAGCTCAGCCACGCCTCCCACAGGCGAAGTGACATTCACCGCTGGCTTCAGGGCCGGAGGAGGCTCTGTTTTAGTTTGGACACAAAACCAAAATCACAGTTATCAGCAGTGATAAAGCAAATGTTTGAGCTTGGAGGCTTTGTATCGCGGGGGTGTGTTAACCATAGGTCTGAGCTAAAGAATGGCTGGAACTTATTTCAAAGCCTTGCTGTGACTGATGCACGCAGGTAAGGAGGACGTGTGTGTGCTTGCATTGGCGTGTGTGTGTGTGTGTGTGTGTGTGTGAGAGAAACATACCTCGGACAGTCAGCTGGGTTAAGGCACGTCCCTGTCCTGCGCTGCTCTGCACTATGCACTCATACAGGCCTTCATCCTCAGCGGACGCATGCGGAACCTCCCATGATGCACTGGCAGAAACCCTGAAACAAAGACACGTCTGGTTCGTGGACTGGAGAATGACATCAGCGTCAAGATCCCATTTTAAGTCAAATTCAATTGACATCCTTGGCACACACACACACAAAATAGGCACCTTCACTCCATAAATGTAATTCAAAGCAGAGCGTCAACAGAGAGAAAGAATAGACGCATTATTTGATTTGACGCAATCATTTATGTATTGGTCACTAAATTGACTGTATAACATGTTTCCTGACTCAAGATTAATAATAAAACTCAAGAAGTAGCATAAATGCTTTACAGACGGCTCTCCTCGGTAAGAGCAGTGAGCGACCTAAACGGTTTTACAGCAGGTTAAATTAAATCTTAAGCATCTGCACGAATGGGAATACCAGAAGGTTCAAACACTCACTGGAATAACTTCTCCTCTCCCAGTGTAATCCCACTTCTGGTGAATCTTAGCCTGTAGGGAATGTCACTCTCCACCCAGCAGACAATCACAGCGGGCTGCATGTAGAAGCCCTCCACCACGTCAGGCATGCTCACAGCTGGGGGATCTACACAACGGAGGAAACAAAGACTAAAGGTCATCAGGAAGATTAATGAGGTGCGAGAGACGCTGCACTACTAAGGGGTTTGGCGCGATGTGTCTGCAGGGCGGGGGATGTCTTGCCTGGAACGATGTTGGTGTAGGAGACACTGGACAGCCTCTGGAAGCGGTAGCCCTCCTCGTCTTTGCCTGTTACCTTGATGAAGAAGCTCTGTGAGGGCGTGCGAAACTCGGGGAGACTCCACAGTCCTTGTTGGCCGAGGTCGGCGGGCAAAGGCACGGGGATCGTGCGTAAGGAGCGACTTGAGCCTGACACGAGCTCCACCAGGCTTAGCCGACCAGGAGGCTTCAGGCCTGTGCATTTCAGCAGAACATGGGCTGGAAGTCCTGAAAGGCCAGATCATAGCGTAAAGTCTTTGTCTTTGTGTGCAATCCGTTAAATAAGATTCGTATCGCACCTTTTATTGGCCTTTCTCTGGTGTGGTTGAACTCTGTAACAGGTATACTTGAAAAGCCGGCCCGGAAGTCTAGATCACTGACTCCTGTGACCCTCAAAGTGTGGCGCCCACTGCAGCTCACCTTTTGAAAGAAAGTCAACGTCAAGAAATTGTCTAGAAACATTTGAAGAAATGTATTCATTGGTTATTGAGGAGATTTTTCAGCAGCAAACCTTCAGCTTCCAAGCCCCCGGTTTGGGAAACTTCAGGTTGACGACACGAGCAGAATTTGGGATGTTCAACAGCTCTTTCAGACCCTGCTCCTCGCCAACTACACGGCCTGGAAGACAAGAACAGGAGCTTTACAGAGTAAGAATGCTACGGGCACACTGGAAATATCGTTAATGAATATTGTATGAAAATAAACTGCAACAGTGGGTTGTCTACCGAAGGGATCGCTTGAGTTCGATCTGTGGTGTTGGTCCACTGAGTGATACGGTGACCTCTCGAAGGCTGGGGTCAAAGGGCACTTCCCACTTGTTCTCCTGGGCGCTGTCATGGTTGGAGGAAAGCAGGTGAACTTTCATAGCCTGAACTGTCTCCTCCACCCACTTTAAAACCTGACAGGAGGAGAAAAACAGAGGAAAGTGTCACGCTGGAGGAAGCACATTCAACGGAGGGCGTAGCTGGGATTCATCAAACGCAAACTGTCAGGAATCGCCTCTTAACGTAAAGATAGGACAAGGACAGGAAGGACACGCTTAGTGGGGGGACTGCTCTTTGTCTGCAGACTATTCTTTCACCGCAAATGTATTCCTCCGAGGGAATTTGCCTAAACAAAAGGAAAACTAAAACTGCTCAACTGTCAAACTGATAACACACAGCTCTCAAACATGCATTCAGAAAGGAGAGTCTGTCATTGTGGAAGTCTGTCAGGGAGAAATCGCCCTCCTCCAACACGGCTTTCATGAATTGTTAGGCTTGTCCCTCAGAATAGAAAGCAGTGGTGCCTTTGTTTTAGAAATACACTCAAAATGTATATTGCACAGTGCACCTGACTAATGTGCCCAATGGAAACTTCACGCTGATCCACAGCTCTTGAGTTGAATCAAACTAGACTTGAGAAGCCAGATGAGGCCGGACAGGGACAGATTAGTATTGCTCCATAAAGACTCCATCAAGGATTCATTCCGACACCCAGAGCAAAGATTACCCAAACTCTGAACTAATCGTTTGACAGAATGATTTGGCAAAAGAAATCATGACTTAAACTGTAACTGTCTCTAGGACGATCTTCAGAGAAATATCATATTTTGACAGGTGCTTGACCTTCCAGATATAATCAAAACCATGGTTTCAGGTAGACTACAGTTTTTTCTTGTTCTTTCCATAATGAAAACAGAAGCAGAAAATCCCACTGATATTTTGCATAGTTTCATTTCAGAAGCTGCACCAGACCGAAAGTCTTCCAAACGCTTAACAAGCAACTGCTGTCTAATGTTTGCTTTGACCTCATATGGAGAAGCGTTATGGCTGAACCGCGTCTGTAATGAAACAAACTGGAACAATTCTTCAGTGGGCCCTTGGAGACGGAGCCAACGGCAACACACTTTGAGTCAGTTTACGAAAACAGGTAAAAAGAGAGACGAGGAAAGCCTTAATTATCAGCCCTGCACTTTTTGTCCGTCGGGTTGACCGGGTGCCGACAGCAGCTGGAACAACTGGAAACAGGTGTAATTTCTGCCGCATGTGCAGCTATCACCAGCAGAGCAGGAAACTGCGAAGAGGTGACCTACATCTGCCTCTGAATAGTCCATTCTTTATGCAAGATAGCAGAGGAGGAGGCGTCAGTCGAACCACAGATAAAAGGAAGCGGAGTGCAGAGGTGGGACGACATGCTGTCCGGACCACGGTGGGTCTGGAGGAGCACGCTGAGTTCTGCAGCCACTCCCTGACCCAGCTAACGGGGAACACAGAGGATCTTAAGCCCTGTGAAACCTCATACAGCGTGTGTCAGCTGAACAGACTCACAGGGCTGTTACAGGAAAGACCCCCCTCCCCCGGGCAATCCATAGAGGCATTGCAGATGGGCCAAAGAAGAAGGGTTAGCTGAGTTCCCATCACTGGTGCTTTACCCGCAAAAAAAGAAACCTGGCCATGTAGTAGTTAAGCACAATCTTGACAAAACACCTCTGGGTTGCGAGGGGTCAGTTCAATCTTTACACCTTAAAACCTGACTTTTGCTGGAAGACGTATCTCTGCAAATCAGCTCCAGATGGACCCCTGCTCTTTTCTCAGTGAGAGTTTCGACACACCTGCCGAGGCTTGCCGAGTCACAAGCGTCCCCTATATGAATTAATTCCTTAATAAGGACAATACATAGTGCTTTGATTAGCAGGAAAACAACTGGAGATAAATGCTTACCTGGACTGCTGCATTTTTATCTTTAACCACCAGCCCCTAGACTACTGCATGCACTGTAATGAGAAAACCACAAGGGTAGTAGGTTGTAAATGACTCTTCCATGTGTCAGGTAAAATACCGCAAGTGGCCATATACTGTGTCATAAACCATATGTACATTACACGCACATTTAGCACCCTGTTTATACGTTAGCTGACATCACAGGACATCTTACAGACACCATCTAAGAATGGCATCACCACCATACAGAGCACAGATTGTGCACAGTACGAATTTGATCGCACATTAAAAAAAAATGCATGGTCGTCACCGGTAAGTGGAGCCTTCAGTTGATCATAATCTGTCCAATTTCAAAGGACATGAAGTGATTTACGTAGAACTGACAATGGGGTTTTTGTCGAAGGACTAGGAGCCCACTCCACTGGGCAGCTGTGCTGGAGGGAGGGACGCCTTGACATTACAGCGTCAAATAAGCAGTCTGTTTTCTTTCCACTCTCCCCCGGAGACCACAAAAACATTTTGTATATTTTGTATGTTTGCGGCACTATTAAACTTCTATCAAGTGTGATGTTTTTTGCTTGAATTTATAATACTTCTGAGGTGTTGAGGATTAAAGAATTTGCAATCATTTAGTAAGAGTTTAACAGTTCAAGAAAACCAACTGGCCATCAGTAATTCAATGTGGATGAAGTATCAATGCATTCACAAGTAGGCACATGTGGACATGCAACAGTGCACTAGGGACATGGTGACGGCTGAGGTGGAAGGGCAAATGTGGGTTTGGTGTCCTATTCCCTCCATACAGCAACACAAATATCACATTCAAACACTCCTTAAACAGCTGGAAAGATTATGGCGTGATAACGAGCTGAGCGGCCCCATACGCACCAGCATTGTATAGGTACATGCATGCATAACTATACAGGAAACGGCCCCGCCACACACACACACACACACACACACACTTAAACACGTCTGAGTTCAGGGGTTCAGTGGGCCACCAGTGTGCAGAGCTGTTCTGCACACTTGTGTGCTGATCTCCTGTGTTGACGTGTCTCTTCCAGAGGAAACTCTGGCTTCTTTCGCATCTGCTTGGGAAGTGAACACTGCTGTCTTTGGCTCCTTAGACAGGGCTTCTGTTACATGCTGCTCCCAACGTAAAACACTCACTCAACCTGAACAGGAAGTTTAATATCAGCGTTGTAACCATTTGATTACATTAAATGAAATTTATTACCAGTGGGTCAAAATGTTGGTTATTTCTCCATTAGTAGGAGATATGAGCTTCATTCATAAAAGCAACTCCTAATCAATATAATTGATTTAATACAAATACATGTTCTGGTCAGAGATTAAATAAAGGTTTGGCGAGGGTAATTGCAATAGCATTGTAAAGTAGTAAATGTATGTACGCCATACGCCTCACCTCGTTAACCTGCTGCTTGTCCAGGTGAAAGATTTGTCCAGAGGAAGTGGCAGCGATCTCTTCATAGACCCTGTAGCCAGGCTGAGAGCGGTCTCCACAGTCCCCAGTCAACACAAATACCACCTGGGAACAGAGGGGCGGAGGGGCAGGAAGAGTTAAGCGGGTCACTACTGTTCGTGTTTGTTTTTTTACGATGGCGCTTTTCGGTTGACTCCAAAGTGACGCTGATGCTGATGCTCATTGTAATGCTTCATGTAGAGGCTGAGACTAAAGTAACTTTGAAGCGACGTTTCCCTCCTCAGCCTAGTGTCGGGGAGCGTCATTGGAATGCAGATCCATCCCAGCATGCCACTGTATTCCCTTTGTTACACCGTGGGATGAATGCAAAGGTACTCAAAACGCTGTGGACCTTCAGATTTAACCCTTTTCCTGCTAACAACAGATTTTGTTGATACAGTAGTGAAACTGCCAAAATGATCTGAGTGGTGCCGACAATACGGACCGTTTTCTAGAACTTCACCTGGGATTGCCGGAGCTGCACCAGTTGCAGAACATCTCTCTTTAGGCGGTAGTCTTTGGCTCTGGCGTCAGTAAACACGTAGATGAAGGAGCCAGGCAGGGAAACCTCCAGGGCTTTCTTTATGGCTCCTATGCTCATCTCGGGGCAGTCCCCTCCACCCTGGGTGATAGATTTACACATGATCAAAGATGCTGAGAAGGAATCTCGGAACATTTGATTGTTAAATGCATCCTTACAGATATTACACTCAAACCTCAGCTTTGGGAATAGTGTCCCTTTGAGTACTTAAGCTCTCTTTAACAACTTTAAGTAACTTCTGTAGGAGGAAATATGACAATATGCCTTAACAAATAAAAAACATTTAATGTATTCATGAATTTTATATTAAGGCCCACCCTTGCCTTATTGAATTTACTTGGGGTTTTTGCCACTACAGTCATACTTGGTTTGGTAGCACTAGTGGCTTCTGATGGCTAACTTGGGATACACGTTGATAATCCCAAGCCAATTTGCTGCCTCTCCTCTTTGCTACATTATGCCATTATTACATTTTGGTCCCTTGTGGCCACAGCTGCTGTTTGACAGAATTACTTTAAGCAATAGCAGTTGACACAGATGTAGCTTGGGTTAGTATGAAACAATGCAATGGTCCCAGGTGCGATGTAATACTAATGTCCTGTTCTTCTGGTTCCCACCTGGACAAACAGCTCTTGCAGATCCTGTTGGAACTTCTTTGGGTCGGTGGTGATGGACACAGGGCCGATGTCTGTGAGTGTAGAGATATCATAAAAGAGACTTAAAGAACATTGAATCTGGTCAGCTCTGGTTGTGATACAATGACATATTCATCCCAACAAAGTGCAGAGGCCTAACTCTTGAATTCTTTTTTCTTCAAATAAATCCACTACATGAGAACAAAGGATGTAGCTGTTCTGCCTCTGTGAACAGAGAGAACGCATTGACGACATTAAAAAGCCCAAATTTTTCTTGATCAGAACCAGAGTGATGACATGTAGCGTTTGTGCATGACATGAACATTAATTGGGACACATATATCTATCACACACAGCACAAGAGGGGCTGGATTGGTGCACCGACAAAATCACAATGTTCAGCTTTTGTTATACACAAATCGCTGCAGTCTGGCCAAAGTTTAGGTAACACTTTTCTGCAGCTGTAGTCAGCATGTTCCAGTGTTTTTCAAGCAGAGGCAGACCCCAGTATGATGGATAAGAACCTGCCAGGGCCTGACACTTGGAGGCCTTCTGGGGCCAATAATCATCAACCAATCAACAGAGGACGCATTGATTTGGTTACAGAACACTGTTGTCGATAAACACAAGCTTTGCATGTAAGTTATTACAGACCTCTTATCAGGTACGGTG
Source organism: Apeltes quadracus (assembly GCA_021346845.1). Classification (NCBI taxonomy): domain Eukaryota; kingdom Metazoa; phylum Chordata; class Actinopteri; order Perciformes; family Gasterosteidae; genus Apeltes; species Apeltes quadracus. The sequence goes on along the minus strand of CM037929.1, from coordinate 12,594,161 downwards.
GAGCGCCATGATATCTGCGTGGTTCTACACTTGTTATTGCAACTGTCAAATACCATTCCAAAGTATCTTTGTGCGACTAATGACAAAGACGAAGGTCATTCATCTATTTTCCAGCTCGGAGGCTTTAAAGTCCGTCTCTGCCGAGTTCATGAGTGTAAAACACTGACAGCACTGTCATGCATCTTTGTCAGCCGCCTCGGCTTCTTTGCAATCTTGGGAGGTTTACAAGCTCCCCTGGGGCAGGCCACATTAAACACAGACAACATGTTTTGGTGTAAGTAAAGCCCCCCTCCCACCCACCCGAGCACCCCAACACCCCCAGACGACTGGCTAAACTGAGGGGGCAACAAGGGTTTTCCGGAGGCTTGGATGGAATTGAGGGAGGGGTGGGGTGAGTGGGGTAATTACACCCAAGCAGACAGCATGTGCTTCTCATCAGTGCTCAAACACCCTCCCCCATTAGAGCACTTTTATTTTCAAGCTGCAGCTTTCTCGTATGAGGGTACAGATGAAGAGCCTTACCTGTCCCTCCTTCTGGAAGATTATATATATATATATACATACAATGCAAAAAGACGAACGGCTGCTGTGTTGCCTGGACATGGCCAGACAATCTGACCATTATTAGTTGACTAACTTTTAATTACATGCTATTATAATCATATTCAGGCTTAAGATTTAACAGCCAGTTTATGGTGTGGCTGATTAGAGCAAAGTGCGCTTGGTCAAAGGGTACCTGGGTCATGAAAGGGCACCAGGACAAAGTTTTTGATGGGTCTTGTCCTCCGGTTGAGGGTCTTCTCCAGGATTCGCGAGGCGCCGTCTATCACCTGTTTCAGATCGTCGTACATTGAGCCGGTAACATCGAACACAAAGGCCAGGGTCGAGGCACTGTCACCGGATCCATCATCCTCCTCAGCCCGGGGGATTGCCAAGAGCCTGTGCGCGCCGATACACAGCGCCAAGACCAGCCACTTCAATAACACGCCGGTCATTTTCCCTTATAGATTTACTGCATCTGTCTGCTGGAATATGGCGAATCGCATAAACAAAAAAACAAAAAAAAAGAAGAAAAAAAGTTTTGCAAAGTTTGTAAAACTTTACACCTTAAAGTTTGGGGCTGCTTCCAATTGGTAGAAAAGATATGTGGAACAACACAGCTCAGCTTGAACACGTGGAAATCCAGAGTAAAATAGCTCCACGGGAGGAACTCCGTGCGTAAAGTTTGGAGCGGCGTGTGGAATGGCTCCGTGTTGGAGAGCCCCCGGAGAGCTGGTGCTCTGACGCTCCGATCGGGGGGCGGAGATGGGTATTAAAAGGTTCCCGAGACTCAACGTGATTTTTTTTTTTTTTTTTGTGGGACTCTCCCTCGACCCCACGGTGACTTCTAGACTTTAACCCCCCCTTACATTTCTCCGTAATCGACGCAGGCCCTTAGAGACGCAGTCTTCAACATCTTTGTGCACATTAACAGTGGAGTCTGGAGAGAACATTGTCTCAGTAACAGCCTCGTTCTTATAAATAGCCATCGTTTATATTCAGCTGACACCAATCTAATTTTATACTTAGCCCACCCTGAGAAATAGGAAATGGAATAGCTCGACGTGCCACACTGATTTAGATTTGACTGGGTTATTGATTGTACGTTAACATTCACTCGATGTATTATTAGATCAGACTTTACAGAGGAAGCCATTCCAGATTGTATTGATGTCATTAATTCAGTGTTAAAGTTTGTTAAAGTGGTAGTAAACGTTAAAGATTCTACAAAATACATACATAGCAGTCTCGGATCAAAGCTCTGGGACCTCCTGACCTCCTCCTCGTGATATCATTGAAAGCTGTCCTTGGGAAGAAAACAAGAGAGCAGGTCTGAGCAGGCCCAGCGAGCAGACAGACCCAGCGGCTTCTGCACAAAGGCCACAGAGTTTAGTTAATCCACCAATCAAAAGAAATCACCTTTTATGCTCTGCTTTGTACAAAGAAAAAGTGCAAAGTTACACCGAAGAGAGCGTTTAACATTCTGTATGCCACACCCATTCAACACAAAGCCAAACACTCAGTATGATAGAAGCCACAGGTAAACCAAATTATTCATTTGAATCAAGACCAAGAATGCAGTGATGGAAAAAGTTTGCCACTTAAATGCATTTTATTCTGTGCTCTTATACTGTTAATCAACAGGTTAATGACATTAATCGTTCAGTAAATTATCATTTGCATCAAGCGAAAAACTAGTGAAGCTGATACAGAACATCTTAATGCTGAAAAAACAAAAAGACAGAACGAAAACGGCATTATTACATGCTCTGGCCTCACGCAGGACAAATAAAAGCCACAGAGCTCGCAAAGCTTTACAACCCAAAACGCTCTTTGTTTGTGCCCGTCAACGACCAGGCTCTGGTGTGGGCTGACTGAGGGTGGAGTTCGATGCTCTCAAAAGAAATAATGAGCGTCGGTTCGGATGCAAGCTGTGAGTAATCGCTGCGCTGCTTGCTCACGTCGTTCAGGACGCGGCTGTGCAAGGCGGCAGACACCAGACGCTGGTGCTAACGAGGAAGTGAAAACACAATGGCATGCAGAGACCGCAAACATAGTAAAATGATCCATAGGGAACCTCCGGGCTCCTTCAACACTCCTCTTAAATAAAAACCTGTTCTCTCAGGGAAAGGAAACCTCAGTGTGTGAGAAGTAAAAACAATCCAACAATAAGGGAAAATACAGTGCAATAATACACAACCTTTTGATTAAAAAATTAAACTCCATTGCGTTCTCATGAGGAAATTCTCCTAAACGCAGCAAAGCAGAAAATAAATTAGCATAATATATTTACATTTTCATAGTTCACATTTTCACCAATTCTGACATTTTTGCCGGTTTTTCTCCCGGATTTAGAGTCTCTGCATCCAGTTCCTCTGAGCGGTTCATGTGCATCCCCTGAATTACAGCATGTGAACAAGACGCAAACACTTAACATCTTAGGAGGGGGGCGGGGGGGCTTCAGCTCCTTAGGCTGAAACCACAACACTGCGCTTTCGCGTAAACGCTCGTACACAGTCCACAACACACAAGGGTGCAGGCGGTGCCGAGTGCAGCACGGATAAATGAGGCTTTTGCTAACATGTTTGACATCTCCGTCACGCCAGGGGACACACATTTTGTTCAAAACCCCAACTGAAAATGTAGATTAACAGCTACTTGACACGAAGGCCCAAACGGCCGTGCAGCGGAAAAGGTTTGCGGCCCGTATCCGGGTGAAGCGCGTTACACGTGGCTTCCTCCCCCCCCTGGCAGGTGTGATGGCGCTGGGTTGGCGTGCGGATGCAGAGATGAATCCATCTGGGAAGTCGCAAGAACGATGGCCAGTGAACAGATGATAGGAAGTGGTGTCACGGCTGTAGGTGTGTTCGTGCAAGATGCGACCCCGCGAGCGGAGCTACCGCATCACTGAAATATGCCTCTATGAGCTCACTTCACAGTTGACAAAACGCTGAGCAGGATGTCAGCAACAATTGGCAGCGGCCGGTGCATTACGTTGAGCAGTGGGAGCCAGAGAAGGCTGTGTCGCTCTTCACTCGGCACTCAAGGACCGTTTGATTGCCAGCAAAACAAGTGGGCCAATTGAATAATTCATAGAAACAAACTGTGAGCCACTGTGAGAAATGGTTTTCTTGACTTTGGTTTTTTTATCCCACAGACTGAATTTTGTTTCGGATATTATTCTCTCCTCTGATGAACAGAAATGAAAGAACTGTAGAGTATTATCTTTAATTGAAGGATTAAAAACCAGAGCCATACATGTTGTAGCTCATTGATCCCAACTCACCTTATATTCCTAGACGAGTCCATCATAGAGAGACAATGCCTGAACAATAGAAGGGTCTGCCTTTGAACCCTCCTGGAACTCCTGCAGAGTCAGCTTCCCATCTGCGTTCTGAAAGAGGAGGAACACGATGCGAGATGAAACAGGAGCCCCCGTAATGCTTCAGCACAGAGTGGGCAGCAGGGGGCAAAAACAGGCTTTGAAGCTAAATAATGTTCCCTCCTTTTCTACGCTGATCTTTGGTTCAGGACACGGGGACGGGAGCCAATCTCTGCCAACACAAATCACTAAGTGCCGCTGCGCTGCACAGGCCCCGGCAGCGGCGGGCTGACCAACACACCCATTCAGGCTGCGTCTCATCTTTCACTAAAGCCGAGGGAATGGACGTTAGCGCTGCGGGCTCGCGGTGGAGAGGAGACTATATACGATGTTTATAAACTGCAGGGCGTGTTAGTGACGCTCGGTCGGTCGCGGTTAGCCGCTCTAAACTTAACAAGTGTCCATTTCAAAGCACTCAGGGTGGCAACAAAGGCAGATCCTCTTGAAGATAAACTAATGAGCGTTGCTCCACGTTGTTTCAGTGTCAGTCAGTTGGATGTTATACTATAGAAACTGCCAATGGAACAGAAACTAGGGCACTGCCATAATAGCTTTGTGGTGTATTTGGATATTTAAATACTAATGTTAGGGTGACCTCTAGCTCTCCTGGTAGCGAGTGACCCATTTAGGCTGAGTCCCTGACAACGGCCCGGTTCAAATTCTGACCTGTCATGTCATCCTCCAGCTGCCCTTCTGAAAGCCTTCAAAACAACCTTTGAAAAAAAGGCCCACATACTAACCTTGTCCATCATTGCAAATATGCGGTCCACTCGCTTCTCTGGTGTGTTTTCTTCTTCCGGCAGCTCCACAGTGTTTCCCTACGGCATTAAATAATTACACTTTGTACACTTTTCGGATTCATACAGTACGTCCGACGTCTGGTAAGAACTTACCACCATCTGATATATGGCATCTACAATATTCAGCATCTCATCTCGGGTGATGTAGCCATCATTATCAAGGTCATATAGTTTAAAAGCCCCTGAAAAGAGAAAGACGTTGATTTGGTAGTTGAGCACACACTCTCATCAGGAAGCCACTGCATGTTAATTCAATTAATTATACATTTCTCACCGGTTCAACATTTAACTAAACTAATGGTTACAGCTAAAGTTGGCTACATATTGAACCACAGGTCACCAACTGTATCTTTGCTAATGATGTCCTATGTGCTCTTTCATCTACAACACATGGCAGTCAGACCTCAATGCTGTCATTTCAATTTCAAAAACAGAGTGCACTTTCTTACATCTCAGCTTTTCGTCGAGGGTCCCCCGGGAAGTCACTGACAAGGCCTGTATGAACTCAGAGAACTCAATGCGTCCATCCTACAGTGAGAAAGAGGAGGGCGAGAGAGAGAGAGAGAGAGGCCCAGAGACACGATGAGGATGCTGCTTCACACTTGCTGTAGTTGTGTCTTCATGATTCCCTTGCTGTTCTTTCATCATGTCCTTGCTGTATTCTTGTGAAAACGGGGCCAGACGTTTGCTCCCCGTCAGCTGCTATTTTCGACCTCCACCTGGCTCTCTCCGGAGGCAGACGCACGTCCACTCTGGTCATTAGTACGATGGACGCCACTAACGACCACTGTGTATTTGTAGGGCCACACGCCGAGCTACTATAGATTTAAAAAAAAAAAAAAAAAAACGCTCAACTTGCCTCAACTACTGCCAATTCAGACCGACGAAGTTACCACCTCCACCGTCTGCATCATACTTACTGAAATGAAATGCTCAGACGGCTCTGCAGGAAACGAGCACAGTTGAAACAACAGTTTGTGGACAACAAGCAATGTCTCTAAACTGACATTCTGGTAGTGGAGCAGTCGGGCTTTGGTCAATTCATTTAGACTTCAGATACTGAAGGATTTTGTTACATAAAAAAAAAAAAAAAACATTCTCCTGCAGCAGCTGCCTACCTGTTAACAAATAGATCTCTACAAGAGATCTGACCAGTCAGGCAAAGCTGAAGCCATGCCGATTCATAAATAGCGTTACCTACCTAAGGGGTGCTGAACGCTAATGAAGGTCCCAGATAAACATCAGACGGAGGGGCTCTGATCTTCCTGACTCAAAGCCTCTTAACGGAGTCAATACACCTCGAGGGGCTCACCCCCAACCCAGTTTGTCTTTCAATTTAAATAATCTCGTACAGCTACAAGCGGGTGGATCAATGCATACAAATGTCGCCTTCAACAGTTTAACAGGCCTCGATCTAACCTGCTCTCTCGTCACAACTCCAAACCCTTGGAAGAGCAAAAAACATGCAAATATACCTTTTGAAAAATAAATAGGCAAACTCTATCGGACAAATTTACAAAGAACACGCAGAGAGCGTCATGAATTAATTTGCATAGAGAGAGAGACGCTGTTTGCTCGGCAGCACAGTAACCTTTGTGGCTGCTTTGAGGATTACACAACTTCTTTCTATCTAACAAGTGCAGGTTTAAAAAAAAGGGCAACGAAATAATAGGAGCAGAAGAAATAATAGGCCACCTACACAGTGTTGCTCTTTTATTCTGTGTGATAATTTAACGTAATATTTCTTATCAGCCACGGCTGAAAAAAAAAGCAACTGTCAAACTATTTCATTGTCACTTTCAAGTAGAAAACTCAGTTGACAATTTTCAGGAATTTTATTATTTTGATATTGTAATATTATTATTTTGATATTCTCTCTGCCTTGTCGTGGGACAATAACACTGACAAGAAAATCGATTACAAACCTTATTTTCATCAAAGACATTGAAGACAAAGGAGGCAAACTTTGTGGGATCTCCAAATGGAAAAAACTGCTTGTAAATCTTCTGAAAGCCCACAGCGTCCAGCTGCCCACTGGGACAATCTTTGATGAAGCCTTTGTACCTAAACAAATAAAGGACAGAAGGAGTATTTAAATAGCGGAAGAAAAAAAATCATTAATAATGTGATGAGAGTACATACTCAAGACTGGATAACAGTAATGACAGACCGAAGCCCCCTCAGCCGCGTTACTGATCATTAGGAAGAGATCCAAAAGGTAAAGGGCAAAGCTATTTGCCTCCTTCACAGATAAGACGACCGCCCTAATCCAATAACGAGCCGAGAGCGGTCAACTAATGAAATTACTCACTACTCCTCGTTTGATAACATGCTGATGCGACTGATGGATAAGTCTGAGAGCTCCCTCCTGCCCCGAGAAATAACAAACCTAGAGAGCAACCTTATATCTCTATTAGCCTATATATAGAAGCATCTCGTAAGCAATTTCAAGGGCAGTCACTCAGAGGTGGGCGGCTCCCTCGCACGTCTTCATAAAAGGAGCACAAGAGCCACGGAATCTAAGTAGACAACAACAGGTCAGGGAGCAAAGAAGGGAGGCTTTATAAAAATACATGATCTGTGAGAAGAACAAGGAAATAGCAGGGAAATAATAACACATGTAAGAAAAATGAAATGACGCACGTTCACACAAAGGAGCGCTGCATGTTCGTCATCTCAAGTCAGAATAAGACCAGGCTGTAATTACGTCCACAGAGAGGAAGCAAGACAGCTCTGAAGGGGAATGGAGGCTAGGGATAGATCTTTTTTTTCCACTTACTCTGACTCCTCATTCCTCATAAACGCTTTTCTTTTAATCTGCCTTAGAGATAATGAAGCCAGATCAAGATATGGGGAGACTCTGTGAGGAGATGCAGGGAAAAAGAAGAAAGCAAAACCATGGGACTTGGTCACATCTTAATTATCTGAAAATGTGCCAACTATAATGCAAAATACATTCCAATTCATCTTATCTTACTCCAACGCATCTCACCTGAATTCAGATTTTAATGTGTGAGCATAGGGAATATTGTATCCAGTAACACAACAAAAGGCTACCTGGAACATGTGCATAGCATAGTTATCTGGAGTGGGAATTGTTTACTGCTAAACCACAATAGTGTCATTAAGTATAGTATTTAAGACCCATGTTTTGTTTCACAGCTGCAGTCAGAGTGAACAAAACGCTGTCCTCCAACGTTGCTTTTCAAATAAATGTCTTCTACCTGCTAACTTGGAGGTGTATTCATTTAAGACCACATTATGGATCTGATGGAAATTATGAAAGACTGCTTATCATTTTTTTCCCATCACGCTTCTATTACTGTCACAGTAGTCCATCAACAGTTCAGTCAGAGATTTGGGTGTGGCGTTTTTTTCATGTTTTTATATATTTAAATCCCAATATCAGTATAGGTTGGGTTTTATTCAAATGCAATGTGCTGTATAGGTTTTGACTCCCTTACTTTACTTGGTAATAACGTTGTTAATTGTGCATACAGTAATAAACTCCATCAGTGGAGTTACAGCAGAAGAAGACGCGTCTACATTAGAAAGCTGCCCAATGTCCGCTATGCGTCATATGAGTCATAATCAGAATCACCTTCATTTGCCAAGGACACATCGTGTACTACAAATCTGACTCGGTGACACAAACACACATTGAACTGTGCTTGCAGGAACATGGCAGAAGGGATATCGTGCATCAGACCCCCCGGGAGGGTTGGGGGGGGGGGGGGGGGGGCAGCATGAAGATTGCATTTGTATTACTGGTACTGGCACCTACTCGTTGGCATCTGCCGTGACGACCTGATCAAGTGCTTTGCGCAGGATGTATCTCTTGCTGCTGCCTTGCTGGCAGGGACGCCACTGAGCTGTGGCATTTTGTTATTGATTTCAGGTGAGCCTCGAGCATACTAATGCAGTTCCCCTGGTGGAGGAATTAGGATGGGGCACAAATTTAACGCACCACACAGGCATTTATTTAATCCCGCTAATTCTTCTATGTCTGTGCTCTAATTACACGCCATCTGGCTCTGCCCCTTTTCGAGTTCCCTTTCATCCGTCACACTCGGGCCGTGTTGATTCCCGCTGATCCCGAAGTGAGGACTCATGAAAACTTTGCTGTGAAAGGCGGCGAGAGCGACGGGGGGTTAGCTGGCTGCACAGCCGGCGGGGTTGGAGGGGGGTGGAGGTTTAAGGGAGGAGCGGGGGGCGGTATTCCGCCCCACTGCACTCAGTCAGCCCCGGAGACAAGCCACCTAGGAGGCTCTTGGCCTGCCGATGGTCAGTAACGTCTAACGCTGCTGCTGCTGAATTCCTGTGAATCAGGCTCCGTCCTGCGCCGTAGAGCCCCTAAGAAGGGGGACTCGCCTGCGGAGACGCAGCTCTTTTCATGCACGCAGGATTAGGCGAGGAAATGCAAGACCAAAGCAGGGGAACTGCGGCGCGCTCACAGACGAGCGATCGCTTTATTTCAGCGCTCCCTGCTCTGATATACGCCACTCTTTGCCCTTAATTTCAAAAGAAACAGTGGTCCGTGAGCGTCGCGCAGAAACCAGAGGCGGCGGCGACTACACTCATGCTTGAATCGTCTCTGTAAACACAGATGCATCGTCTCTCGTCGGTGTGCCAGGGACTGGAAAGCTGTGCCTTTAGGAAAACGTTCCGGAATTAGCAGTAACGATGCTGACGCCTGAGGCCTCTCTGATATATATATATATATATATATATATATATATATGTGAGTAAGTATGTGTTTGAGCGCATCTGAGATCAGACAAAATTGTGAGACCTCTGCAAGAAGATGATGGTGCAAGTCACACTTAATAAATACAGAATCCCACGGGTAGGAGTGCTATGGGTGACCTTATGGAGACGCGAATAGTGATTAAGTGGCGGAAAGTGAAACAACCTCATGCATCCGGCCGTTCTTTTGTTATCAGACATCTTATCAGCCTTCAAATTCATTCAGTCTCAGTAATGCTCCAAATAACTCTATTATTCTTCTTCTTTTCTTATTCTTATTCTTCTTTCCAGAAGCCATCTGCCTTCAGGGTAGAGAGAGGGAGATGGCTTCAAATCAACTGTCAAACCAAATGTTAATATCCGCGGACTCGATGAGGCCCAATCTGGAGGGCGCGCAGGCCGATAAGTCAACATGGGTTTTCAAACGAGACCCCCACCCCTAAATCCTGTGACACAACGACATGGCTCCACATCCCCAAAGGAAAACACATCTCGTTAAAAATGAATGTGCACACTTACCACTGCTGCACCTCTTTCTCTGTAACTGCGAAGGGAAGCAAAGAGAGGCATTAGCTGAAAAGGAAAACTTGGGCTGTCCTCGAAAGAGACACAAAAAAGGGTAGGGACTTATTATAGCCCAATCCTTCCACATACTTTAGACCGTGTCAACATGTAATCTTTGGAAAACTGCCATGATTTGATTTTGTCGATTCTACTATCGGATGAGATCTATAATATTATCTGCCAGCCAGGACGGCAGAGGACCAGTAGGAGCAAACTCCCAGGGAGCGGCATAAGGACCAAACAAGAATAAGGGGATGAAGGTCAGCCACGGGTTTAAGGAACCGCTTAGGAGGCAGGAAGTGTTTTCATTCTGCCACACAAACATCGCTATCTGCCCGTATCGAATCGAACAATCCTTCATGACTTTCCCCGGACTCTTTACTTTCTCTCAAGTAACCACAGCATTTTTTTTAAGCCTCTCAAACAATGGCTGCAAATCAATAGCATTAGCTTGACCAGGTTGATAGAGACTTTCTGAATGGATGGTCTAAGGAAAGATGCCGTCTACTGTAAGCCTGGGACAAAGCAGTGGCCTTATTTAGACAACAAACGACTGGTTAGTTAATCAGTAATCTCTTATAATGCAATGATTTAACCTTGAGCAGCTCATAGTCATGGTTACTGCACAAGTATACAACAAGAGGAAACAAAAAGAGGCCGACCGATCAGTAAAAGAAAGATCTTATACTACTGAAAAATATATTCAACACTTTACCATGACATCTACATGTGTATTCCGTAATGTCACCACTGCAGCAGAATTTAAGAAGGCCAGGTCAGGTGATCCTTTGCCTGCATACTTCTCTGCCTCTTTTTGTTCTGCTCATGATGTCACAAACAAACCCATCATGTGACCTTTTTACCGGGCGGTGAATGTCAGGGTCAAACTCGTGATCGTCAACCCGAGCCAAGCTACTAATACATTTGCGGCAAACGACTTAATAAAATATTTTCATTTTGTGAGAAGGAACAACCTACTGGCCAACCAGGGCGGCCTTACTCGCATGGAGTAGGGTGGGTGCGCCGGCACCCACAGGGTTGGCGGTTTGAACCCCGGCTGCTTAATGTCCTATGTCGGAGTGTCCTTGAGCAAGACACCTAACCCCTAAACTGCTCCCACTGTGTGGGATGGGTTAAATGCAGAGAACAATTTCCTGTATGTTTAAAATAATCTATGGCAATAAAAATGCTTCTACCTATGAAAGAAAGAAAAAAGACACATAGGCACAGAGAAATTTGACGTAGTCCCCAATCTGTCAGGAAGAGTACACGAGCGCAGACAAAGATGGCGTCTCGTGGGAGAGAAAGCAGAAATGATAGTCTCACGTCAGGCAACAACAGAGAAAGGGAAATGATCATGCTGGGAGAGTAACGGAGTGCCCCTCTCAAAGATGCTAACCAGATAAGATACTAATTACACTATTCCCTTCCCAGCTCAAAGAGGGCAATTACGGGATAAAGCGAAGAAGACAGGGTGAGAGGGTGAGAGGGAGAGAGGGAGAAGAGGAGAGAGAGAGAGGGGGAGTGGAGGACAGTAGCACACAGCCCAGCACGAAGCCCAATCTTCCTCCACAGCAATTTCCTACCACAACGGCCTTGCATGGTTGTGCTGTGGAAAGACCCAGCACACAAATAACACTGTCATTAGACAGCACATGGATGTCAACTCCCACCCACACCTGCACCCTGCACTGCCCAAATAATAATAATAATAATAACCCTGTAAAGCAGAAATAACTTCATTAATACAGTGTCCTTACAGCGGACGTCATGGGATTTAAACATTTGACAAAAAACTGGAGGGTGTTGAAAATGTGTATTTTTTTTAACAAGAAGAGTGTCAACTAAATTAGTGCTTGTCCATCAACTTGTCCTGACATCACGCCAAAACTAAAGAAAACGAGATCGGATCCCACCCTTCAATTTCTGACTGTTTCTACGTTCCCCATCCATCTATCAAGCTCCGCCCGAAGGACCCAAAGGCTGCACATGAAAGCACAGCCTCTCAAACCCCTGCAGCCCTGATCGCTGCTAACAAAATAGTCAACTCAATATTCACAAATCCCTTCAGCAGACATTAACCCGGCGTAATTTGCGACACAACATTTCCATGTAAATTAGCTTATTCCCAGCTGACAGCTGTAGCGCTGTTTTGGCTCTGACAAACCGGTTTAGAATCCCATTATATCTGAGCAGGCAGCGCTACACGCTGTACGGCCTGCATGGAACCGAGCGGGCGGGATTATTAATCTCAGGGATTCCTCGCGCAGTTCGTACTGGTTTATCTTTGGCCAGAATTGTCTTATGTCCTCATCCAGGCCGACAGAAAAAGAGTTTGTGTCGCCAAAGGCAAGCAAAAAGAAACGAGAGGGGTACGGTACTCACAGTAGGTTTTCCTGGTCAACTCCTCCACCACGTCCGGTTTAAGCTTGCTGTTTGATTTACCCATGATCCTCAGCTCTGCTCCACACCTCCAAGTCCAGCCTGGCACGCAGCACCTGTGACTACCTCCTCTCCGGTCTGCTCCGCAGCCAAAAGACATACACAGGAGAGAGCTAGTTCAGGTGCAAAGACACCAATCGAACAGGGGGGGGGGGGGGGGGGGAAGCAAAAAACAACCGAGGGGAACTCTTCAAGCTAAACGAGTCAATCATTCTGCATCGCCGGCTCTTACTGCCGTGGTGATCCGCTCAGTCATCGGGCCTGACGGTCCAGACAGGCAGACCCTGGGGGGGCGGGTGGGGGGGGGGGGGGGCTGTGAAGAAGGGTCGGGCAGGCTGTGGAGTCTATTCGAGCGCCTGTGGGGTTTCGGTCCGTGGGCGCGGTGGCGTTTGGACGCGTTGCTACCTTTTTGCTCCTTGGATACAAGAGTCACTCGGTGGCTGGCGTTGAGCGCGTCCCCTCCCTCGCAGTCATTCTCTGTTCCTCTCAGCCTTCCCTTCCCACCCCTCCTCTCCCACCGCTATCTCTATTGCTCAGAGTAAGTTACTGGAGAAAAGAAGCCCTTCCTCTTGACAGCTGAGATAAAGAGGTGTGTTAACTAGAATACAATAAACAGAGCCCCCCCCCTCCCCCCTACCCATCACCTCGCCCACACTGCAATTTGCATTCAAAGTGTCTAATCCCTGGAATGTTTAAAGCCATAAGAGTTTAAGGAAAGGTAAAATGTTGTCTTTCTTCATGCAAGGTTCTGCCAGCTTAAGATGTAACCGGTGGTCTTAAAATAAGTGTGCGAGGTGTCTAGCGAGCTCACAGGCGGCTTTGAAGAGTGACGGTTTTCCTTTCTTCTCCTTTTCTGACTCATAATTCCATCATCTCTGCCACGGCACACAGGAGAATGGGAGAGGGAGGAGGGGGGGCGGGGGGGGGGGGGTTAAGGGGATTTCTATGAATCACGGGCACCTTCACTGCAAACATGTGTTCTCTGTGTCCAGGGCCAGTGGCGTCCTTCTGAGGGATGCCACGCGGGTCATCCCCATCCCGTGTTTGCTCAAGCCTTGTGGTCCCGGGTGTTACTTAGACACTACGAAAAACAAACAGACAGACAGGCAGGCAGCAGTCACAGAGGGGAATGACAGGCATTTGCTGTGTTTTCACCTGCAGCCACGGAAACACGAGAGAGTGCGCCGCAGAAGTTGAATACAGCCCGCGGAGGACCGACCGGAGGGGCGGGCTTCGATCCAAGTAAACCGGGTGCAAACGTGTCAACGACTCTGGACTAAGTCTTCGATTCCACTCGAGTCTCGTAAAAAAAAAACATTTAGCCACGGTGGGGTGGGTTAGGGGGGGAGAGACACACAGCGTTACGCACGCACACATACACGGAAGACTAAATGAACACGTAAGCAACAGCGCTGCGTTTCCGTTTGTTTTGGGTGACACGAGTGGAGAAAAGAGTCGCCGCAGCAGCAGCAGGTGGGACGTTGCCTGGCGGTACCATGGCAACACACGGTGTATGGCGACGGTAACGAGCACACGCCGTGCGCGAGCTGTAGTCGTTGTGCCCGTTGTACCCACGCTGCTCCTTGTGGCGAAAGAAATAAAAGAAGAAGAAAAAACACACACACACACACACACACGGACACGCACAAAACGTTCCTCGACGTGAATAAAACCGCGTCCGTGTGGAGCGACTTTAGGGGCGACTTTACCTGAGCTGCTGAGTGCGGGGAGCTCCGGGGCGGATGGCGGGCCGTGCTGCTCCGACGCGAGAGCCGTCGGCGAGTGACGCACGTTAGCTTCTGGCCACGACCACGATCCGCCCGGTGCGGGAGAGACTCGTGTGACGGCGACACTACCGCGCCGGCGGTCACACAAGGACTCTTTGTGTGCTCTGAGAGCCTCTGCGCGTCTCCTGGGAATAATGCACCGGAACTCACTTTGTTTTGGTTGTAGGCACTATAGTCTCCTTGGAGCGATGCTCTCTGTTACGCCCTGGACTACGTGGATGTATTATTATTAGGAAGTAATTTTTTTTTGACGCGGGTTTTCACGTTTTTATTTTTCCTTATTATAAGGCTTGGCTAGTTTTACACTGCAAATCACCACATTATGTGTCCGCATGAACCATCTATTATCGTCTTCTACGTAGGAGTGTGGCACATTCTGTGTGGATATAAATGGCCTGATGTATATGAGTGCCCGAGCTCTGAAGATATAGTCGACTACAATTCCCACAATTCAACACAACTATCTTCAATGTTCAAAATTCCAAGCCAACCACATAGCTACTGCATTCTGCATAGTAAATCAATAATGAAGTAGCCATAACAGGGTGTTCACATAGAAATATACACAAGCAATAAGTTCCCTTTACATCACGTGACTTTATCTTATCACATGACTTTAACAACGAGCTGCGGTTGAATAAAACATGTTTATCACAGTCCATTTAAATCACAACTTCCATTTAGTAGTTTTCGATACAAAATGTGAGGCAAATTTAATTTATTCAACATTTTTGTGTTGAATGCTTTTATCCGAGCATTCATTGTTTGGACAGTCTAAGGAGTTACAATACACTACATTTAGCTAAACATAACCTGCTATAATTACTAAATGCAGAGCACAAGGCCAGATGAGAAACATTGCAGCATGGGAATGATGAAACATTATTTTAGATATACTGCATCTCCTAAAGGAAAGTCATTTAGATTATTTTGAAGCAGAAGCTGAATGTTGTCCAGCCTTCACATCCATTCATTGTTCATTTAGCCTCATGAATAACATGCAGAAAAGCCATTTTCTCTCAAGTCTCATGGGTTGCTCATGCTTGCAACTCATGTTAGTTGTGCTCCAGTCCAAACATGTATCCCAATTTTTTTTTTTATTCAAATGCACATTGCAAACGCCGTATCCCCTTTTTACAATACATTTTGATTATTTGAAGATATTTGGGCATGATCATTAAACCATTATCAGCATAATCTGCAGCATCTTGCATCATCCTGATTCACTAAAATGTAGTGAAACAGCTGGGGGGCTACTGGGAGAAAAACACTCACTGTATAAAGATCTGTATATTTCATTGTTTTAGCACCTCACGTATTGCATGACAGACTGGAAAGTCAACTCCTCAGGGCTAACAATATACCATCAACACCGCATTCGTCTTCATTAGCAGCATAAACACAAAGTTAAGAAAAAGTCCATCAGGAGGAAGTATTCTGGCGTTTCCCTGTAGACTCGGCCTTGCATACACAAACAAAGCAAGAGAACGAGTGGACCAGCCGTACGTTTAAAAATGGCTGTTCTGATCATTTGGTTTTGATATCTTTATGTGTGGCTATAACTTTTATTCAACACCTGATCCATCACAGGCAGGTTTATAAATAGCCTCATGTCAAACAGAAAAGCAGCTTCAATGAGTCAGACATGAAAGGCGCGCTAGTTTTAACCAAGACAATTGATATTTTGTAAGATAAGAAAAATGATTCTGTCACTGTGCTTAGAAAGCAAAATCTCTATGCCAGCTACTGAAATCATCAATTTGAATACTTCTCTTTCAAACCAGAAACATTCTAGCAGGATGCTGTTCCTCTATACATTATACAAACAAAGAGTCAAAGTGATGGGCTGCCATAGAGAGGCAGGTGAACGTTTATAGTTTTTGCAAACATGAATCATTTACAACACTGTGTGAAAGATGGAGGGACGATGAAGGGCTTCAGATGAACATTCAATTCAATTCATTTTATTTTGAGTAGCCCAGAGTCACAAATTACAAATTCCCTCAGCGGGCTTTATAGCCTGCACTCACATCGGCACAGGAAAAACTCCCCAAAACATGACTCCTTTCAATCCACAGCCACTCTACTTAAATGCATCTCAAAATGAAACTCCAAGACAACAGGCTTCACAAAAAAAAATTGGTTTGCCCGAAAAAAGTTGCATGTAACTTGGAATGTTTTTAAGACATCTATTTCTGATAAAAATTCCCCCGTTAGGAAAGTATTGTAGAAATGTAAAGGATGCAGAAACGTGGCCGCTTCTCCAATTAACGGGTAACTTCCTCGATAAACACAACCCAACAACACTTCCCTGAGGCATCATCTGCACCCACTTGAGTATCCCATATGGCTAGACATATATTATTTAGGACCATGAATATACAATGCCTACCCTCCTCTGAACACGCCTGCTGATGAGGATCAAACTGCACTCGGATCCTCGGTTGTGCTCATAAATCCAGCAGGACGTGGAGGTTTTAGTGGAGCAGCGGCGCTGGTGTAATGCCTTTGACACCCAGCTGTTGGTTCAGACTGACAACAGGCAGATATCTGGCAGATGGGGCTGGAATCCCAGATTTATGCAGATAAACTGTCCCTGCTGAGGAGGGAAGGGGATGCAGAGGAGTAAAAGTAGAAAGGGGGGGTGAAAACATTGGAATTGTTTTTCCTTAAAGATGGAAACATGCTGGTTCTTTTGGGGCATATATAGCTGGGGAAGAATGTTTTCAAGCTGCATGCGTTAGGAAGTAAGTAAAAAGACTGTTGCACACATTACAGTACTTGTCAAAAGCAAATAAAGAAGTCAATCATAATTGTATATTTAAATACCTTCACAGCCATCAAGTTACTAACGTAAATCTCCACAAATGTTATAATCTAGAGTGAACAATCCATTTTCTGGCCCAGATTAAGGAATATAGGAAAATGGTTTGACCCAGAAGATAAAGCCTGCCAGTTTAAGCTTTATTATTATTATTTTTATTATTATTGTTACAATCGTAAATCTTGAAATGCCTTTGAAATACAAAAAAATGAGCATTAGGTTTTACATCTGCCACGTACATAAAGGATGTTATTTACGCTCTTGTGAAGGAATGTGTGCGCTTCTGTTTCCTCTCGATTTCTCAAATCACAGGATCATGTCTGCCCTCTGCTGGCTGACACGGGAAACAACACACACCACAGTTTGTGAAACATGGATTAACTCAGTTGTGATTGCAGCTGCTAAAAGACTAAATATAAGTATGGCTTATATCCCAAAGTTGATTTCGGTTACTAAATAAAGCAAACAACAGCCATCACTGACTATCTATTACTAATCATCAAAAGGCTATACAAACATCAGGTACTAATACCATTCATTGACCAGTTACGGAGTCATTTAAAAAAAAAAAACAACCAATGAGATGTGTCCTCTTGGTCCCAAAGCTGGGGGAACAAAAATGACTCATGCCAACTTTGTCCCTACTGTGTAAATAAACACGCGCTTCTCATACGCTCTTAGCTCTGCCTCGCTGAAGAGGAAGATCACATGCCAGTCTGCCGCTGAAGCAGGTGGACGCACAGGAAGAGGGGAAGCATGGTTTCTAGGGGCCTGCTCTGTCTGCTGCTGCTACTGCGGCCCGGTCTCGCCGCTCCAACGACTTCTCCTCTGGAAGAGGTAGGTGGAGAGCCGAGGGTGAAGCACGGCGGCCGGTGACAAAGTACATTGAACTCTTCAACTTTAAACTGTTTATCGTCCTGTGAAAACTCGCCACACGCTGTCGTAGCTGGACTTACATGGCATTTGACCCCAAAAAACAAAAGCTCTAGAATAACCTTTTGTGTTTGGGCATCAAATCTAAATTTAGTTACACAGGTTTTAGTAGACAGTAGTTTAATAAATAAACGAAATGTGAAATGTTTGAGGAGGACCTACAACAAATCGTCTGTGTCCCCTTAAAGCATCACTACCCCCAGTCAAAGAGACGTACTTTCATCTCCTGATCCCTCAGGTATGTCCCTATGCAGCCGGATCCTAAAACAGTTGTAAGAGGGATACATCCTGCAGTGATTGTGTTCTCCTTGTGTTGCAGTGAATGGCCGCCTGCGTCGCTGGGGCCTGATGCCCGATGTAACACACCTGGAGCTGCTGGTGGTGGTCGGGCCCGATGTCCAGCAGTTCCACAAGCAGGACACAGAGCGATACATCCTTACCAACCTCAACATTGTATGGCTGAGCACAACAGCCTTCGCTTCCGGTCGATAGCCGTTTGTGTGTATCTGAAATAGAAGTTTGAGGGGATGTCGAGGAACCACAGCTTACTGAAGTGACTTGTTTGAACATTTCTTGTGTGAAAAGGGAAAGAAAAATGCAAGTTTACGTTCAGTGTATTTTAATACACTACAACGGATACAACGGAAACCGTATTCATCTGACTTTTTTTTTTTCCAACCTCCGCCCAGGCGTCAGAGCTTTTAAAGGACATGACCCTGGGTGCCAATATGAGGGTGCACCTGGTCCGCATGATCATCCTGTCCGAGCCGGAGGTAACGTATAAGCTCAATGAAGCAAGTTCATGAGTGAATCCATTTTTGGTTTAAGTAGATTCTTCACGTTTTGTCACCACCATCTCTCTTTTTGTCATTGCGGTCACTCTTGTAGCCAGAGATCCAAATGTCCCCCAACATCACCTCCTCTCTCAGGAGTGTGTGCGACTGGGGCAAGAGGATAAACCCCTCCAACGACACGGACCCACTGCACGCCGATCTGCTGTTGTACATTACGAGGCCTGTTGCATTTTGCATGGCAGTATTGCAAGTGTGTTCTCTTGCTACTTTATGTAAACCTGTGGGTCTATCATCACTTGCAGGTATGACCTGTTGTTGCCCGATGGGAATAACCAGGTCAGGGGTGTAGCGCAGCTGGGTGGGGCTTGCTCCGGTGAATGGAGCTGCGTGATCACGGAGGACACAGGCTTTGACCTGGGCATCACCATCACTCACGAGATTGGCCACAGGTAAAGCAGAGTAACGCACATGACCGTCAGGGAGTCGGAAATACATCAAATATGTTGTAACATCACAGCTAGTAAACCTGACCAGATAACACTTTTTTTTGAAGACCCGCAATTTCAAAAATTAATTTCTAAGATGTTTGATGGAGAGAAGAAATGTAATTTTTTCATTTAACAAGATGGCGCCCAAAAACAATGTAATAATAGATGTGTAACAAATTCATTAGAGGCCATTTCTCCTAAATTACAGATCCATAAAAAGAGGTCACTCCATTGTGCAATTGAATCCAGCTTTGTTGAAAGTATGCAGTGATCACTTTGAGTCCTCTGCCGTATGTCAGTAACAGTACTGGAACCGGATTAATTTTCACCCAGTTTGGGAATCAACCATGACGGTGTAGGAAACACCTGCAGCAACAGTGGCTTCATGATGGCCTCCGATGGCGGCTACAACAGTGTGGATCTGACCTGGTCTCCCTGCAGCAGACAGCAGCTGCTCACATTCTTCAGGTGAGTCCACCGGTCCGCAGCAGCAGCGCTCTGAGGTGCCTCTCACTCACTCTCTATTCCGTGACCAGTTTAGAGACACATCTGCAATAGTTAGGACATGCAGATGCTAATGCTGATGTTCCTCCCGTTGCCAGTGAAGGTAAAGCTGAGTGTGTAAAGGACCTTCCTGCGCTGGGAGGCTCTCTACAAGACTGGAAGCCGGGTCTGTACTACGGAGTCGATGACCAATGCCGTATAGCCTTCGGTAGCACTGCGAGAGCCTGTTCTTTCACCAACCCTGACCAGGTCAGTCACCTGTACTGCTAGTTTTATACCAGCAGGTGGCATCAAAAATACTCACCCAACATGTATTCCTTGTTGGCCTTTCTTTTCCATCAGCCCGCTTGTCGAGTCCTGTCCTGTCACATCAACCCTGATGATAACAGCTCCTGCAAACGCCTCCTTATCCCACTGCTGGACGGGACAGAGTGTGCGCCTAATCAGGTACTGCTCCGTTATTAGCGAGTCATGTTGGTGCAACCGTCGAACCGTTGCATTGAAGGTCCAAAGCATGTTTTCTTCATGAGGTGCATTGCTGTCTTCCAGTGGTGTCTGAAGGGCCGTTGCGTTTCCTCAGATGAGCTCGGCTCTTCTGTGGTGGTGGACGGCTCCTGGTCCAACTGGTCTGGGTTCTCTCCCTTGCTCACGGACGTGTGGCGGGGGGGTCACCCACCGCACACGTAAATGCAATAACCCAAGGTGGCGAGCGTCAGTCAGAGCAGAATATTTGATGTTATATTGATGTTCAACAGTTGAGTGTATCACGTCTGGTTTCTTTCAGACCTGCTTTCGGAGGTAAAGATTGCGAGGGATCCAATGTTGAGGCTGAACTTTGTCACCAGCAAGTACGTTCTGACTATTGACATTGGGCCTCCTTACAGTAGGTCAATACTATTTACTCGGTGGATCACTGTCCCCTGAATCGTCCCACTGTTTATCGATTGCTTGGAGAATTAGAGACAAAGAAGCTATTAAGCATGGGGCAGATTTCGCCACAAAGGCCTCTACAGTCTAAAAATAATGCTTTTCTTTGTTGCAGCCATGTGAGAACACCCAGCTGGCTTTTGTAGCAGAGCAGTGTTCTCAAACAGACCTCCACCCGCTCTACCTGCTGCCAAACACCCCCTCCTTCTACACATGGATCCCTGCTACAGGCTTTGTGCAAGGTGGGCCTGAACATATTTCGTCCCGTATGTAAAGAAGCAACGTCTTGTGTTTTTCTGTGAACTCCTTTCGTCGTCACCAGGGCATGACCAGTGCAGGCATTTGTGCCAGTCAAAAGGAGAAAACTTCATGGTGAGCCGTGGCTCCCAGTTTGTGGATGGAACTCGCTGTGAGTCAGACAGACCGCCTCTTTTTGGCGCAACAGCTGCTTGTCTAAGAGGGAAATGCCAGGTAAGGAAGACTAAATACAGGACAAATCAGATGTCATTAGACTTCATTCTCACAATCAGTCAACGCGCGTCTGTGATCAGCTGTTTGGCTGTGACGGTGCGCTGCACTCTGGGAAAGTGAGGGACGTGTGCGGGGTGTGTGGTGGGGAGGCGTCATCCTGCAGTTTGACCTCCGACTCCTACGGTGGCGGTCAGGCCTAGAGGTACCGAGAGACATTGGCCAGCTGTAACGAACACATTCACTGGCAGAAAATGAATGGACTAGTATTTTCGGTAATGAGTTACTCATTTAAGTTACATTTACAGAGTACACCACTTTCCTGTCCCTGCCGGTGAATGCCACGCAGGTTCATATCGTCAACAGGGCCCCTCTCTTCACTCACATGGGTGAGCATCGTCACTCTACAAGAGATTTTTGCCGTCAGGATTGACTGGTACTAAAACCTGGAGTTGTTTTGGGCATTTCTTTTCCCCAGCTGTAATTGTTGGGGGTCGGTACGTTGTGTCTGGGAGGGGCGAGATGGCACTAACAACGACCCATCCCTCCCCATTGGATGATAACCACCTTGAGTATTCCCTCCACCTGACCCCTGACCTTTTACCAGCGATGGAGGAGCTTTTTCTGCCTGGACCGCTGTCAGAAGAGATAAACGTACAGGTCAGGAGAGGAAAACCTTCAATTTGAGAGGATTCAATTTAAATAATTTTGTTGTCAGCATTTGAAAATTGAAAAACTTTCCTTTCCAATATTATAGCCTTAAAAAGTCGTAGGAAATAATGCTTACACCACGTGAAAAACCTGTTCAACGTCTGAGGTTTTCTCTTCAAAGGTCTATCGCAAATATGGAAAAGAATATGGAGAGAAAACTAATCCAAATATTAGCTACCACTTCTATGTACCTCTCAGAAACAGCAGCTTGACAGAAAACTCACCCAAAGGAAAATGGGCTGTCTTCACGACGCCCTGCTCTGTCTCCTGTGGATCAGGTAACGGTCAGTTAGTCACCAGTTACGCTGAAAAAGCACCTAAAGTAAACTTTAGCACTATAATATATTCCACGATATAAATTCCCAGGCTAATTGCACACCATGGTCTTTGCTTTCGTGTTTTAGGTTCCACTGGGTTTTACAAAGGAGACACAGCATTTGAATGATAATACGCAGCAAAATTGACCTTTTTGAGCAAGCTTTATTAGAGTGTCTGTCTATTAAAACGACAGGCAGTATCTAATATGCTGAATTATTTTTTCATTGTTCTGATCGCACATTTTAATGGTTTTTGCTCTCAGGAGCAAATACCATTAAAATGTCAACTGAACTAATTAACAAAATTGTCGCATACAATACAATAAATGCATCAGCGTGAACCATTTCTGTCTTTCTACACAACTTCACTTTCTTAACAGGTGTGCAGAAGCAGGTTTATGTCTGCGTAGATGAAGGCAGCAACAAGCATTTGGACGAACACAATTGTGAAACACCTCCTCCACCCAAACAGCTCCACACAACCTGTCAGCTGTCCCGCTGTCCCCCCAGGTGGGGCTCATACTCAACACTTCTTTATTTCCTTTGGTACTCGGCAAAAAATAGTTGGACATGAGTAACTTGACTGTTTTGCAGCTGGGACACAGGGACGTTTGGGCCTTGCAGTGCTTCCTGCGGTGGAGGAGAGAGAGTGCGTCCTGTACGATGTGTTCACAGACACGGATACGCTGTGATCACGGTCTCAGACGCTGAATGCTCGCCCGAGACGGCTCCAGATGCTGGGGAAAAATGCAACCTGCAACGCTGTCCTGCTAAGTACGGACCCTATCACTGGTAAAAAGAAACACACAAAAAAAGGTGTTAGGTGTTTTAAAAAGAGAAATGTTTGCAGATGGCGAGTGTCAGAGCCAGGGGAGTGTTTGGCAGTGTGCGGGCCAGGAGAAGCCAAACGCAACGTGTCATGTGTCCGGCCAGAAGATGGCCGAGATGTCGAAGTGGATCAAACGTTTTGTTCGTTGGAGATCAAACCGACTGATTACGTGCCCTGCGTGGTTGATGTTTGTCCCATTGGATGGCAATTTAAGAGAGAGGTAGAAAATGATTCAAATCTCTTTATCTTACTTCCAAAGGTGAAGGGTGTCTAAACGTTGTCTTCCTCGACCAGGAACAACCAGAGTTCAAGTCTGCTGCGGCACCACGCTCTAAACAGGCTCCTGTGTACGTCTGGAGTCCTGTTATCAGCCAGTGCTCAAAGACGTGTGGCAACGGTGAGTGAAAAATGGACTCGCCTTCACTCAGAAAAACAACCTCATCACATAAGGTCAACCGCCTGATGCTTGTGCAGGAACCCTTCAGGCGTGGTTCTCCTGTTTGGAACACCGGACCAGACTCAGGGTGACGGACATCCACTGTGAAACGTCAACCAGACCTCCTCCACAGACTAAGACCTGCAACACGTCTCCCTGCCCCCCCATGTAAAACACCGCACATCCACGTGCAGTATTTATGTAGAAGATGTGAATTTCACATTTGTCCTCAATATCTAGTCTGCTGTGTATCCATTTGAGAGGGAAAATTGATGTTGTTTAAAAATATAGAGACAGCAGCAAAATATTTTTTACAACAACCAGGTGGCGCTCTAAGCAAGGAGTCTGCAGTGTAACATGTGGAGGAGGGGTGGCCAACAGAGTGCTGTACTGTGCTGTAGAAACAGAAGGGGAGGAGGAGGTGGTGGAGGATTCACAGTGCAATGAGTTTCCCAGACCCACAGCAGTGGCTGCATGCAACAACCACAGCTGCCCGGCAAGGTGATTCGCACTCAAACACACACGTCTGATATGCAAAAAGGCAAAATGATTAAAATACCGTTGTTCATGCAGGTGGACGGTAGTGAGCTCATTGCCCTGCTCAGCGTCATGTGATCTGGGTGTAGCTCAGAGGACTGTGTCTTGTGTGCAATTTCTCCATGGCAAGGAGAGCGTGGTGCCGGAGGAGCGCTGCCTTGCGGCAGTGAAACCGGCCACCGCAGGGCCCTGCCTGGTGCAGGTCTGCACCTTTAGATGGGAGGTGAAACCATGGAGCCAGGTACATGCAACAGATTGTGAGGACTAGATTAGTCCCGAGAATCAGTCAGTTGAACGAAACATTTTTTGATAATTTATTAATCATCTGAATCCTTTTTCTATCAGAAATCCCAACCTGTTCTATATAGACATTTCATACGAAATGCATCTTTATCTTCCCATTAATCAACATTGACTTAAAGATAAATAATTCATGATTAAAGATCCAGAGAAATACAAATGAGTGTTACACACTTTTATTACTATTTTATTATTCAATTTGTGTGACTTATTACAGTTCTCATGTGGAGTCAACGTCCCCTTTTAAAGGACTAGGTCAGACTTCTCAAACTGGTCTGCACCTGAACTGCACGCAACCACGCAATGATATTGTAACACCAAATTATTTTCACATTGCAAGGAAATAAAGAATCAATGTATCTCTGGAATTGTTGAAAAAACATCCACATTCTAATCTTACTGCTGCTGTTGTTCCAATTGATGCTAATTGGTTATTGTCATATCTTCCTAATCCAGTGTTCAGTACCGTGTGGATACGGGATCCAGTCCAGAGCCGTGTCCTGCGTAGGACCCTCTAAGCCGGGCCCCCTCAGCCCTCTGTCTTGTATGCACATGCCTAAACCAATAACCATCCAGGGCTGCTATTTGGGCGCGTGCGTTCTGTCCACCTCAAATGTCCCTCCAGTTACATTGCAGCACCCCTCGGATCGTCTTTCTCAAAGTCCAACGGATCCGATCCTCGTTCCACAGGCCACGACTACAACCGTCACCACACCTAAACCCAGTTAGTGCGCATAAACCAGCCCCTCTCAGGCAGCACTGCAGGATTCTCATTGGTGTTTATTTCTGACCAGGTGCATGTGGACAGCTGCTCCTGGAGAAATCGGGCACGGTGCATTTGAAAGACGTGATCGGACGCTGCATAGTATCCATAGGTCGACCCCTCGACGAGGTCATTCACATTAGAGTGGAATCTGGCTCTTTGAACTGCACAAAAAGTATGTTCCATCTGACATGAAAGGAGCATATTGCCAATCGTGTGACTATTGCCATCCGATAAATGCATGTCTCTTTGTGAATGTGTTCCTACAGAGGAGTTCGTCTCATTTTTTGACAAACTGTCGTTTGTGAAGAAGTGCAAGCAGGTAGTGGGTAGTGAACTGACAACCAGAACCAACGTGCTGCGGGTGCGTCAAAATCTGCTCACCCCTGGAAACGGGGTGGTGTTGACCTACAATTCACAGCAAAACCCCAAGAAGAACCACCATCAGGGTAGGGGCGCATGTGTGTTCAGCACGATTTTTTTTTCTTTGCTCTCCAAAGGGCTAAACCTTTCCTTATTTTAGAAGACCCTTTTTGCCAGGTCGATAGTTAATTCAGCCCAATGTTGCAAAATAAACTACAGAGAAAGAGTGTGCAGTATTTTACACACTTGCAGTCTAACGCAATCTAATGCAAAGGCTCTGCAATAAATATAGTAAAGCCAAATATATTGTGATAGCACTACGACAGGGCTGCAAAAGTTTGTGTTGTATCGTACTGCTGTTAATGGACAAGGCATCACCTGGCCATTGCATTACACTGTATTTGACTTGACAGGTGTTCATAATACTTGAATACTTGTTGAAGTGAAATGCACTGTTCCCTTGCTCCACAGATTGTGACATTCAGCTGTTCTCTCCAACTGGTGTCTTTGAGAATCCAACAACGTCCAACACTAACCACACCTGCCGAGTGCTCATCAACGCCCCCCCGTCAGTCAAGATCCGGATCCAAGCTCTACACATCGGCTCAGTATCCAACGCCACCATCTCCCAGGCAACGAACATCATGGTGCGGACATGTTCCGTCTGCTGTTGTTGGTTTTTATGTTATAGTATAATAACAAATGTGGTATTGTTCTTTGTGTTGCTCAGATCCGGGACATGTATGTCTTGAAGACCATTGTGTTTGAGGGCCGACATCTGTTCCAGTGGAACTCCTCTGGAAATATGGCTGAGATTGAATTTCATGGAGGCCACCTGCATTCAAAAGGGAGCTTCAGAGCCAAATATTCCTTTATTCATATTTGATACTCAATATTTTATATTGAGTTCGGAAATTTACATTCAACATGTCTTTAGTCTACAATACTCACATTTCTTTAACAAACATTGACATATATTTTGTTAATAGACAGACTTACAAAACATTATGTTGATGGTTATGGGTTCATTATTTGAACCAAAATAAACAATAAACAAATCAAATCTCTCAAAATATTTAAGTCAAGCAAGGGCAGTATTATTTTGAGACCTACACCAGGGACCTCTAGAGTATAAATTAAGGAGAAATAAAGAAACAATGTTAACCGGAAACTTGATAAATAAAATAAAAATATAGAATTTCCAAAATGAACAATTGATTCTCATCCCAAAAGCGGTCACATATTGCACTTCCCCCAATCCTTTGATACTTTCTCCCGTCGCACCGGTTCACCTGCAGCTCCCGCGCAGCCCGCCAGGACCAAAAGCACCACGGCTAGCTCCGGTGTGGCATCACTGCTTAACCAAGGCTGTGTCTTCCAGGAGAGCTCTCATGTCCAACAGAGCGTCCTCCACAGCCCGGGAAAACTTGGCCGCGTTCGTCTCCTCACAGCTGTTGAAGGCCGTGATGGCTATGTTGATGTGCTCATCCATGGGATTGTAACACACTCCGTAGCCATCTGGCACCATCGGACCGAAGGACATCACACAGTCTGTCTTGGAGCCAACCTGGACTCCGAGACGGGAGAGATGAGGGCAAGCAAGCAAACGCGGCGACAAACAATGGTTCACTCGGTAATAATAGACTGAGGATTTTGGTGTACCTGGCTGGTGGACAGATTGTAATGCTGAGCCACAGCGAAAGAGGTATCCATGAATATCTCGGGCATGGAGGTCAGCTCGTTGATGCTCAGCATCTTCAGACCGAGGAGGTGTCTGTCTATTGCTTGCCCATGAACTGCCTGAAATGGAGTTAAATATGTGGAGCTGTCATTCATCAGATGTTGTGTCAATAAACTAAGTTTTTGTTCCCGTTGATAACCTCAAACTCTCACATTGTACGTGTTCTCCTTGTGTGTCTGAACAGCCGCCCGCAGGAGCGCCAGCCTCTCTGTGTTCTGTGGACAGTATTTTCTGTTCAGTCGGAGGGCTTTTCATTGAATGCATTTATTTTGAACTCTGGTGGTTCTACGGTACCTGTTTAGCTGGGTCTTGCATTGCCTGGACAAATTTAAACGAGCCCGTAGTAGTTGCACGAATTGCATCTGTTCGGCCGTATTTAAATATTCGTAATGATGCGCTCTCGTAGGTAGAGCAGCAAATATTATACATCCTGCGATTTAAACATATTACACACAATTTATAATGTGAACCAAGGGTTTTCAGGTCCATTACTTGAAAACTTTGGGTTTCTACTACGATATGATTATATGCCTTAAATTATCATGACAGACATACATTATTCCATTAGTGTGAAGAAACCTGTATACGTTATTTCTAAGGCAAAGGGTAAAGAAACTCAATAAGTGTGTGTTATTCTGTGTATCCTAATGAGCTTATACTATTCAGAACAAATTGTTAGTATTATATTAATAAAACCCAGTTGCTATTTCACGGATATCCAAAAGTGTGACAACAATGCCTGAAAAAGTGCATTTAACGTCCCTCTCCGGTATCATTTAAAAGTAAATTCAGCAACCATGAAAAAGGATTTCCTACCTGAAGTAGGCCAGTTGAAGAGCCATTTGCACAAAGCCATCTGGACTAAGCTTATGTTGTTTTGGCAATTTTCTTCCAAATTCAGAAAACATGAGCACCTTCACATCTAAGTCATGAACCATTCTAATGAAACAAGGAGAGGAGTGAGTTAATTAAAATGCAAAATGCAATCGACTGCAAAAATAATAAAAAGAATAACTGCCCTTTACATACATGTTCATGTTTTGTTTGGCTCTCTCAATGTCTCTCTTGACCTCAGGTGTAATGTTAAAACGCAGTTTCATAGGCATGGGCAGGGGAACCATAGGACTGCGAACTACTTCAGTTCTCGACCTGTTGAGAATATATGAAACATTTAGTCTTTTTTGAGTAAAAACGTCTCGCAATCATCTAAGAATTGAACAAAACTTACATGCATCCAACAACGAAATCGATAAGAAACACAATGGGTGGACCCTCAGCGGGTGCATGTTCGTACACTAGTCCACTCGTGCCGTCTTCACCAACAATGAACTGAGGAGGGTCGACAAGCACGGATGAGATCCTCGACCATCCCCACGCTGCAGTCGAGTTGAGTGTTTTTATGTGAAGCGATTCGTCCTCACACCAACCTGCAATGTCTTGTCAAACCAGCGGTTGCCGCTGTTCCAGCGAGCTCCGCCTCCATGCAGCATCTGTGCAGCCACGCGGCTCCAATACAGCTCGTCCGACGTGCGCGGCATCGGGGCATCCAGGCAAACTGTGAAGATGCTTTTCTGGATGGCGCGGACTGACTCCTTATTTGTTTTGTCTGAGGAGGAACAAAGCCGCTTGTAAGATAAACGTGCTTTCTTTCAAATAAAATGATTAACCTATTCACACACCGCGTTTTGGCACAACATCTGGAAGGTTTTGGTTGTGCTCCGCTCACCCTTTATCAAATTGTTATAGGCTTTTCCCCAGGTGTTGCGGTGCTGGGATGTGAGGATGCCAATAGGCTCCTTGTTAGTCTGCAAGGAGGAGTTCCAGATCTTCTCCAACTGCATGTAAATCTGGTCTACGGTCAGCGGGGTGCCATCGCTGTGGTACACATCCAAGACAAAGAACTGTGGGAAGGGGGGGGGGGGGGAGGCAGGTTACGTTCATTCAGACAAAAATTAGTTATAATGGCATTACAAAAGGATAAGAACAACAGTGTCATCTAGAATACCTGGAAGTTGTGGACCACAGTGATGTGAGTGACAGGTGTTGTCCCCATGGCGTGATTAACAACAGTGTCTCTCTTTGGACCAGGGATGCGACAGGACGACAGGATCTGGTAATACTGGTCCATACACAGCGGCTTCCCACTCAGGTACTCTATAGGCAGGGTATCACTAGGACAAAGCACCTCTTATTACACGTCTGCAGTTTTGTACACCAACTGTAGTGATGAGGAGCTGTCTGTGACAGCAGTCTGATATTTACATTACTTTGAGGCAAACTCACGTGTCAATCATCTTTTTAAACTCCAGAACACCTGCAATCAGCTTGGCAGCAAACCTGAACAGAAGACGTCATTGTGTTAATGACCAACATGTGAAGAGTCTGAACATCGAATAACAGTTTATAGCTAAGAATGGAAAGTAAAGGTCATTCCATTGACCTTCTAGTGCCACTGGCTGACAAGTTGTGGGCCTTCAGTACCTGGCTTATCTTAAACTCTCTTTGGGCCCACAATGTCCATGTCATATCCCATAGGTCACGGAAGCCCAAAACAGCTGAGCAATGCCATGAGCGGCTGAAGGGCTTTAAATAGCCCGCATGTGGTGGGCACACTGAACAAAGGTCGGCTTGAAACTCCAGTTTTCATGCCACGCTTCATTACCATGTAAATCCTGTTTTGAAAACAACATCATGACTGTGCCAATTTCATTGGTTTCGTAGTAGAAAAAAAAAGATCTGCTACTCTGGTTTTACGATGGATCCCGGTTTCTCACCTCATCTGTCCTTGGCGATCGTGGAAGTGCATGCGAGGCAGGACAACCCCAGGGCTGGTGTAGACCGCCACCGGCATACGGCAGTCTAGATAGGCTGTCTCCATCCACCATTCTGACAACTACAAAAGCAGTAGCCGGAAAGTAGGATACAAAATGCTTCTTTATGGTTCTCCGCTGCTTGTTTAGACTGCATAAAACATAAATATGTCTCATACACTAAAATATACTGTAGATATACCGCCGTATATCTACCCAGTTGTCTGTCTTGCGTGCCCGCCGCTCCAGGCCTTTCTGCAGCCTTTCCCCGACACCACCTGTGAGGAACTCCTTCACCAGCTTGCGGGTGTATTCCAGCTCCTCCTCGCTGACGATGGGCTCCAGAGCAGCCAGGTATCGCTCACATGTCTGCTTCAAGGGTGGCACCGGCAGTTTTGGTAATCCCTCCTGGTGCACCAGGGATCTCTCTGGGATCTGCGTCCCGGGTCTGACCAGGCGACATTGCTTCACCATGCCAGGCCGCAGCTGGAAGACACAGACTTAATGAGCACAAACGCTCCTCTTCCATCTCGCACTGTCGTCACGGCTGTTCTTTGTTCAAATTTTTCATCCGATTCCGACCACTTGGCCATGCTGCAGAGTTGGTGCCCCGGTATAAAAGTTAAAGCGTGAAGAGATCATCCCTCAGGCAAGAATTGGACCAAATAGTTGACTGATCGCGCCTCACAAATGCAGGTGTCGACATGTTGTAAAATATTAAGTGCATGCAATGTAAGCCGTAAATGACTCGATGGTCTCGGGTAAGAACAGGATCGAGTGTCGCAAACAACATTTTGTCTAATTTAAAAGGCATAAGTTCACACAGAGGTGATTTAAACTGTGAAAGCTGACACCAAAACAACGCTGTGTTCGCATCCAAACTTCTTCTTTGGACCGGTGGTGTCAGCTCTGCCCGTTTATAATTAGAATATTGACACTGTGGAACCTTTAAAATGTTGGCTAAATCAAAATACACACAAGAGCAACATTTAGTGCTCTCTTACTCACTGCTGGTTTCCAGTTCTGATGTATTAATGAGAAGAGGATAAGTTAAGAGTGGGAATACCAAAGAATTCAGAAAAAAAATAATATAAACTATTCACATTAGTGGCGTCGTTTTGATCTGTGCTCTTTAAGTCTACAGGCGTGTAATACAGAGCTTCCGGTAGACACTTTCAAAATAAAAGCCCTATACACACCGTGTGTTGCAGCGTTGTTGTGTACAGAATAAAAAGACAGTGGAGACACTGGACAAAAAATTAAAAAATTAAAAAATGGGCCGTAGTCATGGGCCACAGGTCCAGGTAACGTTATGCTATCAGCAAACGTTGAGCTAGGCTAATGTTATTCATAAAGCTAACGTGTCAATGCGGGCCTGCTAACTAACGTTAACTAAACTGTCTAAATCGACAAGACATGAACCAATATAACGTTAGTAGCAGACAAATAGACAGTCAATCACTGTGAGACGTGAATTAACGTTATATCTTAACTTGAATGTATTGTTTTCACATTAGAGCTGTTGTTGACAGCTCCTCCTCTGTCACCAGTTTCATGCCGTAACAACAAACGTAATAACGCTAACTGCGTTCGTTGATGCGCACTCAAAAATACACGTTAGGGCTGAAAAAACAATGCACTCACCGCGGCCTTAACAAAAACACCGAACATCTGGTCAGCCGGACGCGTTACAGCCTTTGGCTGTCCCGGGAATATAGCTGGGAGACCCTCGGGCAGTCATGTCTCAAGGACAAGCCGCGTGTGTGTGTATTCTCGGAGACCCGCCCCTCCTCGACCCCACCGAGCAGAGACAACTGCGAAAACTTTCCACTAAAAAGCACCGCTGTGTTCCTGCAGGTGGAGTTGGGAAACATGCGGGCCTGCCGGTTCCAGGTATTGGACACAAAATATCCGAGCGTTAGCAAGCTGCCTTATTTTATCATTTATTTCAAAAAGCCCGAATAGATTCCAGTGGTCTTTAATTATCATTCATGTCAATATTCTAATTATCAATGCATTGTTTACAACCATCTATACATGTATAGCGTCTGATATCCCACAAGACTGGTGAAAGGATCGCAATGGAGAAAGAAAAATACAAGGTCATTGTAACCCTAAGCCGTGGGCGTCTATCATAAACCCACCCTTGCACACACGAAGTAAGTGCATAATGCATCAGGAGTTGAGGTTGTGATTTAAAGCCAATACATCGGTGTTTTTTAAATGATGTTAGTTTTATTGATTAAAAAAGGCAGGCCCTGAAATGAATAATACATTTACAAAATGATATTCTGCGTTGAGATGCTGCACGAGGCTGCACAGATCTTTAATGGCCACATGGTGGAGCTCGTCCAACGTCTTTGCGCAGAAACAGCGTTAAATCATTTCTTTGGGAAAGGAGCATGCGAACCAAAGACGGACCCCAGTACCCCCAAACGAAACACAGGGAAATAACGTTTAAATGAAAGGTACAATGAATGTATACCGTGTGAAGAAAGCATACCAATAGGCACGACAGATGTTACTGTGCAAAAGTAATCAGAAATGAACACCGTTGCTCTATAATATCACATTTCATCAAAATAACAGAGGAGAGAGGGAATTACAGTCGTGTCATGGTTTATTTGAAAGCAATAACATGAAACAATACAAAGACAAACAATCATACAAATCAGAATGCTTCAATTGCTCTGGTCCATCCACTGCCGGATAACAGCGTGTGTTTTAAACAAATTGTTTGAGCGGCGAATATTTGCTCAAGGTCCGTTTGCTGCCAACTCACAAACTCAGATAGTCCGCCTGAACCCAACACCGAGATCAGGTTGGAGATGTTTGTGCTGTCCAACTGTTCCGAGTCTGAATATAAATCATCCTCCGTCCTCATCCTCTTACATGGCAGTGGCCCAAAGTCTGGCAAATAAAACTCTGGGTCAACAATATGATAACTTGTGTCCATCTTTCGCTTTTTCGTGTAGCACTGCGCGCCCTGCGGCTGTTTAGGCTGCGCGCAACAGTCTGAGTGGAAGTATCCATTCGTGACAGTAGTCACCACATGCGTGTCCAAGTCCAGGACAGTCTTTTGGTTGGCTTGCAGGTTTGGGATAGGTAACTCCCAGGAGGATTTGTCTGCACAACTCCAACAGGCTTCCGAAACCATGAGGTCTGAGTCACTTGCCGAAAGCATTGCGCAGGCCGATGCGTCTTGGTGCGCCACTTCTGCAGGCTGCCCGTTGCTCTGGTGCGCTCCGCATTGCCAAGTGTCCGACTCAACCCCAGTAAAGTTGCAGTAGAAGTCATCGGCCAACTCCGTTAAGCTCCCAGTCAATTCAAAACAGTCTGGCCGCTCGCGGACTGTCGCCACATCCTCGTATTGGTGCGTCCGTTGCGTCTGCGACAAGTTTTTGCTCATGTAAAACTGCCTGGCGTTTCTCAGTACGTACGTTACCAGTAAGTTCTTGTGGAGCTTGATGCCTCCTCTCTGCGTCCTGGAGCTTTGGATTTTCCTCAAAGAAATGGAGATCAGATTCTGTGCGTCAAATGCACACTCCATCCTCAACTGGGCCAGCCGTTCTTTTCTCTCGGTCTCTCAAAGAGGTTGTTTCTTCACTGAAGAAATATGCCTTTAGTTGAGATTCCTACTCGATTCGGGTAGACTGTGGCCATGGCGCTCCATGTCTTCCCAGTAAGGGCATGGATTTGCAACTCTCATCTTTCCTTGCCACGCCCTCAGAGCGACATTGTCCAATGGGAGGGAGGCGGTGCTTCTGTTATACGCAAATATCACTACTAGGCTCATTGAGAATGCACGTAGGAGCAGGCATGCTGCATTTCACTAAATGTGTTCTGGGCTTCTCAGTGCAGACGAAAATTTCAACAATTATTGCCCATGTAGACGACTATAGTTGAATACAATTGGACAGAATAGATATAACAGTAAATATACGGTAGAATAGTATAGAATAGATTCGAAAAGAAATTGGTAAAAGAACAAATAGGATCCAACTATCCAATAGTAGAGAGTTGTGGAGTAGACTGCAATAGAATACAACATAGTAAAGAGGAGTCAGATGGAGATGAACATAGCAGTTCGAAATGGCAACATAATGTAAGAGTGGTCAAAGCAAGAACATAGAATAAAGTAGTTAGAACACAATAAAGAACTGAAATACAAAAAATGATGAAATACCATTGGGAAGTATACAATAGAAGAACATAGTAGCGTATCATGGGATAGTATTAAATAGTACAACTAAAATATTAGAGTAACCTACAGTGGTAGTGGGTAATATAATAAGAGTTGGTTAGGGTTGAACATAGTATTCATAATTACAATAGTAGCCTATAGAATAGTATATCCTTGAGACTGGCAGACTAGAATAGAACATTATTAAGAATAATAGAAAATGACAGTGCACTTGAGTAGAACATCAAATAGAGTATTAGAAAAAGGATGTAATTGTGTGGACAGTAATACAACATAATATGCAAGCAAGTAATAATATAACACAGTAAATGACAAAATGGACAAGATCAGAATAGAGGAAATACAAAATCAGCAGATTATACATAGCAGAAATGTAATTGAAAATAACAACAGTACCATTATAGTATCCTGTGAAAACATATCAGAGGTAATAGAATGGAATAAAGACTAGTAGATGGTTATGTAATAGAATAAAAAAACAAAATCAATGTATGTGACTGATGTATAACAAAACAGAATGGAAAGCGAGCATTATAGCGTAAAGTAGGATATAACAGTTAAAAATGACACAGAGTGGGTGAAAGTAGAGCGAGAGATATAACTGCAATTGCAAAAATAATTGATAATAAATATACTGGATGTAAATATAACATAACAAAGCATATTAAAAGGAATATAGTAATATAGTGGTGAGTAATAGAACAGGGAGTAAAGAATGATAGAAAGACTAATAAAAACATTTTTAAAAAACCTAATAGGTACATACCACACTTGAGAGTTATATTCTCAAATGCAGTGATACACAATATAATATGATATTAATGAGAAATAGGAGAGAATATAATAAAGAGTAATATAGAAGAATAAAACAGAACATACAGGAGAAGCTAATGAAATAGAATGCAACATAATAGAGAGTGATGTAAAAAAAATAATAGAATGGAAGACATTTGAATGAATTTGAGAGAGTAACAGAGAGGAATAAAATGCAAAGAGAGCAAGAGAATTGAAGAGAATATGGTAGTTAGTCATTACAAAAAAAGTAAGTGAGTAAGGGTTAATAACATAGAAATACAATATTATAGTTAGTTATGACACTATATTATAATATAGTAGAGAGTCAAAGAATAGAATACAGTAAGGCAGAATATAACATGCCGCTTTACACAGTGATTGAAAACGTATCAAAAGAGGGATTGTTGTACAAGCAAATGCAAAACAAATACGCTCATAAGAGCCATGAATGAAAAAAACGCAAACTTAAATATTTCAAAGGACACAATCTTTCAAAGCGAAGCATGCAAGAGCATAAACAAGGGAGAATCAAGAAGCCAGCGTGAAGGCAAACTAAAAATGTTAGGTTTGAATTTCACACAAAGAAGTAAAATCCAAACAACAACCCGAAAATGAACTGTTGAGATAAAAGTATTCAAATAGACACGCTACTATACAATTATGTATCACATACTGTACTATACTGTATTGTTCTGTACTGAAATTACATGTTTACAAATCACACGTTTCCTTAACGCCAAATGACAATGTATGTTGTGCATATAGGTCAGGTTCACACGGACGCACACCCACACGGCTTAGTGGAAAGATTATGAATGTGCTGTTTGGAGATGACGATGATGTCATCAGGACTGCCTCCGATAATAGAAATATTGTCCCTACTTTCACATGTGTGGGGTAAAAGCTCTTTGTAGAAAGATTATCTGTCATCCTTGTCCCACATCTGTTTGTGTGCACACACGCAGATGGCTGACATCATCCTGAACACCTGGATGGGACTTTGATTTCCTGCCAAATACGTGAATCCGGAGGACAGCCACTATTATGGTTATCATGCTCTGGTAATGGTGTAGATTGGGGTGTGACATGTGTCCTCTCACTGGGATAGATTAAATGCAGAGAGCAGATTCACATCCTATTTCATGATACAGTTTGAGATGGGATGGCAGAGCATTGCGTCTTGTAGTCTCGTAGTCGTGGATCAATTTGTTTACTTTCATTTCAGGTACCTTCAAAAGTACTGTATTTAACCTTCAGAGCATTAATATAGTAACACACAGCTATTTGCTATGTCGAGATGAAGTGGAGCAATGTCTACCTGAGCACAGAATGACCTCCCTCTGTGTGCATGCAAGCTCCTCCTCGCTTCGTCACCGTAGTCAGGCCGGCAGCTGGTGCTTTTAGTGCACGTTGGTGCACGTGAGCATGCCCCACTGGTGAGGTCACTTTGGCCACCTGTCAGTGAGCTCATACAGAGGTTACAGCTGATAATAACGTCCCGATCGGCAGTATTGTTCAGGAAAAGTAGAGGGCCCATCCACAGGCCGCCGCCAGGTAAACAATGTGAGCGCTGCCGGTTCTTTCGCTGTAGTTTTCCCTATTAGCTCTGTTACCACTGTTAGCGCTGTTAGCACTGTTAGCGCCGTTAGGTGTGAGAAGCTGGCCATATTGCGAGCCGTTGAGCGGCAATGAAAATGTTTCCAATCTCGGACTTAAACCATAGTATTGTAAGATTAAAAAAGAGAGCTAAAGTATACTACAACTAGTGTAGTACAACAAAGTACAATAGCGAGA
The DNA here is from genome assembly GCA_021346845.1 of Apeltes quadracus. Classification (NCBI taxonomy): domain Eukaryota; kingdom Metazoa; phylum Chordata; class Actinopteri; order Perciformes; family Gasterosteidae; genus Apeltes; species Apeltes quadracus. The sequence continues at coordinate 12,557,362 of CM037929.1, read as the reverse complement.
GAGTAACATTTAGTGCAAAATGGATCGTCTTGCATTGCTTTTTTTCTAATGACAAAAAGCACATATAATTATTATTGGCGGCTAAACGAGGAAAGTGGTGAGGAAAGTGACCACAATGCAAGTGTGACAGAATGAAAGTAGGGGCCTAAATGTCACACTGAAAATAATAACCACATAACCGTAACAAGCATCTGATTGAGCATCACTGGAATGGAAATACACAACATACAATCTGCGAGCGACAGAGGCAAAGGTCAGACCTAATGTCAAACGGACAAACTTCCAAATTTGAAGACACTGATGTGCTTTTCTGTATTTTCAAACACTCTTTTCCCAGCTCAATGGATAGGGAAGTCAATTTACTGGTAAAAATCCATTCAGCACTACTGGAAAGAATAGGAGTATTCATTTTATGCTACGAGCTTGCTGTTTTATCTGAAATAACGTATGCTTTTTGGACCAATTTAATAAACTCGACATATAATGCATTAACCCAAAACGTGGCTTTGGTGCATGAACGGGCAGCCCACAAAAGTCTGAGTGATAATAAAATAGAATAATATTAGTATGATTCTCAATCTTTGAAAACAATATGGGCATGGTAACTCTATGAACTCTCTGTTTGTGTGTGATAAAGTACAAGGAAGATTAAACAAATAAAGTTATTTATTCTAACAGTGTTGTTGTTATTTATTTATTTCCTACCCGTACAACTGCATTTCAATCACAAACTCAGACCAATACTCTGATTTAAACTTCTAGATAAGAGAGAATAAACTCAAATGTATGCTAGGTTTGAGTATAATTCAGATAACATACCTAGAATTTCCATAAAACACCTTTTACACAATAATTCTATTGAATATATCAAGGCTGTAATGAATTATACTTTTGTTGTGATTTTTTCTTTCTAAACCACCTTCAATATAACGTAACTTAGCATCACCACTGGTGATACTTGCATAACTCAACACACCAACCTCTTTGTTTCTCGAATAGTTGACATACAAATGAGTAAAGTATAATTTCACCAAAAATTGGGAGCAAGACCAGCAATAGTCTACATAAGAATGGCAATGAACAGTTGTTTCTATTTTTGGACATACTTAGTTTTAAGAAGAGAAGAGATAACGGACACACAACCACTAACAATGCAATAACTGGTATCGATTTGAATACTGTTTACTGGTAAGTGAGCCTTTGTTAGGACAATGACCTTTACCAGTATTTAAGACAAAGAGTTTTGTAAGTAAAGATAAAATGGGACTTTTAAAATAACATCTTATAATCTATGTTTATGAGCTAAACAACCAAATACATATAATAAATGATACCAATTTCATAACTCAGAACATGTGATAGCCCACTTATTTTCATACGAGAATGTTTCTTCATAAGTATTCAACCCAAATTTACGATAGAAAAGTTACTTCATACACCCTTTAAAAAAGGATTTGAAGTGTTAAGAGAAACCTAGCCCCGCCCATCACCAGCTCTTTAAGTCCAAAAAAGAGTTTTATAAATTGTTCTTCCAGACCTTTTTTTTGTCAATAAATCTACGTTTTTAGAGTTGCTCGATGAGTCCAAAGAGAAAAGAACCCTGTTAAACAACGATAATTTAGTCTTTCAATAATACGTCTTCTTAAACACAGCTGAGATATGCAACTCTGTGGAAGATGCACACAATTACTTCAGAGGCGGTGTGCTTTATTTACATATGCAATATGCATAAGCAAGGTTACTGTGAGGGTGAAATAACCGCGAGATAGAAGGAGAGAAAGAAGGAGGGGTTTGCTGGGAGTGTGTGATGTGTGTGTACGTGTTTGTGTGTGTGGTGATGATGGAGGGGGGAGTGGGGGAAGGAGGAGGGGCGGGAGGAGAAAGGGGTGTGGGGAGGGGGGCGGGGGGGGGGGGGGGGGGGGGGGGTGGGAGCAGAAAATTGGTGTTATCAATATTTAACCAACCCTTCCAGCATATTTATGGCAGACAATAGAGGAGACCAGCAACTGTCTCATGTGAGTGGGAGGGTATTTATTACAGACTGAAATAGAGGCTGTAAATAGGAAGCTCATTGATACATCGCAACCACATTTGCAGAGAATATCTGAAGAGCCCACCACTTACATCACTCTGACAGTTGATTGTCACCAAAATACACGATTAACGTATCTGGTAATTTCACGTCACAACCACCGCGTGCATTGCACATATTCATCAGGCGAATGTTTCGACATGTGGCAAGCAGATGTATGTAATTCAATCAGTAAAGAAAGAGGAAAAAAAGAACCCCAAAAGCTATGAAAAGAGAGGGAAAAAAATAAAATGTCTGAAGCTTTTTTATTCACAGACCTATGGCCTCTCTCCGAAAATGTTTCCATGTGTTGTGTCTGAGCACACCGAGAGCAAAGAAGGAAAACATTCTCTCCTCCAAACCACATGCAACAGATTCTTTCTGAAGCCAAATAAATCAACCCTCTGCTTCAGATCATGTGACACTTTTTGAGCTTTGTGTTATTCCCAACATATCCTGTTTCACCCCCCCCCCCCCTCCACCTTCCCTCCCTTTTGCCCCCTCAACCCCCATTCCAAAGCTCTTAAACATGCACGCACACACACACACACACACACACACACACACACACACACGCATACTATACGCATGCACATTCAGAGTTTCCATTTCCTGTGCGTAAGATCACCTGTGCAGACAGAATGGCGGGCTTCAATGCGACAGGCTCAGGCAGGAAAACAGGAAAGGGAGTTCAAGGGTGTCCAACAAGAAATACTCGCAGTTAGGGGAAAACCCGGAGCTTACGACGGCACTGCAGTTTCTGAAGAAAGTAAGTAAAGTTTCACAAGTGCACTTTTGTTTTTGTTTTTTGCATCCGGGCTGGCATCATGTGCTCTACTTTTTCCGAGAAGTGCTTAAAAAATGCATTTTCTCATTTCACTGTTTTTCAACAGTTTTTTACGCTTTATTTTCTAAGTTGTTTTTGATAAATATGTTGCTGTGACAAGAGACAGTTAGCTTAGCTTAGTTTAGCAAGGCATAACAACTAGAAACCAGGTTAACGGTAAAACAGGACTGAGATAGCATCGTGACAAGTTCCGTGCATTTGTACTCGAAGATTAAAAAACGTGTCTCACGGTCTCCATTCTTGGCACTCTGGCACGGCTAATGTATTAACGTTAAATTATCATTAGGCCAATCAGTGCATTTTTACTAGATATTACTCTAAGTATGCTAAAATGCTAAAATGCTTATGATTAGCAAGTATAAGGTTAACAGGTGCACTATATTAGTTTCCCATTAGCATGCCATCATGCTAATATTTTCTAATAACACAGTGAAATCTATTGTTTTTGCTGTGATCTAAATATGATGCTGGGGCTAGTTGCCAGTTAGCTTACCTTAGCGTACAGTTCAAATTGGAAACAGCAAACTCGAAAGGTAACACTTTTAATTTAAATAATGAATGCTCTTCATCAACCAACCTGCATATTGCAGCAAATATTCAACATTACTGGGGAAAGACTCCATATTCTCCTGACGTACTCTATCATCTTCCATTTCTTTCCTCGAACACCATCCAGAGGTTTTATTTAACATGTGTTATTGTTACTTTGTAGTCCTTGCTATACGTGTCATGCCATACTGATCAATGGTGCCCTGCCCTCGGTGGGGTAACACAGTGTTCCCCTGTGCTTCTGACAGCCATCTCTGGCCCATTTACTGTCAGATAGGCTCCGCTCCCTCTGCCTGAGCTCAGATGCAGATTTATGCCAGAGCAATGCCGGTTCTTGCATATTAGATGAAAGCCTTGTTTGCATATACCCGCACCCTCTCTCTCTCTCTCTCTCTCTCTCTCTCTCTCTCGCTCCACCCCTCCCCTCCTACTCCCCCACCCCACCCCATCTTTCTCTCTCTTCCTTTTTTTCTGAGGCGTCACTTTAATATGTATGCAAATGGGCTGCGCTCCACGGGCAGATATGTGTGGAGTCCTGTCCTGCAGTCAGGAGGTGTAGGAGAGATTGTGTTTGTATTTATGAGGCATGGGCCCTGCCGCTCTTGGGAGAGAAATCGCTGCGAGTAGTGTGGTGGAGGCTCTGCAGTGCAGGCAGAATGCAGATATGCCAATAACAGAGGTCATGGTTGTCACTAATGATAAGAGGAGACAATTAGACAATAGCATAGCTGTAATGTAAACCCCCGCCCCCCCCCCCCCCCCCCCCCCCCCCCCCCACACACACACACACACACACACACACACGCACCCCTTTACACCCTCTTATACGCACATGCACACGCTCACACTCACAAACAAACAGACAAGCCTCATGCATCCCTGCTCTGGCATGAAGTGAGCTAACAGACCGAGGAGGAGATGCTTCTTCTGGAATGTTCTTTATACTGCAGCAGATCCCACCCCGCAGCTCTCCTCGACCCGGATCGGGAGTCGTGGGTGATTGGTGTGGGTAAAAGACCAATCCATCGATACCGGGCATCCCCCGGGGAGGGAAGGGGGGGGGGGCGAGGTTCACTGTCACGGGCTGAGGCAGCGCAGGCACGGTTAGGTCACCTATGAGAGAGGCCCCATTGACCCATTTCATCAGCCTGATGCTACCCAGACAGGCCTCAAAAGCGTGTGATCAATAACGCCTCTTAAGAGTGGAAACTGAAATAAATCAACAACACATCTGTAGCTCTTAGTATGTAAGATTTCCCTGGTACATGTATGTGTTTTACAAAACCCCACAAAGTGTTGTCTAATTTGGATGTACGTGAAATTGTGAAAAGAAAAACTCTAAATAACAATGAAGTGGCTGGTATTATGTTCAAGACATAATAATATCTTGGCTAGGTGCCAATCAATGATCTACACACACACACACACACGAACAGAGAGAGAGAACTGTGTGCAAATCAAAAGTCTGTTCCCTCTCTCTTCCTAAGTCTCTCTCTCTCTCTCTCTCCCTCTCTCTCTCTCTTTTAACAACACACACACACACACACACACATCCCCTTCCTCCATCATGAATAAACCATACTGTGTCTATGAGTCATATACCACCCCCACATCCCTCTCTAACCCACTCCCCCTATTTTCCGCTGCTGGAGTAAAAAACGCTAATTAAGGTGATGGCTAGCTGCAGCTCCTGTCAGCAGCTTGTGGGGGCCTCTCAACCAGGCAGGCTCCACCGGTCTCTGGTTTTAGCAGCTCTCTCCCCAACCGCCATCTCTGGAGAACCGGGGCCCCTCATTCATATTCAAGCCCAGTTGCCGGCACCTGGAAGCAGCCAGCACCACCTTCATAACCACCACACCACCCCCATAGTGTCTATCATCTGCTGTCAATGCGTGATCCCCCTTACTGCTGGTGAAACACACCCATTTACCCTTGCACGCGGGCGCACGCACACACACACACACACACACATGCTAATTCCATTTTCTCAAACTACAATCCAATTGGAACACAGGTCCAAGATAAAATACTCCCTTTAGGAGATGTGGGAGCTAGAAACTCTATCTCTGAGATGGTACAACCCAACTGATGGGTTAAATCACCCAAAGGTGGCAGAGGGAGATGGAGAGGGAGAGGCAGAGGGAGAGGGAGAGGGTAAGAGGAGCTGTGTGCCTTGGTGGACTCGCTCGGTAACCATGACAACGCAGCCGGGAGAGCTAGAAACAGGAACATACAGAATCTGTTTCTGCTGAGACTTGCACATGTGGCACAGTACTGCTTTTCCTCCGAGAAGAAGTGAAGGGGAGGCGTGTGTGTGTGTCTGTGTGTGTCTTGTGTGTGCGTGTGTGTGTGTGTGTGTGCGCCCTTATGAAACATACATGTCTGCTGCTTCTCCAACCAAGCTCACTGGCCCGTCCTAGTCACTGAGTGAGTCATAACAACACAAAGGATTTTATGGCGAAACTGAATCACACAACCCAGTGTTTTCGTGGCAGATTTTCTTTTCAGCCCCTCGACTAATGAATTAGGTGGAGGCTGCTCGTTGTATAAAGAGAAAAAAGATTTGAAAAAACAAGACGTATAAAGCCAAGAAACAGCAACATTTTCCCTCCGCAGCGGCTGCTTTTGCCTATTTTCCTTTTCCCTGTGCCTCTCCGCCGCTCCCCTTCTGCTCGTCTTTTCTCTTTCCTCCTGCTCCCTCTTTCTACAGGCTCAGGCTAACCTCCCCCTCCCCTTTCCTCAAGGGAATAAAGGTCGTAACGCAAATGATTACTCAAACCCGAGTTGCCATAGAAACGCAGTCATGTGACTAGAGCAGGCATGCATAGACCACAACAAAGAGGTGGATCAGGAACCAGCGCTGGAAAGAGCTGTAGCTCGCCTTACTGGTGCCTCAGTGCATTTCACTCAGATTCAAGCTTTTAAAAATAGGCGAGCAGCTTGAAACGCGGGGAGAGAGAAAAAAAGCAGAGAAAGGGCCTCTGAAGAGAGAGGAAGGAGAAGGTTTAATGAATCTCGGCCGTAACACTGCAGCGTGCCATATATTCTACCATTCACTAGCATACCAAGGGTGTGTCCTATTCATCATGTCCTTCTTGAGGCCGAGCTCTGGCGCCAGTTGTCTGGAATTTCTGTGAAATGGCGTCAGTTGTAGAAATGCAGAGGGTGGTGGATTTGCGCGCTTCTAAAGCAGGAGTCAAAGTATGGAACCGTAACTTTTTGGTGGGCCACACTTTCGAATGATTCCACTTCAAGGAGCAGGAGCAGCTTTGTGTTAATAGCGGCGGTGCGTTCAAGAAGTTTAACAAAGAATTAGGAAGCTGCAAAACCACATTCTAGGGGGTTGTATGAATCAGTGTAACATAAACAGCTAGGTTCACTATTTCCAAATAAGTATCTAAGTTGAATCTTGACATATGTCACCTTAAAAGAGCAAAATAAAAAAAACATCTAAATGAGAACTATAAAGGCTGGTGCGTCTAAAGGAGCAACACCTGGAGCGGAGTGAGAAGGTGACCTGCCCCGACAGGACTCACTTATCCTGCACCCAATCCAAACTCTCTGAGAACATGCAGACAACATGCCGCCCAAGCTTTACACTGAACACTCAGCCAAGCAACTATAAGGCTAAATAAGATTAAAATATGCTGTGCAAGTGACATCCAGCGAGAGTACACTTTCATCTGTCCTAAAATGAACAGGCATCGCTTTTGGTGAGCTCCCATCAAAGCGAGCCCGAGCAACGGGACGGGGGTGCATTTTTTTCGGATGAAGTCACCACACGCGCGGCGGCTGTGAACACTGCGTCCCAATGTCTGCGCTGTCTTTCGCTCGCTCTTGCCCTCTCCCACTCACATCTGCATCCACGCTTGCCTCTTCGCACCAACAAACGCATGCGGGCAAGTAGATGTATGTACACCCCCCTCCCCTTCCCACACCCTCCCACCCTCCCCCCGGGCCCCGCAATGCCCCCACCCCCACCCCCCCTCCTTCTGACGCTGGCCATTTCCCTCCAAAGTCCACCACAACTCCCATGAGGTTTCAGGCAGCAGCTGAGTGTTCAGTGATGTCTGCAATCATCCCGTGTCTAGACAATGTCTGCTGGAAGACAAGGAGATGCTCTGCAGGCTGCACTCAATGGAAGAAAAGGCCCGGGACAGACCACAATGTCATTCAGCCGGTGACGCAGTGGTTAATGAAAAGGTTAAGGCCCGACTAGGAAGCCAGCCAACAGCATAATGAAGAAGGAAAAAAAAAAAGACGGCATCATTTGGGGGGAAAGATTTCGAGTGAATTTTAAATCAAAGCCGTTGTTGTGAATGAAATAAAGGAGGAAAAAAAGGGGGTTAGACTGCAGGTTTTGTGCTTATAGCTGCTTAGCAGCAGTTCATTTTCATCCCCCAGAAAAGCCTTATGTCTCTTACCTCTATGGATACATATAAATAAAGCCAGTTCTGAGGTTTTATTCTTTAAAACTTGGTATCAAATGTCCTTGTCTTTTGTTCATGGTCTATGAAGCCTTCATAGTGAAGGGACGAAGACCAAGAATTAGGATTGAAAAGGAACAACCTTTACTTGATGGTCTCACATGAAAACTGTCAGCCAGTAAAAAAGAAAATTTTATTTTATCTGTGTAAACAAGTTAGTTATAATAAGCATGCCTGAAATTATAGGAAAAGAAAGATTTGCTGGGATTAATTACTTGAGTAAGAATGGATGACTCAAGAGGTGAGTGAAATCCACACCTCCACGAACATGTTACACCAGGTTTTCCTTTCAACATTTTGGAATAATTGTGTCTACTTTGTTGCCTTTAAAGCATTGAACTTGCATCGTTTCTTTCTCAAACAAAGTCAAGCTGTATGCCGCCCTCCAAAACCTCCCAGCCTCTTTGCAAACATCAAACCTTACGGTCAACCGTCCTCGGAATCATATTGTGGAACGACTTCTTCGTGGGACGGGGTGACAGTAAGAGAATAAAAGATCTACAACAGCAGCAGAAAGAGGTGCGGGAGCTCTGAGCATCGGCTCAAAGACACAATGGGTGGCAGTGAAAGAAAAGGCTATGAGAGAATGAGCAGGTGTGGTGGGAAAGACCCATGGGCTTCAGGGAGAGAACGGATCAATAACTAATTTCAGTACCGAGCTTCACTCGCACCGTTTTCCAATAAATGCAGGATGGAGGGAACTGCCTCGGCCCTCCCCCACTATCTCTCTTCTATCACCTTAACGCAAGCAGCCATTGGACTCCACAGAAGGAGGCTGTTTTGTCCCCACTGTTGTGTTCGCTGGCTGGGTGGATTACGTCCCTTCAGCTAGTGTATTGTATAAATATAATCCAACGTTGCCATTTTCATTTCCACACGTCCTACACGAGCGCTCCCACAACCACTCCACATATGACGTCTCTGTAACTTTCTTTTTTTCTCTCTTTTCACTCCTCTGCCTCCTCTCAACCCCCCTCCCTCCTTCCCTCCTACCCTCTCTCTCTTTCTCTCTTCCTCATTTGACCAAGGCCAGCGTTGAGGTTTTGTCGAGAGATTGAGACGGACAGGAGAGTGAAGCGTGTGTCGTGCAGGGCTGCTGCTGCTGCTGCTGCTGCTGCTGCTGCTGCTGAGGCTCTTCTCCTCAGAGGCTGTGACCTAGATAACCAAGAGGAGCTGGAGCGCTTGCAAGCCTTGGAGCCACTCCAGCTTCAGCAATGTCAGGAAGGGGTTAGTTGTGTAACACAATGTCCTATTTAGTTGGCTCGTCTCTCTCACACACACACACACACACACACACACACACGCACGCATGTTCTCTATAGAGTTCTAAGTATGTTCACTTAAGTCCTTGTTTGTGTATGAGCACATGCGAGATGTGCAGAATAGGAATAGGTTTTGTGCATGAAAAAAAGAAAAGGAAAAAGGAACCGGGTCCCTAAATTCATTTGAATTTAAACATAAGCATTAAGAATGCTTGGCAAAACTTTCCACACCAGCAGCCACTGCAGCTCCACGATGTCACAGTGAAACCATGTCAAAACATCTATGTGCTTCCTGCCGCGTTGCAGCATCACATTCCTGCTTCTTTATGTTAGCATTTGCGCAATTGGATTCTTTGGTAGGAACACAAACAGGAGGTAAATATAGAAACAATTATTTCCCTATGAAACAAGTAGCCAGAGAATTGGCGTCACATTCAGCGCTGCACTGCCACTGTCTGGTCAGCGTCGAGCTGTAACATGTTGACAAACATGAAATAATGGCAAACAGATTATTTCTGTATTGAATGAGGTTTTCAAGCGAGTTGTCGGTGAGGCAGACGCCCGTTTTATTGGTCCACCTTCATATCGGGCACGGGGTACACAAATTTCACAACACACCATCATCACGTCGAGGAGATGAAATATAGATGGAGCCTACTGCACTGGAACCACTTAAGTAGGCTGCACTGTGAATAACTAAATCTTTGACCCTGACATCTGAGATGCTGATGAGACGCAAGAGCAACACTGCCATCTGGTGGCCTCCATCGCTAAAATAAATACTGTTGTGCCTAAAAGTAAACATGCCCACATGTGTCTGGTGATTCGGCACAGAAAACGATAGGAATTAAACATTAGCCTTGATGGTTTGTTGTGGTTCATTGATGAATCATTTATGGCCAGACACGGTATACAGATGACTACGGGCTTGTTCAGTCTTTACATTAGGATTTCAGTAGTTAGTAGCTTATATTCTCAGTGCTGGCTATGCAGTGGCTTGAAGCGGTCCCAGCCAGATTTCGGGGTGTATGTGTGTTCAGGAAGAATAAAGTCTTTCAGTCTGTCGGGTAAGGGCAAGGCATTGAACCTGTCCACCAGGGGCCACGGCTGTAGGCGGCTCCGTATGAAAGACCTACAAAGGCATCGAAGAGTGGGAGGGCTGGCTTCGTACTGCACCACGCGGTCGTGCAGGTCTACCAGCGCCTGGGCGTGAGGGTGAGCGTCCCGACCGGGCCCAGGGGGCTCCAGCCTGAGAGGCGGATGCAGCGTGGGGACGTCCACCCTCGCCAAGTCGAGCAACGCCTCGGCTTGCTCCAGAAGCTCAGAACCGCAACTTCCACCAGAGCACTGCCGCAGCGCCGCCTGCAGCCGCTGGAAAAGGAGGCTGCAACCGGACCAACAGGACTCGCCGTGATGGGAACAAACCAGAGACGCTCCGCTCTGGATCAGCAGCACAGCCAGAGGGAAGAGCAGGTCAAAGTGCTCCAGGCTCGTCTGGGTGAGGGAGGGCTCGCCGTCCGCGTTCAGACAGCAGCTGGGGTCCACACCGTGGGCCAGCAGTAGCTTGGTGGTTTTCAAGCAGAAGTTACCGATCTCAGCAGCATCCTCCGCGTTGGCCTCCAGAGCCTCCTTAATCAGAAACACCAAGGAGGACTCAACCGTTTCCCCTTCTACAGTAGAGGCATTAACATCGGCACCTGTGGTGAACAAAGCATCAGTCAGAAGCACATTTTGGATCTGTTACATATACAATAGATACGTACGTACGTACCTCGGCAAGTGTGTGGCATTTAAATAAGGGACTATTTCTCAATAACTGGCTAGACACAGTAATTGTTTAGGTCCTTCATGGAACTGAGAAAAAAATACTAAGGAAAGCTAAAATAGGCGTTGCCAGTTAAAGCTTGAAAATGTGCCTTTGCTGCTTACATATAAGGGGTATTTCAGGAACAGGGTACTTACATGTCAACAAAAAAAAGGTCCTTACGTTCCAGGTCTACAAATAATAAATGTCAATGACGTTTTGGGATGATTTTCTTTGTTGTAAATATATACACATCTATATTATCATATACTGTCAATCATCACTAGGCAGGAAGCCAGTGCATCTCTCTTCTCAGAATATTCCATTCACACTCTTGGCCTTCTTTAACTGGCATAATACTATAATAATACTTTTTTAAAACTTATTTACTAAATTAAAACAACTAAGATATTTTAACCTGTTTGACAGATGACAATACACATCGTGATGCTCTGTCAAATATAAAACAATATCTGTCACTCCCAGAGATGTTTGAAATGTTTGCAGTCAGGAAACTGGACAATTTGAACTGGAAATCTGCATCAACAATTAAAAGAATGATGTTTTCCCACATATTGCAGCCTGATGTCCATTGATAGATGACTTGGATCTCAAAATGCATACTGGCAGACAGGTGTGCATAATAACACAGGTTTTGGAACGTAGTGGCTTAACACTGATCCTGTTGGAGAGGGTATTCAACGGTGGACAAGAAGACCAAGTGATGATCAAGGGTTTTACAGCCAGTACCTCGCTGAAGAAGAAGCCGGATGTTCTCTGTGTTATGCACTGTGAGTCCGTCGCTGCTGGCGAATGCATGGAGCAAAGGAGTTTTTCCTGTTGAGGCATGAGCAAACCAATCGATTCCCAGAATGAAGGAGTCAGCAGCAGAAGTACCAATCAGGCTCGCCAATGTATATTTACCATGTTTATCCATCGCATTCACATCAGCACCCAAGTCCAGCAGGGTGAGCAGGCAGGTGAGCCTCTCCGACTCCTCACTGGCGAGATCCAATGGACTGCTCTCATGGATCTACCAAAGCAAATGTATTCATATTTAAACAAATGCGTAGAAAACAGAGCAGGGACCACAAGCATGAAGAGAAGAAAAACATCAGAGTTTGACAGATGCCTCACCCGGTCTCTCTTTTCAACACTGGCTCCGTGCCCGACCAGCAGCCTCACCATGCTTGGCCTGTTCCTCAAAACCGCCACATGTAGAGGATTGTAGTAGGAGACTGGATCTGGAGGGTAGACAAGCGGTCATATTAACAAAATGATTATTTATCAGAGCATAAATATAGAGAAATCAGGTAACAGAGCCGCACTGTTTCTCAGTGAGGTTTCTCAGAGGACTGATTGTTGCCAACTGTGTAAATCTGGACTTTGTACATGTGCACATCATTATGAGTGTCAAATATGTGACTTGCAACCATTCTCACTTCATATGCTGCCGCTTCCACACAGTGTCTTTCAGATTAACGGCACAAGCTATTCTTATACAGGAAGGATGACAAATACTTCAAAAAGGAATAGAAAAGCTTGAACATGTTTGCATGCTACAAGGGACAATTTATCAATGTTAACTTTCTGGAAATAGGTATACGAGAATTGTAAAAGATGAATAAAGCAGCCTCTGCCAGGTTTCCCTAATTATGTCCCTGGGGAAAGACATTTTTACTCCCACTAGAGGTCACCATGGAAAAAGTCTGGCTGTGCACTGGCAGGTTCACAGCAGCATCACTGCTGAAAGACATGCTGAACTTTCAGTTGCAATTTGCTAAAGAGAGACTTATTCACTTGAGTGTATATGTACGACAACTAGCCAATTTACAATATATCTGAAGACATAACTTATTTATGTTTCCAAATTAAATACATTCATTTTGCTAATCACCCATTAAAACTAGAGCAAGATTCGAGCTACTGTAGAGGGCTGGCCAGTACAGCATATATTTCTATAGGAAAAAAAGTTTTTAAATTAGATGTCACTTCCATGGTGTGCTTGGGCCTTGTTAAATAACAAAGTATACACATGCTGCTACAGAAACAAGTCCTTGATATGCAGTGCCAGTCAAAGGTGTGGACAGGCTTTCTCATACAGTTGGTGTACACCGTCAATCTCCCCGTGTTCCACGCTGGGATTGACTTGGATCAGCCTCCCTGCAAGTCTCCTAAAGATTACATTACATGTCATTTAGCTGACGCGTTTATCCAAAGTGACTTACGTCGCAAAGATAAGTGGTGTAAGTGGTGTGACTGACTGATTTAGTGACAAAATAATGTATTAGTTTTAAAATAGTCATCGGTAAAAAGAAGAAAACAAATCCTTGTAGATGTGAGTGTAACATAAATGCTTCCTTGTGCAAAGTGCAGTGCACAGGAAGTCAAGTGGGCTTGAGTACAATAACCAATAATAGTGATTCCTCTAGCCTGGCTCCTCCTATTATTTTACTAAAAGTTCATGTATTTACAGCACACCTCGAAATTATTTCTCACCTTCAAAATTCAGATCAGCTCCGTAGCGTAAAAGGATTTCCGCTGCACTAACCAGTCCTCGCTCTGCCACCTTAAACAGAGCATAGCTAATGCCTTCCATAAACATGTCTGACTGGGACTCCCGCTCCAGGAGCTCTGCTAGAGAGCCACAAACATCAGACTGATCCTCAGGGCTGCGGACTCTGGACACAAGGAGAGAAACAAGTTTACGTTGAGTCAAACCATTTTTTTTAAAACAAAACAACATATTCCAGTTATAAATGGAAAATTAGGAAAGGTAGTTTTGTTGCTATTGATCAGGTTAACAAATAAACATTAGTTCTTATTCCATCTGTCAAAATTAATTTTTCACAATTACTCAATGGTAAAACAGTAGTTTAAATTAAAGTGTGTACACAACTAAAGAAGTAATCAAACGCATTCAAAGACATAGCTTTTCTTTACCGGTCCTTGTGACTGTCGTCTCCTTCCTCCAGTCCAATAACACACATCACGGCATCGACCAGCGGCTGATACTCATATATGATCCTACGAAACCCATGGAGGAAAGGCATGGCTGCTCCACTCTTTAACAACTCGTGTAAGCCAATACCTGGAGAACAAATTAACGAGAGAACACAATTCGTATCAAGGACTTGTCATCAGATCAACTTGCTTGAATCTCATCCTGCCAGGCTAGTTAACATAAATCACCTGATCAGAGAAGTCAGGAACAAACGATTGTAAAAAGAAAAAAAAAACATTATTTAGGTAATTATTATAATCTGAAGGAATAAACTGAGTATTATTGGTGTCAAATTACAGATCATTTGGGGCACAAGGAAAACAGCACGATATAATCTGGGTGCGTCTCCTTCTAAATGATTTACAGAGTGATCCCACCCACCAGCAAGGGAGTTTTACATTAAAGCACTTATTTATTTCGTTTATTCTTTTCAAAATAATGCTTTAATTAAGGCAAGACTACGTTAAACTGCGCGTTACAACTCATACTTAACGTTTTATAAAGTTAAATGTATTAATGAACGGACGTTGCACTTTATTCTTGACGTTAATACACGTAGATGATTATTCTACACGCAAACTGCCAGGGAAAATGTACGTTAATTTAGCAGACAAATGTACAACGTTCCGGCACAGGTGGCTTAAATGTATCACTAACTTTCCTAGATTAGAAATTAACGTTGAAGGTGTGAAGATACATTGTTTTAAAAAGGCAAGTTGTTATAAACTCACTCAGATAATTTACGCCAGTTGTACTCAAAACAAGAAGCTTCCCGTACGCCGACGTCACTGATTCCGACGGTATTTTCATTCCCCCTTAAACACAAGACGGAAACGGTGGTTCCTCTTGACGCTGTGCGGTAACTAACATTTCTTCAGAACTTAGCAAGGAATCCGCCAATAAATTTAGCAAACAGGCATCTGACGTATCACCAAGGCAAGGCGAGTCAAGGCAAGGCAATGTATTTGTAGCACATTACAACAATAAGGCATTTCAAAATGTTTCACATAAAGCCACTAAAACACCAGGCAAAATATAGGGAACATTTCGAAATAATTAAATAAAATGTTGTATTACGAAGGTGCCTGTTTAAAAAAATAATTTATGTGACAAAACACAAAACACACAAAACACTGTGTTTTTGACTAATGAGCATGTAATTGTTTCACATTTCTATTCAAGACCTATTCAGACCGTTTTTATTATGACTATTTCTTCCAGAGATGAAGATATTGATTTCCATCGGCATCCATGTTTGATAGTCTTGTAGACAAAATGTGACCAACAAGATATTTTACCAACACAAAAGTTTGCTTTTTCCATATGGCACATTAGTCAGACAGTAGCATTCCAATTATTAATCCTTTGACGAATACTTTTTATACTCTCATTATTCTAAAAGCATCTGGTTGGTAACAGTTTCCTTTGTCCTGTTCAGCAAACAAATCCTTGTTTGAGGACAGATGGCTTGCTTTGAAAGCAGTTGAGCAGTGCTCCCTTCAGAAGATATCCTTTTTACCACATCTGTGTGTCTGACTTTGAATGCCGTATTGTGATGAAATTGCACATTTTTCAGTAAAAAAAAATCTGATTGTTCAGTTTATGTTTATAAGCTATTTGGGCAGCATTATGTTAACGCTTTATGTGACGGTCGTACTGCACCTGCATTGTATTATACTAGGTCACTAATAATAACCAGAGATTATATTGTGTAAAATGCCTTTAAACTATATGATAATCATTCTAATAATTTGACTGTGGTTCTGTATGCTTTTCATTAGGTAAAGTACAATATGTTTAGTCATTGCAAACCAAAAAGTGGTTGATTTAAACCCAGTCTTTAGGTGGCAGCAGTGCATCGCGGGCCATCACAGGTCTCCGGGTTCTGAATCAGTGGTACACATTTGTACTGCACGAGCACGGGTGCACAGTCTTGTGTTTGTCACATGCACAGTGATAAACACAAGCCCCTGTGTAAATGTATACCTGGGAATAAATGCAAACAAGAAGTCCTGGGAGAATCTGTTTGCCATACTGATAGCTCATCCTATAAAGTAGGAAACAGATTAATCAAAGCTTGATTAATTCTAATTTTGTCACTTCCAAGAAAATTAGTATTTTCACATCCAGTCACCCGATCAATAGAGTGTTGTTCCCGGAACACATGGCAGGCTTCTCAAAATCCCTCAAATGTGGCTAAAGTCTCTTTTGCTATTGTCCAAACACGCTCAATTTATTCTCAATTTCCGAGGCATGTGCTCATGAATAATCTACTTTTCCTCTCCTTTAACAAATCTGCCAGCGATGAGTGCTTAAGACTTTGTGCACACACCTGTCAGGGTTTCCCCGGGTGGAACACACAATCTCTTCTTTTCACTCGGAGGTTAATTTCTCAATTTTCCCACCATGTGGTCGCAAGAGCATACTGTTTCTTGTCAGACAACCAAAACAGTAGGTGGCACCACACATCTGGTGTTTAACCATGACACCCCTCAGCTGCAGGGCCCCCATTTCCAGTTCTCAGGCTCAGCACTCATGCAGTTTCTTGAGGAGGTTTAGAAACATCACTATGGCAAAGCGATTATCAAATAATGTTCCCAAAACGTTGCATTTTAAGTGTCTGTTGTAGTTTCATTTTTGGTCCTTTGTTAAAGCTTAAAAGTTAACTGAAAGTATTCAATCCATCAAAAAATATACTTAGTCACTAACATTTCATAGACTCTCTTAATACTATGGGTATTGATGGATAAGGGCGATGGTTAAAAGCAAATCGTTGCTTTGTCATTTTTTATGTATCTAGTTTCGAGCCGGATTGGTAGATTCGAGGCAAAGAGGCACAGCAAGAGGGGAGATAACTGCAGTTCCATTCCTTTACCGCTTCCAAGTAAATTGGCACTTTATCAAATTCAGGCCCCATTTATCAATACAAAGAACGGTATCGAAATTACTTTGTTGGCCACAAATCGTGGGAAATAGATTGAGCCTCCCTTGAAACAAGGCTATCATTTATCTGGTTCACATTTCCTCCCGAGGTGAGAGGGAGCAGGACACAATAAGACTTTTATTTGTTCCCTGGGTGATAGATGTAACCCCTCCGAACCGCTGATCAACAGATTACCTCAAGTAAAATAAGAATCTATTAAACATTTAGACCTGTTACCCTTTGAGATCCTCTCTATTTCCATCACCGCGTGCTGCCAGGGGAGCTGGAGGCACGGTGGCTGTGCCAGCGCTGAGGAGATTCACACAGCCACAAAGTATTCCGGGCTTCGCAAAAGCTGTCTGCTTTGTCCCGGGAGGCTGATGCATAAAGGAGAAGTTAATTACCATGGATACGGAGTACTTTTAAGATGTAATGAGAGAGAACACACCGAGAACCGTTCTGCTCCTGAAAAAAGCTGCACGGTCTGAGGTGAAAGGTGATTGAATAGCGGCTGCGAAGATGAAAGTGGAGGCGGAGAAATGATAATGGAGCGGCAGAGCATTGTGGTTTGGTTTCCTTCAGTTCCATACAGAGAGCTGGAATTATCAGACCAGCAAGTCTGGGCCTAATGTCCTTTTGTGCTGGCAGTGCATTGCCAAGTGAAGATTGCGGATGGAAATAATCAGCTATTTTAAAGGTCAGAGGAAGTCATAAGCACACCAAAAGTAGACTGTGACACATTTTTTAAGTGATAAGAAAGCACCGTCTGGTTGTGGAAGAATGAGGAGAGTTAACCTTATTCCATTCACGCTATCATGATTGCTCAACTGTCTGTCAAATATAATGTGCTCACATGCAGTCAACCACCTCTGTAGGAAACTCTTTGCTCTGGCTAACATACTTTGAGACAGAGGCAGAGTAATGTATTCAGTTCACTGTGGCCTGATTACATTGAAATATTCACCCTTTAAGAGTAATGTGTTGAAACAATCGTACATTGAATCATATTAAAGCAGCAACAAGTTCATTTTGCGCACACAGTGAAACAGAAGCAGCAGAAAACACTGAGGTCTGATCTGGTTTGAAGGTGATTTGGTTTTTGCCTTTACACATCAAGTCGACATAAAGCAACATTAATAGCATTAATTTGGACGTGTGTGTCTGGCCACTGGCAGAAAGGTGTTCAATTATTCATTCTTATTTTATCTCTGTTTTCTGGTCTCTTCTAAGTGCTCAGTCAGCTAGTTGCTACGTGTGCTTCTCTAGCTCGCAGGTCATTTTTAGAATTCCATTTAAAGGTAAACTTTACACACTTTGACTGCAGGAAGTTTCTGCTCCCAGGCAACAATTAGTGAGGCACACAAAGCCCTCCGTAAAAAGCCAAATTTAAAAACCTCGGTAATTAGTTGGCAAGCTTTTGGAAACAGCAGGTTAATTGTTTTTTGGCTAAGAAAAGCTATCTGGCTAAGTATATAGCGTCATATTCAATGGATAGATATTAGATATTTTTTTATCTACATTTTTTTGTCAAAATGTTTTACAGTACACTTAAAAAAAACAGAAAAGGGCTAATTTTGCTTTTGGTGGAGTCAAAGGACAAATTATTTGGAACTAAACTAGTGAATTGCAGCACTGCGGCCTATAGGAAGGTCACCCTTTGCCATCCCTCGGGGCATCAGCCTTGAAAACAGAGTGACGGCCCCAGAGAGGCTGATAAGTAAATACAGTTTTAATGGGCTGTGAATGGCTAGTGGTAATCTGCGCAGGCGGGCAAGTGGGCAAGGCACAGAGGGCGACCGGGCATCCGGCAGTGGTTATTATTAATGCTGCCATACATCAGATAGGCCAGGAGAGGACAATGAAAAGTGGTGATGAATTTAAGGTCTACTGTCTACTAACTGACTGCAGGACAACACAGCGAGGCCGGTTAAGGTCATAGATGAAGGATACCACCCCAAAAGGAGACACAGGGGACAATTCATCATAGAGGAGAGGATGGTATGTACCACAGGGGCTTACAGGACGGAAGGTCATGGGGGGTACACTGGGGTACTTTGGTGTCTTTCTATTACCCATATGGTGCTCACATAGATGTATCCCACAGTATCAGGAAGTTGCTTTTGCAGGAAACTAAACGTGCAAAATTCCAAAGTAAAATCTGAAGTCTGATGTCTGACAGGGGAAATGCAATGTGTTGTATGTTCGTGCATCTGACATTTACGTCTTCCAGATCTTTTCCCAGACATCAAAGGCTTGATACCTTTCTACAGACATCAAAGTCGTACGACCTGCCTGCAGGAAGGTCCGCGGATCTAAACGTTGTGCATGTCAAGACACCGACGGTTCTTTTAGAATACAGCCTACAACTGCTCTGCCTATTTCCAAGACCTCCATTCTTTCCTAATACAATGTGACTGAATCACATTCAGGATGGCGGTGCAGGGTGAGTTTTTACAGCCGAGGAAATGAACTTTCCATGTGCAGGACTGACAGGGTTTCAGCTACTTCTCTTTAATGACTGGACGCCACGCAGGCGATGTAACCCGAGTCATTCCGGCTCTGTCTGGCGCTCGCTCTGATTTCCATGCCTGCAGTGCGGTGCGGGCTCCGGGGGGATTGGTTCGAGAGTTAGATTATAGACAGGCTACTTTTGTGTGAGGGATGTGCCAGGTCAACCATTACGGCTAGGGAAGTGACGGCTCTACATCAACACGTTTAATGCTTCTTCCAGATGTACAGGAGTGGAAGAGTTTCCACGATCACATTGCACAAATTTAGGAGCGAGCAAAAGCTCGGCTCCTTAAGGAGCAAATGGAATTCAAAGTGAACTAGAAAGGATGCCTTAAGTAAGGACAGATGCTTGGGCTGTAACTATGATTTAGTGTTTGAGGGGTTTGTAACCTGCTCTTACCTCCAAAAACATCTTCGCGGGAGCTTAAAGGAGTAGTATTCACACTGTTGTGGTGAATGTAAGTAGTGATCTGGTTGATTTAATTCCTCTATTTCACAGGTCTTTGTAGGACACGTTATTTCGCAGATTTTTCATTTCACTGAAGTTTAGCTGAAGTAGGGCTTGCAAGCTCTTTGCATGTAACTGAAGTATGTACAATTTGTGTTTTTGCTGAGATCAGTGTACCAGTAGTCAGAACATGTATTTATATCTCTCTATAAAGTATCATTACATTGTACACATCATGTTTGCTATAAAATGGTCAGGTTAGTATTTGTCGGAATTTTTCCACATGATCTTTCTTTGTGAAATCATACGTACCAGTGCATTAATTACATCTCAGAACAGCATATGCGCATCTTTCTCACAATCAAAGTAGAAAGCAACAGAATGTTAGATGCTCGCTTGCAGTGATCGCAGCATGGCAGACAGGCATAGCTATGCAACAAACTCTCATGAACAAAATGATTGGACTGGTGGGTGACTTATCTAATATTTCTGTATTGAGTATTTGTTTTTCCCCTCAGACCATCTGGCCTCACAGTGTAATCGACTACCAGACTTCAGTTATAAACCATATTTAATTTCGTTTTCATTTCTGACATTTTGGACTTGCAGCGAATTGGTTCAAATGCGACTACGTCACTGTTTAAAGTAATGTATGAAGCTGCATTAGAGATGATACGGCCGTAGAGACATATTTGCCAAGGGCAGTATGCTATTGCTCCAAATTTTATGTTTAGGGGATGATGTTACCTTATGAAAAGAGCATCTAAAGTTCAGGTATATTTAGAACATATCAAAGGTCGCCAGAGACAGATGATGCATGCTGATGTCATTCATGGCCTCTCGTAGGACTACGTGTGTTAAAATAAATGAACAAAGAGGTCAATTACAACAAAGACACCACAGCTCACCAAACTGTGGATTTGCAGGCGTCGCACCGCTGTGATCACTGGTTTCTTATTGGCTCTTTACAGAGCCCGGCAGTGTTAAGTGTCCTTTTGCTTTTCTGTCCTCCTGCTTCACGCCTGAGTATCGGTGTTCAGTTCAGTTCACAGGCCACACGGGGTCACTGGTGCATATCGAGTGGCGTAATCAGGCAATCAATTGGACATGTTCAAACAACTTCTCAAGTTCTTTTTTTTTTGCCCACTGAGGGCAACGGTAAAAGGTGAGAAAGGGAACGGCATTTCTCCAGGAAGAATATTTACGATTAGAGGTAAAAACACACCTTCGGGGAGATGCCTTTTGGGTTGAAGGTGAATTAAATTGGTCAACAGTGAACATACGCGTGAGTATTCTCGCCCCATCCTCAGACGTGTTGCTGAAGCGCCCCGAGCCTCTCTGTGTGTGTCGGTGCCGGTTATTGTCACAGCGCGCTCTCTCTCTCTCTCTCTCTCTGTCTCTCTCTCTCTCTCTCTCTCTCTCTCTCTCTGTCTCTCTCTCTGTCTCTCTCTCTCTCTCTCTCTCTCTCTCTCTCTCTCTCTCTCTCTCTCTCTCTCTCTCTCTCTCTCTCTCTCTCTCTCTCTCTCTCTCACTCTCTCTCGACGCGCATTGGACGCCTGTCGGTGCCTCAGCGCCAGTGAAACTGTCGCCTGTTTCCTTTCTACTTAAACGCCGAAAGATGAAGGCTTGAAAGCGGACTTTCGCAGCTCATTTTGAAGCGCTGGGTGCCAAAGTGGAATCGGAAGCGGATGCCGGCACGTTCGGCTCCAGGACCAGAGCTCCGCGCGCTCTGCAGCGCGCCGCTGGAGTTTCGCTCCGGAGTTGCTGCCTGCTGGGCGTGGATACGCTGACCTGTGTGGGAATTTAAACCTCTTTACTTTTATTCACTATAGCATAGTGCCGGGTGGGAACCCGCTTCGGTGCATGCCCAGGTGTCGCGCTTTACGCACTGCAGAGTGGCCGGTCAAGCGGAGACAAAGTGACCAACTGAGGACAAGGGAGTGAAATGTTTTCCATTCGTGTGGTTAGGGAGAAAAACTGTTTTTGGAGAACCGTTGTGAAGATGTAAAGCGACGCTGGTTCATTCTATCGGGCGCCTGAGTGTTGCTTCTGGAAATGCTTCAAGGAGTGATGCAAAGTTTATTCTCTTCGGGTCCTTAATTTTCCAGAAAGAAACAACTAGATGAGACGCAGTTCTTTCATTTGCAAATGACCAGATGAGGCATAACATATTTTTTACCAGAAAATATGATTTTTCAATTCCTACTGCAAGACGGACTTTTTTCCTCTCAACTAAGACATTTCGACTTCCGCCTGATTTGGGGGGGATTGTTTTTTGCATTCAAATGTTCCTACGGACTCAAAGAAACATGTTGCATATTCTTGGACTCCAGTCGGCGGTGTTACTTTTTGCAGGTAAGCACAATAGAATTCAATTAACCTTTGTTCCTTCTGTTCCATTGTTACAACGGAGGGTACCTGTATGAAGAAGTTCAATTGAACATTCGCCAGCACATATGACGAGTTCAAGCCAGGTCTCTGGGACAATTATGCTTCCTGATACACAGCCGAGTCAATCTGAGCCACGTGGTGTTATTTTGCGCGGTGAAGTTATTCTGCGTGACAAAAATTAGAATATTGGTTCAGACATGTGTTTTGGAGAGGCCACTGCACCAGCACAACATATGCAGAGCAGCTCTGGCCTTAAATAACACTTATCTCATGAATATGTCAGCGTCACAGGGACTTTTTTGTGCCACAGAGGCATCGATGCTTATTACTTCTTGGCTTGTAACATCAACGCTAATGATCAGTTGCAGAGCACTGCAATGGTGAGATATCGAATCACAACTAGACATATCACCATATATTATGGACATGAATAGTATGTTGGGATATTTCTTCTTGCCAAAACACTGATCTTTTAAATTTGTCCAGTGGAGGCCTACAGCCAGTATGTACTATGATCTGAGGGAAATTATTCCCTTCTGTCAGTCTTGTTTAAAAAAGGGTTGAGTAATCACAACATTGTCTTTATGTTTAGATATTTTCCGTTTGGCAGCTGAAATTCAGCATTAAAATCAACTGCAATGAAGAACCTATTTCTTATTCCGAACACAAGATGTCTGCCTTCCTGTTAAGCCTGCAGGCCAAGAATAATCACCTGATTATATTCATGTAAAAGCCCCGAGCTAATCAAAGTTATGGTCCAAATAACAGACACACCCATGCATGTATTTATTATAGAATTAGAGAAAAGAGCTATCTCTCAGACTGCATTTCACGCGCTATTGTGCACGTACACCTTGATTATGCTTCTTTCTCAGCGCTCTGAGAATGACTCCATGTTTTGACACTGCATCTATTAAGTGTGCTGACTCACCGCTGGACGCTGCACGGTAATGATGTTGCCGATGTGCAAGAGGCCGTCTCAGGCTCATCATCCTCGAAAAATGGTGTGTCCTGACACACATTCGCACTGTGAACAGTGATGGGACTTGATAACACACGCCAGGAAATGAGAGGATTAAAATCCATGGAAGAAAAATGTCTACACAGCATAATGAAGCCATAATTAGACAGTGAAACCTTCTGGTATTCTGTTGTGGCTGTGACTACACACTTTGTTTGGATAAGCTCACATTCTATCAGCCGCGAGAGAAGACATAGTGCCTAGAAATGTCTTGAATAACATTTCACAGAATAAAGTAAAGATAAAAAAACATTTTCCTTAGACAACAGGCCTTACTTTATTCATTTAGAGAAGTCCTAACTTATGATTAAACCTGCTAGATGTGTTCCAGTGAGACACCTCGCTGGGGTTCCTGAGTGGAATATCCAATCTTGCCCTCCTTTGGTCTTCTCCTTGAGCTTTTACATCACCAACAGGGAATCAAGCAAGGACAGCCTTCAGTGTTCAACTTTACGTTCTCAGCACCGGGCCTCCTCTTGTCCCCACTGTGTCCGTCCACATTTGACCAACCCTGCAGAGGTTCTTAGGTTCTTTCTCAGCGGAGAGTGTTTATCTGTAATTGTCCCTGAAAGACACACTGCTGTGGTCCTGCACCCCAGCGCTGTGGCACACATCCAGCTCCTCTTTTCTGGCCTCTGTCAGAGTTTTAGCTGTGAAACTAATGTCCTTGAGCAAGAACCAACCAAGAAATGAGAGTGTCGACGGCAGAAAATGGTTTGTTTTCACTGAAAAAGCGAAATATGACACAAATCAGTGGACTAAAAGCCTTCTGTATAATATATAACATCCTGCTGAGAGAGCATGCGATATGGACTGTTTTTGTTTATTTTGTTAGTTGCACTATATCAAATTGGAATTAAACCAACAGCAGTTTTTTTTGTTAAATTAAAGATAACCACAAGCCCCAATTTCAACAGCGTTGTTTTTGTTTTTATTTTCTCATGGTGTTTTATAGCAATCAATGATTTCAGAAAATCTCATTGCGAACCACTAATCTCGAACCACGAACAGATTATTGGTTATATATTTATAAGAAGCAGATGGTTGTTAAATTGTAAATGAGTCTTCGTCTTAATTGAACTTGCGCTGGATAAAACTTGGAATCTTTCTTCCTTGTGAACATGAAAAAATAACAATTAATTGGTAATTTTTATCAAGGCGTTTTCACACCTACGCTTTGACTACGTTGTGGCACGTTTTTGGGATTTGTGATGCAGGGTCTGGTTAAGAGGCCGATTTTTCCCCTGGAGAAAAATCAAATTTTGGTCGAGCTCGGGTGTATTTTTCTGAAAGGGAGAAAAGAAAAGACAATCACAGCAGCAGCAGGACGTAAGCAGGGTTTGGGCTTGTCTGCTGTGTGGTTAACAACCACTGCAAACGTTTTACGCCATTGGTTTGTCTGTCAAATTGAGGTCCTCAGTTTGCCAACGACTGTAAACACACTGAGTGGGTGGACTCTCAAGTAATTCTCTTGTATTGTTCCTTTACGCTCATAATTCTCAAAGTGTGTGTGCGGGAGGGGTAGATGGTAGCTTTCCAATCACGGAGTAAAATAAGCGTTTTTTTTTTTTTTATTTGAATCCCCTATAAATTCATCTATCATCGGTGTAATGTCCTACGATATTCCCACAAAGCACTTGAGCCTTGTGTTTATTGGCTCAGTTTTACCGCCATGATCTCACATTCATTTAATCAGGTTTCATAATTAGGAAAGGTGAATGGAGAAAATCGGTGTAAAAGCTTTACACCGATATCCCCTAATGAGAGCGAGCACAGACACTGCGTCAGCATGTTGCAGTGTCTGTGCTCTCTCTCATCAGTGCAAAGTTGTGTCTGAACAGAGGACCCCCCCCATAAATCTGTCAGGGAGTTCACAGCCACACAGTGTTTGCCTCAGTGTCGGCGAGATATGTTGAAAACACCAGGGACCGTCCGTTTTGTGTCTGCGGGCTTTCTCAAACACCTGCCGCGATGAAACAACACACAGGGTTGCCAAAATTGTTATGACAGTGCACGAATAACGTGCACAAAAAAGGGTTGAGGCAGTTGACTCAAAGTTCCAATTTTCGACCTGACGATTGGACTGGAGGACTAAGGAAGTCTCTAGGACCCTCTCGGGACCTCTGGGTACCAAACAATCAGTTTCACTAAACCAATGGAAGCTTTGACACAATATGAACATCATAAAATGTAATAAAGATTCATCTTCTCAGCGTCATAGATGTTTGCACAAAGAAAACATCCTTGTAATCCGTTCAATAGTCGTCTAGACGTTCAAATTAAAAAACCTAAAATGTCAACCTCAATGTGGCGCTAGAGGAAAAGCCAATCATTAGTGGTTCATCCTCTGGGGACGGTGACCACTAGCAAAGTCGCGTTTTCACAAGAGTGTTTCTTGCAAAATTACGAGGCTGAATTAAACAATGATGAAAATCTATATAATAAGTATAACATACAATTTATAATTAGTGTGTTTAAAATGGTTATTTTGTTTCCCTAACACTCTACAGCTTAGTTTAATCAGAGCCTGGTATGAAGTTTATTATGATTGGCTTCAGCTCTTAAACGATGTGTCAGTGTTTTCTTTTCACCCTTTGGTTTGCTTAGCGGGCATTTAACTCAAAACTTGTTAAACTAAAAAGGACAAAGCCTCCATGCACACTCAACAGTGTGTGGAGATATGATGCTTTATATCTTGCAAATAACGTCCCTGAAAAAAGACATATACATTTGCTACAATTTAACCTCCAGCTTTACTGCCCATATTTGCATTAAAGGAGAAAATTCATGTGTATTGTTTATGGTAATATGAAATCTATTAAATGATAGTATATTAGAAGAAAAACACTAGATATTAAATGATTGTAGCCTAAGAGCGAACAAAGAGAACAAATAACTCGTAGCTTATCTTTCTATAATATTAGATGTTAAGCTGATATATTCTGCATAAAGGTAACAAGTAAACAATATAAATACATGCAATATGCTGCAGGTGGGGCAGTTAACATCAACATCTTTTCCGATTTTTTTTTTAAACTATCTGATATTAATAATACATACAAAATCACATATTTCGTTTAACAAATATTGAGGCATATTTTCTGTTTTTCCAACATCTATGACATACCTTTTCATTTGCTATTTCTTAGCAAAGTCGTGCTTCCGTCCCGCCTGCATCAATAACTCGATTGGTTATGCATTTTCTATTTGAATTGTCACAATCGGGGGGCTGGAACAGCAGTCTGTCACTGCATCTGAAGGAGGAGCACCTGGTTGTGTGTAGCGCTGTCGCTGTCTATCAGAGGCATCACAGCTTAATGCATTAGAGGCAGCGATATGACAGGTACATATTGTCACGGCCCATTGACTTCTTCATCGGCTGGCTGATTGATCGTCGAAGATTGTGTTAAACGGGAGCCGTGTGCCTCTTTGTGGCTAAGAGTTGTGAGCTCATGCAGCAATTCCAAACACCGACTTTAAAAGCAACCACGCATTTTTAATATGGAAGTATTAGTTATGTCCCTTGTGCAGTCCAGTGGTTTTAAAATAAACCCTGCTGTCTGCTGGAGGTGCGGTTGAGCCCTCTCGTCTGGCACAGCGAACCAACGGGCCTGCATGAGGAGCGACTTACGGTAGATGGAAAGGTGACCGTGCCCCTGACGCAGTACCTTTTATATCCTGAAACAAATTGCCCTCCCATAACATAAAAAACTCTTTTGCACACACAAATGAATCGCTGTGTGAAATCATCACATCTCTTGCCAGAGAAGCAGTTCACAGATTCAAATTTTATCTAATGCACCTTTCTGTTCAAGATATAATTATGTGAATGATCACGTACATGCTTTATTATTATTATCGTTAACATTTCTGTTAATAATATTGCTTTGTAGGAACAAATGATGACCAATATACATAGACAGAGCAACACAGCAATATCAGCTACCATCTAAACAAATAACTAATAATCAACTACCACATATTTTTACACATATGTCCTCTGCAGGGAAATTAATGAATATATTTACTGAAAGTAAATCTTAAATTAATGTTAAAATTGTATTTCAGTCATAATCATCACACAAGCACTAGGCCTTGTCACTAATGTTGTTTTTAGTAGATTTAGTTTTTATTGCTCAGATCTGCTGAATCATGTGGGCCAATATGACGGCTGAAATTAGGTTCTTGATGTGTATGTAGGACCAAAGTACGGACTTAAAACAGTGTCACTGTGGCTGAAGGGCAGAAACATCCGCATTCAGTGAAAGACCTTTTTCAGGACGCTTTCAAACTGTTTTGGTCTCCACAATCCCCTCAGGGAAATATCTCGCTCTTTACCGGCTAAATGCGCCGTTGTGTTGATTAGCCAGTTGCTATTTGTGTTTGTCTGCTCTTTTGTGGTTCGCAGGCTGCGAGCACTGGGTTTAACGTCGAAAACCGCTGCAATCCAATCGCAAACGCAGCTGATGAGATTGAATTAACAACTGAGTGGAAAACGTTCTGAGGGAAAGCGGAGTCTGTTCGGTTAGTCGCACTCCATTGTTAATATAAAAATATTGATTGCTTTTAGCTTTAATAAACATATATATATATACATATATTTATAATACAAATATACATATACATATATTTATAATACAAAACTAGGGCTGCTTGCAGCATAAGCGAACTAAGCGGCTGCTTGGGGCCCCCTGGCCCCAAGCAGCCGCTTAGTTTGCTTATGCCTTGGGCCGGCCCTGCATAAATACATCCACAGAACAATCATTTGTTTATTCATTACAACTCGGTTCAGTTTAAATGACCTAAAATAAGCTCTTCGTCCATTGGCTGCATGCTGCTCTGAGTAATTGGAAGGGCTGCGTTCTCAATCAGCAGCATCTAATCAGGGTGAAAGTAATGGCCACCTCAGTGTACAAGTTGGACAAAAGTTGCTCGGACTTAATGAACTCCCCGCAGAGAACTCAGTGACTCAGCGCGATTTGTTCTCATCGACAAAGATCCCGAGAGTCCTCTCACGCACTTTCCGGATCTAATCCGTTTGTGATATATATATTTATGTATATATCGTGATCTTGTTTCATGTGTGTAGCAGCAATTTCACGCGGCGGTTCCCCTCGCTGTCCCGCAGCCTGCGGCCTTTTTTTTTTATTATTTTCATTTCAGCAGCCTGGAGGGTTGATGCCTCTTTGTTTGTCTCACCCCCGGAGGGCAGTAAGCTGATGATAAAGGAGGATTTGAGTTTTTTTCCGGTCACAACATGGACACCGCGGCAAAAGGCGAGTCATCGTCCCCGTGGGGCTCAGCGGCGAGGCAGCGGCAGAGCTGGCAGTTGCCAAATGTATAGCGACATTTTGTGTTTCCCAAATTACAACTATTGAGAAGGCCAACATTTTAAACTCGAGCAAGTATCTATGAAATAGGATTGAACGAATGTGGCCAACATATTTATTGCATGTATTTATCACAACTATTGACTGATTTTATGTATTCAAAAATGTATTTATTGCAAAACATTCATGAAAATTACACTTGAAGGTTCTTCATCACCTGGATTCAGTGATGTTTAATATTTGGCAGCAGAAATGCCCAACGTGTTATTCTGCTACTCTGGACTGCAGCAACTGCTTACGGGCACCGCGGCGGCACCCAAAAGTCAGAACTAAGAAGATAATGAAAGGGAACCCTGCAGGGTAGACGTTCCAAAATGTTGGCTGGTTGCGGATGACTGACTTCTGCTGATTTAAAACCTCATAATTGACTCTGGCCGTTATTGGCAGGCAGTGAAGGGAGGCTAATATGGAATTTGCATCCATTAAAAGCTTAGCAGCATTAGAAAATGTTTTAAACAAAATGGACTTAAAAATGACGAAAGCACTTTGGTAGCGCAGTACCGTGTCGCTGAACTAATAGAAAGATTTAATTTGAATCTTTTCGGGATATCTCTTTGGCAGGATGTGCAGGAATGTGATGGAGACCTACATATGATTTGCTCAGAGGTTCCGCTAACTATCTCGCTGTATAAGTCACAGACAAGTGCAAATACGCAGTTGGGAAGTGCTCCCAACTCGCCCTGACGGGTTGCATTTGCTTGCTATTGCTCGTCTTGTGTCATGCTGTTTTGTGTTTTCACAGAGAACCTTGAAGATCGTAGTGTGAATGCCCTGTAATGAGATGTTTTGGGACCAAGGCAGTCGCTGAAATTGAGCGATGTAATCAGTGTTCCGTCCTTAATTGCACATGCCATGGGTGGAATGGGTAATTCAGCACGCGAGAGTGAAGAAACTGCTAGATTTCAAACAGTTAAATGAAAAAAAGAAATCCTACATAGCCTTTCTCTTTTTTTCCCCTCACCTGTCTAGAGGGACTAACAAGCGTATATACTACTTCGACAGAGGACGCAAAGTTTATCACACGTGCCGGACTATACCTTGCATTCTCGAAGCAAGCATGACTGCTTCTGCGACATCCGCACCCGAAGGAGAGAAAAAAGAGCCGCGTGGAGACGAGAAAGGAGCTTTTAAAACAACGGAGCGTGGAGCTGTTTTCTGCTTTTCAGAAATGGAAGCCAGAGTTGTTCATCCAATGAAATATTCCGGATCTGCCCTGCATGTCGACAAGTGGAAGAGGATGTGGAAATATACAGTGAGCTGAACAGCAGATAGAGGGGGGATGAGGGGGGGGGGGGGGGGTGATCTCAGAGACAGCACAGTCTGCTGTGAATGAGGACAGATGAGGGACGAAGAATCCCCCTCTGCGATGCGGCACAGGGAACGTGAGTTTGATGCTGAGACAAACGGCAAAAGAAGTGAACGGATTCATTTTCTCTTTATGTTGTGAGAAAAGAAGACAGCTGGGCAGCGGAAATGGAACTCACTGTAGACGAATCAAATTCAAGTTTGTGGGCTTTTACCCTCACTCTTGGTTGGAGATTCTCTTACGTGTCTCCTTTTATCTACTTTAACACTGATTTGAATGACAGAAATAAAAGCCACAAAAATCCCCTCATGAAAATATTATAATAAACAAATGAATCTGACTTATTACAGTAGTGACTGATCCGTTTTCTGTAAAACCACCAATAAGAGCAACATGGACTGAATTTTGAAATTTGGGATATGCTTTTGTTTTTCTTTTAAAGATTTTCCAAACAGATTCACCCGATACACTGTATCCTTGACTGCAGTTTCAACTGTGTCCTACTTTTTCTTAATTAGAGCTTTTAGACCAACTTTAAAAAACAAATCCTGCCTTCTACCATAATAAAGCATAGAATAACTTAGTGTCAGTCTTCTGAAAAAGGTCTGTTCAGTCTTTTTTGTCTGTTTCTGAGTAAAGAAGTTGGCACCCTGGGTGCTCAGAACTGAAATGCTGAATCCTTTAGTGTGGATAATGGAAACCAAATTACACTACTGCTAATAGCCCCGAAATGCATATAAGTGGCAAATGTTCTATTAGTAAAAAGCAGGTCTTGCTCATAGTGATGAATCTTCCATCTTCTCAAAAATGAACAGCTCTTTTAGTATATAACATTCACTCAGACGTCACTTTCTTAGGCATGTTTGGCATACAGATTTTTAGGCCACACCGTTAATGTGATGATGTTTTTATAGCACATTCTTTAGTGCGTGAATTAATTCACGAAGGCAGCCAACCACAGGCAGCTGTGTCAAAGTTATACAGTTAGTAATATTTTACACCTGGAAGCACCGCGACCTCAGCTGTCTGATGGAGGCGGAGCAGCTCCTCTGCTGCAGTCTACGGTTTAAAGGAACGGCCGATAAACACGCTCACTTGAGGATTTAATGATACTCGGAGTAATGTCAGAACTTCTCAAAGTGAGTGGAGACACCCCAAAAGGCCGGAGCTCATTGTTGTCTGCAGTAATAATTGCTATCTGGACGACAGCGGTAACGTATTTACTTTGGAATGGTCCAGCTAGTGTTCTTGACCACACTGGCACTGAGTTTGATGGTTACTTTTTTTCTGGGGATTTAATTTTTTTTATATATGAGATGTGTTTATTATATATATCCGCTTTGGCTTTGAAAAATATTTCACAAATATTCAAAACAGCTTGTTAAAGTTATATTTTGGGGGTGAAATACATAAAAAAAGTTCAAGTAAGAGGGGTGTAATGATAAAGAAATGTTCACTGTACGACTTACTAGCACTAATTTACAAGGTAAGGTTGCCGGGGACAATGTTGCATTTTGCATTCTTCATTTACCAGCAGACCATCTATCGAGGCGAATGAAAAGTTGACTCCTGTGTTCATCGGCCATGAGACCCTTGAGTGTCAGCGAGGTCTAACGACTAAAAGGATTAATGTAATATGCCAAGATGAATTTACAGGAGCATGGGGCTTCATAATAATTGGTGTCGCCTCTCTCTTCTCTGCTTCCACACTTACATTAGTTAGCCGGGGAAACCTGTGGTGCTTCAGCTTGGCCTTTTGAGGATTAACTCAGTCAATTTGAATAAGCTTCTGTTCCCTTTTCTATTTCTTTTTTGGACACAATGGGAAGCCCACGCGTGTGAAAGTTCAGTCAACAGGAATCGTCTCTTCTAGGATTCCTGCAGACTCGTTTCTTGAAGTTCAGAGTGAGTCGCTGGCGGCCATTGAAATATAACTCATCATCTTGGCAGCTGGACAGAGAGGCTTTTGTAAACGAAATGTGCACATTGCTAGTTGGAAATATTTCTTTAAAACCCAACGTTTTGTCAGTGTTTGCGTGAAAGCACTTCTGATCAAATCTTGAATAGAAACAAAATGCTTTAATTGCTTTCTTTCCCTGCCCCAAAATACATCTTGTTGTTCATGGAATTAGTTTCTAATCTGACAGATTTGAGGTTAAACTGCAGATTTTAAGCCAACACATCTGGAGCTGCAAAAAAAAAAAAAAACTCTTTTCAAGAGACGACAAGACAGCGTTGGGTAGATAGACACTTCTTCCTATAATAATTCTTAATGAGTACATGTGTGACGGTCCCCATAGACAGTGAGGTGAAAAATGTGCAGAAAACAGTCTATGACCTGTTTTCAATGCGTGAAAAGTGCAGTAAACCAGATGACATTTGACATTGAGATTTAAGCTAAAATCCCACACAAGGGAGATTTTAACGTCTGATTCATATACCGATATAGTTGCCATCTCAATTTATGTATATTTTGAAGATAGTGTAGTTAGATTTAAATTGTGCGTATCAAGCAGCCTCCCGTCGACTCCCGTGATGTCGCTGAACTATCGCCCTCTCCCGGCCAACACGGTGTCTCAGAGGCCAGCGGCCGTAAACAGCAGCGCGGCGCTGTGCGATCTAGACTTGTTCCATCTGACAGGATGATGGATGTGGCGGCGTAGTGCAAATGAATTATAAAGAGGTAATGAAACGTGTCAAAACGTCAATGCCGCTGCAGAGAGAGGAGTCCTAATGTTCGATACAGTGTCAGTTAGTCAAATGTAGCCAGGAAGATGATGTTATAACCTTGTGTTAGATCAAATCAGCCTTCCTTTTGGTATGGATTGGATTGGGTAGCGATTTCAACGCAATGACGTTTGACTTAATTCAAGTAAACATCAGCAGCTTTGTTCATTTACAAAGAAATCCAAGTAACAAGTGAAAAACAAACTACTTTTGGAGCCAAGGTTTATTATTGTCAGACATACGCACGGTGGCAATTGTTCCCTTAACTAAAGCCCACAGCCTGTAGCTGTAACAACACACACCAAAAAGGCATTGTTTTTACTGACAGCTGACAAAGACGCAAAGCCACAACCAACAACACAACGAAACAAACTCCTAAATAGTTTTCTATTTTTAGAATATCCAATTACTTTCGGCTGCTTGCTTTCTGGAAATGAACTTAAATTCAAAACTCTTCATTTTTTCTTTGAGAGGAAATCTTTGCCTCAGTTTACACCACACCTGTTGCTCTACATGTGTAACGCCTACAAGAACTCAAAGGGGAGCCTGCAGTACATTCGTTAACGCTGTGTTGCAGCTTCTCGCATGGTGGCTGCAGAATGCAGAATGCGTCCTCCTCCATGTGGGCGACCTTGCAGAGGTTTACCAGTAAAGGACCACAGCTGGATAAGGTTTTGGTTTTAGGCTTTTAAGTAACAACAGTCCATTGTGACATGTTTTAAATTGAACCCAGTTGAACTATGAAGTTATGTTTTTCGCTGGTTGTAAAAGTTTGTGATCTTCTTCCTGAGAGGACTATTGTCTCTTATCACACGCGGCCTCTGAAAGTCCAGATCAACCTGCCTGCTTGTATTTGGTTGCTTGATTCAAGTGTTCACATCATTTCTTGTTGATAACACTGAAGAAGGGCATCTGTGATTGAGTTGGAGAACATTGAAAATTTGATTGCAATCAATTTTCAGGTAATCCGCCCCTAAAATCCTATTTGCTGTTTAAATGTTTAATTTCCAAAGCCAGCCCAAATCACCAGGTGGCCAATGAGTCCCGCTGGTGTTTGTATCCACTTGTTCCTCTGCCCTAACGCAGCTCGATCACCATTAACTGCCCCTCTGCGCTCACAAAGCCCCGACGGACGCCTCGTTATTTAACCTGATTTACGATTCATTTAGGAAGCTCGGTTTATGTTTTTTGAGTAGTCCGGAGGGGGGGGGGCGTGTGAATACTGACAAACCGACAAACAGATATGTTCTTGTCTCACGTTCCCCCCGACGCAAGCCAACAGCTCTCGACCCCTTTTCCCCCCTCCAGCCATGTGCACCGGGCGGAACAAAGGAGGCGCTGTTCTCTGCACGAAGGACGCCCAGGATGCTCAGGGTTTCTCGTTGTGGTGACACTGATCCAGACGTATCAGGCCTCCTCGCAGCACCTGGGGGACTCGACTCAGCATCCTTTTTAAAGGCATCCCCCCACCCCCGCCTCCCCCCACTGAAAATCCCACTAACGCCCATTCGGGGGGGTTTCTCTCCCGCATCCGCGGCGAGGCATCGCGGTGTTTACTCTTCATCGGTCGATACTCTTTAATCCCCGAGATGATGCTTTCGCTCATGGACTCAAAATAGCTGGTCCTCCTCCCCCGTGGTGCCACACGGCCATTACTCTTTATTAGCTCTTAGTGTCTGAATGTGGCCATCCATTAGCGGCGAGGCAACAAACAGCCCCAGCAGGTACCTCGGTAGTCTGCGAGTACACACACACACACACACACACACACACACACTCATTTCAACTGACTGAAATGAGCAATCATTGTGCATTGGATTCAGGTCATCTCTAAGATAAAGGGGGGGTCATCTGCGTTCAATATTCCCTCAGAAGGTTTCCAAACTTGCCGTTGTCACCCCACCTTCCTCCTCCATGCGTCCCACTTATCGGCTGGGCAGACTCCACAGCCCTCTCTGTGCCTGAATGATTTCCTTGCTATGGAAGCTGGCATAAAGTAAAACCATACTGTGTCGTGTATTGATTATTTCTTCAGTCCCTCTTTCCTGGATTTTCTGGTGACTGAAAAGCATAAATCATCAGCAAATGATCCTCGAGAAAGGGAAGAGTGTAATTATTATTCTTGACGCATGGTCACAAATTCAATAGCCCTTATTAATTGAACATGTAGAGAAATATGATGTAAGTAATTCAACGGGACCAGAGGGCTTTCAGCCATCCCTCATGTTTAAGATTGTACTGTTTGGCATTCAAGACAAAGCTCAGAAGGATTCAGGGTCACGATGCGGGTCAAAGGCATTGTAATTGTAAACCTCGACAAACGGCAGCTTTGCAATAATGTGCTTCAAATCATTTTGTCTGTGACCCCTTTTCAGGAGGAGATCATTCAAAAGTGAACGTCTTAAGAGAATTCAGATATCACAGAACCGTTTCTCTCTCTCGCCGTCTACTTTCTCTACGTCGCGTTGAGCTTTCTGTCCTTGTCCGCGCTGGTTTTTCTCGTCTGTCTTGACACGCGTGACGCAGCGTAAAGACGGACGGCAGACCGGCCGTCCAGGCAACCTTTGTCTCCCCTGTTCACCCACGTTACAACGGCCACGAGTGGACCTCTGCTGGTCCTCCTATTGTGGCTTTTCATTTACTCAACTCCTGCGAGTGTGAGGGCTGCTCTTCTGGCTCTGCGTGTCCTCGGTGGTACGACGTGCGAGGCCGGGTATTGGAGTAGTGCTGCTTGGCTAGTTAGCACTCACGTGAGACCTCCCCCCTTCCCCTCTCCCCCCTCACCTCTCTACACAACCATGTCGGACAGGAAAACCTCTGGCTGTTAACATCAGGAGCTGGAAAGCTTGAATCGACTGCATGTGCAGCAGTGGCATCATATATTTTCTTGTACGCAACAAACATCACACACAAACTGTAGCCGTTTTACAGAGATTGTGGATCCATTTCTGAGACTCTACGGTTGTTTTCCACTGAGCGGAGTCACAGCCGAAACTAAAGTCTTAGTCCCCTTGAAATTGAGTTATTTCCCTCAAAGCCTGTGAATGTAAATCTCATGAAGAAAGGTAAACACTAATAAACTAATTATGTAAAGGCGTGTTGTTATTATCGGCCATTTGCAAAAAAGTGTATGAAGCAATCTTCCTCGGTATTTTGTTCAATGCTGTTATCCCCAAGGTCGGCGAGAAGGTCCTGGCTGCTGTTTTATGAGGAAATAAAGGCTCAACAGCCTTTCCATGCGAAAAAGAAAAAAAAAAACCATCCTGTTAAAAGACTGGAAATGAAGAAAAATGTATCCTGCTCAGCAAAATACTGCTAAAAATATCGTTTTATTGCACACAATAGGGAGGTTTAATTATACATGTGGATCATGAATAGAAATATACATTTTTGAGTTGAGTTGAGTTACAATTATATTGTCCTCAGCACTTCTCTGCCATGTTTTGAATAAGAGACGACTGGTAATTTTTGGTATATTTTAACATTCCTCATTAATATTTGTACAGCTCAATGATCTATTTTTAAAGTAGTATTTTTGAACTGTAACTGTCTTTTGGTTTTGTATTTTGTGATGCGGGCAGAATCATCAACCCTTTCTCAACCTGCTGGTAAGACAGGAAACAAGCCTATAAAGTAATCAAACTATAGTTACTGGGATTTTAATGGTATTGAAATGGTAATAACTATGTTGTATCAATCAGAAAACGTGAAGCACTCTCTGACGCACACAGTGTCGTGAGTGGTGCCAAGGCCGAGTAAAGTGGCCAAGGGGACATTATAAGCAGCCAATAGGGGCCACAGCAGGAGGGGACCCACAAAGATTCCACAAGAGAGCCTTTATTAAACGAGAGTGCCGACATAATTATTCTCTCAGGGGGTCCAGTTCTGCGAGCTGAATCCCCGGCTGCACCGAAAACAGAGAACTGCTGGAGTTTGAAAAATAGGTTAATTATGTTTTTTGTTTTTCACCTCCCCAACACAAGGAAAGGGAGCTACACACCTCGAAAGCTTTGTAGGATTTATTTATTCCAATATTGAACACAGGCATGCTACTTCTGGATTACGCTGCAATTGGGTTTGGATATTTCCGGACTTTGTTAAAAAATGATTTATTTTGCAATTTAATAATTCAATTGGAGTTTTTCAGCCACTAGTCTGAAAAGAGTTTTGCATGTGCTGCTGTTAGCCGAACTGCCCGGCCATTGTTTAGGGGTGCATACACATACACACGCTGGAATACACTGAACATAAAAACAAAAACATGCATCAAACCGATTAAAAAAATAGTTTTAGTAGTTAAAGTTAGACGGTTAGTGCAAAATAAATAGCCACACCATAAATCCAAACATATTAAGGTATTTTCCATTTCCCTTTTCTCCAGAATATTTGCTACGCCTACTTTAGATTTTGTACACAATTTATGCCTTGCTGCTTTTCTTTAAATTGCATTCAAATTGATTTTTTTTTTGGTAAACATCAGCTGCAGCAGACATAAATTTAAATAGTTAGAGACTCATTTTTAGTCTGGTTCTTGATTTGATCTATTTGCTGGCATCAAATAATATGTATTCATAATATTCTAAATAATGGATCATGTGGTCCCTGCAGATGAATCCATTACACCGACTCTGTCTGCTGCACAATGTCACATCTGTAAGTAAAACATAACAAATCCAGTTTTAAATCAGCAAATTAACGTACAATTATCTTAATTATTCCTTAAAAATGAGTTACCACTGATCCGCTCCGTTTTCTGTTTCCAGCAGAAGTCTGAGCACCGTTAATTCCTTTTTGTCAGCTGGGAAACATCTCATTTGACTATGAGAGTAAGGTGCGAAGTCCAATGGAGAGAATACGTGTTTCTTTCACTTTACATCAGACATTTTGACTTTGCCGTGAGAGTAACATTACCACAGCACCAAGGGACCTGAGCACGACTGTTCTGTCCTGCCGGTCCTGTTTCTCGTGGGACTATCGAGCTTTCCATTTGTCAGCAGCACAAAAGCCACGAATACGACAATGCTTCCGGCCAACAAATAACACAAGGCTCCTGCTGGTTCAGGAAAAGTACAAATTGCTCCGTTGTTCAGAAGCGCGTGTTCCCCGGTGTACAGACGAGGTCCGGATTCAGGACGTTTCACTCTGGGGAAGCTAACTGGCGCCTCGGGTAGGACGGGTGCTGGTCCTGGGTCAGGGGCTCAGGGGTCAGAGCCGGCCTGCACCCATGCGCTGCCAGTGGGACAGCAGCACTGAGGTCAACAGGGTCGCCATGAATCACAAATCCCGGTCTGATTCGTAAACTGTGAGGACATTGATTCACACAGATGATGATCGGGGAGAGAAATCCTGTGGCAGCCAGCGGGAGGATTGTGGAAGTGCTGAGTGTAATCACACAGCAGACTGCTCTCGAGGGGAAGGTCAAAGCCCGTTCTTATTGTGATTAAAAATACTTTTTTTTTATGCAGGCTTTTCTGTTTCTCAACCAGTCGCCACAGGAAAGGAGAAACGTTGCAAAACGGCTCATATCTGCTTTGCAATTATGTGGAATAAAGATGATTTGATAAGCCGCTATTCCAATTGTTTGTTCGTCTAATCATGATTTATAATATTATCCTATTTGTGTTGGACCCCTAAGAGTGTATTTTATAACCAGTTTTGTTATCAAGTCATGATTTCCATTTTTTAAATAAAATTAGGATACACACAAGTTTATCAGAGCACCAGAGATTTGACTCATTTCATAAAAATAATGCTGACAAAAAATAGATTGTAAACTGTAATTTTTCCTTTACGATTACACTGTGAATTAACATGCTGCCTAAAACATAATAACGTATAACGTAATAAAACGTAATCTGGTGTCTGACTTTACAACAAAGTTAATGCAACTGCATTATTTTCACCATCCTTTTACCGCAAACACTTACCCTACACTCACAATTCTCACGACCTATTGTCCCTCGACAACAACACGGCGTCAGAGATTGTAAGTGGCCGGTAAACTACTGCACAGTCTGATCTCCCACTCTGACTGACTGACTCCAGTCACGGAAAAGCACTGATGTGTCAAGGTGCGCGCCCGGGATTCGCCAAGCAGTACTTCCCATTGAGAATAGGAACACAGTCCAGTTGACCTCCTAGAGTGGAACATTATGTGCGTTACGGTTGTGTTGGACCAGATTGTTACTGCTTCAAACGGCTGTCACTCACTATCCTCTAGTTTTGCTAAACCGCCCTGACTTTGTGTTCTTTCCTGTCTCTTAGTGGCCGACTGTCGAGTCTTAGAGGGACTGCAGAGATATTCCTCCCTCCCCACGTACCTGCCCGTCAACTACCAGGTGCTGAACGCGGACTTGGCGTTCTTCCTGAAGGAAGCCAACCAGGACTTCATGAGGAACTCCAGCCTGATGTCCCGGACTGAGCCCTTCTTCATCTACCAGGCCAGGAGTTTGCCCTCGGTGAACACCAGCTACGGGCCTCTCTCTGTGCAGCAGCAGGTCCCTCTGGAGCTCCTGCAGAGCC
This sequence comes from Apeltes quadracus, assembly GCA_021346845.1. Lineage (NCBI taxonomy): Eukaryota > Metazoa > Chordata > Actinopteri > Perciformes > Gasterosteidae > Apeltes > Apeltes quadracus. The sequence continues at coordinate 12,518,099 of CM037929.1, read as the reverse complement.
CGGGCACGTTTCCCGCCTCTTCCGTATTCACCTTCAACTGGAAGGTTCAGACCTTCATCATGAACACCAGGATCCACTTGGCCAAGCCCAGGGTGCAGGTCCTGTTTTACGTGGCGGGCAGGGACTGGGACGACTACAGCGCCATCGACAAGCTGCCCTGCGTGCACATGTTCGCCTTCCACGAAACCCAGGAGGTGCGCGGCGCGTGCCAGCTCAAGGGGGGGCTGGGGCTGTGCGTGGCCGAGCTGGAGCCCCTGGCCGGCTGGTTCAGCCCGCCCAGCGTGGTGCCGGGGCGCCAGAGGAACGGCGAGGTGCCCGAGGGCACGGCGGTGGAGCTCTACTACACGCTGCAGTCCGCGGAGGCCGGGGAGTGCCACTCCGAGGAGGCCAGGAAGGACGCCTTCGTCCGCTCCAGCCAGGAAGGGCTGTTCGGCTCCTTCACGTCCACGCCGCTGCGCAGGATCGGCGGCGTGAGGCTCTACCGGAGTGCCGCCGCGCCCCCGCTCGCCGCGCACAGGCTCGACAACAACTTCATGGTCATGGTGCCGGCCACGGCGGTGAGACAGAGGGAAACCGTCTCCGCCTACATCACCGTGTCGGCCGACTCTCCTGTGGAGATTTTTACTCTCAGGTAGGGACCCTTTTCTTTCTCTTCTTCTGTGAAGTCTGTGGCTGCAGACTTTCCCCGTCAGTCTCAGGAGTGACGCTTAAACGCGGCTAATTATTCTATTCTTTCCATATCGACTGGGTATCACAGATGGATCACATCACTTATATCGTGTTTCATCATAATCACAACCAAGTAGTTCTCAATGACTTATTTATTCTCTTTTATGGAGTCATAAAACTGAATCAGATTAAATCACAATTTGATCGCAGCTCATAAACGCAACCTGCTAACCAAGGTCAACCAGGTCAATTCCTGTGGTCCCTTGATCAAATCAGTATGGATCGTGGAGTCGTTTGACAGCAACTTTACCGTCTGATCGGCTGTATTGGAAATGCAAACGAGTGTCCACATCTCCAGCGCCGGTCCGGCTATAATGAATGTGTACTTATTCATTTTGCAGTAGTCTTTATTAGTCAGCTGTATTGAATCAGTTTTATAGGAGAAAAAGTGAATCTGTGTTAGAAAAAAAATACATTTTCATCAAGTTTCCTGCCTCTGGTCCCTGGGTTAACTTCACTTCTTGCCCTGGTTTGTCCTCTGTGATTGGACACAACAGCAAAGAACCAGACTGCACCTCCCCAGTGTATTTAAACCATGTGTCTCCCTTGTCGGTTTGTTAATCGTTGTTGGTTTGTGTTGCGTCCGTCTTTCGTAACTAAATCATTGCTTGAATCTGCTGATCTGCACTTGAGTCTTGTTTCCCGGCTGACCAACCTGACAAAAAGCAGATTTAGGGCCAACAAAAATATTTAAAACTGGAAACCCACCACGAAACATCTCGGAGCGAGAAAATTCATTATATAAAAACTACGACGTTTTACTTTTGCAGCAACCGAGAGGGCCACTTAAGAATACACTAATCATAATGAACGTGTCTTCTTTTTGGGTCTCTGAATTCAAAAGAATATACTGACATGTGATTTAATGTTTTACATTTTAAGATTACATTACCCTCATTTACAATGGGTAATGTTATTCTGTGGTTTATTACTGGTCAGTGTAATAACTGCTGCGTTTCCCGTTGAATTGATAAATGCTGATCTTACAAACTATTATTGTTGGGCCATGTTCCCGGGATAAGGACGCTGCTAAAGTGTCTTATTTCATTTCCTTTCATGAATGGATGGTTATGTGGTTGGATTATTGCTAGGTTGCAGTAAGAAGTCTTGTTTAAACGATAACTTTTGAATACGGGTCAGTGTAAAATACGTTGCTTCCCATGTTTTCCTAATCTTCTAATCGCCCGAACACTGTGTTCAGAGAAAACTTGTCTGAAAAAAGTGGGCCTCATTATGTGAAAGGAGCACTTGATGATGAAATCGCCCTTGCAGATTGTATTACTATTATTATTGTAGTACGGTTGGACCAATAAAGATAATTTGGAAAATGTCAGCACAGAGTAATGGGTTGGTCTCTGCCCCAGAGTAGCTTTTTATGGGTTGAGTATAAAAAGAAATGAATCCTCACAGTAACTGTGATCTGGATGTTGTTTTAAATGATCAGGTAACAGAGAATTCCTTCCACCATGAAAGAGCAGGATCATCTCTCGGATATGTCTTGATTCAGTGGAGATGTTGATAGGTACTAATTATGGTGAACAGTTAAGACAACAGTCGACACAATGATTTAGATAATTAACATGCAATGCAATTAATTAAAACGCATGTCCATTAGTGTAATGACTATCTGGTATTAATCACACTGGCTTGTAAGAAATAAAAACCTACCCGGAGGCAGCAACAAGGGTCAATTTGTCCAGCCGTGTAAATGGAACAGGCCGCCTGCTGAATAAGAGGGTTTTCTGCTTGGCCAAGGTAAAAAAAGCACATGGGCAATTTTAAAATGAAGATTGTGGTTTATAAAAAGCTGTTCCGCACTACTTTTTCCCCTACGGTTGTTAAAAAATAAAGATAACTTACCAAGCTCAAAAAAAGAAATACACTGCGTTTAGCTCAGAATTTGAGCTGAGGTGAAGTTTGCAATTAGCTGTGAAGTTCGAACAAGTTAAAATCCTCCAGACTGATGTGCTCCGTGGGTTTTAGTGAATTGCCAAATCATTTTTTTTTCTGTACCGTTAAGGCTTTGGAAAAACTTTTTGTTTTTCTCCATTTTTCTAAATTGAGAAACTCTCCTTTCATCAGTGAAACGCGCAGGCCAGGCTGGCCACACAGAGGCGACGCCTGTGGTGCTTTTATTTGGCAGCGTGGCACACGGCGGGCGCAGGTTGGCCATCTGAGAGCGGCAGATATGAAAAATCCTCCGTGTGGGCCTATGTGATAAGACTGTCCCTGGTACGTGCATTTGTCAGGACGCGTAATCACCAGAGAGGAGACTTTGATCTCTATATTCACAACATCATTATCATATCTGCACTGCACACTTCTGTGTTAGCTATTGTTGGCCCCCAACAGCCCCGATGGCAAAATGAGCTTACGATGCTGTGAAATCAGTGAAAATAGTCCTCCTGCCACTTCGGTTCCACATGTTCAACATTGGATGCCCGGTTCAATACATTTAATTAAAAAAAATCAAAGTCCGTCATACTTCCATCAATGTGGCCGTAGGAAAACAAGACATTTGTTTCAAAATTCCCACTAGCTTTCTACACATGGCCAAAAAGGGCTAAATAAAATGAAAAGGCCACTTTGCCCTTTAAGAATTATTTCCTTTTCTCCAATTAAGATTTCACCTTCGTCTTATCCATTATGCTGAACGGCTCATGCTGTGATAGATGATATGGAATAAAAGTTCATTTCACATACTTTTAATAGCTAATCATGCGGCCAATTTATTGCTTTGTGCACTCCCAGCATGGGATGCCTTACTGGGGTATTTCAGTTTTGACATGCTGCTCTTAATTTGATGGCCTCTGATTTGATGTGACCTCCTCTGTGTTAATAGGCTCTGTCACTCAGAACCTAAACTTATTTTACTGTAGTTTACTTTGCTCGGATTTGGAGAAATAGTTGCTGCTTTTAGTCTCTATCATGAGTCCTCCTGATGAGTACTTTTATATTTTCTGTCTCCTGATTGCTTTGAGAAGTCATTCTCTACTGGAGAAAAACTATCATCATCAGCATGGCACTATTACCCTGGTAGTGAAAGGTACAATGGAATTCCTATTCAAACTTGACGTTGAGTCAAATTATCTATATATGACCAAATACCGTATTTTCCGGACTATAAATCGCTCCGGAGTACAAGTCGCACCAGCCATAAAATGCATAATAAAGAAAGAAAAGACATATATAAGACACGCGCCGGCGGAGAACAGAGTTAAATACCGTTTTTCGGCCTGCATGTGTCCTACGAACGTCGATATGATGTCAGGCGATACATCCGAGAAGTCTGCAGGTTTTGGTTTCACCACTGTCATGGCATGAGGCAAGACGCGAGTCGCGATCCACATTAAAGAGGGTTTTATTTTTGAACAGCCCAGCGTCTCCGTTGAGTTTGGGTGTTGCGTTGACAGACTCGTTTCAATTCATGGTTCAAAAAGGCTTGCGTGTGTTGCAAAGCAATTCACCGCCAGAACACCAGGCGGAGTAACGTTTATTGTCGAAGACGACCCAGAGAGTGCCCTCTTTGCGAGTGGAAGTCGTTGGTTTGTTTATTAATTCATCAGAGATTTTTTTTGCCCCGTGCATCAACACTGCTGCTTTTCTTCGTCTCTTTTCGCGGACATATTTGTCCCGTATTTCCTCCACAACGTTAACGCCCCCTCGACCGGCAAAACCGATGTTTGCGGAGATCTACGTCCATGAATTGGAGCCCATCCGCGCGCCTTTATAGTCCGCCAATGACGCGTGTGTTTCTAAGTGGTCATATTTACGGATTTCTTCAGACAAAAGCTCTTGGATCTGATTCATTCTCTCGTAAAATATATTCGTTATAATAATGGCGGAATTATGCTATGAAACCGGAAATCTGAGATTCCGGCAAGGATGTAGTAAGCAGACCAATCACAGCCCTGCGGCTTGCGTTCCCTTGCGGAGCTCGCGTATCCGTAGACGCAAGGGTTGGAAAAATTGGTCGACACCCGCAAGGACGCAAAGGGGGGGCGGGACGCTACGCAAGGGCTACACAAGGGGCGCTTGCGTTTGCGTTTCTCGAAAAACGCAGAAGCATAAGCTAGGCTTAAGTCGCTCCAGAGTATACGTCTCACCCTCGACCAGTCCGGAAAATACGTTACCTTGTAATAAAGTTTTCATTGAGCCAAAATGTGCCACTGAGACAAATGATCTCTTCAGGTGGTTGTGAAATTAAAGCAGAACTTGGCACCATTGCCTGAAACAGATCATCTTTATTAAAATCTTGAACTATGTACACTTTATGATATAAGGTGTTCATCTTTCACGGAAGGAGCTGAGAGATATTTATATATATTATATGTATTGCATAGGAAATTCCATCTGACTATTGTCAAGGCCGTCATTTACCAACTTGATTGGTGAACAGACCGGACGCGTCACGGTTTGTAGGTGGCTTATCCCTCCTTGTCTCCTAGATATTGTATTTATTTACAAATAGAGACAACCGGATTGGAGAGAGATAATCACAAAAATCAAAAAAACATTTGTAATCCAGTGTATATCCAGTTTTGTATTTCATTATTTTAGGCAAGCAAATAGATTTGTGGTTTTAGTTCAACACTACTAATAAGATATTTTATGATGTTGTCCAGAAGTTTACACATCTCTTTAATAAATAAACATCTTGTGGTACAGGGAATTATTATACACAACATCTGGTGATGCTATTAAAATGTCTTGTCAATGTCAAAGGATGTCATTAAATATAAATTACTGTGAACAAAGCTGGATTAGACAGGATTAACTCCTTTGCTGTGTTCCTTCTTTGATATCTCCCCGCTTTATTGTGCTGAATGAGACACGGTATCACATCACAGTCCACGGCGCAGCTGTTTTATCAAGAGTCACTCCTTCACAGACATTTCTGCACACCAGCACACTTTGCACGGCGGTGTGGAGTCGAATAAAGGAATGAAAATCGAAAAGGCACTAATATATATATATAAGCGCATTACCATAATATGTAGTATGGTATCAAGATTTAAATTGTTGTATGTTATTGATCATTCATAATTACCACTCAACAGAAGTTCATTTGCAAATGCAGAGAATCAAATTATTTTCCTCCTCTTGGCAGTCTCTAGTTCTATAAAGAAAAAAAGAAGAAAAAATGCAGGAAAGGAAATGGCTTTACTTTCTGTCTTGGTGCAGTGCTGCTGTGCAGCATGAGTCACTGTATAGTACATGTGCATTGTCCTCCCCGGCCGGGCCAGCATTATTTTAACTGGGAAAAAGTCGATGTAAGTAACACAACATTTCACTCGAGCCGACGGCCTCCTGAGGATATTGTAAAAACAAGCTCTTTGTTTATTATTTACCAGACTAAAAGCTCTCCTCCGCAGCTTTATCAAAAAAGCACTCACATTAGACAGCAAAATGTGTAATGCATACATTACCCACAATGCAACTGGAACGCTGACAGTTCAGTCCAGAGATTCGTGTGTGCTTTGCTCGTAACGGCTTTTGTTTCCTCAAGCAAAGATAAGGATTTGGCTGCAGACGTCTGGCTGAAGTCACTTCTCTTCTTCTTCATGAATTGTGTCTTCAGCACCAACCAACGCTTGTTTTGCGGCGGACTACGGCAACACAGCAAGAAGAAGCTAGTATAATAACACATAATAACAAGGGGGAGAGCCACTTCCTGGCTAAGGTTGACAATACACCATTGCTGCTAAATGCTGCTCTGGATGCTGTTCATTCCCACTTTAAATCATCCCCATGGCTGAGAGAACAAACACAACCCTTATCGCCTGAATAACTCAATATAGAACTACACCCCTGGGACAACTTGTTGTAAAAAAGAGGCATGAAAAAGAACTATTGTAGGTGGTGTAGATCAGGGGTATTCGATTTACATGTTCAACTAGGTCTTCATGCTCCTCGTGCAAACTGGCGATGATTTAGTCCCATGTTTGGCCCAATGGATGTATTGAAGACTGTATGTAGTCAACAGCTGACTATCAAATCAAATTATGATTTGACTTCATTTTTCGATGTGAATTGGTATGTTTGCTTCAAAGAGCTGAAATCACACATCGCGTCTCAGAACACGACCAGCGGTCCGCCTACTAGTAACTAGTAACCTGAGCGTGGACAATAAATAGCATAGGTATAACACAGGAACACACACGCAGCACTGAAATATAGAAAATGATCAAACGTATGCCCATAATCTTAACAGAGGCAGCAGCCTATTTGGTGCTGCAGGCCTAATAGTTTAGCTCTCTATCTGCCTTTATTTGCACGGACCTTGAGCCTCTAAAATGAAAAAGATCAAGGATGAAATTGGTTTCAATGACTAAATGGCCGGTGTGTTGTAGTCAGTGCAGAGCTAATAACCGTGGCTGTTCTTACATCCACGTTTTGTACTGAGTAGCAGCATGTGGACGCTGTGCGTACACGCTTGAGTGGACTCTGTGTGTGTTAAGCATAATGTACGACAGATGCAGGTGAGTCGTGCTGCAAACGTACGTGACTGTTGTCTTTTAGCTGATTACTGGTCAACATTCTACCAAACAACTGGCAGCCCTTCGCGATCACATTGTGCGTGCGCGTGTGTGTCTGCAGGAACAGGAGTATTGGTGCACGTGTTTGTCTGCGCTCAGAAGAGTTCTGGGTGGTTTGCCGACACGTCTGAGCGCTGCGCCGCGCCCGCCCTGTGAATACTAAAAGTACGCGCGACTGTGATGGAATCAATTTGCCTCGTCTTTACAAGGCAGTGCACCAGTGAACAAGTGATCTGCCATTACGCTCCATTATGTGTACTGATGGACAACAGTGACTAATGTATGCAAGAGGCAGGCGCCTAAAAAAGAGATGGAATGCGATAGAAAACAAAGGAGAAGTCCCAGTTCAGTTGCAATTTTGCACTATTTTACATATTGAAGATTTTTTTCACTGTGTTCAGTGGGAAAGAATTCTTTGCATTAGTTACATTTACATTTTTGCTTGATAATTGACTAAAATGATTGACTGAATTATTAATGATTAATGTATTAATCAATAATAATTTCAGCTCAAGAATGGACTCCCTCTCGTCACTATGTTGGCTTACATGGGCCAATAGTAATTCTTATGACACTCTAATTGTGTCTGCTGAATATGTCAGGAAAATGTGTCTCCTTGAAAACCAACAATGGGTGCATTTGCACGTTAAACAGAATAATGTATTTTAACATCAATTACACTATTGCCCATGGGCTAAGTGAGGTCAGCGATGAGCGAGTCAACTCTAAAAATACTCCACTACCCTCACGTAAAAGATATAATATAATTCTATAAAAATGATAGTCTGCAGATTTTACCGTGTTTTACCATGTAGATTATAAAGCGTTACATAAAACGTGAATATATTTTAACACAGCTTTTTTTTAGACGAGACAGAGTTTTTAGAAGTCGGCTTTTTAGGAGATACTTGGTTTTGGCAAAGTGAGGAGTCCCCTCCTGTTTTCATTCAGGCAGCAAAACGGGAGGTGTCAAACATCAACGTCTCTTATGCTGAGCTTGGCTATTTGAAATTTGTCCCATTACATTTGGTCACATTTTCTTAAGCAGCCAGAGTTCGGAGCCTCGCCCAGCCGGCTGCCGAGATCCTGTTAACAAGCACTGCTGCCAGAATCCGGGTGAAGGGAGAGGTGGAAACAGCGTAATAGAGCAGGAGATTGGTGCATAGCTCCCACATCCAGGCCCCATCGATCCCACACAGCTCCACGGGGGGTCCTGTCATCCGCCAGTGGAGAAACTGGAAAGAGCGGAGGAACAAACATGCAGGAGCAGCTTTCATATATGTCCACATCGATATGGCTTTCTTGTTACATAGAGAGATGTTTTTCTTTTGCAACTTGCAACGTATGTATCGAGTTGTATTTGTGTCTCAGTTATCAAGAGTTTTTTGTGCAGAAAAGGAACAAACGTCTTAGTGTAGAATTGTTGAACATGATATTCAGTAGATTTGGCATGATCATAAACATCAACATAAAACTTTGTGAGGGAGACAAAAACTGAAATAAAGATAATAAAGATGAATATTAGATGAATATATATTTTTGAGGTGCTATATTAAAGGTATTGTTGGATTATGTTTGAACACCTTGAAGCTTTTAGAATATTCCCTTCGGAAAGCAGTGTGCAATCTCCTCTTCCACATATATATAAGAGTTGATGTTTAAGTATAATAATAGTAATGTGTCTAATAGTGTGGTGGGCGCTGTGGACCAAAGCTTAAGTGCGTTGACCGGGATGTGGTTATATTTCTCCTAATGTAAAGCTTATGACCAGTAAACCGATCAAATGTTAAACAGCTAAAGCCATCACCCAGGAATAACTCAAACATAGAAACAGCAAAAAAACATTTTATTACATAAAGAGTGATTTGAGCCAACAAAAATAGATTATAGATTAAAAAGATATTTTTCCACGTAAATTACCAATGATAACCTCTCTAATTCAGTTGCCTGTTACCTTGTCCTCAGGTCTTCTTATCATGATTCTATTTCTGTAAAAAAAAAAAATCCCATTTCCTGTTATAAAATGTGTGGACAGATATAGCTCCATAGACTTCATGGTAAGAAAAGAACAACTCCATCTTGTATTTCGGCAGCAGTGTCCTTGTCGTCCAAGCACTTCTCCACCACACCCATCCTTCATTTACAAAAAGACTGGTTTATCTTTCCGCTAGATCCACTGATTCCGTTTGTAACCGACCGTTACGGGTCAAATCGGCACGCTAATTGTATGTTGTATGAAGGCTAATAGAGGCCAAGCTCACGCAACCCATGACACACTGACAAGAAGGTTCCCGCTCTCAACATTTAAATGCAAACTTATTATATCTTTGAAGAATGATTGAATTTGATTGCTATAATTCCCTCTGTTATTGGGCCCCAAGTAGCAGGTCAGCCAGTCTTTCACTTGCACTGACGTTCTCCCCTTTTGTTCCTTTCCAAGCATAAATATGATCAAAGCGTTGCTCTTGCAATTAATTACAGTTTCTAAATTAAAACCTGTTAGACAGCAGCTATATGTTTAATTTAGGGTAAGTTTTGTATGGATTCTTTCCGGCTTGTGTTAATAGTAGTCTTTGCCAAATTCCTCATTTAAATGTTGATGGGGCTTTTTCAATTAGAAAGCAATATTGGCTGCATGATGTTTGACGTGCAGACTAGACTCAAACCTCGACTTCTTGGCTCACTTTTATTGTCCCGTCCATCGGGTCTTGAATGATGCTCAGCATATCAACAGTGTGGAGAAAATAGATATGATTTAATGCTGTTTGTTGGAGGGAACCCAATAAGAAAAACGAATGGTTTCCTTGTTTATTTTCAAGGACTTTAATGTGCCTTTAAAACTGTGTAATTGGCACCATAACTGGATGTCTTATATCACCCCAGCCACTTGCAGCAACTTGTTTACTGAGAGTGTCTAATTATCTCCGTTAGCTGCAATATTGCTGTTGTGGGGAGTAAATAAAAAAGTAACTTTGGTTATAAACGTGGTGATTCTTAAAAGGGCTCTTTCAATACGGCAAATTACACTTTTATCTACTGTAATATATGCTTTGGTATATAATCTTCAACTGTTAAAGAATTACGTCTCCAATTTGAAATAACTGACATTTAAATGAAATCGGATTCTTTCCAATTCACTGGAACGGATACAGCGTGGCAATCCGAAAACACCTACCATTGGTACAAATGCTACACTCTCAGCACAAGGTGGTCCTCAGAAAACTCGTTCCCTGACAAGTCCACAATCCCTTTTTCTTGGCCCACCGGTTGGTTGCCTTGCAAATCCGATATTTTACACATGATCTGAGTCCAAAGTCTGCCGCTTTGGATGTCGAATTCATTTGTTTCATCCCATCTTGTGTGTCAACTATAGTTTAGTTTAGCCGGCTGCATCCAGGCATCAGGGCAGTAAAACCGACCGCTAACAACAGCTCTGCTCACCTGAGACAGACGGAGCCCAGTGATGACGAACCACAGGACCACATCAAATCAACGGTGTTAGGCACAGCGCCATCATACCTCCACACAGGCAGGTTCTTCTCTTCACCCAAACCTGCCGAGCTTCTGTGCGGTGCAAGTACCAAGCATATCCAGCAACGTCTGCAACTACAGATGTCCGCCGGGGAAACTAATCACCCACAATCGTTCATGTTAATCCAGGAAACACTTCAATGGCTACCGGCTAATCTTTCTGACTCGGGTGAAAATGATCTTTGTTGTAGGAGATTGTCTTTCTCCTACGAATCAATCAGGGCCGGCATTAACACAGACCTGTCCTTGTGCGCTCCGTCACCAGGGATGAGGTAAGACGGTTCTACTTTCACCTACCAGATTCGACATCGACGTTAAAAATTATGACTGAAACCAACTGGATTATTCAACAGAAAATGCAGAACTAAAATGGTATAATTGTGGTATAATTGTGTCGGAATGGATTTTTTTTTTTTTTAAATGTAATAAACTACAAAAGTGCAAACCTATTCCAGCATCAAAAAAATCTGCACGTTTCCCATCTGTCCCAAGTTGTAATCCATTTCATTTTTAAATCCTTCTGTATCAGCGTTTTGGGGGATTAATAAAAGCAGTCCTTGCGTATAAACAAATGTTAGGCTCTTGAATTTGACACACTGGCAATGAGCTGAACTCAATCAGCATCAACCGACCGATGAGACGACACAAGGTCAACCTGAATGGGAGAAATATTACAAACCAGATGCGTGGGGAATTATCAAACCATACTAAACATAACACAAGTAATACTATTTGCACGTAGCTTCCGATCTGGAGAACCAAATGTACCGTGTTTTAGTTTATGTAAGCTGCATACTGTACATTTCTGAGGCTATGCATGTGCATAGCCTCAATAATTACGATGCCACTCGAATTTGTGAGATCAGCTGCTCTTGCTTTCCCGCTTTCCCACCCATCCCACGTGGTCCAATCATCCCCCGCTTTTGACTTGCCAACCTTCCATCCATCCAGCTACAGCACCCATCCTTGTGGTTTCTGCATGTGCCTCAATTGTTAAGAGTAAGGCAAACACCTTGTGTCATTTAACATTTACATTTGTATTGTTTACCGGAGCACAAAGACTTCAGGAAAGAAGAAAAGTCGCTAATGTTGGTTTAAGATGACCGTAACCTTCTGAAAACACCTATGGATATGTCTCAACATAATTCTGTATGCGTGATATGTTTGTCACATATATCAGCTTCTCTTTTGTAAGGTGTACCTTAATGATAAAGCATGTCTACATTTGGTCGACGCCACGAAGAAAATGGAGCAGAGATCTGCATTATCAAATTGCAAGCTCCCTTCAAATTTGATCCTCTTTTTTCTGTAATAATCTTTACAAGTAGAAGAGGAGGAACAGTTTCTTCAATCTTTGGAAGAAATGGCTTTTAACCGAAGATACCCTGTTCTCGTAAAAGGAATATGGAGAGTGAATTGACTTAAAGATTGGATTGTGTGCCAGGAAGTTGCGGTGAGATAACGTGATATTTGCCGTGCACGTACAGTAAGGGGCTTGGGATCCTTGATCCAATGACCGATTCGATGAAGGTTTGTGATTGGCTCATGCCTTGATAATGCCAACATGCCCTCTGACTAGAAATTGAACAGTGTTGTTGTTCTGTATTGTAATCCACCAGCTGTATATATTTCCAGCTCTTATCTCCCTTCTCGGGAGATGCTGAGCTCTGGCATTGTACATGCGCCTCTGAATTTGGTTATGTTACTCCGCTGTCTGGCATTTCCAAAGGCCACAACCTTTGCATGTTCATTCGGTGTCTTCGATGTCAATATGTCAGTGTTCAACATGAGTTTTTACAGGGCAAATGTCAGAGGTTTGGGCCTTGTTAGGGCTGCACTGGCGGCTGATTGGTACCAACAATCAATTCTCAATTCTCCTTATTCCTCCAGGCCATAATCAGGGAGGTTTGCCGTTGCATAGGAAAGGCTCCTTAAAAAGCCCGTTGGCACCGGAGCAACAAAAACAACAACCTCTGAGCCCAAGTTCATCCATGACAATTCAAAACTGCATGTACTCTCCAGTGTGTGCCTCTACAGCAGAGAGTAGTCCTGTCCTCCAGCACATATCCACCATGGACAGACATTGATAATATGACAGCTCCCCCTGTAGCATTAGGCACCATCTGAAAGGGGGGAGGGAGGGGGATGAAAGGAGAAGCGGGGCAAAGTGGTTGCTCTGAGTGGCTAAAGCCTGAGAAAGATGAACCGTGGAGGCCCCGTTCTCTCCCAATGAAAGGAGCCTGTGGGTGCATCCTGCAGCAGGAAGGTGAGGGATTCATCATTGACCAGATAATTCGAGTCTGTGTGTGTGAGCAGGGTGGCTGCCCCAACGCTGGGCTAAATGGGAGACTAATGGGCAGCGGGAGCGAGCCTGACGGCCTCTGAGGAGCCCTGTTCTCTCTCCCTCCACCTGCCATCCATCACTTTTTCAGCTGATACTGGATAAGTAGCTGTCCCGCACTGGTGAGCAGAAGGGAGGGGGGGGGTGAAGGGTTGCACCAGCTGGCTGGAGACGGGGACGCAGCTACTGCGTCCCCCTACTGCATGCACTGTTGTGAATTATCATTTACAGACAAGCGGAAGGGATCTTAGAGGAGGTTCCTAAACGTCATCGTCTTTTAAGGTTATTGGAATTGACCTGTTTTTAAGAGGCCAAAATGGCAGTTCCAAAGAACGCAGAGGATGGCTTAGGGACCATCATAATATGCGTTGAAGCTTAACCAAGCAGATTTAAACTTTGGGTCTCACTGTCGGTGCAAAAGACAAAACGGTGTTCACAAAAAACAGGGACGGATCCGGCTTTTATTGCTTCTGGTGTGGAGTCTTCAGAGGAACCTTTTTATATATTCATTGGCTTTGATTTTTCTCTGTGAGACAGAGGACACAAGGGAAGGTTCAGAACACACACACACACACAACAAAAACTATTGAAATGGCTTTTGAAAGTCCCTTTACATAAACTCAGATTAGAGTTCTTTTAAAACAGATGTCACTTTGAGGGCAAAGAAAAGAGACTATGGATTTCTGTTACTTGATCACCTCTTGACTGGGTGTCCTTTACGAAGGCAGAGCATCAGAACTCTGCAGGCTAAATAACCCTTAGATTGAAAAGCGTAATTAGAAAAGGCATCCCTTGAAGATTTGTGAGGACGTATTCACAAACGTAGTCAAAATAATTCAAGCTCAATTTTAAATTCGGGTATGCGAACTAAATGGGTGGGAAACTGTTCTATTGCCTGAGAATTTAGTTCACTCTAAATTATTAATGAATGAGTTTCTTCTTACCTGATTATTACCTTACCGATTATGAATAAAAGCAGTACTGTTATAATGCACCATAATGTCTTTTAAGGCTATTTTAAATGTGGATCAATGTATTTAATCAACTCCTACTGTGGGCATCCATATGTGATATAAACATATTAAGAATGAAAAAGATAGTATCTTCATATAAATAAGATAACAAAAATATTGTCCATTATTAAGCTAATATAATTATATAGTTGATTACATTAACTGCTTATGGCTTGTCTTTTATTTTAGCCTCACTTAAATTCCCAACCCAAACCAAACCAAGACAGGGCACTCGACAACACTTCACACTGCATAGGATTGGACCAGCAGAGAGGGAAGATGAGAGGAACTAACGGGACAATAGATTGAAATGAAGCAAACCTCCTGATTCTGCCGTGTCACTGCATCCGTGTTGAAAGGGCTACACTTTTAGATAAATGAGTGACTTGATTGTATGATAAAGGTGGCCTGTTTACCCGTATTTCTCCATTTAGAACCAGCCACTGATTTTGTGTCCTCAGGTTCTACTTTGTTTCAGATTTGGTTTTGTTTGTGTGTTCACCCTTAGCCAACGTCCAGACCTTTAAATCCTCACAAGCTTTTTCCATTTTTTTGTATGTTGTCATTGTAAAACATCACCCGTCGACTTCAATGATGCTGGATCTGCTGGCTATGTTTCCACTTGTTCCAATGCAGCGGTTCTGCCGCAGTCTAAGTCCCTTATGAGACGTAATACAGCTAAAGAGGGGACAGTGGGAGTAACATTGTTGTTGTAAACAATAAGGACTGATACGTTTTCTCATGTTAAACCTACCGCACATCGGTTCTCACCAGTCAGACTCCACATATTCTCTCCCTCGCCTCTTCCTGATTTTCCATGTATCATCTTGTACGGCAGTGGCTCTTGACACTTTTGTGTACTGAAGCTGTTAAAATGCAAATTTCACAGGATTCAGCTTTTCCTCTTCTCTCGGCAATTTACTGTGTGACGCACAGCAGAGGACGCGAGTGTCAGCTATATCCATCCTCCTGAGCTTTGGTGGAATGCCACAATATACTTTGCACAAACTGCAGCAGCCCTCTCGGAGCAACGGACTGGAGGACAACAACCCAACTTTGACGGTGTTTTTACACTGGACGTAGGTATCTTAAGCATGTGGCAGCTCAAGTGAAGCTTTGAGCTGACCTGTATCCTCGGGTCACAGATAACAGAGATAGCTTAAGATGCCCTTTCCTCAACATTGTGAGGAGGAGATTTAAAGCCCCAGTTTTAACCTGAAATAAAATTGTGGGTGTCTAAGAGGCAAATGGTTGATGGTGTTTTCATGTCACTCAGTGTGGTAATGGGAATTATTATCCGTGCCACCTTGCCTCCTTATCATACAAGAAGGACAAACAGCTCGCTTGTAACTGTACAGTTTGTAATGTAGATCGATTAGGCGCGTGGTAAACGGTGAAGTGTTTGCTCATTTCGAAATGTTCTTCCGTGGCCTTTTCCACCATACCAATAAGTACACACGAGCTCTAACAACACTCCTCTTACTTTCCTCAGTTCAAGGTTTCCGCTTTAAAGAATTTCATTAAAGACAACAACAACATCGGCACTTTGTATACAAGTGGCATTAATTGCTGCAGGCTCATTAACTCACAGTGTATGCTGAGCAAACAGCTTTAACTAAGATTAAATGAAGCATACCGCAAATGTGCACTTAGCAGTGAGTAAAAAGAGTGTGTGTTCAAATGAGTGTGTGTTTATGGGTGTTGTGTACAATGGTTTGGCTCAGTACTGAACAATTAAGAGTGAACGAACGGTAAATCAGAGAAACGGCGTTCGTCCCGTTTCTTTCCCGTCCTTCCCTTCATCCTTCACATCCTCAGCCGCGTGGTGACACTGAGTAATCAGAGACAGACGGTCATGAATCAGCCTCTTAAATATCAACACTCCTGTCAATGGAATAACCAGCCGTGAAATAAGCATCAGTTGATGCACATCCTTAATCCACATAAAACACGACACACACGCGGCGAAAGGCATCGCCGACTGTCACTGTTCAGCGCTGAGTGCTCCCGCTGCGTGCAGTTTGGCGTGGGACGGGTGAAGAGGTCAGCGCGATTCCCTGAGATGAACTGCAGGCCGCCGAGAGGACGCGTCTGTAATAACTATGCCAGATGGGTTTGGCGTCTTTGGCGATGGGCATCCTTGCGTTTGTTTGTTTGTTATGCGTTGGTGTGTTGATGAGGTTGTGTAGGTCCACCTCTCTCATATTGTTCATGCACATGGTGCTTTGTGGTTTTATCAGTAAATACAGCAAATAATTCATGCAGCGTATTGTAGTAATCAGTAAAGACGAAGGGATACGTGTCGAGAAATCAATACAAGAGTCAGATTTGGCTACATCGATACAAAAATCCTAATCTGACTTTAAAAAAAGAGAACTTTGGTGTTGGTAAAAGAAAATAAGCCGCTCTATGAAAAGTGAACGGTTCAGTCAGCTGTGTTGTCTCTTTCTTTTGAAAGAGGTGGAATTATCTCTTCGCAGGCCAATAAAAAAAAGCCGGTGTTCTTTGCTCCCAAGGTTTTATTTTAAATATGTAGGATTTTAAGACCTTTGAGGCCAGATGTTTTTTTCTTGAAATATTTGTAAACTTGGTAGCTGCATTTCTACCCTCTGAATTTCCCCAAATGTTGTGTATGTGTGTGTGTGTGTGTGTGTGTGTGTGTGCGTGCGTGTGTGTGCGTGAGCTAGAGTGAGAACCCCGAAGGACTCTCGTCCCTGGTGGGGTCGGAAAAAGCCGCCTCAGTTCTCTGACCACACATATTGTGCAGGACAAGGACACACAACTGCCACTGCCCACTTCAATGCAGTGTCACCTGGCCTGCTGCAGGCTGTGTCACCTGTCAATCACTGCTGAGTAATGCAAGTGCACAGGCCGAGGGCAGCATCAGCTGTGGTGATGAATGACTTTGCACAAGATTTTGGGGTCAAAACAGCGGTCAGCACACTGTTCTTAAATTATGGCGATGGTGAAGAATCGTCCTCTATGAGGACCGGCGTGATTAAAATGACATACTGCTCGTTTGAGGCAGCACTGTTGGAGTGTGCGTGACAGTGCTCGTTTTTCCTTTTGACATCCGGCCCAAGATACCCGCAAAGTCAGAGCCATACACCATAAACCCCGTTAACTCCTCGTTATTGGATCATTGCAACTGCGAATAGAAGTTTTTTTTATGCACATCTGGCATCTCATTAGTGACATTTCAGTCTTTCTGACGGCCAACAAAGGCCAACAAAGGCCAATACCTTGTCCCAAGTGACTGGCTGCAATCAACGCTCCTTACTTTCATAAGACCTTTCTTGACTCAAGGTGCTGTTATCTTTTTCTAGAGTTTTACACGTTCACATCATGGCCGATGACACTGAGGAAATGAATGCCTGTAATTGGTGTAGGTGGTCACTCGCATCGACGGATCCACCGATAATAATCGTACAAAGCAGTTTCCCACTGCTCCACAATGTGGGTGTCTTGTAGCTTATTTACAGCCAATAATAACCATTTTGTGCCAGTGTCACGGCTTTCACCAATAGGGATGCTCCCCGATACCGAATGCTGGACCGCCACCGATAAGAAAATACTAAATAGTCGGAGTATTGATAACATCTGGAGTCAACGGTTGTGCCATTGGTACTTTACAAGTGACAGAGTGAGATTGCTAGGAAAAAAATCACCGTCTCAAACCTCCACTCTCTCTGTTTTGTCTTTTGCCGGCTCAGTACAGAGATACACATCACGGCTGAGAGAAGGGTGGCTGCGTTTTACTCCATTAGGCGGAAGAAAACTCTTGTATCAAATGCAATACAACCAATGAAAGTAAGGGAGGAAACACCACTAGTTTATCACAACATTAACAAACAACTACAACATCAGTGTGCAGATGTTTCCTCCTGTTAGAGCATCAGCTGTTCGTCCCCTGCAGGTAATGTTGGTGGAGTCACATGGAGTTTGGTCATAAGAACGGGTTCATGAATCAAACCTTTTCGCGTGCAATTCAAATAATATGATGAACTCATAATCAGTCAAAATAAAAGCTCTAAAGATACAAACAAGCCTCATAACAAATGACAGTCCTTTTGTTCTAGGCGGGTTGTCTGTCCTCCATCCACTCTATTCACCACGTAGACAAGTAACAGTGGAAAGACATATTTTCAGAAATTCAGGTGCTGATTTCTCCCGCTACTAATTGAGCCTTTAACAGAGTGCAATGCTTTCCCCCCTGTACTATAATAAACTGTTATTGGCTCACTGCGGTTTTTGCATGATTGGAAAAGTTGTGTCATTACATTAGCTGCCGGTGTCTCCTCGTCTAATCCCATTTGCTTTGTGGTTGCAAACAAGGTGCCAGCAGAGCCACTCAGCGGAAGGCACAGGGAATCCGTGCTGTATGCGAAGCAGTCCTAATGCAATTGACGTTACTGGCTGGCTTTAATGGATTTTACCTGGCGAGCCTGCAAATTGAATATTTAAAGGCATTTCAAGCCCTTCGGAGCAACCGAAGAGAAAGGGTGCAATTCTCATGCTGCGAACATTTGGTAACAAGACGGTGACATACTGGAGATTACAATCCCTTTGTTGAGTGTAATTTGATTGGTCTTCGGTATATAGGGGTCTGTCTCCCGTTTGGGCTTTTATCTCCCTAAAGCCATTTCTGGTTGCTTTTTCTTACTGGAACTGACACTCAAACACTCTCTTGCACCACATACTAAATCCCAACCCGGACACCCGTAGACCCGCTGGGCTGCAGTCTGGTCTTTCTGTGAGGAGTCAGACCCTTCGCTGTGTCAACTCATTGAGCGTCTGAGATTAGTTATTGTTTTATCTCTGGGTGTGTTGATCTACCCCCCCCCCCCCCCCCCCCCCCCGCCGCGCGGGTGGACGGCCGCCCTTCCCCTGCTCTCTCGGTAAAGGTCAGTGAGCCCAGGATGAAGGTGTGTCGATCAGACGAGTGCCACACACTGACAGCTAATTTTCATCAAAGCAACTGCGGGCGAGGGAGGAGGGGATGGGGGAGAGGGGCGGCGGGGGGGTCGGGACGGCCAGAGGCCCAGCGGCCCCCCTCTCCTCTCTGAGGATTCGCCGCTACTTATCGAGCCACTGACACACTATGCGGAGGAGATAGGGCCCTGCAGTCTGCGAACATCCCTACTAGCTCCACGAGATTGCGATTGCATATAACAGCAGTTTAAAAGGATTCAGAGAGGACGGCAGAAACGACTGTGCTATGACATTTTTGCATTTTGAGCACCGTCTGATGGTCGGCCCACGCCAGCCTTTGTTTTTCACGTTTTGCCTCCTTTAATCACAGCTTGCATTGATTTATTCTCTTTCGCCAATTAAAAGCACTTTTGTCAGCATTAGAGTGAGCCTGCTGGGAGCAGTTTACTGCTGCAGGCGTTTCATTACCTCATGGCATGTTGTGTGGAACCCGCTCGTCTCCTGCGTGAACCGCCGGGAGAGGGAAGGGAGGCGCGGGGGGGGGGGCATAGGTTTCTGCTTATTTTACTCTTATGAATCCATGATGCATGAGCGTATAAGCGTGAGTGTGCTTGTTAAATGGTGTAAATGAGCAGACGGGGAGCGAGTGTGCATCGCAGATTCCCAGCACGTGCAGGGCATTAGTTCCCCCGTTCGCGGGCCAAGTCCTCGTGTTGCCGAAGCGCTGTCAGTTGCTTCTGCCACAACACAAAGCTCCTCTTCTACCAACCCCCGTGTGAAGGGGAGACACGGGGGCCGATTGGATGTATGAGAGACGACAGGAAGCTCCTGGCTGTTGCAAAGAACCCGGGCATATTGAGGAGAGGTTAATAAGACAACACCTGACACATAGAGACATAGATGCTGGTGATGACAGAGCACAGAGCTGTGTTGGGGAGGGGAGGACTGGCTGCAGAGCCTTAACATCAGGGATAACACAGCTCTGCAACCCTGTTAACAGAAATTTGGTATTTCAATATGAAATTGGTGTGATACAGCTTTTGGTTTCGGTTTTTGACTCCTGCAAAGCAAAGGGAGTTACTTTCGTGCTCTAACGTGATTGTGGGAACAATGCAGATTTCTTTTTTTTTTTACATATCTTTTATAATGGTGATAATGGTTATGTGAAATTCTTTCCCTGATTATTTACATTTTTCAATTTACCACTCTGTCCCACACTAGAAAAGAGCAGGAAACAATCTTCACTGTGTCGAAATGGAATCATTTCAACTCTCAAAATCATTGCTGATGACCAGTTTGCTGATGTAGTTCAGACAACTTCCTATCGGAAGCCCTTTTTCTGAGCCAAACTTGTCTGCTTGTCAAACGCTTGTCAATCAGTTAACAATGGAAATTGATTGAACGGCAGCCCTGAAAGCACTGAGATGACTCTGTAACATGTTTGGACATGTCCAATGTCTTTTTAGATCGCTAGCACTGATTGTTTAAAGCACACTTTAAACAATAGGGTTCTTCCAAGGTATTTTACATCTCTAGAGAAGACAACAATGTGTTAGCAGCAGAGCCAAATGCTTGAATGTAGTTCCCCATTTACTAACAAATTCCCCCGGGCACGCAACCATTTATTTCCCCAATATTTTCTCAAAACTGGAAATGAAATGAAAAAGGAGCAAAAACAGAAGGAAAAAAGGGAAAACAAGCGTGCTGGCTAATCTCTATTGCCGAAGGCAACATTGTGACATTATCTCTTTGTCACAGCTTCGCAGAGGCCTGCTCCTATGAGTTTCGGCATTTGTTTGAGGGTGCACGTAAATACATGTGCAAGCCATACATGCATGAGTACATCGATGCACATATTTGTATTTGTACACTTGTTCTTGTGAGCGTATGTGCGTATGTACCAGCACATTTTCCTGTGCCCTGCTTGTGTAACTTTAGAGAGCATTTGCTGTTGTGCTCAAAATGATCCTGTGTGTTTAGCTACACTAATACACAAGCACACGTTCATCTGCGGATTGTGTGGACGCCTGCCCCAATGCAGGAAGGAGTGGCCATAACCAATTTTCAGCAGCCTTTTGTTGAGCCCGATGTACCTGCTCATCCAAATCAGCTGCTTTCAAAAAATACTTTAATCCTATTATTAGATGGCACGGCGATTCACAGGCCAGAGGAACTATTTCACATGCCCTCACACCAGCTACCTGCAATGATTCCTGCTGCATTCATTAAAAAAAAGAGATTCATTTTGTAATATGACGGACTTGATTGAAGAACATATCAGTTGAAGTGCAAATATTCCATAGGTCTTAAATTATTTTACAGTATAATTGACTGTCTCCATTACCACCTGGCCTCCGTCCTGCGTTTATTGTTATTTCTTCCTCTCACTGTGCTCTTGAATGAAAAAAATCCAATTAGGTGGACACATTCTGTGGGAACGCCACAAATCTGCGCTGCATGAGAGCAATCATATGAATTCTTCGGATTAGATGTTCAATGTTCCCCTCTGGTTGCTCGCACCATGTCTACACAAATGATGAGTAATTGGCAAACAGATCTGCACACAAAATATGTTTCCTCTGTCTTTCATGGCCATTCGGCATAACAATGGATACCTTGGTGATCTCTGCCGTGTGATACAGAAAAGAAAAGCCAATGAAATGAGCAAAAGGCACGTATTTGCCTTACTGTGTATATTGTGTATTTATAAAATATCTCTATGCTAGAAAATATATTATTTCCAAAGGATTCTGCATCACTTGTGTCTACATTCTGTACCATAAATAGAACGAGAATAATTCATATGAAGAGAAATGGTTGAGGTGACAGCATCACAGTATAATATGTTTATCTCACAATGCTGATGGCCAAACGACAGTAAAAGTATCGTCTCCCCTCTTTCCTAAAGGGACAAAGTGTTATATACCAATGGATTGTATTTAGATCAATCTGTTGTTATTCTATTGAATGAAGTTCGACTAGACAAAGGCATCAAAGTTCTCAAGGAAACATAATGTACCGAATTCCAGGGAAATCCATCCAACAGTTAAACACACATTTACATACAACAAATGTCAACCATTTGTATGTAAATGTGTGATGTTCAAGAAAAAGTCACCTTTTTGGGTATTTGTCTTGGTCCCCTGTGGGATATCAGGACACAATTGCCCCCACCATCCCCACTCTTTTTGGAAAAAAAATGGAGACCCACAAAGACCCAATTGGGGGACATACACAACATTGCCGTCCCGCCAGCTAACGTTGTTATCAACCTCGCAAATCAGCTAGCAGACACACACTCACACAGCTCAAAACTGTCTGACTGCTTTTTTGGTTCAAAACTATGAATGATAACATGTTGCACACGGCCAACTGCAGGCACTCAGACACACACAGACACCAAAACAGTCTCTTTTTCCTCGACTTTTCAAACGTCCCAATGTCTTATAGTAGATTGTGGGAATAAAATAAGTCTGTTTTGATGTCTTGTTTTGGAATTGCACTGCAGGCGTTTGCCTTTGTGTATTTTTTTTCCTTCTTTTTTGGCTGTGTGTGTGTTTCCTGCGTCTGCTCTCGCACTGGTTACGGTCGGAAGCAGCAGGCTCGCGGATCAGTCTTGAGTCTAGTGCTTTCCACGCTGTGCTATAGGGGCTGGTTGAGGATGCATGTGGTCCTCACGGGAGTGACGGGACAGAAATGGTCAGAATAGGTCACCGAACCCCCACCCCGTCCCCCCGTGGTGCATGTGAGCCCTGAGCAGGGAGCCGAGCACAGAGGCAACCGCAGTGCAGCCGGGGTTGCGGGACGCAGACCGCTGTTTGGGGACACCCATTGTTGTCTTGCCCGCGACCTTATTGGATTTGTCTGGGAATATTTATTCCTTTCACTGTCCCGCTGAGAAGCTCTCACTTATCTCATCACTATTTATCAAGGGAGCCCCTGAGGAGACCAGGCACTCAATGGGGGTGAGCTGGTAGATGGCCAGCGGGCTAGAAAAACAAGGTTGAGAGGAAAAGAATAAGGAGATAGAATATGCAGTGCGGCATGATTTTCTTTACTTATTATCCAACAAAGGGTTATGATGACATCAAATGGTGTGGTAATCTTAAATGGGTCTCATTTTTCTTTGAACAGCTCCTTTTCTCTCAGACTTACTATGGTGCCAATGAATACTAATAATTTAATAATAGGTAATTCTATGATGACAGTTTTAGAGGAGTTATGTCTTCTTCACTGAGGTTTAGTGGGACTTTAAACCCTCAGGTAAATGCTGACGCCTTATAACGCTTCTTACCTCTGTGGGCTGGTGTCTCTTAAGTCCACCGCTAGTTGTGTAATACTTTGTATTCAGAACATGAGAGCACAGGTGTATTCATACCTCCTCCTTCTTCTACTTGCAAACACTGGATGAGAGTTCAATTTGTTCAACAACTTGATTCGTGACCAAAGTCCTACATATTATTTACATGATATTTGCAAGTATTAGCATTTTACAATGCTAAACTAGGATTGTTGACATCTTAAGCAGTTTACTTGCTAAACACAGTTGTGCTTAAAGTTATGAAATGACAAGTGCTCGTTACGCAAAAAAAATTCTTGCAATTTGCAAATTTGTTGACAAGTTTACAAAGATCTTGCTTCTTTATTTTGCTGTTAAAGTGCACAGTTTTCCCCAAACATCCTACAGGGTCCAATATTCATTCACCTCAGTCTCAAAAAATCCTGTTGAGAAAAAGAGCTTGCCTTTTATAAATGATTTAGAAGTCCTATATTCCCTGACTAAGATTACAACAGGCGTTTATTAAGCCCAATGGATGAATGTATTTGACCTCCAGGAGAATGCTGGCTGGTTACAAGGCCTATTTGACCATTAGGTCAATAAAAGAACACCTACTCAATAGGGTGGAATATGGTCTGTGGGGTAATGACGGCTACCCTCTGAGACCGTGAGCCGTGGGCAACACATTCTGAAGCCTCACTGGGAACCTCTGATAGACCTGCTGATCACTGGAGCGTAACGAAACCAGGTACAAGACCTTGCTGCTCCCGTTGGGAGCCGAACTGTGCACGAGCTTTTTGGGCTGCCGTTGTGTTTAATGCCAGTAAGTTTCTTCACAGCACTTCCTTTCACTGTGGCAAGGACAGAAATACCCTCAGACTGACCGTATGTCCAGTATTTGCAGGGGGTTAGGATGTGTTATAATTCACTTTTTAATGTAGCCACTTGTTTAGGTGATTTTCAGATTTTCCAATACCGTAAGATCATGGAGGAAGAATATGTAAAGTATAGAGCACGTATACAGTACAGAGCATTTGTGGAAATACTGTGATCATTGGGGATTATTGCTTTGAGTTATTGATTTTATTATTTATAACCATTTTTATTAATTTTATTTCAGTAATTTTGTGTGTTTGAGTTGATAGTTTTCTAAAAGTTTCTTCATCACCGTTATGATAAAAGTAATTTCCCGTCATACGTTGTAAGGAAACATTTCATTGTTCATCCTGATCAAATTAAAAGCTGCTACTGTGTCTGGCTTCTGTCCTTGTATTGTTTTAATTATTTCCCTTCCTCCACACTGGTGGGTACATTTGCCAGCGAATGTCTTCATTCCATATTACTCCAGATACTCAAGATGAAATGTCAAATGTCAAAAACATTTTCAGTCAAGTGAAGAAAGAATCTCCAGTTCAGGTAAAGGGCCGTTTTGACGTTAATAAATTATTCCATGCGTCAAAGCAATCCTTTTGTATTTGAGGTCCATGATGTTCTGATCAGGCATCTGACAAATAAGATATATGATCTTACTGCAATGCGAGTTGAAAAAATAACTGATAAATAAAGTGAATATAAATGTACAGCTGAATACATGAGTCGGTGCAGCCCTATACTCATCAGTACACTGAGATAATGAGATGTTTCACTGTGAATAAAGCAATACCTAGTCGCCCTCAGTCAGTCAGGTCAGGTGCACAAAACCAAAGTCATCACACCTGCGATCACTTCCTGCACACACATTATGCTGCCCAGCACACATCCCCCCTCTTTCACCACCTTCACTGATGAGTGATGAATGATGTTATTAGGCGAAATAGTTCCCTTGCAGATCATCCTCAATGAATGAAAGCAAAGACCACATGGGGGCCTCTCCGGTGCCCCAAAGATTGTGTAATGTAACCATAATATCAAATCTCTGATTTCTGTAAATGTAGCATTTCATTCATGGACACACAGCAGAGAGGAAAGCAGCTGGCAAATATCGTGTCAAATCTTATTTGAACGGCTGCATCCGCAGTTACGCAAACGCATTCAGATTGACCCTTCGATGTTGTGTTTATCTTCATTCTTCCTGTCGTATTAACCGTTGTCACTTCGCCTACAACACGCATCGCAACATGATATCACATCAAAGAGAGAAAGATGACTGGAGAGCGCCGATATGTTCACTGGTACATAGAAATGCATCGCAAATCGCAAAGTGCCCAGTAAAGTGGAGCAACAAATTCAAGATGAAAGAAAAGTCCAATCTTTGGTCTCATCTGCCAGCCTGGTATGGATCTGAATGGAAAAGTGATTGGGCCTTCTCTCATAATTTAGTCTTCCCTTCAGCCCTGGAACCTTGCTGTCACCCTCAGTCAGTCTGTTCACATGTTATGGAACATTAGTCAAAATCAATTTTTTGAATCAACACTTTGACCCAGATCCCTCTTGGTGGATGTACTTTACTATGTGGGTTACATCTGTACATTACATTTTAATTTAGTTTTTTTTCTTCGAATGGATATTTTCCCATTTGTGTAGTCGACTGAGCGTTGACGTTGATGCTTCAATTCTGCGGCAGAGGAAACCTTTTCATAATGTCTTTTTCCAGATTGCAAGAATCTATTACAACGGCAGATATGGGATGGTGAGGAGTTACATAATTGGATTGTGACATCGCACTTATACAGCACCCTCATATTATGGCAAAAAAGCACATTCCCAAAAGCCCAAAGTGTCCGATCATTTTTAATAAGCTAATTTAACCAAATAAATAGATTTCAACACAGCAACCCTTCCCAAACTGTTCATGATGTATTTTAAATAAAATAGCAGGTGCTGTGGATCCCATGAGATAGCTTACAAAATATTCAATGTCCTCTAGGGGGAGGCGAAGACGGAGTGATCAAAAGAAGATACCAGCTGGGGCACCTTTTGAAGACCAGACAATGCAATGCAGTCAACCATCTGGTCAATGTATCAGTAGGCAGAACAATGGCCAAAAAAGTTCTATCTGGACGCAGCTGCTATTTAAGGATTAGCTGGATTCATCCCATGACTTACTGATATAAGTGATTTCAGCCTAATAATATGTTCATTAACAAATGTATTTTTTTCTCCACAGAGTGAAATTAAAAGAAGGGTTGACGTTTCTTGGGGCTCGTCCGAGCAATCCCACCCAGTGGATAGTGAGCCAGGACGTGAGGAGCGAAGGCCACCGAGTGGTGACCCTCCACTGCCGCAGGAAGGAGTCCGGCTACGATCAGCAAAGGTGAGCACATACACAACATCGCTGTTAAAGGAACACCCCAAAAGTACACCGGGAGTTCATATTTTTTATATATTTACATATTTCAACAAAACATCTCGGACCGCAGACAGATTTTTACTGTGAGTTTATAAAGCAATTAATTCAAAATAAACTTTGTCTAACGAGAACACTTTGCAGAGTTGAAAGAGAAGAAAGAAAGAAATAGCATAATTTATAGCATAATTAAGAATTTTCTTGAACTAATGGCGCCGCTGCACTTTTTCATCCTCTCACTCTTATGTTCCTCACGCATCAAGTGGTATCGCATAGACTGAGCAGCAGTTCAGTCACCTAAAACATATACATTTTTCTTAGAAATTGCTTTTCTAGATGCTCCACAGTTTGCAAGAGATACACAAGGAAGTGATGCGTGAAGTGTGAGCGTATCTAAGTGATGTCCCCTCTACTCAAATGACACACTTGACTTGGCATGAAAAACCTGGGATACGTCTGTGGAGACCACAGCGGGTTCGAAAGGGTTAACAGACCATTACGATATCCACCTTTTCACTCCCCATCGCTTCCTCGCTCTACATCCTCTTTCCTTTCCTCCCTCCTTCCTTTTTTTTGCATTCGTTGCTTCGGTCGTCTGTATTCACGTCCATAAACTAATTTGGCAGATGGGGATGATTGCCAGAACTAGGCAAAAAGGTTGCTGTGTTGATTAAGTGCTGATTGACGGCCTTTGAGCGTTTTAATGGTTTTTCCCCCCTCGGATCAGGGAGCAGTTTAAATAGATCTAACTTTCTAGTGACAGGTGTAAGTTTATGGATTAGAGGCAGATTTGGGTTTGAGTAAAGCTCCAATTATTTTCTCTTTAACTTTCGTTCCACTAAACCACTCCCTTAAGAAAATTGGGACAACTTTATAATCAAGATTTTGCAGGAGTTATTTAAGTGTAGAGTAGAAACACACTGTGTGTAATTTGAATCAGTTGGTCCAGTGATTTATTCATGCTGCTATTATGGATCTCTTGGCCAAATTATTAGTGTGACTGCAATGCATGCTGTAGGTTAAACAAAGATACATGTGCATGCCTTTGGACTGCGTTAAGATGTTCTTCAATACACTCCTCATATAGCAATTTGTCGCATGATGCTGCAGAGGCGATTCAGACCAGCTCATTTGTGTCGTGTGCTTTTTTCTTTACATGTGATGAATGTTTTTACTGCTAAGAACATTTGCCTCCAATAGCAGTCAGTTTTGAAGGAGCTCAAAATCGCCTCATTTTGACAACTTATAAACACAAAAGTCACAGCTTGTGTAAAATATATAGAAATCCAAAATTGTGTTGATGTAAATATTCCTTTCATCTGCCTTAGCTAGGACTTGACATAGCTTGCCCATTAGCCCCGGGCAATTATGCACTGGTTCAGGCAGGTAGAATGCCTCCTGAAAAATAAAGCCAGTGTCTGGTTTGCTCAAAATGAACAAACCAGACACTGGCACCAGAGGACCTTTTGCATTTTTACACCCGCGAGCTTTGCGCTTGGGAAAAGAGGGGTGAGCGACAGGGTCTTCCATTGTGAAAATCATAGTCTGGCATCTTTATCAGATTTGTTATTGCCATATGATTTATCCTTGTACTGACCAGCACAAATATGTGAGATGTCTGGCAGAGTCTGACTCTTGTCCTCTCCCGGGGAGGCAATATATTATGCCTCGGTGTGTAAGCGGAGCTGCAGCACATTACAACAACATATGTTGAAAAGGAGCTTTTAAGCAAACCGCAACAGTGAGCAGTAGAACTTATCAGCTGCCTCCTCCTTGCCTCGGAAGCCATCCCCCCCTTTCTGCAGGTGTTTTTCTCACTGCCTGGCCTCAGGACTCACACAGATGCGCTCCATTACCATAGAAGAAAAAATCATCCTTTATTGATTCACTAAGTGAAGGAGCCAGAGACAAGAGTGAGCATATTTAGTCTAATCCCTGCTGTTTGGGCCTCGCACGATGGACTTCTCCTTAATCCCCAAAGCTGTCAAAGTCACTTCAGAGAGAAGACCCAGGACGCCCCGTGATGGTTATACAATACACAATGCTCCAATTTTCCTTTCGTCTTGTCCTCCCCGCTCCCAGTCATTTCAATGAAGCTTAGAAGATTAGACACAGCTATCTCATATTTTGGGCTGTCACTCAGCCAGCTTCCTTCGTCTCTGTTCGTTCCTTGATGGTACAGAGATCAGGTGTGTAAAAGCTGTAGGTCAAACAATTTTGGACCCTGTTTGCTTTGATGAAAATAATTACACGTGAATCTGTATGGCTTTCACTCTTTGTACTTACCTTAAAGTCCTTATCCTTAAAAACAAACCTGTGCCTATGTAGGGCAGACTTAATGATTTACTAGATTACTGTCAGTCCAAAACAAGGAATGGTAAGGAATAATCTGCCCTCATGATTTTACAGCTTTCCTTTTACCCTTCCCTGCATCACGTGACAGCTAGCCAAAAACACCAAATTATTCACACACTTAAACTCAAAATTGTAATCAAAGTTCACAACGATGAAAGTGCACATTGGATTTTGGAATGGACTTAGGTGTCACTAAAAATATGTATGGGATAGTTAATTGAGGCCTGTGTTTGCGTGCCACGATTGGAGCCAAACCCCACAGCGAGCATGAGAGCACAGCGACACTGACGGGTCAGCTGTACTTCATTTTCAGGTTCACTTAGTCGCTTAAAGCTGCCCATCTTGGCCAGCTGAGCCAAGCATTTGATGCTCTAACCACGCCTTACTGGCTGTGAACACCCATTAAAAAAAATGACAATCAAATAGAAACCCCATTTCTTCTTACTGACAAGCAAGTTAAAATTTACATCTGCATTATAGCTAAACATAGATTACATTTTTGTCAGTTTTCATTAAACAATATGGAATTTCGCAAAATTCATCACACAAAACATTTTTTTCAGAGTGGTGTCATACTTCAAATCTGTTTTGTAGCGCCGCGCACGGGGGAATCTTCCTAGTGTGATGCAAACTGTAACACTTTCCCTGACAGACGGCCTCCGGCCAAATAAAAGCAACACTGAGGTGACAGTTTTTCATCACACTACAGTTTGCAGACAGGTTGGGCTATGGACTGAAAATAACAGAGCTGACTTCACCCTAGAGGGCATGCCACCAAACAGCTGCTTCTTACTTCTTTTAACTGCAATTAAAGAAATCTATTGAACCTGCAATTTTGAATTATTAGCTATTATGCAATGTTTTAATGAAAAGATAGATTTGGTCACATATGACAAGTTGTGTATTGCCAAGCCATACTGCATAATAAATTTGAGGTAAAAACCGTTGCCTAAGACCTGCTTTGCGAGATATAAGTTGTTGATATGGCCCCTCATAACCAAATACATATGGTTGGATAATGTGCTAATTAATGTTCTTTATTACTGTAAATAACTAACACTTGTTATAGGCAGCACAAGCTTGAATTAAAAAAACGTTGATATGGTTGAAAAGTGATAGGGACTGATAAGACAGGGTGTTTGTGTAATGTAAGCTGCAAATGTTGGCATGCCTGGCTAACTGTTACCCATCCATTGTCATCCTCTTGCTTGGGGTCCGGTTGAGGTGGCACTCTCGTCGCTTCTTTCAAATCAACACTCCGCCAATGGACCGGCTCTGATTTGTTTCAGGCTCACAGCCAATCAAACCAACAAGGGTATTACCCAATCAGGGACGCAACAGGACCAGTCTTCACGGAATTCGGGTGGGATTATTTGTATGAGACGCTGCATTGGCGACCACGACGTGATAAAAAGCGAAAAAAAGATCTGAAAGTGAAAACATAAAATCTGCAACCCAAAAAAATACAGTTAATATAAAAAACCTATCGTCCACCTATTTTAGGTTCACATTTGCTTTTCAAATGAACAAAACTTTTGACCCGGATTTGGCTCCATAGAGGCCGTCCGTCTGCACCCTGACAGAGCAATCTAGCGGTTTCCGTCAGAGCAATATGGCCTCAGGTTTCTAGGTTCTTTTCACAGATGGCAGTAACCGTGGAGAGGGGAAAGGGTTACCTAACGTTAGCTTGCTAGCACGCCTTCGTAGTTAAAAAGCTAATACGACCTAGCTAACGTTAGCTAGCTAACTAACTTTCAAAATGATGAATACTGAGTCGTCACTCACCATAGGCGATGGTAGTATGTTGAAAGGCCATATATTTTTTAATGTTTTCGTTCAGCGGAATTCGCCGGCGCGGAGCCGGAACGAAGTTGAGTGCCTTGAAAAAAAATGCGGGTGGTTCACGTTTTCTTCCAACCCAAACAAATCCAATCTATCCGTTTTTCTTTTGAACCTGAGATGGTGACGGACGCTGGATTTGCTCATCCCCATTGCTCCGCGCACTCACAGGTTTAAACAAGAAGCGCTCCATTTCTTTTAAAGAAATAATTAATTGTATGTTAAAGATTGCGCAGGTCTGCCTTCTCATTAAAAATAAATTCAGGAGCTTGCATGATTAGGGTTTGAAAGGTTGCTTTAACGTTCACATCTAGATGCGAATTATTTTGAACCTTGAATCATGTTCCCCTTATTTAAATATGGAATGATTGATTTCACATGGGGACGTTTTAGCCCAAATGCAAATGAGTCCTTATGGAAAGAGACAAAGTTGCTCCGTGTAGTACACATAATACTGGCTGAAATGCACTCCGGTAGATTGAAAAGTTCACTTTGTCACCATTATTGGTGAGCCCATTCAAAACAAAAAGCCGTCCTGCTTCCCCAGCATGTTATAAGCCACTAGGAGAGGCCTCAATAAAAGTGCCATGTCTGGGAATATGTAGTTCATTAAGACTGTCTGGGTGCAGATGGATCTCCCTTGAGAGCCACCACTTCATTAATCCTCCAAACCACACCAAGCAGTGGGACAGCAGACAGTCCACTTATTACAGCCACTCCACAAGGGAGCCAGTCCAAGAGGAAAGAGGATGGGCTTGGCTGAGAGGACATGTAAATATTTGAAATGTCTTTTTTTTTTTACGGTCTCATTGTGGCCTGTTCTACATCAAAGCAAATCTGCATGGAGTTCAAATTAATATAATTAAATTCAACATACATTCATTTCACTATAAAGATACGTGACTTTTCGTCTCAAGGAAGCTTGTAAATGTCGTCAGTGTGACTGGTTAGGATCCCACAGGGTAAGAAGTCATACAGCTATGCAATAGCGGGTGAGGTTTGGCAGCAGGCTCAATTTATCTCAATTTTAATGTCCAGAGAACCTTTAAGAGTGCAACAATTTATAGTTTGTGACAATTACTGCAATACTGCAGGGAAATCCATGATAGCATGTTTCATCCCTCAAGGCCTCTGAACTTGTCATATCAATACAATTCTTTCTCTGATATTTGTGCTTATATGGAAAAGGTAGAGTAAGATTGACACACAATTAGTAGAGTACATGGTTTGTTGACTAAACTCAAATGGTAACGTCTCGTTAGTCTCATTCCTCTCCTGCTACCTGTGTGTTTCCCCTGATTTCCCTCCTCCTGCTCACCTGCCCCGTCCACCCAGCTGCCTCCAATTGCCTCGTTACCCCACTCATATATACTCCCCTGTGTTCCTCGCCTGAGTTGCCACATTGTCCTTGTTCTCCCCCCTGTGCGCGGCGTGTCTCCCGTGCCAATCCCTCGTGGGTCTTTAATGACATAGCCTTTTTTTTT
Source organism: Apeltes quadracus (assembly GCA_021346845.1). Lineage (NCBI taxonomy): Eukaryota > Metazoa > Chordata > Actinopteri > Perciformes > Gasterosteidae > Apeltes > Apeltes quadracus. The sequence goes on along the minus strand of CM037929.1, from coordinate 12,485,771 downwards.
TTGTTGCCTTTTTGATCTTTTTTGTAACTTCATCTCATCGCCGATGTCCGTCCCTGCTCTTCAGTCCTAACCCAGCCTTGAACCGTGACACAAATGACTTGCTCGCTGAATATCCTTGATACAAAACGTACATCAAGACTGTTAAACTTGATTCATCAATTAAATAGAATACTCATTTATAAAAGTGATCGACTGATCGACCGCTGCATCTCTTTTCCAAACCTGATTCTAAATCTGTCGCTAAATAACCTTGTTTGCTCAGTCTTTTAAATTTGCAGCAGTCCTGATAATGAGCCACAGGCCCAATGATTTAATGGTCTATAATGCTGCATAAATCAAGGTTGAAATTAAATTGCCCAATTTGGGCCCAAACAGGAATATTAACTTGACAGTCTTAATGCTAACACCTTTCATAATGAATCATCCCTATTCCCTGAACCTCTATTTACAATATACACTTAGTGGGGCTGTGTTTTTATGATTTGTTTTATGTTTATTTTAATCATGTAAAGCGTCTGAGTATTTTGCAAAGCGCTATACAAATGTATTATTTATTGGAAGTATTTACCAATACAAACTGTTTTTGAAATCCTCTTTCTTTGGTCATTGCGTGACAGCAATGCGGTGCACTCAATGCTTGTGTGTGTGTGTGTGTGTGACAGCCCAGGCGTGTCGCTGCCTTTTTCTGAGTGTTATTTGCTCGTTGATAAAGTCTGAGAAAAAAAAGGTAATAAATAGATGTAGCTTCGTTTCCTTTTGTTTTCCTACATCAGAAGCGAGGTGGAGATTATGGCATGTTCTTTCTCCCGAGCTGATTACAGAAGTCGGCCCAGATTCCATCTGGCTGTTAAAGCTGCGCCTGAGCTCCATGTCGAAGAAAACAATATGAGGGAAATAATGTCCCAGGGTGCCTTGTTGCACTTTTCCCGAAGTTCACTAAAAATACCGTGAAAATGTAACACTGAATGGGGAAGGTCTGATCTGTTTGCATCTACCCCAAGTGACCGTAAAGTTGCTATGGTTACAAATGTCAAAGGCGTCACGCGGTGACCCGAATCATTTTCGGCGATACGAGCTTGATTATGTGGTAGCTCAGATTGACTTAAATGAGGCTAGAGTGGATGCTGTCCATTAGTTTGTGAAAGGCATCGTGTACTGTTGCAGATAATGTAAGCGCACTGGACGGACAGATTGAGGTCTGCATGTGTCGCAGAGAGTCCCTGTGTTTCAGATTTATGAGAGAATATCCTGCACTCTTAGGAGCTTAATTCCCCTGAGGATTAGATGGAGGCCACCAATGTTCGGCGTGTTGCATTACCGCAGCTTATCTTTTTTTTTTGTAGGAGTGGTTACTTACAGTGACTCAGTGGTAAAAAAAAACAAAGTTAAAAGGAGAAAAAAGGCAAACTATAAGCCACACAATGACATGCATATGTGCTCAGTGTGTCCCCTAGGTTTACATGTTTTTTCTTTTTTTCGCGTGCACGCGTGTGTGCTGCAGCATTCTGCGGCGTGCGAGAAATGACATATCGTCACGTAAATAAGATGATTAGCATACGACCAATTTAGATCAGGCGCTATGTAGAAACCTGACCTTCAAGAGGGGTATTATGATAATCAATAGCATAATGATAGGGGAAACACTGCATACAATACATATACAAACACATATGTACATACGTATACAGTACTTGGATGTTTGGACCTACCACTACTACTATGGGCCCCACAAAAATGTACACCTATCTACAAGTTTCTTGCAGTAACTTTAACAAGGATCAAAACAACTCGTGTATATATGAATTATTTGAAAATAGCTTTGCGGAAATTGCATTACAAACGTATTGTTGGGGAGCAAAACAAAAAGCTAATCTCGGACGAAGTTAGCGGCTCAATAGCCTCATTATTAAATAGTGGCATATACCTAATTACCCAGTTGGATCAACATACAGACGTCTCCGCTGCTTTTACATTCTCCCTCTTCCAAGACCAGTTTTTGGCATTGTTTTTAGAGATGCTTCACTGCGATTTATACCTGTGGTCGTATCAAAACTGTTGCTGTGCTCGCTGCAGGTAGCCCTCTGCCGGGGAGGCAAAGTGGGGCGAGATGTAAGCATGCAATTGCCTACAAGAACAAGGTCTCAGTTTGGATTGCATCGTATGTTTCCCTCATCCATCTTCATGATAAGCGACCACACAGAAGTGAGATAAGCTCCACTGGTCCTTAATATTGCCAGTCAGATTTCTCCCATAAGCTCTTTCCCCATAGGTTTATTTAACTGAAAAGGCAAAAAAAAAAAAAAAAAACATGGCCTGCAGTTGCCTCCAATTAACCTCAGTTTAGCTAGGCCTTCACTATGATTGGCTTTTTGTACAGGAGCCCATTCCACTTAAAGAAATGCCTGGTCTGGGACCAAAGCGTTCTCATTTCTCCAACCTGCACAGGGGAAATATTTAAATAAGCCTATTAAAACAGGCCACAGGCTGTTGAGAAAGGTGTGGAGGCAGTATTAAAAAATAAGGTAACTGACGGTGAGGAACCCAAATGGGCAGCTCTGCTTTCGGTCTGAAGCAGATTCAATCAACCAGAAGACAAACAGGGAAGGCACACGTCACATCCTCTCGTCTTCTCTGCCGCACTTGAGCGGGGCGTCATTGACAAGCAATCTTTTTCCTGTCCCCCGTTATCGTTCCCAGCCTAACCGGTAGAAAGCACAACTACGACCAGCTGGAGAGACCAGGATGTCACCAAAGGCTCTCCCTCCTCCTCTTCCTCCTCCTCCTGCCTGTTTAGCAGGACTTACAAGCCCTGACATGTAATCAGGCGGTGCGTACACCTCAGTGGGCCACAGGGACACCACAAGCTGCACCCTCAGCACCCCCCGCCCCCACCCCACAGAGGAGAACCAGCAGACATGCTCTCGCCTCCCAGATGAGATGCAGCGCTTTGTACATGTCCACCTCGTCCACCTTCGACCTGCACACACAAACGCTCCGCATGGAGGCGTGTATGCTCAGACACGGACAGGAGCATGCAGGGCGGATTCGAGTTCCAAACTGAGGGGATAGTGAGGCACCAGAAGGCGTCTTTGGCTTGCGGAGGGCACACCGGAAGGACGTCCGCAGAGGTTGCCCACTTGTCATTTATGCCAAGACCATATTCCTGATTAACCATCGGTGCTTGATGCATATCTGCATGTTTTACAAAGCTGACGCGTCTGTCGATGTCAAGCAGCTGGAGCTGACGCACTCCAACGTTTTTAGACACTTGTCATTAGTCTCTCATCGCGGGATCTGACTCGACTCTTCACAGCCTCCAGATGAGTCCTCCATCTCCCACTAGCTGCAATATGGCCGGCAGCACACAATGTCTGTGCTGAACATGTAGATGGGTGCCACCAAAGCGCTCTGTCTTTAATTAGTCTTTAGGTTTCATGATCAAGTGCTTCCAGTTATGGATCAATGTCAAGATGCCGAGACAGCCACTCACATCACACTGCCTAACTGCTGATCAATGAAAATTGTGGCGCAGGAAGCGCATTGATATGTGTATATCAAAGGATTTGTCTTATATGGACCTGATTTGCATTTCAACAAAAATGCAGTTTGATTTAAGGAATGGGTGTTCAGAGTGGATGCCGTGTGTCAGGAAATATACGGCTGATATTTGTGTGTCTGTGCTTGTGTGTAATTGCTCTAGAAGTAATTTTACACTGAGCTCATTAAATGGGCTATGAGAGGGGGCTAAACACCTTAATATCTACTGGGAGGAGGTGCCTGTATAGTGCTTTGGGATTTCAAAATGCACGAAATGCTTCATGCTTTGTTTTTTAAACGAAAAGCTTTTTCTGATACAGATTGGGCGTCCCGTTCCGAATGGAGAGCTGGCACGGTTAAAGTAGTTTAGGCAAATCTACAGACTGCATTACAATCATTCTTCCTTTCAATTGATGTTTGTGTCCATACTTTTGCAGTATTATTTTTAAATGAGATCAGTCAAACAGTGAGTCGAAGAATCTTTGCTATCACCGTGTTTTCATAGTAATGAGAGGCCGAGATCGTCACATTGCTCAAAGTTAATGCAAATTGACTGCTTGTGATACGCTTTTCAACAGGCTTCTAATGTGTGGCACTTTTCTAGTCTGAGAGCTCAAACACATAGAATAATTTGCATAATCTGCAATAAATGAGCAGAAATGAAAGAATTCTTGGAAAGAGAATACATTGGCTTCCAAATGTGATGACAGTTTCCAATCTCTCTCTAGCAGGTGTGCTTATAAAACAATGAACACCAGAGAGATGGTTTTTAATGTTGAAGTAGAGCCATAAGGACTCACTAGGAAAGTTGGTTGTGAGAGACTGACTGTAGCCGCTTGCCTCTTACCTTTCTGATCCCCGGCACTGCGTTAAGAGTAAGGAACAAGGCAATCATGCCCACACAGCCTCCACATCGCTTCCTCACAACTGTAATTATCACAAACAAAGCAGCTCCGTTTACACATATGAAGCAGCAGGAGTGTGACTTGTAAATTTAAGTGAGCGTGTGATTGGGAAAGTGTCTGTCTTGTGCATTTTAAGTGTGTATGCATGTGTGACCACGCGCGTTGTGTTTGCCCAGCATTTATTGTATGATGTATTTACTAAAAAGGTAATTACGTGATGATGTTTTAATCTTTGCACTAGGTTTTGCTAAGATGCTGGCACTGATCCCATATGCGGCTACGCTGTCCTTGTTTACCACCGACCTGCTTGCCGAGCACATGCTGTAATATTGAGCTTTCCCTGACTCTTTCACCCGTTTTTGTGTCTCAAAGTCAGAGCTTAACTTTACACATCCTACAAGCCGGAGACTAAAGCATAGGTTGCAACAGAGTACCATTGATCCGGTGGTCCGGGTGCCTCTGGTCAATGCCTCTTGTGTGTCCTCCAGGATCTGTTGCCATGCCAACGGTGGCACAGCTGAAAGCACCCCGGGTCTTGTGGGTCTTTTAGGGACTTTTCCGTGGTGGGGAGGAGGGGGCAGGACAGGTACCTGTTTCACAACACCTGCAGGTGCAAGGTCAGGCCCACGCGGTCACGTGATGTCACCCACAGACCGACAAGGGGGAGCACGTGGAGGGGTGATGGTGGAGGGAGAGTTTATCTGCATCACCGCCCCAGGGCTCAGTGTCTGCTGCCCCCTAGTGTGTGTGGGACTGAGTTATCAGCAGCTTTGCTGGCCGTTCACTGCGGTTAATGCCCGTTATCCAGCCTTGAGATGAGTGCTTTGATGGGAAGAAAATTGAGTGCAACTGTCGGAACAAGTACCAATTTATTATATGGCAATTTGCTACTTAAATAGCTTTTGCTACTGAGACAACTATAGAGTGAAACTGACTGGGAAGCGATGCCTGATGCACAAAGGTCTGAGGTCACCGGTGATGATGGCTGCCGTCATCAGGGATCCATTACATCACGGAGTCCACTTCCAGCTGATGGACTCAGGGGTTGTTGCACTGCAGAAAAGCATTTACTTTTGTTTTGACACGTGTTGCCATGGAGCCTTTCATTAGCTTCAAGATGGGATTTTGTTCTCTAGGAACTGAAATGCCACAGTCTGAGCCCGGACTGCGCCCCGTGTCCCTCAAGGCAATCTGGAGCAAGTTAACAAACAAATGGCATAATGGGATATTACTCTCTCCAGACACCTCTACCTTTTTTGCATTAAGCATCTTTCCCGGTTCATCCCCCATAAGACAGACTTTTAACCACGATTACTGTCTGGAGATCAAGTGTCTTTACTTTCTTGGTGCAGCCCATTATAGCTCTGTTAAAATGTGTTCTTGCATATTCTTTTAGTTTTTTGCAGAAACTGAAAACTAAACATTGTTGTGAAGTAGTATATGATTGGAATTGATATAAATCAAAGCAACACAGCAGAAGCTCTGCTGTTTGCCTTTTCTCATGTACATTCAATCACACGCGTGACAGTTTGAGTTTGCGAGACCGGCTGAGGAGAAAACTCAAGCAGCCAGTATGGTGGGAGTTGAACGTTTCATCTCACTCATCTGCAGAACACTGTTAAGCTAATCGGAAATACGATCCACTAACTGGCTTTGATACACACGAGCCAGAAGCATTTGCTTTGCGCCCATGGTTCATTATCGTCGTATAATTAATAGTACTCATCCCTTTTCTCTGTGTGCTCGTTAGAAATGGGCAAAAGAATAAATGATTAAATTAAAGGGAATCTGACGCCTATTAAAAGTGGGTTTTAATTCAAGCACTGTAGGTTATTTGAAATGGTGGAATCTTTTATGAGCTCCTGCAGAATAAATCTCCCACAATGTAAATCTCGTCTATTGGGAAGAACAAGGCAGTAATGTAGAAAACGTTTTTTATAGTATAAATTTACCGTATTAAGGAATTCATTTTATTCTGTAGAACGTACCGTTTTGTTTGTAAGGTAAGCGTGGAGATGAAGAGGGGATCGGGGTTCACAAAATGCATGACGGTTCCCCAGATACGGACCAAGAACATCGCTCTCATGGCCAATGTGCCCCGAGACTTAACGGATGTTATAATGATTTTTTATTTTACTGCCTTTACCTGATTTGTTAGTGCTGACAGAGGTGCGCAAATAGCCTTTTTTAAATATAACTCAAAGCCCTTGCCCTGCATTAAAAGTAAAGTGTAGAGGTATTGTCAGCTATTTATCCTAAATGTGACAACATGGCCCATGTGACTGTTAAGCATTCAATTAAGGGCACTATAAAGAAAGCAGTACACTATATGAGTAAATGCTACTTATGTTCCTCAGTGGTTCACTTGTAAATCAAAACGTGGCCTTTTATGTTGACGTCTGCCCCCCCCCACCTCTCCGGTAAAGTGATAGTGCCCCCTCAGGATTAGGGACAAGGGTTGGTTCAGGTTCAGCTGGAAACCACAGACTTCATGAAATACGAATGTAGTCCCCATGCCGCTTTCTGAAGAGGGTTTGGAGCTCAAAGTGGTTGCCTCAAGCTGCCGCCTTCTTCGCAATGACAACATATTCTAAATGTGGGAAAAGAGACGGAACTTCAGTGACGCTCGTGACACAGCAGGTTGAAGCCAGCAGCTCGTGACCCGCTGCGACACCCACCTGTCACTCAAAGCAGCCGCGTTCAGAATTGTGCAAACGTCTCAGCCATGATGCAATTCCTATGGGTGAGCTGTGTAAAGAAACGTGCCCACTCTAGAGTTGTCGTGAAATTGGTAATGGGAAATTTGCTAGAGACACTGATCTATTTTTTTTACCTGAATATTTCTACCCCTCTGAGGTTGCAGCTCAACATATATTATTATTATTATATTTAGGGAGAAGTAGTGACCGTAAGGCACCTTTTAAACTCCTGAATTAACTTGTCATGTCTACATTTATTAGAGCAGTGGCCCCTACTTGAGATAAAATGCCGTCCTCTAAGTTCAGAGTGTTGATGAGTGTTTACGACGTCCCGGAACGGAGCACAGAACACAGTGCTGCAAACACGAAATGTATTAAATGCCCACTTATTACACTGTGGGGATTACAAGGCTCAATTTCAAATAATTTGCATGACATCAATGTTGTTGCAATAATTACATTTTATTTTCTACTCTCTGCGCGGCATCATCACTGTAATTGTCTCGGCATGAGTGTGAAAGTCAAATTCCATTGAGAAACGTAGTGGATGTAATAAAAGCATGTTTCGATGAAAATTTTATATTATTGAGTCAAAAAATTGCGCCCAATTGAAAACATCTGAATAAAAAATCCTGAAAATTCCTTAATACAGATCGTGAAATATCATTTTCTTTTTATCAAATTATTTTGAATCATGTGATTCATGAACTGTAATTAAATTGTTGTTTGCTAAAAAGCACATTTGTTATAAAATACCAAATGTTCACTACTGGCTGACTACTATTGGCCGAGAACAGTGATGTTTTACAATTCTTCACATTTGATATATTGTAAAAATGAATGGACGTCAGGTAAAAGGGTTGATGAAGAAACACAGTGAGCTTGGTAATGATGTTTCAGATGGCATAGTGACAATACTAGTACATAAATAATACAAAGGGGCACCGACCCCGAAAGAACCTAAGCCTGAAAGAATTGTGCTCACAAACAGATGAACATGCTCCCACCACACGACAGAGAGTGCGAGTCTGCAACGACCCCCCTCGGCCCCCGTCCTCCCTCCCAATACCGAAACCCTCGGCCAAACACTCTATCATATTACATTATTATGAGTCAAAGAGTGCAGAGCAGAACAAATGCTAAAGTTGTGCTACTTAGGCTGGAGCGATTACAAAGTCAGGTAAGTCCATTAGTATCTTTATTTCAAATATCCGTCTCCAGGTTCCACTCAAGTACAGGAAAGGAGATGAGGGAAGGAGAGAAGCCAAAGGGTGGGAAGTGGGCGGGTTACAAAGTTTAGAGGTCGCGTGGGAGGAAAAGCACCCTCAGACAGCTATAACCAGTCAACCTTTTCAATTCAGCCATGTCCATAATAGAAAGGGAGATAGTGACAGGAGGAGGGGAAAAAGGTAACTCCCCCTGAAACGCTTTCAAATAAAGAGAAGTGAGCGGGTGAGAATAATAGTGATGAATGTCAGTGAGGTACAGTAGCTGCCTCCGTGGTTCCGGAGGTTCATGGTTATGCAGCAGCACAGATTGTTTTGTATGAAAGGGTCCCAAGAGAGCTAGAGCTGGAAATAAGTACAATTTACAGAATTTACAATCGGATGTGCTGCTTCTGAGCATTTGACACACTGTGCTGGTCGCTTGCAGTAGAAGCTTCCTCCAGATGCAAACAAATGTTGATGCCATTATTCCGTTATATTTCATAGTCAACACATTGCACATAATTATGTTTTTAGTACATCGAGTAAACTGCAACTGGCTGCAGCTATTAGGTCCATAATGTATGTTTGCATGTAGAGATCCACTATGCATGCTGTATACTGTAAATGTGTGCATAGCTATTTGTGCGGAGCAATGTGTGTGTGTGTGTGTGTGTGTGTGTGTGTGTGTGTGTGTGTCCGGGCTCCATTGTGCTGACTGGTTTATTGCTGTTCCAGGTGACGGAGCATGAGAACAGCAGAGCTTCAAGGTGCTGCTTTCAGGCACCACTGAAGCCATAAATTTGATAATTTTTTTTAGTTTGGCGTTTGTATGAGCTCTCTCCCGCCCGTCCCCCGTCCCCCCTCTCCCTCAACTCTCGCACACATACACAGCAGCCACAAACTGCTGTGGACCGCATCTCCTCTGGGCCCCGCCGCCTGCATTATGCATCATCTGCCGCTCTGCTTCCGTTCATCTTCTCTTGTTACAGCGAATCAGCAGCGTTGAACGTGTTGGTTTGTTTGAGGTTTGTTGTTGCCCTTTGTGGCATGTGCATCTACTCTATGTATATCCATCCATATATGCTATCCATAAAACATTCAAGATTCATTCTGGTATTGTAATTTGAGATGTATCTCAACAATGCTCGATGTACAAGTTGAAACATGAAGAGAAAGGTATCTGAGAATGTCTCTCCATCCATCCCATAAAGAAAGCCGTCCGTATCGTCCGCACCACCCCTCCCTCTGATTTCAATGGTCTGGCCCACTTCTGCTCAAAGTATCTCATACAGGTCTGCTACTGCCGTCCGTCCGAATGAATGAGCCCCCTTAATGTGCTTAAACAGCCTCCTCACAGCCATCGCTCTCCCATTCTAAGTGACTCAATTGTCAGCGGTCATCGGGCGGCACCTTGTCGAGTCCGATTTCCTCTCCAGTTCGCTCTCTGAAGCCGGAGGGCCAGCTGCTTCCAACCTGAGGCCCTCTTATCTCCTGAGCCTCACTGCCTTCGGCTGCCCTCCGGTCGTCTGTCGGGCCACAGATTTAGTCAAACCGCAGCTAGTTTGCGGATAATTATCCGGTTGAGACCAGCTGCGCGGCACACATCCACCGGCCCTTTGTTGCTAATCGAATCGGACCCCATGCTGGAAGTAGCAGAGAAACGGAGGGCTTCCCCCCAGTGAGCCGTGATGCACTTAGCCGCCCCGGTGAGGGGAGGTCGGCTCAGAACGGCACACTGGCGTGCACTGTCTGTGACTGTGAGTCGCATTCACCCAGTCACAGAGGAGTCTGTGGGCTTTCAATTAATGAAACCCGACGATTAAATTCATGTCACTGGGGGTTGAGTACAGTGGACCATCAGAATGGAACGCTTCCAGGCTCGCTGCGTAAGGTTAAGAGACCAAAATGTCCGTTTATTGTATTATTGCCTTGTTTTTGCCATCTGCTCTTCAACTTACAGGCGAGAAACAGCCTGCAGCAGCTTTCGTTTTTAAGAGTCATCATAAAGAATGCTATAAATAAACCACTTTCACCATAAACTTTCCATACACTGCTGAATGGGTGTAAAATGTATAGTTTGAATGTTTTGCGTGGCATTGCTCTCCACCTTACCTACCTTTTACTCAGCACCGTTTTTACACTGCCGTGATGTTTTCAGATCCATGTTTGAAGATGTACATTTCTGTCACAGAGATACTGAATAAACAGCTTGTTTGCAATTTTTGTGGGGATTTTTATTGCATGAAAAAATATTTTAAAAACTCCTAAAATGCATAGCATTTGCAGCTGCTCCGCCAGCTGGATCGTGCGAGGGGAGAAATAATTGGCATCTCTAACAAGAAGAAAAAGTAAATCAAACTTCTCTTGTCTTTTCTGGAGGCCTTTTTAACTTTGTGAAGAGCAGAATTTAGCTGCTCTCCTTGGTGGTGTAATCAAACCGCCTGTGCAATCTCTTTCATTCTTTGCCTGGATGTCTCGTTGAACGCCGGAAAGTGTGTGCACGGTTCGCCCCAGCAGAAGTTTGCCTGTGCCGTGGAAAGTAGGCCACTCGGGCGGATGACACAGGTCCTGTGTGACGCTCGCTGACTCTGGAGCTCTCAGAGGTTTATTTCCGGAGATTCAGCGCATCATCTGTTCACTCCGCGTGCCTGATGAATCTCGTGCCGTTACCGGTCGCAGATTAGAATCTGTCTTTTCCCACGGCGTTGGTTACGCAAGTCCACCATGTCCTACTACGCCTTCAGTGGCTCTGATTTTGTGCACAGTTATGAATTGTGACACAAGTTTATTTGGTTGTCATCTCAATTATTCATACAAACCTCTGTTGGATGTGAAAATTGGGTTGTTGTGCTTTTCTGCGTCACAAATTGTTTATTCTCTCAGAATAAAACTGAATAATATGAAAATAATGCAGAAATTGTTTCAGACCTCCTCTGACTACCAGGGCAGTTAAACGTAAAACATTTCTATTATTTATTGTTTTACTTTTTTTAGTCCCTTATTCATAATTTAGTTGCAGATTTGCTGTGTTGTCTTTCCAAGATATATGTCATACGTATTATCAGTCTCACAACGTTTTGTTTGCTCTACTGAGTTTGGCTTTAAAAGTTTTAATTTTTTTGCCTCATGCTTTTATAGATTTCCCATGTGTTTAACGCAACCTGGTCTACAAAACACCATGAGAACCATCTGAATTTATTCGTCCTCTCCTTCGTCTCTCCCTCCCACACCATGTTCGACATTATAAGATGCTGTTTTGTGCCGCTGTGCCACAGAGACCAAGCATGAAATTTATTGGCCCTGAGTTCCGCCGTTTGACACGCAAGACATGGCTAACAGATCTCGTGCCATTTCCCCCCATCTCCTCCGGCTCCTGTGTAAAGCTGACCTTTCCTGCCTACGGGCTATATTTAAAGTCTAAGCACCAGAGACTCATGGCGCCGTGGGAAATGTTATTATCAACGCTCTCCATTAGATCGCGTATGTAGTATGTCGTATATTTGAGCTCTGCTATGGCAAAACAAGGGCATCGGTGAATAGCCGGACCATCAACACCTTGGGGGGGGGGGTGGTCTGGTGAAGCGTTCCTTTAACCAGGCATGAGATGGTTTGGTCTGCACATGTGGAAAAGTGAAGCAGAGGATTCACTAGAGAGGCGATCACAGGGAGACATGACATTTGAACGGGTCTCAGATGCACCAGCTCTTACTGTTTTTCGTCATTTAAGCGGACAGCACATGGAACGCACACACACACACACACACACACCTGCATCACACTCCTCCGTCCCACTGTCTGTTTGATCATCCTCTGATACTCTTTTTCTTCATTTTATTTGTTCTCTGCTGCGTGGCAGGTCTGACACAGGGGTTCAGAGGGTGCTCCAGGTGGATCTGAAAACGGAGATCTTCCCCGAGCCGCTGGGCAGCCGCTGGATGGCCTGGCAGGTCGAGTACCCCGCCAGTCGCGCCGCCACACAAGAGGCGGAAACGGAGATCCAGCTGGCGCAGGAGGACCTGGCGGGCATCGTGCCGCTGGCCATGGTGAGTCACGCCACTTCCAGCTAAACGCCGGCGGCGAAGTAATTAGACATATCATGGGGAAACGAGAGGGGAAACGTTGCACTCAGGTTTTTACAGATTAGGATTAACCCACAAAACGACCTACAGATGGAGCATGCTGCTTATTCACCGGCCCAGCTACACAGACATGAACAGTTGTTATTTACAGAAACCAGATATTCAGAACTCGTACACTGTTTCACATGCTAACGTATCCGTGACAGTAACACTCGAAGGGGGCTTTCTGCACCTTTCTTCTGATGGCAGGACGTTTACATGCTACACAACACTATTATGTTGTACTGTTATGCTTTTGAGCAAAGGGATACAAACACCAAGCATTTTGGCTCGGTGGGGAAGAGAGCTGTAACGTGGGTTTACGTTTTTAGCGTCTGCAGCTCCCAGCAGGCCTCACGTGGGGTCCACAGTCCGTCTCTGTCCCACAGGTGAACCTGCAGCTTAAAGCTCAGCTACTCTGTCGTGTAGATTGAGCCAAACTCCCCCTGTATAACGTCACGTCGAGAGCTCTGTTTACCGAACCAGAATGTGATGCTTCAGATTTAGATCAAGAGCATTCACGTGAGCAGACTAGCAACATCAATTAGTGTTGGCCTGAGAGGATGACATAGCTGCCACAACAGGGCTGATTACCAAAACAAAATCTGCCTTCATTTCCATTTCAGTTCCTGTGATCTACATGATACAGGCCTGACTGTCGGCGTTGTTCTCCTAAGTAGTGCCGGCAGCTGTGCAGATGACGGCTGCATGTGGGTGGCTGTTCCTGGATTCAGAGGAACGCGCCGCTTCCTCAGCCACTGATCCTTTCTCGGGATAATTGAGGCAATGCGTTTAACGCCGCAGTATTGTTTGAGTTCCTTCTGTCGTATGCTTCTCCAAGGCACCGATGTATCAACAGCTGGCTGTTTAAGAATACGGTCGGCTCCCACGCCTTCCACTGAGGAAAGAATTGGAAAGTTGATACGCGTGATTCTCTCGCAAAGGCTTTGCTCACGAAGAGAATTAAGAATGTGCTGTTATCTGCTCAACGAAAATCGTATTTCAAATAAAAAAATCGTTGCTTGATTGACTGACTCATTCTTGCAAGACAGAGGAGGAAACTCATCTTCCATTGTTTGTTTAACAATAATTCTCCGAGTGCCAAAAATCTAACCCGCACTCCTCAATCAACCATAGAATGGTCTGTCTCCATAATCTGCTCATTTTCACACAGAAGACTGGATTTTAATGGCTAGCCATATATCCTGTTACTTTTCTTTCACAGTGACAAAAATGAATCTCAATTAGCCCGATATTACAGTTATTTGCTAAACTTGGCATAATCAATTTAAGGGCATCATAATTTAGGCAGGAGCTTCTCATGAGACGAAGATGAACAGTGTTTCATGAGTAACAAAAACTATTCTGTGTGTGTGTGTGTGTGTGTGTGTGTGCGCACACTGCATGAACGTGTGAGGAAACGCTTGACTTTCCCCTCCCGGGCCTTGATGTGCTATTCTTGGTTTCTGTCAGTGAAATAGCTGCTATCACACAGTCTGTTCTCGGGCGGCTTTTGTCGTTATACCTGCGAAAATGAATGTGATGTACTTTCTACATATCCCGCAAAATCAGTTTTGTATGTAATCCATTGAATCATGAACCAGGGAGTACAAAGCCTGCACGAACCCACACGCAGCGAGCAGGTTAGAAGGTGGATGAATCAAGCAAAAAAACAGTCTTTCATCCAGGAGACCGCGGTTTGTGCCGTGTGGGAAACAAGAAGTCGAGGTTGATTTATTTGTCACTTAACTGCCGCATATAAGTGTCACTATTCTCTAGTCATTTTTAGTTTTGTTGCCTAAACCTTACCAGGTTGTTTCTGGGGAAGCGCACATACAGCTTATTTAAGAACGTCCCAATGCGAGTGGAAAAAATGGAGTTGCTAGAAAATGAGAAATAACTTTTTCTTTCGATCAGAACAGTTTTATAAAAACACGTTGACCTTTTGACACCAAAGTTTTAAAGATAAGGACAATTCCGCTTTATCTGATTTTTCTCCACCGAGACTTTTGCTTTTCTAGTTCTTATTCTTCTCTGTGCTTCTCCCAGAGAGAAGTTCCCAGGATGCACCACATCTCCAGCCTGCCCACCTAATACACGCCACAAAAACGTTCAGAATTCATTACCTCTGTCGCCTTTTCTCCCTTTCTTACTCCTATGCAAAACTACACACACACATGCACAGAATAGAAGGCTTTTGCAATCTGCATGCACCAATATGAGAGAGAGAGGCATACAAGCGAGAAGGAGGAAGGCTGAATTGGATTACTCGGGATCACTGTGGCATGAAAGGCCCACAGATAAGTTCCTCTCCCTTCCCCCTTCTGCACTCCTCGCTGATAGAAACGAGGAGGTAAGGTAGTGTAAGAGCAGTGCCGCCAACCCCGTCCCCCCTCCCCCCCTCCCCCACACACACACACACAGACTCACACCATCACCGTGTTCATGTTGCCTCCACCAAAGGGGAAAACAAAATCAGGTTTTCCAAAAGAAAAATTGCTTCATGCACAAAGAACTGAATACTAGTGAAGATGGAGATGTTGCAAATACCTAATATAAGTCATGTGAAAATCAACCTGGGCAAACTTTAAGCATTACATATGGGGTTTGCAGTCTTATTCTCTGGGTTCATTTTGTTGAAATGGACCCATTAACATTAAATTGGAAACAAGTCTCATTAGGTACTCATTTAAAAATGTAATTGTAATCTGGCACATAAGCCTGCTTTTAATTCTCACATTCCTGGCGGCCCCTCCTTTAAACCAGTGTTCAAAAGCCAGTATTCACGCACCACTAGTATTCTACGCACCACCCTAAGCCTAATGTGGATCTCTGAGTGAAAGTAATGAGTAAAGTATGACTGAAGGCCAGAGCTTCATGTATTGTTGATCAACAGCATAAGTAATATTAGATCACAGTCATGGTTATTAATATAAAAATGATTGCTTAAATTCTCGTCTGGTGTAGCTGAACTTTTTTATGTGACTTCATAGAGGACGCTGGAAGGCATCTGTTGTCACATCACCGCTCTGTTTTTGCTCTGTGATCGTTCAATCTCTAATTAGCACTAATTAGTGTAAAAAGCTAGCTCTATTTTGTTGAAATGGATGAGCTGCTGTTTTTGTGTTTGGACCAAAGTTAATGTAAGTGTCTGAATGAGGCGCCATAGCAGACAATGTCAATGCGATACAGTTAATGATGATTAAAAAGGGAGGCTTGTTTTGGATTTAATAATATTCATGGCCTATTACTTCAATGGCTTCTTAGACCTTTTCCCGGCCAATTTATGTCACGTTGTGAATTACTGCGCCCTTCCTGTAATCCCTCCGTCCATAAAAAGGTATTTTCATTGCATTTTCCCATCCAAGTGATGAGCTCTGCCACAGGTGACACCTCTGAGAAACCAGGGATATTGTTTTGATGGATGAAAACGCTCCCTTTGAAGTAGAGGGCTCGTCCCGCGTGTTTCCGCCCGCATTTGGAAAACCTCGCAGCACCGCTTTGTCGCCAAGTTCAAACTGCGAAGCAGGAGTTCTGCAAATGCATGAATTATTTCAAAAGCAGAAAACTCAAAAGTTAGAGCGAGAAAAAGCCTCAGAACCTTTTCTGTCGACTGCAATACCGCCTGCCTTTCCTGTCTTTTCGTTGGCTTTTTTTTCTTCTATGGCTTTTTTTTTTTTACTTTATTTGCCCCGCCCCTTTGTTTTCCCTACATTTGCTCTGCTTGCTCCAGACATACATACATTGATGCAATAGAAATGTAGAATAATTGCCTCGCAGGTCGCCTTCCGCCTACTTGCGCTGGAATCCTATGTTTTTTTGGGGGGGGGGTCGACGGCAGGAATTGGATACCTGAGCACATTCCTCATCACAGTAGGAGGCTGGCCCATTATCTTTTACCATCGTGGAGTAATATGCTCCTGTCCGGGCTGCCCTCATCATCATTACCCCTGCTGTGGATGCCTGGTGATGGAGAGGGAGCAGGAGGACAGGGCATACATCATATCTGGACTCATCAGTCTTCCTGTTCCAGACCCGAGACTACCAAACTGTGCTCGCTCACACGAGCATTCGGGGCCACAGCGATGAGGAGAAATGAAAGCAGCCGTTTGTATTCACGTTCTGCTCCGATGTATCGTTAAACAATACATCATCACTCCGGCCTTCTCCGGCCACTTCTGCTCTCACATGATAAAGTCATTTATCACGATCCTCCGGTGAATGTTTCATTTCGATTCCATTCTCTCTGCTGCGATGCACATCTTCTGTGCCACACAAGTGAGATTTTGGGAGCCATTCATCAAAGACGTTGTTACGCAATCAAACACAAGCACTTGTGAGCGAGCTAGTCTAGCCGAAATGCTGGACGTACGGACGCGTGTCACGTTGGAAAGAGCATGCGTTGTGCGCACCGCTTGAAAGCACTTTCAGTTGCTCGGTTTCACTTGTGTTGAGGTCTCCGTTGCAGGTGCCTGCTGTTTCAGTGGAACAGGATATAAAAGCTTTTCTTCCACATGACATGAATCATGTGGTCACCAAAAGGGGCTGATGGATGGACACCCAAAGCGAGCGAACCATTGGCCTCTTCAGCTGCCGATCAGGTGGCTGCACAAATTGAGGCTGCCAAAATTAAGCGAGAGGCTGTACTTTGTCGTCAATGTTACAGATCAAGGGTGTTGTTAGGCTCGACTCGTAGCGGAGCCGAAAGGTTACGAAAGCTGGCGTTGCCCAAAACCGGTCATTTGCGGCTATCACCAACGAGCTAAAAAATGAAATGACAACTAACAGTTGCGCAAAATCTAACTGTTATTTTGAGTGCACAATGACATGTGACGCTCAGGTCAATGTAAACAGGTACAGTATATTATGGCTCAATAAAGTACAACCTGGATTTAATCTACCCATTTTATAATATGCACATACGACTTACATATACTGCAAATAAGAACAACCTTTTTGTTAGAAAGATTCACTCATTCCAGAACCCGATCAAACTGCTTGGCTTTTTATGCCTTTGACATTTTCCATACTTCCTTAACCTTTGCCATCGCGGGGTGTAAAAGGTACTCGGCATGAGTGGCACTAATTTTGGAAGTAAATGCATGTATGCTGACAAGTGAGAAATAGAAAAGGTGAATTTCAGTAGCTTTCCATCCAACTTCTGCACACTGGAAGGTACTTTCACATGAAGGGATACATATGAGGTTTCAATTTAATCCCTCCAATGTTACTGAGGAAGACAATTGACAGTGCAGCCTCCCTATTCGGTATGTGATTAAAACTTTAGATGATCGGTTACCGCAAAGCTCATTAGAGTTGGAACAGTTCGTTTTAAGAAAGCTTAAAAAAGCTAACCATCCCCCAATGCTTTTGGAAGCAGTGAGGTCAACTCTTTTGGTTTACTGTGGCATTCATATTCTCAGACGGCGACCCACAATGCATTGTGGGATTCATGCATTGGTGTTACAGTTGATTTAGCTTTGCTAACTGAAGCGCTGAAGCCCTCTATGTTCTCACCTTTCAAATCGAATGCTGTGAGCCTTCATCCGTTCTGTGGCTGCAGCACCGTCGGCCACGGGGGGGGGGGGGAGTTTGTAAGACAAGACAGAAGATGCAGCGCTGAAGTGAAGGGCGGGATCCAGACTGACGGATCGATCCCACGCTGATAGGGTCAGCACTCATCCACAGCTCCACAACGCTCTACAATTGATAACACCCCATTCCTCCTGCGCCCAAGTTCTCGTCGTTCCCGACTTTAATCTTTGCCCACTGAGGTTCGGGGGGGGGGGGGGATGCGTGTTGGGTTTCTCTGCAGTAATGGACCGCACATCGGAGCTGACCTTTGTGCCTCCTGAAAGAGGTCTGTGGCCAGAGGGCAGCTAAGCCGAGCTAAGCTGCCAGTATGGATCTCGATCGGAGCCGGGTGAAGAAATCAGAGCAGAGAGATCGGGAGGTCGTCTCTCCCGGCCGCGGTTTGGCAGTCGGTGGAGAACTCTTCATCGATCGGCTCGGTGTGATAGATATTGGGGCTGAAATGGATCAGAGTAGCGCAGGCGGGGGCTGTTTCCTTGCTTTCTAGCCTCCGGCCCCGGGCCTTAGTGGGCGCCCGCCAGCAAAACCCAACAGTAGCCGGTCCTGCTTCGGTCAAAGCAGCTCCGTCCCCCGCGTCCCCGCCGCTCATCTGTCCGTGAGCACGCAGGTGGCGCCTGGGCTTGATTTCTCCTGGCGCAGAGTCTGATTGTTGTTCAAATCCACCACGGACACCCGCGCCGCCCTACATAAAATAGTTCCGGAGGAGGATCCTTAGGCGTGTTGTCGTTGTGACAGTTCCTCACAGCCGAAGTGTATCCGTGCACTCGTGAATAATTTACAGCTAAGAGCATTTCCGTGTGACTGAAACATCACTACCGTGAACCGCTCAGTGCATCTTCCTGCAAATCTGAGAAAGCAGAACCGTGAAGAGGAGAGATTTCCTCAAACCTCAGTGGTTACCCTTCTTTTGAAGTTGCTCAGGGCAACGACACAACACAAATCATTTCACCGCGGAGATGCATGTATTTACTTTAGCTGTCCTCTTTCCTACCGTTCGGTTTCATAATTGCAATGGTCTAGTCATCAAAAGTGATCACAAGTTCACAAGCCTGAAGGCTTTTTTCATTTCAGTCAGATACACTTAAACTAAGTTGTTGAGTATTTACAGTTTTAACATTTTGATTTTCTGAAGAAAGGGGTCTGCTCCTTAAGGGACCTCTGAGAATGTGGGCGTCAACGAGGATACTGAGGGAGATCTGAGTCCTCTTTGAGGTTTTGAAACATGCAGTTTTCTGCAGACTTGTTACATAATCGGGAAACCAGCAAAAACTCTTGTTAAACACGCCTTCAGTGAAGAACTGGCAGAGCAAATCACTCTCTGTAATGGATCTGTAATGAAACATTACATTTGCTAACTGTAGGAGTGCTGCTAGTTTTTTCTTATGGACAAGACGGTGCCCTGCCAGTCACCTTCATCAGCGAGCCGGGAAGAAGAGGAAAATCGGGGAAAGGAGAGACTGGAGGAGGAAGTGGCTCATTGTTGGAAGAACAAAGAGTCTGAAGAGAAAAGAAGGGGAGCAAGAGAGAGACCCTCATTAAAAGGCAGCGTGTTGGCTTCACAACCATCCCACCACTTCAATGCGCTGTCATGCAGTGATGTATCGCTCTGCATGGTGCTACCAAGGCCTTTATTCCCACTCTCCGCCATGTTTCTCGCTTCTAGCCAATTAAACGCCCACTGGAAAGGAAGGGAGGAAGTGGCACATTGAGAATTGCACAATGTGGAGAGAGAGGAGCCGATGAAAGGACATGCTTCTTTTATTCTGCTTAATAGCTGCAGGACATTGTCTGACTGGCGCTTAGTGTCTACAGGAGATCGTTCTCCATCCCCCTACTCCCAGTTTAGTTTCCTTGCACGTACGCGTGCCTTGTTGCCAAGGGATGGAAATGTTTACCTTTGACTATGAAAACGTAATTGAGAGTAGACGACGAGTGGCTCGCTTCCATTCAATGCTCAATAAATCACATGAAAGATCACAAATTGATTTGCGGAGGTAAAAGCATCAAATTCATCTAAGAGATTTGTGATTTTGGGTTCATCTGGTGAGCCAGGATAATAAAGGGAGTTGGCAGGAACACATACTAAGCATAAACACGTGTACCGGCCTCTCTTCTCTCTGCTGCGCCGTGAATAATGCAGGTTCCAAAAATCCCCAACTCAACCCTGTGCTTGACCGGTTCGTTTGGCCTCAACCAGTGTGCGGATGTGTTACTGCCGCGCTGGCAGAAGCAGAGGCTAATGGCAACGCAGGACAGGCGCCGGCTTCGCTACTTCTCATGCTGCCCGTGTCACTCAGGCTGACACCATAAATCTCACTTATTTTTAGATCCAACCGAGACGCGCAGGCAGAAATTACGGCCCAGAACACATTACCAGCCACAGAGCGTGCTGAATGCTAACGGAGAGAGAGAGAGAGAGAGAGAGAGAGAGAGACTTAATAAGGCAGAAGGGCAGTTCTTCCACAGATTACAGAATACAATCTTGAGGGTACAGATTGGCTCGTAAGAACAACTGCAACATGTTCTCTGTTAAAGCATTTACTGTACGTGTTGGGTGCCAGGCGACTAATCAAGAAGGGAGTGATGTCAATGAGGAATCACAGAATGGGTGGAGAGAGAAGTAAATGTCAGCTCAACGCTCCTTTTCACCCCTGCTTCTGATACAGGTGTGGGAAAGGATGAGGAGGCAGCAGAAACAATGAAATGATTTAGTTAAAATCCATTATTACTGAACTTAAAACACAAAAAACGGTGAAACCATAGGAGTTACGACAAAGTGACTCTGGGTGATTAGACCAAAAAGCACAATGGTGGGAAAGACTTTCATCTTAGGTATCCCAAAACTAACTTTGTGTTGACTGTTATAGATGGATTATTTGCTAATTAGTTCAGTAATACTGTACACGTGGCAAAAAGCCCTCTCTAAACTGGACTCACAGGGGCCTCAATGTAGTTTCTGCATCTTTACATGATCTCAACAATCAGGCTTGTAAAGGACGTAAAAGGGAACCTTTTACATGACGACATTTTGGCGTTAAGGCTTTGTTTAAATCAAACTGAATACCAGACGTTGAAATGGATCATTTTTTTAATCATTTTTTTTCTTGGAATATACACATGCAGGTCATTTGATTACACGGCCTTTCTACAGGCAACACGCTGGAGAAATACATATTTCTACATTTTTAACACTTCATTTCATGAAAAAGAGGAAACATAAATCAAAGCTGCTGCAGAAGTAAGGTATTTGGGGGATTTCCCCCATCGTCTAATGCAAGAAACTCATTTATTTCTGACCATAATATAAACTCTCATTTGGTCATTTTTTCCAGTTGTGCTAATGTCTTTTATACTCGTCTGCAAGACACTCGGTGGCGTTACGCCGCTGGGTCTCCATTGTGTGTTTAATTGCGTCGTCTATCTGAGTGTTTGACCATCGCTGTCTCGCTGTGTGAGAGCCGAGCTCCGCTCGACCTGCTGGGTCGTCTGCAGCTGCTGTAATTTAACACCAGCCCCGCTGCCACCACGTCCCAAACATTTACCCCATCATGTATTACAGTTGACCCTCTGGAAATTGAGGAATCCCAGCAGTCACAGAATTAATTTACAGCAACACTCGATTTTAAGGGGAATTGAATAAAAGTCAGAGGAAGGGGGCGGGGGTTGGGCTGGTAAATTGCTATATAACTCTGTCATAGTCTATCAAATTGTAATGAAAAGCCATTTAAAGATTAAGTGCTTCTTTTGAGATTCTTAGCCATCTCTTGGCTCAACTAATAATCGTCCGACTCCGAAGCTGACTGCTCTCAGTAATTGATGCTTACAAACGACCGGGCTCCTTTCAGCCAAACCTAATCCCCCGTCTCTCGCTCACAAACACAAGGGCAAGAGTTAAGAGGGCAGGGTACAGATCGTGTTATCTCCCCTGGCAACAATGGACTGACTGGAAGTCCAGCCCTGTAGATTTGCCAGCTTTACGGATGTTACAAATGAGACATTTCATTCAACGGGCATCACTCCTGAGTAAGATTTCAGGGTTAAAATAATAATAGTAGTAGTGTCTTCAACAAAAGAATCACTGAATTATCTTGCCGGGAAGTCAAAGCTTTGAATGAAAGATATCAGACCTGAGCTCTTGTTTGAGACCATTTTAGCAGCAGCATGAAAACATCGTACAGTGAGAGCTCTTTGCAGCGCTGCAGAATTGGCTTAAGAAAGTCATTTCATTTCCCCACTTGACCCCCCAAGGCTATTTACCGAGCGGCCGGGGGTCAATATCAATCTGTCCAACCAAAGAGCCATTTCTCCCATCCAATGAGACTTCAGAGAGAAAACGTTACCCCAAACTCATCCAAACTGGCCCCAATTATCTTCTGTGACAACGGTGGTGTGTGAAAGACCAGCGTTCGTAATGAAAGGTTAAGATTCATGTTCACAGTGACGAAGCCGTGCCATCAAACCTAAAGAACCAAGGCTGTCTAGACCACCGAGGTGCCTATAATACAGCCCAGTGGTTAAATTCCAGCATTAGTCACTCTTATTGCTGATTGGCCAGTAAGTACTAATTCACGCAGGACTGAATAGCAAAGGATTTAGTCAAAATATGAAGATTATTATGATTACTTGGGTAGGAGTTAAGATGCCTTTTTATAGCTGATTAGTATGTTATGTTTTTTTTATATAAACATTAATAGTAGGACAAACACCTAGCAGCACATAGATAGCTGATCCTGATAGCACCGTGGTGTATGAAATGGTTTATATAGTGGTTTAAATAACGGTATTTAATGGACTAGAAAGCTGAAAGAACAGTTTGCAAAATTGTATTTTTCTATTCTTTGAAGATTAACTGCAGAGCAAAGTATGCACATTTTTCTTCATTAAACTAAACATCTCCTATGCGCAGTTTTGCAGCAGCAGAATTGTTCTTGCATTCTATTCCCACATGTTTCCCGGTACCACTTGTATTTTTCGTGTTCCCTGCACTTTGCATTGCTGTCAGAAAAGCGCCTTATCAATATTCTTCAACGCTCCTCATCCATTTACAAGCCTGAATAGTGTCCTCTCCTGTCTGTCCGACCTCCCCTGCGGTCTGGCAGGTAAACGCTTCAGGGCAGAAGGTTCGCGGCGACTGTTTAGTTTTCACTGCGGGAATCGAGGTCAGGTGTGCGTGACCCGAGGTAGAAATAACATTCCATGGCAATCATGCAGGCGCGAGAGAGGAGAGTTATCGCGAACAATCGCAGTCGTTGCAAAGTGGGCCTTTTTAAATTCCTGTGGATCCGTGACACTGTGAGGGAAAGCGGGATCGAGCGCTGCATCTGAAGCAGTCGGTGACTGAGCAGGGAAGTGAATGACTCGCTGAGCGTTTTGGATGTAATGGAGGGTGCATAACTTCCTCGGATGGAATTTAATTCTACTGCTGATAATGAAGTAAAATCAAAATGTTCTCACGATCAGTAATCTTTGTGACGAGCCAAGCGCAACGTTATGCTAATTACTTTGAGTCAATTAGCTAAAGAGCGCGGCAGTGAGGACAATGTTTTGTATTCAGCTTGAGAATTGCAACCGCAGTCGCTGTAGAACCCAGAAACGGTTGGTTTCAGTTTTTAGCGACATCTTAGAAACTCAAGGGAGCCATTTCAAAAATTGCCTTGTTTTTTTTTTGTTTTTTGCTGTGCTGATCTCTGGGCTTCTTTTTCTGTCCCCAGGATTCTGAGATTCTGAACACCGCCGTGCTGACTGGGAAGACTGTGGCCGTCCCTGTGAAAGTGGTGACCATCGGGGTGGACACATCTGTCACAGATGTGTCCGAAGCGGTCACGTGTCGCACCACAGACGAAGATGTGGTCAAGGTCAGTAAGAGAAAAAAAAAATTCCACTGTTCATGCACAATTTCAATTTGAGCAAAACAGGAAACCTGAGAAATATAAAAATATCAATAACAACAAAAGACTGCTGTTTAAAAGGCAAAAGTAAACATCCCGACTGCGGCATTGTTAGCGTTATTATTTTAACAATGTCTCTTCTTCGGTTCCCAACGATGGTGGAAACATGTTCCGCCAACATCGAGTATTTAATGACTGACAGAGAGCTCACGTGAATATTAAAAAATTGTGCAAACAAGATTTTCTATGTTTAGCAGGTCTGTGTAAATCCTCTAAAAGGATAAACAAACAACATGAAAGTGTGTGTTTGATATACAGCGACTGTTGACGGGTTACGCCGCTGTTTTTTTGTCTTTTTATTTTTAGAGAACCTTTCGAACCTGGGGGCCGCGGCAAAACAGTCCCTCACAGCGTTCAACCGTCGTGTCTTTGAGCTCCAAAAAAAGAAAGAATTCCAATGACTTTCTTGATAATACGTAGAATAAATGGAATCTGTGTCCGGTTCTAAGTGGCTGTGCTGTTGCTCGGTCCCCCGCTGCGCCCATGCACGGCTGCTTCTGTCCAAGATCAGTAGGGACACGATGCAGCGAATCAAACAAAAGTTACGCGCAGCAAAGAACAACGATGATTTTTCTATTCTAGTTGCCCTTCATCCTTTCTCTTGCGTGGGCCTGGGACGGCTAAGTGAGTTCCAGGGGGAAATTAAATTGTAGTCAGGGAAAAAAACACTAAACATTTCAGCGTCTGGCATCTCCTGGTCGGAGCATCCGTCCTCTCGCTGGTGCTCACTCAAGTTCTGTAACCCGCGATCACGTACATAAACATGAAGCCTTTGTTCTCATTTTGAACCGGGCAATTAGAGGGGAGTAAACACGGGGCGACATTGATGGTGAATCAGTGTGAACTACAAATGATCCTTTATAATTGCAAGGGATTTGGAATAAATACCTTGTGCTTTGTCCTTAAACCTCTTTGGAGATTTGTCTTGTTTAAACGAATGTTCTTCAGTCCGACATGAAGGCCGAGATAAATCTACACCTCCACTATCTTTCATGTTTCTTTTGCAGTCTTGTCAGCTGACTTCAGGTCCGATGCATGTCGCCTGGTTCACTTCATGGACTCTGTTGTGGGTTTGTGTGGTTTCAGAAGGATGTTCAATGTTGCATATTATACGGTTAGGACTAAAAACGGCTTTTATCAATGGCTCCTTTGTTCGCTTTTGCATAAAAAGTACTTCACTTGGTCTCACGCACACACTTTGATGATTAAAACTTCAATCTCCTGCCTGTTGCCCAGGAGCTCTTCTCCCTCGTTCTTCCACAGAGCAGGGCCTCTCCGACGTAGTTGTAGTTTCTGCAGAGGAACAGCTTAATTACTCCTATCAAGCCGACAGTGTGTACAAACCAGAGACACCGGCTCACCCCACCTTCATGCTCCCGGCTCCCATCGCTCATACCTGCCGTGGATCGCGTCCGTCTGGCGAGTTGTTAATTTCCTGGGCTCGATCCAGAGACGGCCTTAATGTCCTCTGTAAGTATTCTCCCCTTAGCTGCCTAATGCGCCTGATTGATGTGGCGGTGGATCTTCCTGGACGTTTGTGTGTACTTTGCACATCAGAATGACGGAAAGATAAATTCGGGGGGATCTTCTGTGTTAAGTTATTGATTTTTTCTTTTTTTTGGAGCAATGTCACCCCCGATGATGCAGCACAACCGGAAGGTGCAGATTTGTCAGTGTGGCCGGATGAACGCTGCCATGTTTGCCATACTTGTATGGCTTGTTGTCGATGAGATAAACAAAATGCCACGTTTTCTATTGATTTATCCATAAAACTAACTAATTTATTCATTGAGACTCACATTCAGCCATCACGTGTTGTCTGGTTTGCAAGCTGGTTCTTGTGCGGACGGCTTGCAGGGCCCCAACTTGAGAGAAGTCTGAGACGAAGCTGATTGTTAAGGGCACTCCAGTATCAGCCGACTGAGTCCAGTGTGAGAGAGAGAGACGAACAATGAGGGCTGATAAGGAGCAGCGACTCCTCTGACATCTTAATCAGATCAAGCGCACTCTCACACTAGAAGCTGTGACGCAGTCCGATCTGATCCGTGATTGACTGCAGCCCGGCTTGCAGAAATGTTTCAGAGCCTCATTAAGCGACTCTGTCAGTCCCCGTTGCTTGGCGGTGTCGCGCTGCATTAGTGCGTGAGTAAGGTACGACAACCGTATGGGTGCTCTGTGCCATTTATTGGCTGTAATAACCGAGCAGCCGTCCACTGATCCTTCGGTGCTCAGCACAAATTCTCTGACGGTTGGCTGTAGCCTTAAAGGATGCCCTGCAGCGTGATTTTCAGATTTTCTCAGTGGGTTTTCTAGAGATTATTGTCTTTACTGCACTACTTATCTGACCTTGGTAAATCTTTTCAAACCATTTAAAAAAATTGTACCAAAAAAATCAGAAAGGTAAACTAAAATTGTATCGCTGCTAGAAATGAGTATAAATGTCCTTCTGGTATTAGAAATGAATATGCTGCGTTCTGCATCGGGCAGGAGTTTTTAAGTTGTAGTGTACTTTTACTGGTTGCAGGTGCATTTCATTTGTTGGCAGGCACTAGAAATAGTTAATTATATCCTCACAGATGCAGTTAACCGTTTAGTTACATCTTTTATTTGAACGCTCCAAAAAGCCATATCCTCCCAAATATCCCATCCCGTAAAGGTCACACATGCTTGTATGCTACATAAGTAACACTATGTGGGCTGGTTGAAAGGCAGGAAATGAAAAGTTGTGCTGCAGCAACACTGGCCCTCCGATTCAGTCTGTGGAAAAACCACAACAACACAGATATATTGCAAATGGTTTGACGTTTCCGCAGTATTCTATTACAACACAAGTTGTAGAACTAGTGCAGAACTAGGCATCCTTTTTTCTACTGTTCTAATGAAGCCTCATATCTGACGCTTGATTACAGGTCTTAGGTCTGTGAGCATCTATGTAGTTGTCAGCTTGTATCTATTAAACAATTGGGGGTTATGTTTATAGCAGTATGCACTCTTGTTAGAGAGGAAAAGAAAGGTTCCTCAAAAAAAGAGTTCAATATGTCGTACCATCCAAATAATTTAAAAACTTGCATCATCTTGTTTTATTTACACTGAAGGGAATCAGCTAGAGTATTTTCATAATCATCATAGTTATTTTATGCCGCCAGACTGGTTATTTGGGACAGAATATAAACGCAATGGACTCAAACTCTAAATATCTGCTTTTACATACAATAAACCAACGACAAGAAGTGTTGTGCTGGCTTCCCTCTGAAGGTGATGTGAAGTGGAGGAGGCTCACACAAACATGCGTCACACAGAAAGGGTTCTTCCTGGTCTCTGCCGCGGCTTTATGATTAATGGCTGTTCATGGTTTTATCTCCCTGTGGAGAAATAACTTGGGAAAAGAGAAAACTAAAATATTTCCCCTAAACAACTGATACCTTCAGGTCCCGGCCATGATAGTTCCCTGTATGATGGGATCAATGAGATGAATGAAGTGCCCAGAAAAGTGCAGGCTATCTGTCGAAGACGTTCTGTGAATATCTGTCTTAAAATCCTCTTGGGCCTTTGCGTGTCATTGAGAGAGGATTCCGGACATTATTCAAAAGCTCATACGAGTACGGCAGCACGCTTTGGGAGTAACAAGGAGGTTTTGTCTCTCTATAGATACACACTTGGCCCCGTTCACTACCAAAGCAAACAGATGGCTGTGAGTTTGGTTATTCTATCAAGTGCTTTCGTCTTACTAGTTTCCATCTGTTGGCTCCTCGTTTAGCTGTAGGCGGCAATATAATGGAAAAGCCGACTACGACCTGTTTTTCCTGAGGTTCAAAGACGCCCTAGCTGCCTGAGTGTGGTGCACAAGACCTTTCATCTTGTTCAAAGTAGTTAGAGGAATGCTGCATCGGTGAGGAGTGTAAACCTTATAATCAACTCGGAGGGCCCGGGCTGCAGTGCACCCTCTGCCGCATATTGCACTGTGTAATTCCCCCGTGTAGTCATCCGGTCCGACCGATTAGGAAGAACTCAACTTCTTAATCCTTCCCTCTGCTCCCACGCAGGTGTCGGACAGGTGCGACTACGTTTTTGTGAATGGCAAGGAGATGAGGGGCAAGGTGAAGATGATGGTGAACTTCACCTACGGACCCCTGAGCGCTCAGCTGGAGCTCAACGTGTGGATCCCTCGGCTGCCCCTCCAGATCGAGGTGTCGGACACGGAGCTGAGCCAAATCAAAGGGTGGAGGGTCCCGATCCTGGCCCCCAGTCAGAGGTACAGTTCTGCATGCTTCGGTCAGTTAGAGAGCAATGTATCTCTAATCTGTACCCCTTCATCGGACTCAATGATGAAATAGTGTTTTATGTACTAGATTAGTCCGATTATTTCTACTTCTCTTGTTTAATCTCATCCTAAGAGTATTGCCATTGGCTAACACACTACAATATGCACGTCACAACATTTTATTTTAGTGAAATCCATGTTTGATTTATTTTTTTTGTTGTATTCTACTAATGGCGCTGCTGAATGGTCTTGTTGGCATCACAGAAACGTTCACACACATCGGTCCTCCTTTGCAGCAGCACGAGCCCCCTAAAGAGTCCAGCGACAGCCTTAGATCCAGGTGATTCATTGGATTCCAATCAAGACAGCATAAGATAGGATAACGACGAGACTTGTGACGTGTCTCCTCCTGCTACAGCTGTTGGCTGATAACAAAATGGCTGACCTGTGCGATACGGCGGCTCATTACCACTGGCTCGAGGTGGCCTGACCTTCTGCCCCTCAGTCGTGGGCACAACAGAACATTATTAGAGTTGCCTCGAGGTCAGACCTCTCCGTCGGCTACCTCCTCACCAGCAGCGCTTGTGCCAACGCCGCTGTGCAGCGCTTGGTTGAAATCCATCGATTGATATCAGCCTACCTGCAGTAATTGCCTCCTGAAAGGCGTTGTGCTTGGTCCCGGCCTTGCAGCCATCCCACGCACCGGTGTGGCTGCTGTGAATATACCTGCCCCCCCCCCTCTTATTTTGAGTGACAGAGGATACAGCATTCGACTAATGCCGGGGGCTTGTGGAGGATGTTCCTATTTCCCACGCTGCGGGCTGGTTGGCCTTTATCGGCGTTGACAGCTGAGTTGTGTTGTCATTGGCGATGCGGGCATCGCGGCTGACGGGCAGCAGAGCGCTTTGTTCCTCTCCGTCTTCCGCAAGCCCTCTGTTTATCGGGGGACGGCAGGCGTGACCTTGCACAAGTTGCACTGCGCCTTTTCGGCAAGAGCGGGCGCCGCTCCAGAGTCCGTGAGCTCGCGAGGAACGAGGCCTCGGCGGGACTATAGCTAGTGTGCCGCAACTTTTTCTTTCAGCCGAGCCAGCGAATACAGACGTCAGGGCCTGCGAGTTGCATGGTAGCTAAATGTACTCTTCAAGACAATTTCTTGACAGGCACTCGCTGTATGGCTCACCTCTTCCGTCCCTAAGCCCTGTCAAAACAGGGACAAGATAAGCCTTTGCAGACAGCAAACCCAAGAGGAGGCGTCGCACTCAGATATGCACCACTGCTTCTGCACATCTTTCAAGATGTGTACGTTGGCATTCCTTTTCCCTCTTCAGTTAATGCGTTGGCATGGACTGTGTTCAGAGAATTCTACTGTAAAACAAACCTGGACCGCAACATTTAAATAAGAAAAACGAACCAATCGCGCGTCAGTCGGAGACACGCCGACCTTCGACACGTTGCAGCAATAATTGACGTGCCAAAAGAAATGGAGCAGACAATCCAGGGGGCTCATCAAAAAGCATGACGCACAAATGAATATGCAGCATCTCCTCTGAAGTCCTGACTAAGCTTGAAAGTAAATGTCGCAGAAAGGCAGATTGCTTGGTGTTCTAAAGCACCAAGTGGGAGTTTTTTTATTAGATTAACCTCAGATTAGACGTTGAGTCCAACTTTGCTATCGGTTTGTTTACTCGTGAAGCCAGGAAATCTGACTAATAACTGTCTGTGTACCCTCTTATAAATTCATTGTTTGACGTTGATTCAGTGCCATTTGTCAAGTCCATCGTCTGTGAATGTCAAATAACAGTTTCCGTTTACGCTCAAAACACAATATGATTCGAAAGGATTTAATTTAAGCAATCAGCGGTGAGAAAATTTCAATTACTGTCTTTGGAATAATTGGAAAGATAGTGACTAAAATCATTGCCAGAGGTTTTTCTCCTGTGCAAATAATATGCAAATGACTGGATAGTGAGTCGCGAAGCGGACGAGAAATTGTACAAGATTAAAATGTTACAAACTGCGGCATCACAATTCTGAGTTGGTACATCTGCTGCGGACGGTGGCTGTTTAGTTTGCAGGTGGATTTGCAGGCCGGGTTTTGTTACTTGATTCACCCAGAAGCTCTGTACATTTAATAAAACTGAAACGATGTCCTATAATGAGCCCCGTCCTCGCCTGCATCCTTAATGCAGTGTTCCACTTGTGTGTGACATGAGCGGAGGAGTTAGCGAACCATGAATGTGCATTAAATGTGTCAAAGCTGCTTAGACACAACGGATCTGCTCGGTTAATCTAGTGTTCCAGGCGGCTCTGAAACATCGACAAAAAGGAAACATTTTAAAAACACTGTGTGGCGACATGTTGAGTGATATGCAAAGGACTGACGTCAGATACCCCGTCGAAAAACATATCCACAGACACGCATCCTGCCTTGGGCTGGTGAAGTGACAGAAGGCCCAAGTTTGACCTTTCATTTCCATTTCCTGATGTCTTGAAATTATAGCGCATTTGACTCTGTCCCTATTCATAAAGGGGAATTTTTCGGTACACGGCTGAGATAAATTAATGTTCGAGTCATTTGGTCACTGTTGAATTTAATCTCATCAAACCACACAGCCACAAATCCAATTAGCAGATTATCTGTTTCAGTGTTAAACTCTTGTTTTATTATAATTGAGTTTATTGCTCATTCAGCCATGAATATTTTACATCACATATAAATAAGATGTGACACTTTTTTGGCCTCTAAGGGTGGAAAACAACAAAATTCAGTCAAAACTCTTAACACGTGTGTCAAATACATCTACGGGATGTTTTGACGTGACTGGATCACTAGTTGTTCTTGTTGAATACTTAATCCAAAAGGTTTTTAACTTAGTGATCCTACATATCCAAAGTACAATCATTTCCTCTGGGAATATCTGTCGCATGTTGCACGTGAAATGGATTTTAAGCTCTTAACTGCAAATCTCACTGGCTTTCCTCTCGAGCGTGCAGCTAACATCTTTATTCCCCCAGCAGTCCGATTTCTCAGGGGATTGAAACAAAAAAAGAGCGGATAATCGTGAGAAAAACTCTTTACGGTATTAAAGTTATTTTCACGATGGACCTTTGCTAACGCGTTTGTGTGCGTGACAAAGAAAGAGGGTAAAGGCAGTTTATGTTTAGTTGACCAAGCAAATATCCCGTTTCAAAGTGTCCCAAAGAAGAGCTGGAGCTGCAATAATTCGCGCAGATCGACCGTTCAGACATTGTTCGCTCAACATCTTGTTGTGCTTCATCTGTTGGTTGATCAAGCAAAAAAAAACAGCAATGGCCAAAATGTAATGATATTACAGCTGAATTGTAACCATCTAAACTCAGATTGTCGCACTCGAAGCAAATTTCCTGGTGAGAAAGAGCTGAGCCCTGATTTGCTGATTTGGTGCTTAAAAGTGCACAATGCAACCGGAGTTGATTTTCCAGCGAGGCTCCCCCTAGAGGCCGAAAATAAAAGTGCACTGTCGTAAAGACGCTCAGCTGTTCTCCGTCAAGCAGAGGTGAAAGTAAGCCGGTACTGTCCGGTACGGCCGGTAAGATATTCGGACCAGGGTAGCATCAAAGCATCAACACAATAATGCTTTAATGCAAATGTGTTGCAGGTATAATCTTACGTGTTTAACACATTAGCAGACTAGATATTCAGAACAAAGTACATCTGAGGCAGATGTGATTTGTTATGCAGTTATGAGACAAATCAATATTTTGACCTGACAGTAAGAGCGGGATGAAAACGTTGTTTTGATTTATAAATGTCTGTACCAAATGTCATGGATGGCAATCCATCCAATAATTACTGAAGTTTCAGTCCGGGCCAATGTGGGGGAACACATTTTTTGTTTGTGTGTTTTTTTTCTATTGAAAGGTCCACACGGGACAGCGAGGATGAGGATGATGAAGACAGAAGAGGGCGAAGCTGCACTCTTCAGTACCAACATGCCATGGTCCGGGTCCTAACCCATTTTGTGGCCGAGTCAGCTGATCCCCGAGGCCAAACCAGCTTCCTGCTGGGCACCGATTGGCAGGTGGACATCACGGAGCTGGTGTGGGACTTCCTGAAAGTAGAGGACCCGAAGATTGCAAAGCTACTGGACCGCAGGATACTGGTGGGACTGGACATGGGGATGACGACAATCCAGGTGGGCCATGTTTGAGCTTTATCATTTCACTTTTGACCTACTGTACTTGACTAGAAGAGTGTTTTAAATAGTTTACGTTTACTCACGTCTTTGGCATGTGAACGCTAGAGGGAGCGATGGCTATTCTAATAGCCATACTTCCGCTAGTGCTTTCCCAAAAATCGCTTCCTGTCCCGGAGAAGGTGAAGCCACTGGTCCTCTTTCCACTGATGTGTGGCGACTTCCTAATGTCAAGATTCCGCCCTGAATCTGATGCTGTAAAATGCAGTGCAGAGGCCACTGGAGGTTTGACAAAGGTCTGACTTATAAGAATAGAATTTAATGCTGGAATTAGTTTAATATGGCAAAATCGGTACAGTTATGATGTTAGGAATGTGACACTCCCCATACTGCACATATCAATTACGTGAAATATGATATTTAAAATGAAAACATATTTGGGTGCTCTCTGCACAGACGCATGTTAGAATATGAATGTCGGACTATGTTTTATTCCTCCGCTCGCCGCTGCGGTCCGACCAGAGCCGTCTCCTGTGTGGAGCAGACAGGTGCTTGCTGGGGCGTCGCAGCCTGTCAGGCTTCAGCCGGCTCTCCGCAGTGACGGGGGGGGTGGGGGGGTCCTCCCCCTCGGCCCTTCCGGATTGTCACGCTCTTGGTGCCAACTGGATGATTATCGGTCTCCTCGTGGCATCGCTGCTCTGTGGAATCCAGGACTCGTGTGTCTAATCAGACATTGGCGGAAAACATATCAACGCGCATAACAAAATAACAAAAGCCAGCGCGGACTGGAAGAGGGGGGGGGGGTGAGTCAGACAGCTGTGACTACCTGTGCACGCAGAGACGGCCCCGCACAGCACACATAGCATCCAGCGTAAATTCTTCCCGTCTCTGAATGGAGGTTAATGGGTGCCTTTCCTCCAAATTAGCAGTGCTAATCAAAGGGAATGGATTCTTACCTGCAGGTGGTTTTGTGGTTGGATGGCAGCCAGGTCCAGTTGTTGTTGTTTGATCTACAGAGCCTGAGTAAAGAGATTTTTAAAAAGTAGGTTTTACATGGTTTGCGAGCTTTTCATGTTAGATGAAACACTTGGAAAGACGTATTCTCAAATCACGTATAACTCGTGGTAATCTGCTATTTTCATGTCTGGGACATCTTCACTGCCAGGTGCTTATTGATGGGATGTTTTTGCATTCCACTTGCCAGGAATCCCTTGTCAGTCAAGCAATGTGTGCGGTGTTGACTTATTTCAGCTTGGCGTTTCTGTCCCGGTGCTGTCTAAGTGCTCTTTCTTTGTGTGCAGCTACAGTTGCTGTCGCTGCTGATTTCTCCTGGGAAAGATCGCCTCAGACCTCGGTGTTTAGAGCAGGAAATTAAAAACCTTTCATGAACAGGCTATACAATGGATTCAATGTTGTAGTTGCACAGCTGTAATTGGTCCTCCCGGAACGTCACAGGTTGCTGCAATCACGCATTTTGTGGGAACGGTTTTGGAACTAAATCGAATTATTCACATTTTCCTTTTGAGTTGTTTTAATGTCACAGTCGAACGTTCTCTCCTTTTCTTTTACCTCCCAGGTGCTGTCTCCTTTGTCGGACTCCATCCTGGCAGAGAAGACCGTCACCGTGGTGGATGACAAAGTGACCATCACGGAGCTGGGGGTCCAGCTGGTGACGGGCCTCTCTCTGAGCCTTCAGCTCAGTCCAGGAAGCAACAGAGCCATCCTGGCCACCACAACCACACAGGAGGTCCTGCAGAGCCCCAAACAGGTCAGAACACCGGCATGCGGGTCACTGAATCCAAATGCAGAGACAGGACGGGCTGGTGGGGGGAGCGGGGGGGGGAGATGGAGGTCGGTTGAGGTGAGGGAAAAGGGATCCAGGGGGAGAAAGCTGGACCGAGTGACACGGCTGACACGGCAGGTAAGGTCCCCCGGCAGGGGGGAGAGCGAAGGCGTGGGACGCGGCTCCGCAAGCAGGCGGGCGGACAAACGCACTAAACGACAGATGTCAAACTGGCAAGCTGAAGTAGATAAAGCGCCGGACGAGTGGCACGCTGACAAACCGTGAGCGACGCGACAATTGCGCAGAGAGCTGTGGGAAGCGGGGTTTTAGGAGAGAAGAGCACCTGGAGCGCTTGGCAGACGTGACAGTGGCGGGAATGTTGATTGCACATCATGGCCAAGTGAGCAGTGAGAGGGAATCAAATAACACTTCTCGAACAAAGGCAGAAAACAAGAAAATGCAGAATCATGTCGATATATTGAAAGATTTCTTTTTTTCTTTCAATTAGTTGATTATTTACCAAATTAACCAATAATTATCATCGAGCCCAAATCATCAGGTTTGCTTCAATAATGTGAGGATCTCCTTATTCTCTCGTACCTGATGGTAAACTGAACCTCTAGGTTTTGGTATGTTGGCCTAATAGACCGAGCTATTTGATCACCTTCACATCACTTCAGGCATCATTTTTCCAGTTTTTTATTTGAACTTTGAGTTGATTCATTTTGGAGAAAATAATGGATAATTAAATGAATTAAGAGACCTGGTGTGAAGTTTGAAACAGAAATTAACTGTGAATTGATCTTGCCTTGGTTGAATACAAAGCCTCTAATGAATTAAAAACACACAGGTCTGATTAAAAAAGATCAATTAGTTTTACACAAGTAGTTATTATCTCCCAGCATTTATGATACAGAGTTATCCTTAATAGGCATTTGAATGAAAATATACTTTTTTATACTGTTCCACAGCCTTCATTACTGAGCTTTTCAAAACAAAAGCCTTACTTCCTTGTTCCATTTCACAGTACCAGGGTCCTTGAACGAGCAATTTTACAATCAAGGATAGCTGCGAGAGTGCATGTTCTCGTTAACAAGTGTCTATTTGTCTATTCTACACCGTCCCTAACCCTCTTAACTCCAAGGCCTGAAAGCCAGGGTGTGACAGAATGTGTTTCCTTGAGCAGCGAATAGAAACGGGAAATTAATCTCAGACCATGCAAAAGCTACACCACAGCTTCTGTACCAAAATGCGACACACGGCCAAAACTCTCTCGTTTGCCCCGGCGGCTCTTATTGTGGCCTCTTTGATCTGCCCTTCAAGGCCTCTCACAAGTTCCCTGGCCTGCTCTTTTACATTCCTCTTCCTCTTCCTCCGAGCAACGAAGGATGGGAAGGCCATTTATCTCCCTTATCTCCAGGCGCAAACTGTGAAGATAAGCAGGCAGCGCTGCACTGTAAGTCCCCCGGTGTCCGTAATTAGGGAGCGTTGACAGACCACCGTGGGGGAACTACTTTTGCGCCTTAGGGGATTTGTCCTTTGCCTTTGCCAACATTAAAAGGCAAATTGTGAAGTTGCAGTAGGAGAGGGCCCTGGGATGTCCGTGCGGGGCAAATCCTCACCCGTTTAATGTTACTGTTTGATCTCTTCTGCCCATCGTTAATCTGCACCCTCCATCGTTTAGAGAGAATAGCTACCGAGATATCAGAACCCTGCGAGTTGGTCGTACAATGTAACTGACTGCATGTTCATAGCAAGTCTATTTGGTGGGGTGATGAAAGGAGGACTATATGCAAACGGCCACTGTGTGTTTTAGGTGTGTGGAAGGCAGTTGCAACAAGCAATGGGCATCACGCGGTACCTGAGCAACAGCTGGCGATGCTTTAACGTAGAGTGCTTGCAATTTCAAAATGATTTAAGGTATTAACGCGAGTGATTTGACCTTTTCAAGTGTATTTCATTTAAATGTTCAGCCACCACATGTTTTCTCTCTTTGTATATTGTGGTTTTGTGCCCGTGCCCTCACAGGAAGCCTTGATCAGCGCATGGCTGCAGTTCAGCGACGGCTCCGTGGCTCCTCTGGACCTGTATGACGCCGACTTCTTTGTCCTGACGGCCGCCTCCCTAGATGAGGACATAGTGACAGTGCAGCAGAACCCCTCGTGGAAGTGGCCCGTCATCGTGACGGAGGCGGAGGGCCAAGGCCTGCTCGTCAGGGTCGAAATGACCGTTTGCGAGGTCTGCCAGAAGTTCAAGCGCCGCAGCGTCCTGGCAGCAGGGAACTGTAACGTCCGGGTGAGGTTTGGGCACGGCGACAGCTCGAGGGGAGGGAGCAGCGACTACGGCCCCGACGGAGACGACATCGAGAACAGGGGCCGGCTCTCACCGCCCCAGGACCGCACCGGCCCCGACACCCCCTACTACGGCAGCTCCGTCTCTGAAATGGAGGACGGGGTGTTGAAGAGAGCCACCACCACCAGAAGCGCAATAATGCGCAGACCCAATGGGGACAGACTTTCAGACGACGGCGGGCAGAAAATGCCGATTGACTTTGCCGACTTCCCTGCACAAGCGGACCTGCCCCGCGGCCGCAACATGGACGACGACCTCGTCCAGACGGCTCGCGGGCTCACGGACCTGGAGATCGGGATGTACGCCCTGCTGGGGGTCTTTTGCCTCGCCATCCTGGTCTTTCTCATCAACTGCATTTCCTACACACTCAAGTACCGGCACAAGGAGCTCTCGATCGAGGGCCAGGAGAACATGAACCACGCCCACGATTGGGTGTGGCTGGGGAACGAGGCCGAGCTGCTGGAGAGCCAGATCAGCCTGTCGCCCCGGCAGGAGGAGCAGACCTCCATGATGGACTCGGGCGGCGGCCTCGAGGAGGGCAGCCACTTGCTGAACGGCGGCTCGGCGCAGAAGAACGTGCAGGGCCAAGTGCACCGCGGGGCCGACGCCGGGTGCGCGGCCAAGGACAGCAAAGGAGAATCGCCCACCACCAAGAGGAAGCGGGTCAAGTTCACCACGTTCACCACCATCCCCTCAGACAGCGGCTACGCCGCCGTCAACACGCTGACCGGGAGCCACGGCCGGGACATTAAGTGGGTCTGCCAAGACGCCGTGCTCGGAGACTCAAAGGAATTGCGCAATTACATGGAAAGGTTAAATGAGAGCGCTTTGAATGAGGTGGCATAATGTTCTGTGTGCACTTGTGACAAACTCACCCTTATGCCTTTCAGAGGGAAGTGGGTCTGAACCGGATACGCAAATTGACTTGGAGGATAAACCCCAAACTGCCAAAGGGTTATTTAATATTAGAAGATTGTTCCACAAGTGACTGATAATCACTGATGAAGAAAAAGACAATGAGTTAGTAGGTCAGGTGGTTATTTTTTCATTTGTTTATCAGATGATTACCTTTTTATCTTAATTTGATTATTACAGGGTTTAGATAGAATAATCCCAGGACTATGTAATATGAATTAAACATGTACATTTTAAAACAACCAGTAACATGTCTAGATAGATGTTAAGAATGTGAGTGCACATTAAATGGTTTTGGAAGTTTTGTAACATTTTGGATATTTATTTCTCACGCCAGATCGATCGTGTGTGGAGCCCAAAGCAAGCAACCAGAAATGTCTGCGTGTCGATGACTTTCTGGTTCTTGATTATCTTCTTTAATGTGGCAGAAAAAATACGTACGTAAATCAAACAGTCTCCACAGCATTGTCTTGTTGCTCTATTTATTGTATTTTTCATAACATTTAAGAAATACACAAGGACGTCAAGCGCGTGTATCCGCTTTTATTGAGCGCAGCATCATTAGGCTCTTTCCAGTCTCAGGCCCAAAGGTCAGCTGAGAAATGTGGTTGAGGAAGGGCAGCCAATTACACGTCCATTCTTTGTATTTTATTTTATAAGTAGAATTTACCCACAAAGCAACAACAAAAACAATCTGCTCCTCTATATCCGCCGGTCGGTGGAGGAGGGCGGCACCCATTAGTACTCTCGTTGCGAGATGTCAGTACGTGAACATGCCTGCCAGTGTATGAAGGAGCTTTTAGACTAAATGTGTGGACAGCTTTGAGTAAAATAACAATTAGTCTCGTTAAGCTCGGTGCTGCAGCTGTCAAACTGGGATGAAATGTGCTCTCCATCTCTCAGGTAGAGTGGCGATAAGATGAGAAGAGGGATGATTACATGCCAGGTAGAAAATGTTTCCGTTTTGGAAATGTATTTAAGTATTTAAATAATTGGTCATATAATAATCATCTCCAAAAACCTTCTAAA
The DNA here is from genome assembly GCA_021346845.1 of Apeltes quadracus. Classification (NCBI taxonomy): domain Eukaryota; kingdom Metazoa; phylum Chordata; class Actinopteri; order Perciformes; family Gasterosteidae; genus Apeltes; species Apeltes quadracus. The sequence continues at coordinate 12,447,249 of CM037929.1, read as the reverse complement.
CGAGGGCAGTCGACTGAAAAGTAACATTTTGCTCAGTGGATGTTATTAGCGCCACACTGCTGTTGGCTGATTGCATTTTTTGTGTGTTATTATTATCAAGCAGAGAAATGTTCACATTATGCTAACTGTTGCTGCGGTGTGGATCGGATTGTTAATCAGCGGCCCCTCGCAACGTTTGCCCGGAAGAAGGGAGGTGAATAAGTCACGGAAATGCCAGCACTACCTTGAGTGTAATTATGGGATGTCGTTGAGATTAGGTGAGTTATGTCAGCACTGAACGGAGCGCCGCCAGACACCTGTTTGACAGTTCAGAGGCTTTTCTGCATTAATTTAATTTGTTTAAGCAAATGCCGACTGCACACAACGACATGAAACTGATTCATTTATTACAGATGGATAACTAACGAGAAATATGATTATTTACTGTTTGCTGTTGTTGAACATTCCTCTTTTATTTGAGTTAAATGTGGAGCAGGAAATTACCGTTAGCTTAGATGAGCAAAGAGACTGAGAACAAGGAGAGACGGCTTCCATGGTTCTGTTCCGCTACACCTCCACAGCTCACTAATTCCTCCTTTTCAATGTTTCATTCAAACTGTATAAACACTGAAGAGCAAAGGAATTCACACAGAAACATTTGACAAAAGCTGCAAGCCAAATGCGCCGGACGTCTTCATTTAAGTGTGTTGATCTTTAAAGTTTGAGGAGTGACATATTGGGTACCTTTACTCCGAGCTGTTTACTGTGTGAGCTTTACTATTTAGCAAACATCTCATTCCTGAACAGAAATAACAACACATCTCCCAAAAGTGTCAAACTAATATAATAAATGGTGTTGCCATTTTTTACACCGCGTTTAGTTGAGGTGAAACTAAACTCTCACTCACACAGAGAGAAGTTTCTGCTGTCCTGAAAAGGTTTTAGGTCTAGTTTCCTGCGTGCGGTTCCCGCTCCTGCGGCCCTGTCGGGCGCTGCAGGGGACTGAAGCGAGTCCGCGCGCCGCGTGCTCCTGCACTGTGAAGGGCGAGCCGGTGCAGGTCTGGGAGGGATTCAGCCGTCAGCCACGAGGGGCATGATTGATGGAGGGGGGCCCCGTGTAATTAAAACGCCGCTGCGACTCTCTGCCCGTGACAGCCGGCGGCGGCGGCGGCGTCTTCAGGTGTGAGAAGAACAGCGCAGCCCATTGAAGACCGACCGCCTCCGACCCCTGGGCCTTTGGCTTGAGACTCGTGTCCGCACCTGCTGAGATGCGGCACAGGGAGGGGGGGTGAAACGGTTTCATTCGCCTCCTTTCTCAGAGCCTGGTGACTCAGACTCATTTGAGCTGGCCTTGATGTCTCGACTGCCCTGAAAGGAGGAGAAAAGCCTTCCCCGGGCCTCCGTCTTAAATGGATTTTTAATTAAATTGATGATGTGAGACCAACAAACTCCCACTAATGGTTGGCAGAGCTCCCCGTGGTCCTAATGTGCCAGGTCTCTATTTGCAATTTCCAAATGATTATTAGCTGCTTGACTTATGTTGCTTGCTGTGAATATATATTTTTTTTGAATCACTTTGCAGTATTTTCACAGCAACTAAACACACAGAGAGAAGCAGTCGCAGAGGAAGGATGAGGTCATCTCGTCCTTCCTGGCTGACCAATTTATATAGATGTAGCCGTGGGGAGGCAGAGACAACAGCGTGCGTAAACAACACCCTTGTGCCCAATCTGTGTTTATGTAAACCCCATCTCCCACCTGACCGGCGCACCACAGGGGGAAGACAGACACCACAGCGAACAAGTACACACAAACACAGCAACTTGTCTCACTTACCTCGTAAATGCTCTGTATTCACTGTACATTGAGCCTCCTCACGTCACATTCGTTGTTTCCTTTAGTTTTCTCAAGAAAGGCCACAAAAACACATTTATTTTATCGCTCAACACTTCATGACTTCCCTGTCAGTCGCAGATTAAGATCTAAATCAACAGAATTAATGAAAAAGAAGTGTAATGTCATAAACAGCTGGGCTCATACAGGAGATAATAAAGCAGCTGTTGGGGACTATTTTTAGCTTTAGACTAATCAGCTTTTGATTCGTACGACAGTCAACAGTAAAGCATACGCACCGCATCACAGAACGAGCTCTGACTCAGTAGCCGCGAGAAGAAAGGCAATAAATAACAGCGGCAGCAAGCGAGGGCCCTTCAGCAGCGCGGGGCGAGCATCCAACCGTGTCATTTAGATGTATCCACCCAGGAGGAGCAGAGCACCGTCCACAGGGGAGCCACATATCAGCCGGCGCCCTGACTCGGGTCAGGGGCATCTTTCTGTCTGCCGGTAAAGAATGGAAGGGCAGAGGGCGACGCAAATGATGCTCTGAACAATAGATCTTGATCTGTGTCCTTTTTTTATGGGAAGCCCCTGAAACACTGGACCCTGCACATAATAACCGGGGCTGATGTTGTAAATCCAGATAGATGTACGCCGTTAAACGCATTTTACGGCTGCTTATTTCCCAGATAATCCGTCTCAGTGAACGCCCTTAAACCGGCGACGTGCTCGTTCCGACAGAGAGCGGCTTTTCCAGGTGACGAGTCCACCGCGCTGTCTGATACATGACGAGAAGCTCCTTTCTCTCCCTCGTAGCTCATGTTCCCCGAGTTAAACTGTTCCCGTGGCCCAGCGCCGATAGGATGATTAGGCCTGTGTAAAGATGGCCGATTCGTCCGCTGGTCCTTTACTTAAACATGGTGTCTGCATTAGCTTATCTTAATTAGCATGTGATGATACTTCCTAATCCTCCAATTAGCGGAGGAACATCTTCTGGAGCATCTGCTGGTTGCTCATTACACAGGTAAGACTCAGTAATGCAATTAGAACCCGCTTAGTGTTTTGTAGATTATGTTATACTGCTACAAGGCCTCAAAGGTCACGCAAGTAGCCCGGCAAAGAAAACACACACACACACACAGCGGCTGCCTTCTTACTTCCACTCTGAGGCATCGCCTCGGCTCCCAGGAGAGCCCTGAAGACATAGAAACATACATAATAAAGGCTGCAGGTGCTTCCAAAATACTGTTTGCTTAACTCCTTGCCAATAAATCAACTTAAAATATTTACAGAAGTCAGCTCCAAAACTACACATCTCAATGTTATTGCCTCGCAAATTCTGCCTCCATAAACACTTTGAGGTGTCAAACGATTCCTCTCAACATGAGAAACAAGCCGCCACACTGGAATTATGAGCCGCCGGCGTTGTGCTGGTCCCCGACATGAAGCTGTCTGCTCAGCCGAGGCGACGTGGGCTCTCTGACCAGATTAAAGGGGAAACAGCCTTGCGGCTGTGAGGGCTGAGCGTTACAAAAAAAAAAATAAAAAAAAACATTGTCTTGATTTCAATCTGTGTCTGATGAAACTAAGAGGAAATATACTGCCTTACCCCATGGCAAGGCTGAATGAGGCTTTAAACCTCAGCGTTTGCAAGCTTTCCCCCAACAGCCGGTCTCAGGGTGTGTTAAAACTTAAATCATCATCACTGGCGACCCTGCAGCCACTAACCATTGCCCTAATCACCACAGCATCCTGGCGGGCCACAGAAGGCTACAGTCGGTGATTTTCACTTAAACAACGGGGTCACTCTGCCGCCCTAAATTATAACACGCTCCATCTACGTGCTCAACACATTTGATTACAAATTAAAGGTTTAAAATAGAAGGATGGCGACATGTCATTTTCTTTTAAATCGACTCCTGACTGCACAACTGGGTCGGTAAAAGCAGTGCGGGATTGCAAAGAAAAAAATATATAAATGTGAATGACGAAAGTGTGGGAAAAGGGGAAACTAAATGAAAAGGGATGCGACAAGAAGAACGAGCTTGGCAAGGTGCGCCTTATTTAGACAATGGCTGAAAATGAAAAACCCAATGCTTTAATATTCAATATACTTTAATAATGGCAAAAAAATCCATAGACCATAAACAAAATCCCAGTTCTGAAGCATCATGAAGTAACAATATAATTCCAAAATAAAACATTTTTATGGAGAAAGCATGTCTGGATTATGCAATGAAACAAGGAAAATCTATTTTACCAACCAATTATATACAAGAAATAGCTTCTTGTGATGTATGTGCTGATACTTTATTCCTAAAGCCCTGAGAGTGTTCTTGTTTTAATAAAATGCAATACCTTGAACTCTACTGAATTGAAGCAACACACAGGCATTTTTCTTTAAACTACAAAGCCACAACCGATGCATCACCGTCAAATAAATAGAGCAAAACGGAAGCTTCTTAAAAAAAACAAAATATCCCAAAAAAGCTGCAAAGCCAAGTTAACAATGTACAGTGCCAAATATTGTGAAAGTTATGCTTTATTTATTTATGGAATTATAAGCATGAAGGTGTCACTGTGAATGGGATACGTTTCGTCTGCAATTTGTTATCATGATCGAAGCATCAAAGGGGCAACACTGTGGAACGGACCCTCGAGGTGCCTGTTAAGCTAAACTTCTAATTAGTTGTCGGGTAGTTTTGCAGCTTGACCAGAAATGAAAACCTGCTGTGAAGCTTTGTAGAATCACTGGACTATTTATACCATGAGGAGTTATTAGTATTCATGTATGGGTCTGTTCGAGGATTTATAGCGGATTTATGTGGATTTACAGTATGTAATCGCAGGCAGTGGTAACAAAATGTGGGAGCTTTTTTCTCTTCATATTATATTTCAATAGAACTTTCTTTGGAATCTCCTCAAACAAGAGCCCCATTCTGTCATTAAAGAAGGGACATTCGGCAAATTCTGCAATATATTATGAAAAAACCTTTCCCGTTCAATCACAGCTAAGTAACTGCATACGGAATTGTAATAAAGAAATAATGCTGAATATTTACATTTAATGCACAACATGGAAATAATTTAAATACTGATGTTTAACACCAGTGTCAGTAAAATAGTTAGCAAAAGAGTTAAGTCCAAACATAAGACTTTGTTACAGAACAAATCCAACTATAAAAAAACAACAACTGAGTTCCTCGTGATGAGAAAGATAGTTAATATTTATAGCACCACTCCTCAAGTCAAGTGCAAATGATCAAAGAAAGGCAAAAAGAGTAAACGTACAGGAGTGGTAGAACTGATTTAGACAAGGCTCTTGTGTTAATATCTATACTTCCAGTGGCATCTACGCATGCATCCAGCGATGGAACCGTAATCGTCATAAAAACAAGAGCCAGCCAAATTAAACATAAATACAAAGTCTTGACCAGATCATTTGAGACTGAAAGAGGGAAAACAGGCTCGTGTAGGCTTTGATTTGTAAGTAACTATTCAACAGGGTGATTTGGCACCGAGCGATGCGACTGAATAAAAAAGGCAGGGATGTGTGAGGGGGACCCGGACACGTGAGCGGGTCAAGAGGAGACGTGTCTCTGCCTCTGGCTTCCCGCTTTGCCCCTCTGCTTGTCGTACTTGAAAGAGATAATAAGGAAGACGAGCAAGGTGACGCCCTGGATGCCCGCCAGCAGGAAGAAGTAGTAGTGCAGAGAGCAGTCATTGATGTTGCCTGGAAGGAGAGAAATGCAAAGACATTATTATTATTAGGAGGAGGAGGAGGTGCGTTACGTCTCGCAGACGAGACTGGAGCTTTAAAAAAACGGTGAGCCGCGCGGCAAAATGACAAATAATGGAAATTGGGAGAACAAAAAGAGTCAGTCGCGACATATTCAGAGCGCGACAGCGGGGGGGGGGGTTCTCTCGTCAGAGAGTACCGCGACGTGTTGAAAGAAAACCAAAGGCAAAGGTAAACGGCCACAAGCTCTCAAGTGTGGCAGGTTGTTGTGTTTCTCTTTTTGCGAGACATAAAAGGCCCGCTTGGAGTTTGCGTGGCAGGGAAACGCGATGCTGTCAGGATATAGGAACAGGGGGCTTGTTTCTTCTCATCTCCGCCGCGCCGACAGGTTGACCCCGCTCATCGACGGGGAGGCGGCGTCGGCAAGAACAGAGCAATGGAGGCTCACGGCCGGGATCACAAGCGGGAACGGTCTTTCATCCGTATTAAATAGGACGGTTTTGTTTCCTCGTGGGAGCGGGATGCAATGAAAAAAGGAAAAAAGAAACATAGAAAAATGAATGCTTCCACTGTGATCATCTGCTTGTAAGGAGGGGTAGGGGGGGCAAAACGACTGAAAGCAGAGTGGGTATGGTGACAGTGGGCGCATACAGCTGGTTTCAACATACCCATTATTTCGGTGTCTGGGTTTGGGGACTTTCACCATCAGCCCGTTAAACTTTAACCGCCTTAACGCTTGCTGCAGTGCTGATTGAAGTGGTCGTCCGCATCCAGCAACAGAGCTCGAGAGAGGCAGAGGAGCTCGAGATAAATCCTGTTTTTGCCCGGCTAGGGTTTACATGAAGGGCGAAACAATAAAAAATGTCTCCACTGTTCAAGTACGGAGCCAATTGGATTGGCATTAGCACAGCTTTTTTTGTCCTCTTCACCGTGTCAGGCAGATAGATTGACTTTGCCTTCAGCAGCAATGAGGCCTTCTTGACGAGGAGACATTTTTGGGGTGAGCCTGCTCTAAGGCGGCCTTCTACAAAACCCCTGGAGCACACTGAAGAGCAGGCCTTTTGATGTGTCTGTCTCTATAGAAGGCCAAGAGATACGTATAGCTTAAATACCATAACTAAATCTGCTCTCTTCCTCAAACATTTCCCAAGAGCTCCTGGACGTGGAGCCGTCACACGGACCAAAGAGCCGGCGGGAGGGGAGAAGCCACGATTGTAAATATGTAAAAAAGGTACGACCGTTCACTTGCTAAGAAATGTGTTTGTCTATTTAGTTAACAGCCCCCTGGGTCAAGATGGAGCTACTGCACTCACAAGATATCCCGTCTTACTTTTTGGCTATTTCACAAAATAATCTTTAAATGAGTTATGATATGCAGGTGTACCAGTATACCAGTGCTAACTGCTTCTTGCTCTTCCTAAAACGTTATTTTCCACTGTAAAGAGACAGTGGAAAGGTTCAAACACACAGTTACAAACCCGGAGCAGGGCGTCGCGGGAAGAAGTGCGACACTGCACACCTGCCACTTTGGCTCGTGTTTTTGCGCAGAGGGCAAAAGGCCCTTGCTGAAGTCGCACGGATCAGAGGGTGTGGCGAACACTAAATGCACTCTGAGCCAGTCACATCACCGGTCTTATCGCTCCGACACAGGCGCTCCAGTCCCAGCGGAGCGTGACATCAATAGCTCCTCAAACGGGGAGACGCTGCTCCTGGAAATCATGCCGCCGCGGTGCCGAGTGACACGGCGCAAACACACAGGACCAGAAGTCGGCGGCGTGCGGTTCGGAGATTTGGAATAAGTACTGGTGGCGATGGAAATGATCCATTAAGAAGAAGCTATTATTGAACACTTAATTCAGTATATACAATGTTGATTTGTGTGCTTGTGTGTAGCAGACTGTTTATAGGTTTATGCAGCAATTAAATAACTGGATCTAGTTAATGGAACATTGTGTCTATTTGCCAAATTAAAGAGTTCTTTCCAGGAAACTCTTCAATAATAATTCAATAGTATTACCGAATTTTTACAGGCTCGTCACTGAAGGACAACCGGGCGGTGCACGAAACATTTTCAGGAGATTATCAAGTCAATTCAAATGAAGTGAATTTGAACATAGAACTCAATTTCAAAGAAGTAAAATGTGGACAATTCAAAGATCGGACAACGTTGTGATTTGAGACGCACGGCGTTCTGTATAAATACACATAAATCCATCTAAACGTATTACATGGCCTGTTAAATGCCAACAGCTGTGATTAAAACAAGCCGGTGGTTCACAAAAATACATTGTAACATCCTGTTTAACATCCACCTCTGGAGGCAGCCGTCTATCGGCAACACAGAAAAACCTTCATGTTCTCGTACCCGAGTTAAGGGGACGTGCGCTGCTGATCAGAGAGCAGGATTAACGAACTCGAAACAAGTTATCCCGGCGCTTTGCATGATCACTTGTGATCAGTAGAGTCGGATCCCCCCTCCGTAACGCCACCAAGTGCATCGTGTGAATTAATCATTCTCTTTCCGGTCTCTCGCCCGTCTGCGTGCTCCTGCGGATGGTTAGAAAATCGAGCGGAATAAAAGTAAGACGGACGAACGGATGAACAGAGAGCTGAAGCTGTGAACTCCTGTGAGGCAGACGAAAAAAACACGATACTTTGACCCCTTTCTCAGGTCTAACGCACTCCAGTGTCACCTTTGTTTAGAAAAAAAAAAACGATCATTTTAAATTGTAAAAAATAGACCAGGGAGGTGTTTGAATAATTCATGCGCTGAAAGGTGCTTGAGAGTAGAACACGGGGGGGTGATAATGCACTTCTTGTCCCAAGAGTGCATTATCAGCGAAGGCGCTTGTATTTTCAATCGATAACTACCCCCTAACCCACCGACCGGGAGTCTCTCACTGCCGTCTTAATCAAAAGAGCCGTGTGGCTTACGAAAGGCCGGGAATGTAGAATGCAAATGATGTCGAGGGAACATCCAGAGCGTTTACTCAAATATGATCATTATTTGTGTAAAGTAGAATATGTAACGTATGAAAAATGCAGTATTTACAACGACATATTCGACACCCCCTCCCAAGTACGGCAGGCAGTGAATATCCACGTGAGAAATACTCTTCTGCTGCAGAAAACGTTAACCTCATTCCTGCCAAGTGGATCTCAACCGTTGGTCCAGATTTCCAAACTTCTCTCCTAACTGGGACTCAAGGAATGCAAAAAAACTGGCATTAAACGTTTTTGGGAACAGCTTGAAAAACTGTACGGTTTCAAATGTTTAAGGGGTCTGGATTTAATTGTCATATATTATGTGGCAGGCCCTAGCCACTTTCAAAAATACAGAGGGAATTCTTAGCGAGGGTGGGCAAAGAGGGGTTGTTACTCCCCAGACCTCCACATGTGGATGTGTTTTAACAGCTCGCACATAGCGGAACAGTACTGTGATCACACTGAACGCACACGCAGAACGGCTCAGCCATCTAATACCATATAAACCTGTGGGACAATTCACCTGTGAGTGGGTTTCAGCACAGCACTGCGAGTCCAGATGAAACGGGTCAATATCACTTCAACATTTGAAAATAGATCAATTGATCCGGACCGTAGGCCTGCTGACCCGTCGTAGTGATGCTTTAAAGCATTCAATACCATCCACAGCCTCATAATGAAATCACAGAGGGAATCAATGAATATTTGTTTATTTTCTACGATCACCCTTCCTCACATGGAGCAGATCGATGGTTACTATTTCTATTTGCCTTTTGTTGCCTCTGACATGGCTAATGCGCGCACCAAAAAAAAAAAAAAAAGCTTCTTGTTAGATTTGCATGATGTGACATTAAAGGCTTCCATTGAAGCGTTGACATTTCCCTGAATGTGATCCGACACTTCATGAGCAGGATGTGCGAATGTCAGCCCGCTCCGAGTGTCTGCACACGTCCCAGGCATCTGATCGAAGATCAGCAACGACTCGAACACGGGTCAGAGGAAAAAAAGGCCCTTTCCGGTCATGTGAACATATGAGCCCACATGAAAAAATGTAACGCGGTAATAGACATTTCCAGGGTGGAAAAAAAAGCGAGTGAAGAAAGTAAAGGTTGATATTTAATTGACTTGAGGCTAAAACGCCTAATGCGGGAAGGGAAGAGCTGGTGTTATACGCATCAGAAATACCAGTGTGACAGATGACTACTCAACCAGACGGAACCATGGTGGGGAAACGATGTGCCGGCAGATTGGAAGGATCAATACTTTCAACACATGAGCTCTCCATGTTTTAAGTGGGAGAGCAGATGTAGCTGAAATATGGCAACTCTTTTCCCAAGTCCTGGACTTTTAGTCACACATGAGGTCGTTCACACATGGCGTGTGATGGGAAAGCCGTTCGCTTTTTGAGATCTTGTTTTAGTTTGTCAACTTTGTCAAAGACAATATACATACTGCATGTGAAACATCTAAATACCTGATATAAGTAGTATCTGTAAGATGAATATTACCCAAGAATACTGCTCAATATCTTAAATCCGTCAGCTGCCTACTTTTACGGTATCTCATAATTGATGGGTCTGGCTTAGTATTAAATAATACACACAAAATGATTGATACATTTATTTGTTGTTATTATTCTCTCCACAAAAACATATTTTAATCCATCACAAAATTAGTTAATGATATATAAATTAGAACAAAATCCACATGTAAATAAAAATTGGATTTACTTCTGATTCACACAGAACTATTTCTTGATATTACAGGAATCCACCAAGAGATGTTTTTAAAAAGGATTAATAATCCCAAACATATTTGGTTGTTGTGAGTTTAGAGTAAAAACTGTTGTGTGAGAAATTTGATCTTCCAAAACTCTCCGGACACGATTCGTTCCTTTCACATACTCCAATTTCAGATGTCTGCAGCATTTTCCACAAATAAAATGAGCAAAACCACAAAAGATTTACATCATAATATGAATTGAAAGTCATTAAAAAGTAACGTGTATATATAAATAGTCACATGTGCATCGATTAAAACTGAGAATGATCCGACCCCGAAAGTTTAACCAAAAAGACCAAACAGACCTAAATGGGACAATTTCCTTCTTATTGGGATCACTAATGTCTCCATTTATATTGTGACAAGAAGACAAATTTAGAAAAACATGAAAACTGAAGCAACCAATCTATTCACAAAGAAAAAAGCATTCGCGTGTATCGAGAGTTTCAGACCTGCTCTTTTCCATTCCCAGACCTGCTGGTGAAACCGCACCAAAAAGGTCAGACTGGATGGACTGTTGCTGCTGCAGACTAACATTAGTTAGAGCAAAGCAGGGAGAGAAGGAGCAACGACACGACAGAGAGCTGAGCAAACCCCCGCCGGGATGCCAGCCTAGCAGTGCCATCTCCATGTAGCGCCCCAGGGACAGCTTTACTTATCCGGGGCTATGCAATCAGACCCCCGGCCTGTGATTAATGTTGCTCATCTGTCTCCAGGCCCGTGCGGTCCACTACAACTTTAGCACAGCTCATCCGGAGGGCTGTTTACTGCACACTACTCTGCCCGCGGCCATTGAAATGAGTTGAATCTATTCCACCCAGAGAGCTGTGAGATGCGGAAGAAGCTTAACATGCAACAAAGTGTGAAAGACAGCCACAAAAACAAACCGCATGATCCCCGAATGCATTTAATGTGTTTTTTGTGGCCAGGAGGATGTTTTGTTCCATTTCTGCGGCTCACCTTTTTTAAATGGCTTGTTTTGGAAAGCAAAAATAAGTCTCACAGGCAGACGGGCTCTAGTTTGACGACGCCTCGAGTGAAGCAAGGCTGAGCAAAGGATGGATTTATGGAGCGTGCCAAGCATCTTCCAGTGCTAACATCATCAGAAACGCCCCCCTCCCACCCCCCCCCCCCCACCCCCACCTGTCGGCACACTGTATTAATGAGCTATTAGGCGTTTGTGGGTAAACAATTTACAGTGTTGGCTTATTTACCGCATGCTCAGAGAAAAGTGCATCTGGGTTGGGAGCCTCCTCTCGCCAGGGAGCCCATCCATCTGCTGCCACCGCCCCGCTATTCATCCCCCCACTCGGACAGATTTACACAAAGCCTTTGTTGTTAGTCTGACATGTCTGTTTATTATCGGAAACACTCTTAAAATGAGAGGGGTGTACGAGGCGCCCCCCCTCCCTTCTCTGCATCTCATTTAAAAACTCTAAGAGGGGATTTTTAGATGGCTGCAAGCGGTCAGTGCGCCGCCGAGGAAAAGAAAAACGTTCTGAAGTATTAGTTTAGTTACTATTACTAGTCATGACTATAATTTGCATTCACTTCTTATGACATGCTAATGTAACAACTACTCTCTAATGTCACACAGCTACAATTCTACACTAAACATGTATTATAATTTCCACCGCTAGGTTTGCACTTCTACTTAAATCCCTAACAATACACTCAGTCGATGTGCAAAGTCAATAGTGCACTCCACATGCACTGAGCATCTAACAGCAGGCCTGACAACTGTAATGCTGAATTCAGGGGGATTATGGGCAGCCCTAAGAAAACTCTGAGTGAAGATCAATCACCTCGAAGAGATTTTGAAGCGTTGAGCTTCTTTTTTTTAATGTAATCCGAGGCAAAGTCATGTTTCCCCATGAGTCGACATGCCTTTCAAAGGGCTGAAGGTTCAAACAATAAGGTAATTTGCTTGTTGCTGTGCAACATCAGGACTAGCGTTGCACAGGGGCGGAAAGTTTCCGGTAAATTCCCGGGAACTTTACCGAAACTTTCCATGGGAAGTTAAGCTCGGGACTTTTTTTGATTGCAAAAGTACAAGACCCGTTTTATACTACATAAATTCCTGTGATGTTATTCCTGCCTCTTGCGTGTGGTTGGTAAGGATCACTACATATATAATAAGTGAATAAGCTGCAGTATTTTCTTACCAAAGTCTCTGTGGGATGACATCCAGCCAATCTCGTTGATGGAGACGATAGCCAGCAAACCGGAGCCCACAAAGGAGCCAATCCCAGAGAAGAAGAAGAAGAGCCCCATGATGGCACTCTGCATGGACTTGGGGGCTGCAGAATATGCAAACTCCAGACCTGCAAAAAAAAGAGAGTAAAATGAGTTGGCTGGTTGATTTGTTGGATACAGAACATTGTAGAATGTGCAACGTACATAGAACAGTGTATATGCTATGTCATGTAGCAACATGCTACAGCCAGTAATCGTGTGATGTAGCCAGTTACTTCATGCTGCTTCCTCTGCGAGAGTGGCGCAAACAAAGTTGCACTATGTACTGAGGTATAATATCTGTGTTCACGCTTCTATGGAACATGAAGGGTTTTGTTGACATGGGCTGTTCTCCTCTTTCTAAATTTCATAGGAGACTAAAAGCTCATTTTCAATTGGAGCACTTGTTTGTGGTGCAATTGTTTGGTATCGACTCGGGGTTGTCAATGATCTCAAAAATATAGATATTTTATTCCATGAAACACATCACTCAGTATTTGATGTGTCACGATGGGGAAGGGGCCTAAGAGAAAGAAAAACACACCAAAAAAAAAGTGTGTCGTTTTTGCCTGGAGATCAGTTTGCCTGCTAGCTGACAATGATCATTTCATGGCACTTCAAATATGTGGTTTTACAAATGAGGGCCTATAGCTACATCTGTCAGTACAGATTATGGAGCTGCAGTTAAATACATTTGCCTTGCCTAAGACCTTCCTTGGAGGGGGACATTGCTCATGAATGTGATGAGCGGTAAACGTACTGATTAACCTGCGCTAGTCCCTCAAAAAAAGAAAGAAAACTAAAACGATGAGATAGGAGCGCGGCATACGGTTCTTACTCCATCCAATGCATGAATGACCTTTCCAGAAGTTCATTTGTTTGTGTCCTAAGATAACCTTTCGATTGCGAAACAACACTGGCCAATAGCTATACTTATCACAAGAGACTGCAAAGGTAGATGCAGCTTTGCACCGACCAAAATGAAACATTATGTGGAATCCAGTTCTTCTCCGTTTGTGACAACAATAATTGAAGAAAAGAATCAAAATGAGCGCGACCTTTCTCGGCCAAAGAGCAGAAGCATTAAGGAAAAAAGGAAGACATTTAGAATGCATAAATATTCTCTCCTCCCAAGGCCATCGTTGGAGGGGAGACTTTAACATTTTAAGAAGTGCAATACATAATTAAAATATAAAAGGGAATTATTTGGGGTTTTGCATTTTCTTGTTGCTGTGGACAAAAAGCAAACCTGGGTAGTGCACAATCGCAGAATTACCGAGTCGTCCTAAAGATTGGGGACTACGGCGAGGATGTTCGACGGCACCAGAGGTTTCAAAGAGATTTATTCACACCGAAGAATACCAAGGGGAAATAGTGCTCTTAAGCAGACATATGTCACACTTCTGTCAGGGAATGTTCCTTTAGGTAAGCAGTGAGGGATGGCATGGAGGAAGAGAGGGGAGCAAGTCTATTTTGAAGATCCCTAAAGCTTTGTTATGTCTGGATTTGACTTTCATGGGGACTGTGATACTTTAGTGCAAATTCCAGGTGTGTTAAAGAAGCCTTATGGAGTGAATCTGTTTGTTCAAAACATCCCGCATTGGCCGGTTCGGCTTGATAATCCATCCAAAAAAATATCTCTATAATATTTAATCGTCACTCTTTATATAGAAAGAAAGCAATTCCTATATAGAACCTACAACAGTTTGACCCATAGTAATCGGAGAACGACTCAATCATGGCTCCAGGGCTCAACAAATCATTATTGTAGAGGGAAAGACAAAGGGAGAGAAGAAGAAACCTACAGACATATGAACACAACACCAGGCAGATCTTTAGCGTTTTCTATAATCACACGTTGCATTTCTCACGGACCCACACTACCCTCTTTTTATAAAAAGCAAAGCTTTTATAAAAAAAAGCTTGTCTCAGATTTTCCCACTTTGTCACGTTATTGTATTACTGGAACAATTTGGCCTCACTCTCTATGGCTTTTAATGAAATTCCACGTTTAAGTCAAAGCTTACCAGAAAAAAAAGGAACATTTTTCAGCTCATCCCTCGAAATTACCCAAGAGAAGTCTGTCTGACCTGCTTCGATGCAATGCTTTCCTTTTAATCATTTCTCAGAAAAGAACAGGAAATCTATTTTCTAGAGAATGCAAACACTTCCAGTGAAGGATTGTGGGATCTTTCTTTGAATTGACAGGGATGAATCGTCTAAGCAGCCACCATAATACAACATTTAATCCAAAATCAGACCTGGAACTATATTCAAAAGTCAACTAAACAATCTCATATTTTCTTCTGTTAGTAGAAGATTAAAAGTACTCACAAAAGGATTTCAACCAAGCATTAAGACACAATACACTGAACAAGGATTATTACAAGTTCATCACCCTCAGTCGTAGCACTCGTTGGCCTCTAAACTAATACGCCAATAGAGATTTATCAAACTTAGTCTGCGCTCCACAGTGAGATATTTGTCAACATGCAGATTTATTAACACCCTTGGAAATCAATGAGCTGGGCTGAGTTATTATATTTTCTCTTTACTTTGGCCCCGAATTCATTAGAAGCGACAGCATAATGTCTCTAAAGTGGAGGTCGACACCCTCGAGAGACATACTATCATATTCCATGAATTGCAGGGTAATATGTCTCTGTGAGCAGTGTGGAAGCTGATGATAATTAATGGTGGAACTTGCAGTCCACTGTATGTCAGTACAATTTGTCAAGTTTATCTCCATTGGAGATATGGGAGGAAGGCAAGGTGCATAGATTAGAATGTGTATTTCTAATGTTGGTGTATATTTTAGCCGTGTAAACCAAACCAATCAACGAGGAGAGAAGTTTATGTTATGATGTTAATTGGGTTGTCACTGTGACTACGGCCCTCGGGGATCCGCGGCACGGCGTAAAGTGAAAATCTGTCCTTTCATCCATCTTATTTTCTACCGCAGGTTTGGAAATAAGCAGAGTTTACACATTCATCACCCTCATGCATTCTGCTTAGAAGAATGGGCGGTACGGCTTTTAGGCCACAGTCCGTTCAGAACGGCTCCCCGCCAGCTCAAAACATAAAGGCCGATCCCTGGAGGATCCCGTATTTTAGAATTAGTCGGAATTATCCCGTCTGCCTGACGGAGGTGCTGAATGAGACGCAGGAGAAATCAAACCACTGTACCTGCAATGCTGGCAAAGATTTCGCTGATTCCTATCAGCACGTATTGAGGAATTTGCCACCATATGGGTAAATCTGCCGCGTGGTAGACGACGTTGCCGAGCACCTGGTCAATGGTACCGTTTGATTTGACGACCTCCAGCCGCTTGGTCTCCAAAATTCCTGAGGGGAAAGACACAGAAAGAAATGCACATCAGCACAGTTAACTTAGTGGGGGGGAAATGTGGTTGAATCATATTCACTGAAGCAAAAACGTAAATACAAACCGGGCTGAAGAATCACTCCGACAAACAGCCTCAACGCGACCACAGTTCGAGGATTCAGTAACAGTTCATTAAGTATTTAACCAGGGCTAAGACTATCCTACCACTTTATTAAGACCTAAACGCTTCCATATTATGGCAGTTAGTAATGGAACAGTGCAGACGATTCAATAATTACAGCCAAGCACTTGTCATCAACCACTGCTTTATTGGATAGAGCCATTATCGTGTAACCAGCGGCTATTCCCAGAGACCGCCTCCTATCATAACTACAGTTAATGCTGTATTTGAGAGGAGTAATCCGCCTATCCCATAATACCAGCTGTCCATCTCAGGGAGTGTGGCCACTGGGCTGCCTAGAGCAAGAGTCACACTATGAACACCACACAACCCCCCCCGCCCCCCAACCAAACATCACACATCAAACAGCGCAGTGCGATCCCAGGAGACTGCTCCAGCTTTCATGAGAAATAAATAAGTAGAGACGCTTTTGGACACCTAAAAGCCATTAGGCAAAGCAGATTAACATATAAAGTTCAGAGAAAGTGATAAAAACATGCTAAAAAAATCTCTTCAGTGCAGCTTTTCAGGGCCGGCCGCAGTGCGTGCGGTTGAAATCTGGGACTGTTGTACAAGCGGATCGCAGACAGTACACTGTGGGCTTGACAGCGCGTCTTCTGCTGTCTCTTTTTGCCTCATGGGAGGTCCAGCTGTCCTTGTGCACCGCGTGTCAGTCAGCCAGCTGAAACCCTGCGAGATATCGCCACGCAGAGGATTACGTGACAAATTCCTGCGCCTTTTTTTTTTGTACAAGATGATGAAATGGATTCTAACTTTTAACAGCAGAGCCATCTGGCTATTCTATAGGCAAATGTTGCAGCACCCGGTCATTCATCGATTTCCATCCCTCAGTCTCCAAGCACAATAGCGAGTGGACGGATGCAGATAAGCAATGTGGACACTGAGAAATGCAGTTTAAAATGTAATCACAGTGCAATGAAGCTCTCAGGAGTCCGTGTGTGTCAACTGAATCAATGTGGAGGCAATGCAAGGAATAAAAGACCCGGGGAATTATTCTTGGGTGAATAATTGTAATGAATAAGATGCAGCTACAATGGAATTAATACTGTATACTGCGATACTGTGCTGCGGACTGGTTGTGTATTCACCCACTGCACAGATCTGTGACCAATGGGCAGAGGACTGCAGCATCATAAACCCTTTCCCTCCACTACCAGGACTCAAAATAGCCGTCCGCAATATTCACAAATTTATTAAGCCTGAATTCAAATGCAGGGATTTCACTTTCTTTCAAGAATCCAAATGGAAAAAGGAGATAGCCGTATAGCGTTGAAACATCAGAAAACAAACATGTTGGGGCACCTTGCTCATGTCCCCTGAAAAGAAAAATAACTTTAAACGAAAAGTTGACACATTAGATTTTGTTCACAACTCTGATTGAATAGGATGTTTTTGTTGCGTCCGGCTTTAATAACTTGCTAGAACATCTTTAGACTCTCCCTGAACCAACATTCTCATTTCTTCTTCTCCGTGTTTATATGAAATATATGAACGTTTAGTCCATCACCTTTACCTCTCTCTTACCCTTAAAGTTAAAGGCAGTTTACAGGGTTATTCTTCCCTTTCATCTTACGTATATGCTTGAATCAGGAACGACTTATAGGCGAACTCGGATTGAAGCTTTCAAAAGGTCAGCTTTCACCATACATACATATATATATACATATACATATATGTATATGTATATGTATATGTATATGTATATGTATATGTATATATATATATATATATATATATATATATATATATATATATGTATATGTATATGTATATGTATATATATATATATATATATATATATATATATATATATATATATATATATATGTATATATGTATATATGTATATATATATGTATATATGTATATGTGTATATGTATATATGTATATATGTATATGTGTATATGTATATATGTATATATATATATATATATATATACACATATATACATATATATATATATATATATATATATATATACACATATACATATATACATATACACATATACATATATACATATACACATATACATATATACATATATATATATATATATATATATGTATATATGTATATGTGTATATGTATATATGTATATGTGTATATGTATATATGTATATGTGTATATATATATATATATATATATATATATATATGTATATGTATATGTATATGTATATATATATATATATATATATATATATATATATATATATATATATGTATATATATATATGTATATATGTATATGTGTATATGTATATATGTATATATGTATATGTGTATATGTATATATGTATATATATATATATATATATATACACATATATACATATATATATATATATATATATATATATATACACATATACATATATACATATACACATATACATATATACATATACACATATACATATATACATATACATATATATATATATATATATATACATATATATATATATATATATATATACTATATATATATATATATATATATATATATATATATATATATATATATATAAAATAAAATGCTTCTTATAGGACAGATAATGTGCAACATTTTCTTATTCATCAGTTGACTATGTGACCTTCTGAGCATTCTGCCATTAGATGACTATAAAAAAGCAAACATTACTATCTTTATTGTGCAGATGTGGATTTAAAGTGCTACACACATGACACTTACAGTGAGTATAATCTCCTTCAGCAGCTCCAGTGTGGCAAAGTACCCTCATATGGCCACTAATGCAGAAAACAAGTTTCCTTCAATCTGGACTAAAGAAGCACTTGGTAAATTTGTATTTGAAACAATGAGCGCCTCAGTCTAAATGTTATTTAAAGGGCCCAGATTTGGGGTGTTATTGTGTGTCTCTTGTGCTTCCACACACATACAAACTTGGAAGAAAATCCATCCATGCTGTTTTGAGTGAGATACGGGTTTCTGAATTGATCCTGCCTTCAGCCTCTGAATGAGCTGTTCAAAATCGTCAAGGTTTTCTACGTCACAAATCTAGATATTTGAATATTCCCACCCCCTCCAGTCCCGTTTTCACAGCCAAATTAGCTGCAGATCATGAATGTGTAATGAGCAGCAGAAACAGCGCACTCTGAAAGGGGCTGAAACAGAGGGGAGTAGAGGGAGGCAACAATCGTTTCCTACAAGCTATTTCCAGGTCTTTGAGTTGCAGGAACATGTTTTCTGGAACTCAAAGACCTTTTTTAAACTTGTTGACAAATAATCAAAATATGGGCCCTTTAAGGGATCAATGTTAATAACGGCATAAAGCAAATAATATATCCTGAGTAGCTATCAGTGTATTTCCTTTTAAAATTACACAAACAAAATTATTTATTTATTTATTTAATACAATTTCAATGCAATTGCTTGTCAAAACTGAGTCAGTGCAGCGTTAATAGTCAACTGGCAAACTGGTTGAAGCGCGCCAGTCAATATTTAGAAGGTCAGAAATATCAGAAGAGTTCATATTCTATAGGACGCTGCTGTGCAAGAGAAAGCGGGCAGTGATTGTGGAAATATAATGTGCTTTGATTCTCAGGAGCGTTACTGATTTGCTTTCTTCCTGCCCTTGGGCGAGTTTCTCTCAAAAGACTTGAGCCTGAATGCATCGATGCTGCAGCACCCGGTGACAGGCCTGGCTAAGTAAAAATAATCCACTGTTTAAAAACGAATACGACTAAGCAGTGTTGCCGCATTCGGGTGCAGTCACTCACGACCAAGAAGTAAGATGCCCCAGCTCCCCATGCGCTCTGCATGGCGAGGGAAAAAATAAATAAAAAAATAAATAACTCTGGGAGCAACTTTCTCCTTTTGGTGTTTTGATTAAGAGACAATTCATGCCACTGAGACAGACTGACTGTCTGCCAGGTTCTGCAACAATAAACAACGGTAGAGGCCACCAATTAGCCAAACAGCTGTTAGTCAAAGAATATTCTGTTGGCAACGTGTGTATTAGTGCCACATACGTAGCAGAAAAATGAAAACTAAAACCGCATTGTTGGTTGAAGCACCGATTGCATGTGGCATTTACCACAAGAGCCGACTTTCGTCGCTCCATCCGTGTTTGTTCAGCGTACTCATGTGACGCGGTTTGCGACTGCGTGGCGTTTCTGCTTTGGCACTCACCCGCTGCCACGGCCGAACACATCACAAAGAACATCCCCACTGCGATCCTTTTCAAAGAAGAGGGCAGCAGGCCGCGGCGTTTCAGGATGGGGTCCACCACTTTGTCCTTAAGAGGAATCAGCATGAGGATGAGCACCGCGTCAAACATGGTGAGCCAGGCCGCAGGAAAGTGGAAGGTCATCTGGGGGATGCAGGGGAGAGGGATGAAGTAAAACAGAGAATGTCAGTGGATTCCAACATAGTTAACCATGTGTTTGTGAGGAAGATTAGTGTAGTGTTGTGCATGTGTGTGTGAATGTGTGGACGTGGGGGTTTGACATCGCTTTGGCACCCCCAGGTGGTCAAAACTAAGCATATGGAAATGAAAGATATTTATATGTTTCTAACGTGTACTTTTTCTACACAAGACAAAGTGAACTCAAAATAAAAGTTTTCAGCACAAACGTAGCACTATAAATCGCAAACAGACAGGATGACATATCAATCGGAGAAAAATCCATTGTAAGCATTACAAATGATCCACAAGTTGAGGCAATATCCCACTGAGTGAGCAATGAAAGACTGCAAACTGCTAGAGATGTTTTTTCGCAATTTAAATTCCAAGGACCATCTGAGCTCCTGATGTGTCTTGATGTGGTTTAACACGTCTGATAGTATCATTTGTTCTGAAATTGAATTTACATTTCTTGAAATAACCGCTAGCAATCCGTAATCCGTAGCTCCTTGGAGAGTGTTTTCCTCCTTTGTTTGTGCATTACCATATTCAAAATGATCAAAAAGTGCTTCTGGGGATCCTTTCTTGAACAAATAAAGTGTGCCATGAATGGAAAAGGTGTCCCAGCGTACTGTACTTAAACAATATTTATCTCATATATATATATATATATATATATGATGTAATTAAAAGTACAAAACACCTGTATAATGTAATTAAAAAAATGACAAATGCAAGTCAAAATGCAATGCAAATGAATCACATGCCACATTAGTAAGACATGTGAGGATTTTAATTATACCCATTTCACTCCTGCCTCTCAGTGGTTATTACTTGTTGAGACAGCATTTGTTTAGATTTCTAAATGTTGAAATGTGTCAGGTGTGAGGAGGTGGGGGAGGACATCACAGACTAGTCTCACTTCCCTTTTAATGTTGAGAAGTGTTGAGGCCAGCGGCAGAAAAGGATCAGCATTGTTTTATACTTTAGATAAATAGTATAAGAAGGGGGGGTAAAACAGCAACATAATTCTTAAACACAGATAAACGTGGGGGGAACATGAGTAAACAAAACAAACGGTATTATTGCCTCAGGGAATAGTATGAACATATTTTCCATGTATTCAGAACTAGCTTAGATAATGGTGGTTTTTAAAGAAAGGGTTTCACTTCACCATCACGCCGGAGCATGCTTCCTCAAAAAGGAGAACTGGTGCACTGTACATGCAACACATCCTGAAATCCTTCCAATGTTTGCCACTTTTAGATTTTTTAGATTTTCCAGAACATAACATACGATTTGTCAGAGGGAGACAGTCGAAACAGCTGGAGGCGCCTCATCAGGGAGGAGAAGGACAGCCAGGTTGCTGATCTTAAGGATCTTAAGGTCTGCAGAGTCAAGTCTTAATTACCAACCTTTGCTGCTGCCTCCAGCTGCTTACCATTGTGCATCGGTGACCTGCTGACCCTGTTGTTTAGTTCAGACATACCCATGACGAGGGAGGCTGGAGACCCAAACTGGCCCGTTTGACTTGGTTAGAATGAGACCGGAGTTGCTTAACATGTCACCACACTGCCTCTAGTCTTCGAGGAAAACAAAAGGAAATGAGGTACCTGGACCATGGTTACACCAGCTTAGGTTACCTGGTGGGAGTCAGCAGAGATGTTTGAGGCGCTATCAGGGATCCTCAGATGGAGGCTCTGCAGGACGTACGTTGTCTGCATCTGCAAAAACAAAAAGGAGATTAGAGTCTCAGCAGGAGGTAATTCTCCACTTCATGGACCACCAAGGTGTCTCCAATATTGAAACGGAAAACAATCCTCCAACGTGTTAAATCCTTGCTTGTGCATAACTGCATCCAGGAAGCTTATATTGGATTCAATTTAAAGTGGATTACCTGGAAGTACACGGTCCAGTATGGGATTAGGGCAAAGAAAACTGGGAGAATTTTCACTAGAGATTTCACTTCCTCTACTTTCTCCTCCGGATATTTTCCTCCATAGGTGACTTTGGCACTGTCTAGCAGGGTTGGTTTGTTGCTAAAAAGGAATAAAAGAGAAAAAAATACCTTTTGAATATTTGAAAACGAGAGGAATTCATAATATAAATTAAACAATTAAAAATACACAGAGAATACACAACAATAATTCAAGTGCGAGCCTTTCTTTTCTCGGCGAAGATCTTACCCTTGCAGCGATTCTAGAGATAGGAAAGAGACTGCATTCTAAAGCCTATAATCCACATCTCTGGAGAAAATGTCTTATTATGGAATTCTTGAAAGGCTGCAGGATCAGCCAACTTAAAATGTTCACGTTTTTTTAACCAAATGAGCTACTGTGGTTCAAAGTCATAGTAGCAGCTCTTCAGAAAAAGTCCTTACCACAGGGGGAAAAAAAGATGAATGCCCGGAATAGTGGAAATAAGACGTATACTGGGGGGGATCAAAGGAGGCTTTAATCTAACGGCATAGCAACAATACTGAGCTGTGATATTCCTGTGCAGCCACCAGCCCACTTAACTTTGCCATGAACAAAGATACTTTCTACACTGTAGGGAAAAGCCTTCCCATTGAGATTGATGAATGCTTTGCTACACCTCAGTTACTGCGAGCGTGCGGTTTGTCATTGAGGGAGGGACTTTACCCCCTTTACTGCCTGACGCAGTGTAGTATGATTTCATCTCTTTCCCATCCCTACACATAATGCTGTAAAATGATTGACACATTAAAAGGGGACTCGCCGCTCTCACCGGAGCAGGGTAGGCTCCTTTGGTTTCTTCGCACAGCAGGCGAAGGTCAGGATCTTGAACATATCAGTGAAGGCGCTGCCGTCAGCAGGCTTGTTGATGAAGACCGTGCGGCCCAGCAGAAAGACCAGGAAGGAGATCCCGAGGCACACCGTGGGAATGATGTAGCCGAGCTCAAAGCTGAAGTTCTGCTGGATGTAGGCGACGCCTCCCAGAGACAAGATGGCTCCTAAATTGATGCACCAGTAGAACCAGTTGAAGAATCTGCGTGTGGCCTCGGGTCCTTTGTCTTTGACCTAATGAGCACAGCATGTCATTGTATGTTGGTCAAGCATACAGGGGGGGGGCGGGGGAATTTAATTAAATTAATTTAATTTGTGGGGAAATCGTTGAATCTTTCAAGTTTGACTTCCAAGTATCAGAATTTGTTAGTGCTTTGATTTGCAAGTTTCTAAACTCAGATCAGGAAATTAACTTAACCAGGAGAACCAAATCCTGTGCAGTTGTGATTGCTAAAAAAACACTACAAAGTGAACTAAACAGACCGACAGGCGACATCACATAAAAATTACAGTAATTAACGCTGCAATCTTTTTTGCAGCCCAACCATTGCAGGGAATATCTATAGCCATATGAAAGAGGTACAAGGCCACAATACAGTGTTTTTTACTGTTTTTTTTTTTTTTTTTACTTTAGAGATAAGGTAAGGGATAACTGAAATAACAGCAATTTTCCTTAAATTGGTGGGAGGTGTATCAGTTGGGCAAACGGGGTAGTAGTAGCTTTTAATTGCACATATAAAATGGTATGGGAAACACTAGTTTAGCTCCTGCATTTAGTTTTGACAGTGTAAGTGGTTGAGTTACGCCGCGCTTCTTTTCATTTCAGCCCAATACAAAATCTAATTTACTGTCTAAGATCAGAACATCAATAAATCCGTAGGCTACAATACAACTGCTGACACTCATGAAACGACAGGAAAGGCAGACAATGGACATATAGTATTCGAAATCCTGTATACTGATTTAATTGCACGTCCCTGTCTTTCTCTTGTGTCTCCCTCTAATGCATGCGTTTGGCTTGATGTTGTGTATTGTGTCTTTTTGAACACAATCAAAAGGAGCATTCACAGACTCGTGAAAATGTTATAACTTGTGGGCTCAAGAACTAATCATACGTGTTAGTCCCCTTTTAAAGGTTTTACCCTCTCATGGTTGGATTATTTTGAAAAACAATGACCCTATTGATGAACTTTCTCATTTCAATAACAGTGTCTTGAAGGGAGGCTGACATTATTTCATCACCAAAAACATTTGGTGTGTTTTACCATTTATCCACGCCAAAGGTTCATAAAAGGTTTTGGTTTCAAGTGTTTTTGTACTGATATCAATCGAAACTGTCAGCTTAATAATGGAAACACTTATAAGTGGAACCATGCAGAGCTAAGTGACCTGTCATGGTGCAAAACCAATCAATCACGTGACGTGTCTGACATCCATGTCTTCGATGCAGGCCTGTCAGATTGCCGTGTCCACTCCCAGCATTCCTTATTGTTGGAATACTTTTAAGCATAAGTATTGTTCTTCAAATCTCTATTCAATTATTATATTTCTTCCGTTGCACCTTTCAACTCCTTCACACGTTCAGCTATTTAAACCCTTCAAATTTTAAAATGTTCAGCTCGTTATTTTCCAGCTTTCTAGCTCTTATAATTTAATTTGTATGAATTAAAAACAGCAACTTTTTTAACATGGTTTCCAATGGAGTTACATTTTCAAATCCCCTCAAAACTTCTTCAAATTTAACTTTTTTAGCTTTGTCAATCTTTCAGCTACAGACACCATTTCAACTTTAAAATGTTGAGAGAAATGCCTTTTCTAGGTCATAACACACTTTGAGTACTGAAATGAACATATTTCATACTCTACCTGATCTGCCCCAAAGGGAGTGATGTTGGACTTGACAGTACCCACGCCCAATGCGATCAAGACAAGGCCACCATAGATTGCTGGCCCACAATATGCCGCGCGAATAGGGCAGGTTACATTGCTTGGAGGGGAACTGTTTGTGCTCAGACACTCAGCAGGCTGAACTGGAAATGCCATCTCCTCGCCACACAGCTGTATCCTGGTGTCTTCATTAGAAATAAAAGGGAAAAACAGCATGCCAAGAAAGTATAGGACCAAACTTGAAGCAATCGTCCAGAATTTCCCCAAGTATGCATCCGCCAACCAGCCTCCAAATGGGGAAATCAGGTAGGTGACCCCCATGAACATCAGAGGCGCCTGGCTCGCCTGAGTGCCCTCCCAGTAAAAGGGACTGCTGTTGAGGAAAAGGACCAGATTGGATGTGATGCCGTAGAACGCGACCCTCTCCAATGATTCCGCCAGCAGGATGGCTGCACAAGCGAGTCTTCTTCCCTGGAAAACCGAGGGTGGTGAAGGTCTACTGACCCCTGAGTCCAATAGAGGGGTCCTCTCGTTTTCATCCCTGTTGTTGGCCATTCTCGAACAACTTTGGGAAGGTTTAGGATCTTCTTGACTATGTTGAAAACAGGAAAAAAACAAAAAAAGGTTAAAAACCCGTGAGGAAAAATACACAGGAGCATAGAGAAGACGGCAACGTTAGCTTTCCTGCGCAAGACCCCCTTTCCTCGTCATGTAACGTTAAACTTAACTTTTAAATGATAGCATGTGTAGTGAGTAACTAACTTTAAGTAAGCTAGCTTTAGCGACATGAGACGTGGGTAAGAAGCGGGTTTTACATTACCTTTTTATTGGTCTTCGAATATCTCCATAAACAAAAGATATAATTTACCGCTCAAGCGTTTAACTTCGTCTTAAATGATAACTTTGTCAAAGGAGAACTGGAAGTCAACAAAAAAACAGCGTTTGTCGCGTGACACATAGCTCAGAGTCAACAAACGGTCACGCTGGCGTCGCTCGGGAACCGATCTACAAGTGAAATGTGCCCGAGCGGACCTGTACAGCGGACCAGCTGCGGCCTATCCATGTGGTTTGGCAGTCTGTTCCGGTCACGCAGACGTACTATCGACAGAAGGAAGTTGTAGAAGAGGATTTTTTTTCTTCTGTTTTTTTTTCTTCTCTTTTCAAATTGACACACATGACAGCAGACAGCAGGGGGCTCTTCTTTTTTTCAT
The DNA here is from genome assembly GCA_021346845.1 of Apeltes quadracus. Taxonomy (NCBI): domain Eukaryota; kingdom Metazoa; phylum Chordata; class Actinopteri; order Perciformes; family Gasterosteidae; genus Apeltes; species Apeltes quadracus. The sequence continues at coordinate 12,420,889 of CM037929.1, read as the reverse complement.
TCAAAAATGAATGAAATGATACCGGAACGGGTCAACGGTGCCGGTACAATATGTGGTACCACCGTGTGTTTCCAGGGGGACAATATAGCAGGCGGACGTGTAAACATTTCAAGCTTGCGGTACAATGCCGAGCAGTGAGGTAACCCTGCTCCACGTGTAACTTTTCAACCATGGGTCCAGGAAATGTGATAGGAGTTCAGTTTAGCGAGCCCACTGAAACAACACTTAGAGACTCTGCTTGCTGCGGTTTTGTATTGGCTTTTAAAGCTTTACGTGCTAATTAAACGTCGATACCGCATCAGACCGGCGTAGTGAAGATATGAAATTACTCTTCCTGGCTTGTCTCAGCCCCAAAACTGGGAACCACACAACAGCTGAGAGAATAAGGTAATTTTCCTTGTTGCTAAGTGCTAGCTTGAGCAGAGGTTGCTAATGATTATTTACCTGGTGAGGGCTTGCATCAGGCCACAGTAGTGTAGTTAACATGTATCTCTATCTGAGATCAGCTGTCTGCTTCACTGTACAATGGCTGCAGTTTATCAACTGTAACATGATTCAACCACCGGCCGTACTGCACAGTGGCTTAATTACAAAACAGGATTCAGAAAGGGAAAGCTGTAGGTAGACAACAGACAAGACACCAACTTTAAAAAATGATTGTCATTTAACCATCGCGCCTGCCTGCCATCCATCTGCTAGTCGCTTGTTTCTTTTGTTTTAGGTCCCACATTGAATCAGCAGGACACACCTGTGAGCTCAGAGATGCAGCAGCGTTTCAATCGTCTGCCGAGGTGGCCAATCTAATATCACGGCATCCTCCATTCCAGGGTGCCCTGGCAATTCATCTGTTTAGAGCAGGCAGTCTCCTCCTGGGTAAACGTCCCCGCCGTTATACGATCTATTCGCTCAGCTTATTGGTGTTCGTCAATGTACAATGACGTTTCTGTTTTTATGTCTAACTTCTACACCAGACATCCAAGTACCCTTTGGTGTCATCTTTGGCGGAACAGATATAAATGAAGATGTGAAAGTTGAGCAGAAACGTGTGGTTATGGAGCGCGTGCTGCTCAAAGCCAGGTGACGTTGCCGCACACTATTTTCACCTATTTCAATTTCAAATCGCTCCAAACTAGGTGTGTGCATTTAATCCCGACAGACTTGTGTAATGTGTAAGGAAAAGTTCATGAAAATAAATGTGTGGTGTTCAGTTTGTGCGGAACTTCCTTCGCCATTTGTATAAAACCAATACACCCAATGAAGCGCATTCTTCTGTCCCAATCTGTTTAGCGTTTTACAGCACTCAAGATCTCATAGTAGGAAAAGCACTAACATGACACATGTAATCTTCTAATCATGTTTGAATATGTGAAATACACAACCCTCTATCATCAATGACAGACTTCATCGACTATTCATACCAGATATTATATATAATGTGTCACACAGTGTTTTACTTCCTTTTTTTGAGGTTTGATGGAGCCGTTACCATCCTGAAGTGCAAGCAGGAAGTAAATGCAACCATTTACACCTAACTAAACTTTCCCATGTGAAATCAAGTCAGAGTGATTTTCAGTCTTTCTTAACAAGGTTTTTATTGCTTTTACATGCTAAAAACAAAGCTGTTCCTCTTTACTTGCCCTATGTAAATAAAGCTCATGCAATCATCCTAGAAATGTAGTTATTAAGAAATGCTCAAAGACTGAGGCTGAACCGGTGCAGTCCAGCCCCGGCTGCACAGGTTGCATGTTCTCTCCTCCCCTAGTTCAAAAACCGAGAAGTAAACGTGCACACAACAGTATCAACGTTCTGTCTTGTGCCTAATCACCAGACCGTGGTGTCTCTTTCATCGTTGGGATGGAAACGCAGTAGAAGCCGGGGCGTTCGCCTTGTAAATCTAAGGGGACTGTTGCCTTCTGGGAGAACGGGGGGAGAATCCAGTCTCAAAACATCTGAATCCGTGCACCTCCCGCTGCTAGTGGCTTCTCACACAAACCTTGATCATAAAATTCAGTCACCGCTCTGAGCCCGTTGGCCTATTTAATAATGCACGCAAATTAATAACTCCTCGCTGATCTTCGCTCTACATTCCCTTTGTTTTCCTCTTTGTATTCGTCCTTAAATCCTTTGCCTTCACACCATATGCTGTTCCTCCTCTCAGCCGTAGCCTTGAGATATTTGGGTTTAAAAACAGTAATAAGGGTAGTTCCTGTTTTAATATAAATGCCTTTCAAAGTTGTGATATTACTCTTTCTGTTTTTTCTTATCAGGTTTGCGGTTGCAGTTTACAGATAAACTGAAAGAAGAGGCAAAAATATTTTTGGTACGATTTATACTTTTTTTTTTATTTTGATGCTTGCATGACATGTGCAAGCCACTCTGGCATAACTCTGGAGACTTGTGTATGTTTCCAGTTCTACTCAGTTCAGTTTTTATGGAAAATACCTCTTGCTGTATTTGTAACTTATTCAACATGCTCTTGGCTGCCTGCATCCTAATTCTTCAGTCTGACTGTCATAGGTAATATTTCAACATAAACTCCTCTACTACAAAAACACTATAAAAAGCTGTTGAGGGCAAAAGTGTTTTGTTTGCATTTTACAGCTCTGACAGCTACCGTAAATACAACGAAGGGCTTTTAATATACAAACACAATTGCCTAGCCTGTAATGGTTTGGCAATAAAACAATATCGGTTATTTTCAGATTAGAGATTGAGGAGAGTGGTGTGCTTAATCTCTGCCATTTAGTCCTGACAGCAGGCAGACATCCAGGCACTGAGATCCATCGCCACGCTTTCTATTGTGAAGAAAAACACTCATGGGGAAAGAAACCAGTGTGATGGCATCCAGACAATTCTCTTTTCATTCCCTCTGATTCATTTTGTAGTTTCCCCATTATCTGAGCAACTGATTTCCTGACTCTCTTTTAAAGTGTGGATTTGAAATATGTTTGGAGCACGACAAGCATTGATTGGCTTCCTCTGTTGTGTAACACGGAGAGAAAGAAGCATCATCGGTAGTAATTAAGTGTAATGTATGGAAACAAACACTACCAACAAGTACAAATTGGTTTAAAAGACTCCTGTATCTACGTCTGTGTACTGATTTAAATCAGAATTTTCCCCATTTCTTTCTATGAAGCTGTCCCAGAGCTGTAAAATCTATGTCCAGCCGCAAGGTAAGCGCTGCTCTGTGTCCTGCCGTTGTTGAATGAATATGCATGGTCATCATTTCCTTCATCATCATGTTGTCTATTCGACAATTTGGCCAACGTGCCATATAGGACGGCTGAAATCACTCCTTTATGTTGTTACCCAGCGGATGCACTTATTGGCAAGCACTGTCCCCGCATAGGTCGGAGAGCCAGCTGTGTGACTTTCATATCCAATTTGATCAGTAAAATCTTGCCACACGGAAAATGTCAATTTTAGAAAACAAGTTGAAGATCGGAAAAATAATTCTGACTGTCTTATTTGTTATGCTTTTATGTAATAAATGCTGAATTCTTTGTACTTTACGCTTAAACATGAAGCCTATGCCTTGTTCTTGTCTGTCTGTCATTTTTAAAGGCATCCAGACGGAAGTCAGTCAGAGATTCTGCTGGACTGAATTCTTGAGGAGCTCAGGTACCATCACTGCTCACTGCAGCTATCGTCTAATTGGAGACTTGATGATCCACAGGCTGCGTCCTGGACAGTTTGTAATTCATACGGTCACGTTGGTCAGACTGAGCCATTCAATAGTGACTCTACGCTGAAAAGTAGGTTTCTTTGGGACTGTTTCGACCTGCTGTTCACGGATGTAGCAGTTTGCCACACTCTACATAAATGCCCTCTGCAGTATTCTACTTTATCCTCCTCTCCTTTCCTCCACTATTAGTAATGGCCCCCACTGAGAGGGGATGTAGCCTTTCCCCATCCCCTATCTGAAACGTAACAATCAGAGAGCATACATTTATTCTGGGCTATTTTAAATGCATCGATGTGGATGTCAAGGAGTCTGTATCTGAATTCCCTTTACCCGCCTCTACTTCAGTCCTCCAACTCCCATTTGAATGGCTCAGTAAATATACACCGTTACTCCGAGCACCCTCTGCACAGACATCAGAGAGTTTAACAATTGCAATGTGATGTCTTTCCGGGGAATATTTGTGGTCATATATGGCAACATTGAATACAGAGAGCACCAATTGATTAATGGCTCTTCGACGCTGGTTTTTCACAACCAGTGCAAGTAATACTAATTTCATACCGTCACTTCCCCATTTATATTCTAGAAATATGAGTCATAGTGTGCTTTCCCTCAGCGATGTGATGAAAGCACTGCAATCTGATTCATGGGTGAATCAGATTGTGAACCACATTTTTTAGTGGCTGTGGGTCGCATGGGGTAAATGTTAGTGAGAAATAAACGTTGTGTTTTCTTTGCAACAGTGGCAGAGGGTACAAGGCGGAGAAGAACCTCAAATATAATGACATCTGATCCTCCGGGTTGTATTTGCTTTAGTTATCATAAACTGAATACTTCACTGATCAGACTGTAGTCTTTTTTTCTACAGTCTAATAAATTATGTACAAAGACAAACATCTGTATTCTGCTCTGACATAAATGAAACATTACTAAAAACAGTTAAGTCATATGTAGGCTAGTTTAATGAAGGTGTGTCAAGTCTTGAGTGTAATATATATATATATATATAGTACATGGGGGGTTGGGGGGGGGCCTACGGGAAGAAGAGCAGCGTGATGCTTTGATTCGCTGTGGGATGAGAGTAAACAAGCAGGGGGTCTGTTGTCGCCTCGGCCAGCTGGGTGATCCTCAAGGGATTGTTTGGTTATTAAATAAATCGCACAGGGATCCCTCAGGGAAGTCTGTGATTGATTCAGTTTAATTAAGAATCAAAGGACGAGGTCAGGTGTCGAGTCCAGTGCCAGCTATCATCTTATAGGGTGCCAGCATAATTGGGGAACAGTGTTTGTGCCGCCGCGTTGTCCTGTGTAGAAGTGGCCGTGTTGTCCTTGGCGATTTATATTACATTGACGAGTTTGTACTGAGTCAAGCCCTGTTTTGTCAAATTGGAGGTAATGCTTTATTCATTTAGGCTATTTCCTTTTAACATCTGTCTTCTCTGAACAGAGAACTCTGAACAGGCCTCCTTCCCTCCTGATGTGGAGGGAAGGAGGCCTGATGAAGCTGCTGTGAGCTTTGTGACCAGAGCCTTGCAAACGAGCCGCTTTTAAAGGTCCTCGAATTCAGTACAGTGGTTGATAATTATGTATTGGTTTGTTTGATGTGGGACGGTGCACATTAAGAACACATTGCTGTAAATCTGCCAGATTTACCCCAAAGGCTATTTTTCAAAACCTCTATTGGCTTAATGTTTCTCATTTGTGAAGTCATTTTCTTAGTTACGGCCCTTTTTTTTTATAAGGTGCTTTCTCATTATTTTCCCCGGCAATATATGCTCTCTATATCAACCTTTGCCACGAAGCAGATTAGAAGGAGCTCTTCAGATAGACGCGTGCACACATACTGATTAAAGCACATGGCCGTTGTTCAGAATACCCTTTTTGAAATCAAAGGCAAATGAACAAAAATGTGTTTTGCATATAGCTCACAGAACTACAGAGAGAGAGAGAGAGAAGACTGCTGCTGGCACAGCTGATGATTTGAACAAATTTGTCTTTCTCCCCCCCGAGGAAAGATGAATTGCGTCGTTGGATCCAAAGGGATATTTTTTTCATCATTATTTCTTTGATTTTATATCTCATTTAGACCGATCTGTGGTAATGTATTGCCCCGGCTCCCTTCCTGCGGGATCTCTCTGCGAGGTAGAGACCTATTTGTTTCTCTCTCCTCCCTGTGAATCTCCAATCTTCGATTCTTCCCGCAGATGACGGACTCTTATGACAATCGGTTGCTAGGATCCGCGTCATTTGCCAGGCTCTACTCGGTCATTTTAAGATGCTTTAATGCCATTGAAAGAGCTGCTTCAACCTCCTGATCTGGGCTTATCTGGCAGCAGGGGATCAACCGTCACTGCGCTCCGGCCACGTGATTGTATCTGTCTGGTGTTATTTTGGAAATGGTTTGTCACGACACTTCTAAAGTACATGTTTATTATTGGCTTATTTTGTACTTCCCTTAAATTCTTGTTCAACGCTGGATTCAGTACCGTGTCGCCCATTTAGGAGCATCAAAGGTCAGGGATTAAAAATGTATCCTATGACACTTGGGGTAACCCTCTAATGTTAAAATCAGTCGTCGCTTAGTGTTGTGTGTCTGATGCACGAGCCAAGATGGGGAACATGGTTACCAGTCAAGTTATTGAATTCCAATGAGAAAATGTGCCCATGTTGTTCTTTATTTCAATTCAAAGTCTGCTCATTGTTTTCCAAAAAGCCAGAGACTTCCACTCCGGCGTGCGTGTGTGCCGTCATCATCAAACTGCAGGGCTGCGTTGTCAGGGTCAGGACTTGTAGCTGTCGCGTTTGGGAGGTCCCGTGTGGAACAGTACTGGTACGCAGCGAGCACAGTTGTGTGCCTGCCCAGTTGTGTGAGTAATCTCTGGATTTTAAGTTCGGATGATCTGGGAAAAGGGACAATTTATTTGCACTCTCTCTCGCTCGCTCAATTAAAGTAAGATAAAACATTTTTTTAAAAAAAGGATGTTATCAGTGTGATGTTGGGTTTGCAGATTTGAGGCTTTTCAGTGAGCAAATTGTGGCTCTCTGTCGTTATGATGCCGTATTACACACTGATTGGGTTGCAACCTTCCAACGTATTAAACCGTATTTCCCTGCTGAACGCTACAACTGTGATCAGAAAATTGTGCGAGTACATTAGTCACTGCTGTCTTATTTTCCCCGTGACCTTGGGTGATGTATTGCTTTCATTATCTGCCGATGTAACCCGGGATGTTCATCGTGCAGTGCTTGAATATTGTGCTGGCGACTCTGCAGGTCTGAGCGTCGAGCCCGCGGAGGAGCTGCGTGTCTTCCTGTTGGTCTGCGGCCTCAGAAGAGTCAAGGACCCGCTCTATCTGCTGGACGTTTTTTCAGGTAAACATCGTATTTCATAAAGTACATGTACTGGTAATGAACAACTTAAGACAAAAGTTATAGTCAAATAATACAGCAGGAAGCCGTGGTTGTTAAACGTCAGGTAAAGTCTTTTCTGTACTACCGTCTTATTGCTTAATGCATTTATTTCGTATCATGAACAGCACCTTCAGTACCTTTTTTTAAAGCACATACAAAACGAAATGTAAGAAGGATTATAAGTGATAACCACCTGGTGGTGAGTGGGAGGCGTTGGCGGAGGCTACGGAGAAGCACTTTTGGTTGTTCTCAAGGAGGTTCTGGCAAACCATCCGACTGCTTGGGAAGGGAAGGCTGGGTCATGGCCGAAAGAACGCGACCCGATCCAGGATAAGCGGATGCAACTGTGCTATACATCTTAAATGTATCTAATATATTCAACTTTGAGATTCGGTTTGCAGCTCTGTTCTTTTTTTTTTTTTTTATGATCTTCGGTTATATGTGTATTTCAAGCACAATAGGGCCTCAAATTGTATATTGATGTTTCAGCCAGACCGGGTTTTGATTTACATTTATTTCTCATCTTTCAGAGTGGCATCGTGAGAACCCACTTAATGTGTTGGTTGTGATTGGCCCACGGGTAAGTGCACATCATTATACCAACCATGTGCCTTCCTCTCTACCTCGCTGTCAAAATAGAAACCTTCCACGAGAACGCGGCCACTAATTGGATGTAGCAGAGACACTGGCTTTATCTGGTTAGCCGGCCTTAACAGGATGTGCTGCGAGGGAGAGGTAGTCTTGTGGAAACATGGCGAGGGACACCAGCTGACTGCCCGATACGTTGATGCGCCGCTTTCACCAGCGTAGAACTTGTCTCTGAACTGTAATGAGCCGTCTCAGTTTGTTACCTGAAGATGAGCACACACGGCCAAGTCCCGCAGCATCGTCATTTGGTGCTGTGTGTCGTACCTGAAGACAACTGCACCTCAAACACGTGACCAGACGCTGTAGCTTTAGTCAAGCCCGTCAAATAATTTGGGAAAACAAAGTTGTTTCTCTGCAGAACCCCATCAGCCCTTACAACTGTTCTCCCCCCCCCCCCCCCCCGGTTTCATTTCCAGCCTCTCACTCGTTGTTTCTCTTTTGTCCCCCTGACCTGCTTACATACGACACCAATACACCGTATTTTGGTATCTGTTCTTTCTCTCAAAACAGTGGTGTCAGACAAAAGGTATGTTCTGCTTTAGGTTTGCAAATCAACTGCGTCAGTCACGGCCAGAGGCTCATACGTTGTCTGTCTGCTGCTTCTTGTCCGCTTGGCTTTGTTTTTTCTTTGAAATCAGCGCGGACGTGTGATTCATCCCACAACCTTGAATCACAGGGAAATCGTGTTGGTTTGAGAAACGAAAATCCAAATGTTATTACTATAACAAGCCACTTTTCGTATAACCGATTTCCCCTCGATCACGAGGTTTTTACTTTCCTATTGCAAAAGATTTAGTGAAGGAACCTTGAGTCCTAAAAATACAAACGGAGAATGAGACCTGCTTTGCTCCGGCTGTTATGACGTAAAATCCATCCACAGCTCCCAGATTCTAGTAATAAGAGCACTCGCTGCACGGCATCTGTCGTTAAGAGGAAAATTCAGGTCATTTTGTCAGAGATGTCACATCTCACTCCTCTGTAACTGGGCTCTATCAAGCACCACGTCTGTAGTCATGAACAAAAACGAAGGACACATTCTTCCTGTTTTAACAGGAAGATGTGGAGGAAAAAAAGATTATTAATTTGAATATTGCCATTGAGTCTGCCTTTTCCCCTTTTGACTGGCTCAGTGTCAGATCAGTAGAGCGCTGAAACCATTTGTGTTGCTTAATGCAACCTTTATCGCACCCGTTCCTCTGCTGGTTGTACAATCGCTGCTAAACCCCAGATTACACCAGGATACCAATTTTTTTTCCCCTCAGTTCATGGAATAGATTTTATTGCCGACATGCTTCAAAGCAGATTCCCTGTAGAATTTCCATGAGCTTTAAAACGAAAGGCAAGCAAGTAGGGGCCTGCTTGGCAGCATCTTTGACCCGAATTACTATGTTTTGACTTTTTCTGTGGGCACGCTAATGCACGCAAATCGCACACTGCAGTTAATCAGATTGGCCACCCACCCCGCCCTGACCCCAATCTCTGAAAATATAGGATTTTACAGGGGATGATTTGTTCTTGATATAAATGATTAATTGTGTCATTGTTTGTATTGCATCCTTGAAATTAGTTGATGGCCGGCAGTTTTCGGCTCGTCTTTGTAACGTTGCTCCCTTTCTCTTAGATTGACCCCGTGTTTAGTGCTGAAGTGGAAGCTGTTGTTAAAAAGTAAGTTTTCCTTTCGCTGTTTTTCTAACTAGTTAAAAAAATCCAACCTCCCTCTTTTCAGTCTTTACCTGATCTTTCAGTTCTTCAGCCAGAGCAGCACAACGTTACTTCTTTGCGGTTGGAAGCTTCATTCTTTGATTCAGCTGAACTCCGTGTGCAGGTCACAGACAGTGCATCCGTGTTTCCTCCCCTGAGCTTGTCACAGCCCTTTAGCATCACTCGCGTCTCCGTTAGCCCGAAGTCACGCTGAACTGAGCTTTGCCGCCGCTTCTGCAGAACCGCAGGGGTCTTCCTGGCCGGGGCGAGGAGCCAGCGGGAGCTTCATGCCGCCATGAAGAGGTGCTTCTCCGTGGTCAACAGCTCCGTCTCGGAGGGCATGTCAGCGGCCATTTTGGAGGTAAACATCTTAAGGGCCCAAGGGGGCGCAGTAACTCACCCGCTAAACACAATTTTCTCTATTTATAGCTCAGGGAGGGAAGGATTTTAACAGGCTGAATATTTACAGCCACCCTTGTATGACCACTTCAGTGACCACTCCCCAGATTAATTACAATCTTCCCATTCCTGAGTGAGCAAAACCGGCAAATCCACCTAATCTCTTTTAAACATTGGTCACACGCGCGTATAGTCTGATCAGAACGTTTTTCACTCAACAACCTGCTGAATGTATCAGTGGATACAGATGGTTCATTCTGTAATTATCAAGGCAATGAAGAGGAGATTGGCTGATCTCCCGAGGTGCTAATGTATGTATTTAAAGCAATAACGACATGAGTCCCACCAACCTTTTTGAGCATTTAATGTCCCTGCACCAACAGGCCATGGATCTCGGGGTGCCTGTGTTAGCCAGAGACATCCCAGGGAATGCAGCCGTAGTGCACCACGAGTCCACTGGCCTGCTCTACTCGTCTCCTCAGGTATTAAGCTGTCACACTGACCAAGTTGATGGACTACAAAGTGGATATGTTGCATATATATATATATATATATTACACTGTGGCTAATAGCTACTCCTGTCACCTCAAGCAGCCCCAAAAGTGCTTACAGCTAATACTGCATTGAAGTAATGTTGGGGATGGCGGAAGGTTGGATTTGTCCCCTTCCTGGCGTGGATTTAGCTTTTAAAGTCGAGAAAACGTTGCATCCTTTTTAAAACTTTCTACTTTAAATTCTTGTCATTAGTCCAACGGAGCAGCGGAAATATAACAAAAGAAGCAGGTGTTTCCACAGGTGCTTGGATTAGAATAAAAAAAGGCAGCCTTGAGGGACGAAGTAAAGATCCGTGATGCAACATACGGCAGCATTCAGGAAAGTTCAAAGTTGGAAGCCCCCAAGAGAGCTTTCCTGCCTGATCTATGAGGTTTGAAGCAAAAGGAAAATATCACGGTTTAAGGCTCATTGACAGAGGGCTTGAGCACGGTGCTGTCAAAATACCATGCTGCTGTGTGTTGTTGTTGTAACTGTGGCGATAAACCCTCTCTGGGAGGGTCACGTGCGTTCAGCTCGGCTGCCATGAGGAAGCGCTCACAGATGGTCGCAGCGACTTGGATTGGACTTCAGCCTCCTTCAGCCAAAAACCTTTGCTGCAGTCGATCACTCCCAAGGCCTTTTCTGCATTCTTTAAAGCCCTTTTATTTTTGGTTGACAGTGTTTTGGGTTCTTTTAAACCGTAATCACACAGTCACACAAGTGATTTCTTGAGTGTAGGTATCAAGAAATGTGTCGAAATGGAAGAAACACACTAGCACTTGAAAGACAAAAATGGCACAATCCGTCATTTGCGCTGAGTGAAACGATTATAAGCGGTCCGTCCACAAGTTGAGCTTTAATCCCGTTGCTGAGGATTTATAGCTCATGTGGCCATACAGAGAAGCCCTTTGCTACCAGCAGCCACTCCCTCATCTCTAATCACATCCCTACATTTAAGTAAGGGGATGGTGGCGCATGGAGTACAGAGGGTCTGCTGGGAACTGCAAGGTTGGTGGTTCGAATCCTGGCTGCCCCTATGTGTTGTGTAGAAGTGTCCTTGAGCAAGCTACCAAACCTCTTAATCGCTCCCATGGGTTAAAAATGCAATGCAAGTCGCTATGGATAAAAGCGTCAGCTTAATGACATGTAAGTGAGTTGGCCTGCTCGTTGCCCGTCGGCTCTCTTCGCCAGCAAATGTTGGCTGCCATGTTGCAAGAACACTTCACTGCACTTTCACCGTATTTCGTTATCCGTAGTCATTTAATTATCTAATTTGTATCCCTGTCTACCCTTCCTGTGTCCCTGCGACAGCTGGTGTGATGGTATTGTTCAACTTTATCAGTCACTTTGTTTTCCCATAGGCGGCAGCTGCCAGGATTGACTGAAAAGGTCTTTTTGACAGCCGTTTGGGAATCTGGAGCCACAAATGTATCCATCCCTTAGCAACATACAGACATTTTTTAAGTGTTTACTAATCAGCGCAAAGGCTCTTATCTAAATTTCGTTCTTGTGTCTTGGATGATGTTTCGTGCTTAAAAGAAACATAACATATCTTCAGGCATCCGCAATGGCAGGCTTTAAGTGGCTTTTGGCATAAAAGAGAACCATTTTGCTTTTTCCCCTGCCAGGAATTTTTGCATCAATCTCAGAGGCTGTTGTCAGATCGCGAGCTGAGAGAGCGGTTGGTGAGGAATGGAAAAGTCTACGTGCAGCAGCATCACGGCCTGGGACGAGAGAGGGAAACCTACCAGCGGCTGGTGGACACCCTTCTCTTCGCGTAGCCTCACAGCGTCAAACACTCTGGGGAACTGCAGCGACAGAGAGCGGCCCGGTACAGTAGTTTATGTCTTTCACTTTTAAGAAATCAGACTGCAAAGACATTGTGCAAGATATTTATAATTGATCTCTGCCAGATTTCAATAATGCTGCAGAACTCTTTAAAACAAAGCCTCCGGGTAGATCTCTTATATATTTTATGTTTTTCAAAATAATTAATTACGGTTAATCATGGTGTAGTGTGAATATAAAATTACATTGGTTCTATTTATTAAAAAACAACGGGGGTTGTTTTTCGCAACGATTTAAAATGAATAAAACACGCAAGAAACGCTGCTCTATAGACGTTTATCAGTTTCTGATCTGAGAATGTACTTTAATTCTGATTATTATCCTTAACAACATTCTGAAGGTGCTGTTAAACTTGACTTTTCTTGCCTCGGTCTCCTCTTGTTAAAAGGGTTCCAGTCTGTATGCTACCAAATTATTTTTTCATTATTTTATTTTTTTACTCATCAAGGGGCAGTGCAAAAAGCATTTGGTTTAAATGCCAGAGGTCCACAAAGGCTTCATGTAAATGGCTGTTACAAAGGTTGATTTTGGTTGCTTAGGGAAATGGGACAGTTCTCTTAGAGCTTTGCAGTATGCAGTATTTATAGAGCAATAGATTACAGGCCTATTTCTATAGGAGATCATGTGCCTCTTTTTGTCAGAACTTAACCAAAGAAAGTGAAAGGGAATATTCAAGACAATGGTGTTTTTAATGAAAAATTAATGAAAAGAAAATTAGTCAACTTCACAACAAAAGGGATCCATTTCAGTTAGAAGAATTCTGGATTAAAGCCACATTTTTGGTGAAATATATCAGGTTCTGCATTATAACGTGTAATTAAATATGGGGTACTTTTTAACTGTTTTTGTACTATGTGTAACAACATGTGAGTGAAAATAAATTTGAGACGTTGTTATCCACATGCTGCATTAACATCTGGTGGCTTTAAACATTGTGGAAATAAGACTGTTCAACCATCTCGCACCCACACACCAATATTTACAACAATGTACAGTACATGTACATGTAAAAGGCCTTAATAGGTTATGAAATGTAGACTGTGGGGAAATTCTAAAATCACACGTTTTTGTAGATGGTTATTGTTGAGCAAGGCATTGAGGTGATCAAAGCCACATCTACTGTACGCGTGGGGTCTGATCAGGCTCTGTATTATGACTGTCCCCCCACCTCGGGCACGGGCACTTGGGCTTCCTCCTCGCGACTGTCCTGCTTCCCGACCCAGTGGATGCCGTAGCCGTTCTCTCTGGGCGGAAGATGCGGCGAATGTTGGCGCTCCAGGCTGGAGAAGGTGGTGAACTGGACTCTCTTTCTCTTGCTGGTGGGCGAGGGAAGGGACTCGGCGGGCATCGGCTTGCTCCGCAGGGAGCCCACGCAGCTGAGGGGCGAGTCCGTGACGGAGGCCAGGCAACTGGGCCTCCTGGGCAGTGAGCACGTTTTATCCGTCCCAATGTCTATGACGGTGGTTGTGGTCTGGGAGTCTTGCTGAACGGGACTGCCCGGCACGCTCATCACCAGCTCGGCGTCCGTGCCGAGCCACACCCAGTCGTGCCTGTGCCCCGTGGGCTCCTGGCCGTGAGAGGGGGGCTTCTTGTGCCTGAACTTGACTACGTACGAGATACAATTAATGAGAAAAACCAAGATGGCCAGGCAGAAGACGCCCAGCAGAGCGTACATGCCAATCTCCAAGTCTGTGAGCGGCCTGTTGGCTGACGTTTCTTCACCGCCAGTTTCCACCTCCCCCGTCTCCTGCCCAGGTATCGCCACCTTATTGGGGGAGTTGTAGTTCACCAGGTTCCCGGGGGCCTTCACGGTAAAGCTCACGCTGCTCATATCCTCCACTATCATGTTGTCCGAGCCGTACGTCTTGCTGCTGTCGCTTGGGCTGTTCATCATGCTGATATTCACCAAGCTGGTAGGACTGCCTTGGTCGTCTGACCTGCTGGTCTTGCCCACACCTCCGAGGCTGCCGCTGCTGATGAAAGTTCGTTCTGTTGATTTGATTGTGGTTGTGAAGTCCTGCGTGGCGCTCTCCTCTCTGTCTGAGCTGCGTGGCGGAGGACCATCGGGCGGCTCCCTCTGCCTCCTCTCGGTGCCCGCCCCTCCTCCGCCGTTTCCATAGTCACTGCCCTTGTCCTTGGTGCTAACAGTGCTGCTGTAATTGGCGTTTGAGCGCCGGCTGTTCACTTGAAACTTAACCTTCAGGCTACCGTTGCCAACGGCAACTGTGCTTTTGCGTTTGGACTTCTGGCATGACTCGCAGATGGAGATCTCCACTCTGAGAAGGACTCCCTCGCCCTCACCCTCTGCGACCACGGTGGGAGGAGAGGCCTGCACTGACACCACCCCCGGGTCCAGAGAGGTCACCGTCACTCTATAGAAAGCAGCGTCATAAATGTCAAGCGGAGTCTGGTTGCCGTCGCTGAATTGAACCCACGCACTGACCAAAGCTTCCTTAAAGAAGAGAAAACGGCAGAGATTGTAATTGTGCCTTTGCTCATCTTTTAGACATTTAAATGGATTAAATAGATGCTTACCTGTTTTGGGGTCTGTAAAACCTCTTGCGTGCTTGTGGTAGCCAGGATGGCCCTATTGCTTCCGGTACTGAGTTGCAACGTCATGGACAGGCCTGTGACCTAGCTGGACCCCCAAACCTGTGATGGTCACTTTATCGTCCACGACTTTGATGGTTGTCTTGGCCAAGATCGCGTCAGACAGTGGAGAAAACACCTGTGGCAAACATTATCAGAAGCAGTGCATTAATGTCGGTGCCTCAGCCTGTAAGTTTAGTTCGTGAGCTTCAAAGTGAATCGGGAGGAGACGACCCAATCTCGTCCAGGGTCTAGCTGCTTGTCACCATGGCGATCATTCTGTCTAAGCAAAGATTAATTCAAGCAGTCGTTCAGTTCAGTACCTGGATGTTGGTGGTCCCGAGGTCTCGTCCTGACAGCACCCTCCCCGCCTTAAGGCTCGCCACCCGAGGGTCCTCCACCTTCGTGAAGTATCGAACCAGCCTCGTGACATCCACCTGCCAATCGGAGCCCAGGAAATAAGCCTTAGGATCCCGAGGGTCCGCCTGGTCTGCCACGAAGTGAGTTAGCACCCGCACCAGGGCGTGCTGAAACTGAAGCATGCAGCCCTTTCCCTTCCTGTCTTCTTCACTGTTCCAGCCAGGTCTAAGACAGGACAACAACAAAAAACACGTGTCCAAGTCACACCTGTCACATGGTAAACGCTTTGACCTGCTGTAGTCCAATCACTCAAGCCCGACTCTTTGTTTGATTAGATCACATTGAGCTATTGCAGCACGTTATATAATGGAATCAAATCCCTAAACCCTTTTGGGAAAGATACGATTTGAATTTGTAACGGATCAAGGGCGCTTCTGAAAACCCCATCTAACATCCAAATAGAGAGATGATGATAATGATGATGAACGATAAACAAGTGGTTTATTTTTGTGTCCTACCTTTTGGAGGTTAGTATGGGTACCCGCCAGCTTTTGATCTGGCTGAGTTCCGTGTCGGACACCTCAATCTGGAGCGGGAGTCGGGGCATCCATACGTTCAGTTCGAGCTGAGCGCTCAGGTAGCTGTAGGTAAAGTTCACCACCAACTTCACCTTGCCCTTGGTCTCTTTGCCATTCACGAAAACATAGTCGCACCTGTCTGACACCTGGATGGGAAGAAATGATACATTAATCTCAAAATGAATTTCATCATTTGAATTGCCCTCGTAACATCAAAGTGTTTGTGTGGTACGCGTGTGCAAACAGTCTACATCCAACTCCGGTTGAAGGACATAGTTAGTCATCTAACCAATGACATGAAATAATCAGAGATTCTCATAAAAGTCACTATTTTAACAAATAGGGCATTCTTACAAAAACAAATGGCCTTGTAGCAGTTTTGCACTGCATGTGTTACCATACTAATGTCAGCTAGCTGTAATAAACTGCTGCGATGATCACCGGTCCGAAGCGTTGGGAAGGGACGGCATTGCAATTTTATGCTAATCCAAATATCATGTGGTGCAGCACTGAACATCAGTCCTTCACAGCCACATGCATTCATTTCAAAGGTGACCGTGGCAAGTTGGAGCAACTGCTCAAAGATCCCATGGACATTTTGAGACACGAGTTAGGAGATTTTTCTCGGCCCTCTCAACGGCAACCGCTTCAAACAAATGGGATAATTAACGCAGCATTGCAGTTCAATCACCGACCCCATGAAGTGCACGAGGGAGAAAAAAAAAAAAAAGCACAGTGACTTTGACAGATCAGCCTTGGGAGGAATACAAATAGCAATGCTTTGCGTGCTCATCGGTGTGAACGCAGCGGTTCCAGGAGATGTGCTGTCCATCTCGTGACGGTGCATCTGAGAATCAGTCATCCTGCACCCGCGACCCGAGTCTGAGCTTTAGAATGACATCATCGCTGTGTGTCATCCTGGCTGTTAGCTGAAATTCCCTCTTGCCTGTAAATAATCCCCTGCTTGATTTGTATCCAAACGGCAAATGTGCCACATGTGGCACCGAAGCCCCTTAACCGTTGTTTTAGAACATTTCTAATGCGAGCGTAGAATAATAGACAAGGACTGATTGCGTTCCAGCGTTCAGTCGTCTAAGAGGTTTTGTGTGCAGGCAGTCGACCAGTCATCCATGATTTAAGACATTTTGTTCTTTTGTTGCATCTTCCAGTTACCTTACATGAGTCAAGTTCAAATAATATTCTGAAGCATGAATTCAAAGGGAATGCCATTTCCAAAGTGCCATCCGCCCAATCGTCCTCGTCACAATCTAATGTGGCCTCCAAGAATATCCTTGTGTTTTTTGGTGATAAAATAGATATTTGTTTAAAATGGAATTTGACTTTCGTCACTGGGTGCAGTATGAAAGATGTCCAGTGAATCAATTGAAAGTAAAACGAAGATGCACTCTTCACACAACTGTGACAAACGTTTACCTTTGCAATAAAAACTATTTGTTTTTTTAAAAAGAATATTTGTGACATCCTCACTAACCTACTTCTGTTATAGAATACACTGCATTGTGAAGGAGCAAGACTCTCAACAGAGTACTACTACAGTACATGTGCAGTACATGCACATTTGATTTTCACCTCACATGCTACGTGAAATATTTGACCAGTACAAATAAATGAAAAACCTCCTCCAATAGTCCAGTGCATGTCTTTATTCTTTGTCTGCAGTGCCATGTCAATCTCTGACCTGAGCCGCCATCAATAATCACAGTTGACTTTTTCGCCTCGCTAAGTCACTGGCAGACGGAGGTCATTTGGCGGAGGCGTTTTGACTCGGTGGCCGTTCATTGTTTGGGAGATTGATGACCGATCTCGTCGGAGTCCAGCTAATAGTTTGTTTTACTGTGTGGTAACGAGATGGAGAGCTGGGGTGACTTTGGTACGACGTATTTGTCCGCGTCCCGTGTCCTCGCCGTCAAACGTTGCCTTGACGGAGCGTTTTTTTAACAGCCACTCTAAATTGCTCCTCTGCCTCTGAGCTCCAGGGTGGGCACAGAAGACACAAATGCCTCACAGCCTTCTATTAATAGCTGGAAGTAACGTTTTTGTTCTCAGTTGACCGTTTACCAGTAGCGAGCGGACATTTTACACAATACTTCTGCAGCGAAAGTAATTGGGTTCACCAAAAAGCTGTAAAATAAATTAACAAAGAAATGCAATTTTTCCCCTCTTAACTTTTCCAAATCACATCAGTTTACATCCCTATAGTTCACTAATAATAATAATATACCAACAATCAATAATCATTGGAATGTGGGAAAACAAAGTATTATGTGAGAGAAGGTTAATGTCACCTCTACAATTTGGATCAAGGAGAAGGAAGAGTAAATCCTACCTTGAGTACGTCTTCATCATCAGAGCTGCAGTCCGTGTAGTCGGAAACATCCGTGAGGACGCCGTCTTCCTCCACAGCCACCGTCCTCACGGGCATCACCACTTTCTTTCCCGTCAAAACGGCTGTGTTCATGATCTCTGTGTCCTACAAACACAACGGCCAGGAAAAAGGATTTTGAGATGTAGGACCACTTTGGGGTTTAGGGAGAGGAAGGTGAGGGAGACGGAGGCGGTGGATGAAGTGCGACTCAGCGACTCTGATGAGGTGAGAAGGCCGGTCCCCCTTTGGCCAGGTCACCTCGTGGGAATAAAAAGGGAATCTTGGACTTTTTTTGGACGGGTGCGTCTCTCTCCTGTCTGCTCTAACATGATAAAATAGATGAAGCCATGGAAGTGGAATACAAATAATCTCTATAGATATGTACGTATCTACAGTAGAAGAAATGGAATGAATACAAATTATTATTGTTAGGACTCTATCGTATAGAATGTGTCCGTCTCACTGTGTGTGTGTGTGTGTGTGTGTGTGTGTGTGTGTGTGTGTGTGTGTGTGTGTGTGTGTACATACATGCATTTGTATGCATGCATGGATAATCAAAGCATGGAGATGAAGCAGATGGATTCATGGGTTGAATTAGTATGACAGCGGTGGAGCGCAGCCAGGTCAAGTTCTGTGAAAGAGACGTTGAATCTAATTTAATGAGACACTTGACCGCTCAGTACAAAATGAAGCAGATGGATATGCATCTCTCCACTGTAAAACAGGTTCAAGTGAAGCTGAGATATCGTAACATGATTTTGGCATTACGATGTAGTTAAGAAATACAGATCTGAAGCCGTTGTCAGGGAGGCTTTTGCCATGATATCGAAGTATTGAGCAGCAGCACTGAATGGAGTTCACAGAGCTGGGTTATGAGTGATCAGTCACCGCTAATGTCCCCTCAGGCCAATCACCAACCCCCCCCCCCCCCCGTGTTTGGCCCGCTGCCTGAGGGCAGCTTCCAATCCAAAAGAAAGCTGAACCGCATGTCAAAATCACGAACCGGGATACGATGGCACATCCTCACAATGTCAGGCCGCAAAATGATGGAAAAGTACGGCAGGCTGGACTGTAAGTCAAGTGCTGCCCAAACGCACGGCACTAAGCGTGACAATTCTTCCAGTTCTAATTGTATGTAATTTATCAAACATAGTTTATGGAATAAATGTTTAGAAACGGCTGGTATTGTGTATTATGTGACAGTTTGTTACTGTCATACCGAGCCAACGTGACACTTAACTCAATAGTGTGATGCAAGGGGTGTAAACGTGTGTAGCGTTCCATATTTAGTGTTGGGGGATTATATCACAGATTAATTTGAGAGGTAGAGTCATAAAGAGGCCCCCGGCACCAAAATAGAAGTGCATGAAGCAGCTGTTAGGAGGAGAGGATGACCACATAGGCTATTGCATGCCAGAACAGAGCAGAACAACTCGGAAGAGACGCATCAGCAAGTTGACAGTCAACAACACAAGGTCACTCTGCTCGAAATAGAAGACATTTACTGAACAATCCAGAGTATATCCAGCCTTTTGTGCATGCCAGACGCAGACGCAAATGGATCAGAGCAAAGGGCATTTTATGATATTTTCATGCAACGCTCAAAAGGATGTTGTCGGCGTCACTAGAAAAACCGCTGTCATCAACGTTGATGTTGGTTTTAACAATAATTAGATGGGATGTTCAGTCGGTTAACTCACCATCACAAGAGGAGCCAGGCCAACAAAGTCTCTCTGAGTAGTATATATTGTCATGGCTCCTTCAGTCTTGGATACATTTTTGGAATCAGATGGTAGTTCAAGCCTCCATATGATCACCTGACTGTCGAGAGGACTGCTCTGCTCCTCCACCTCAAAATCCATCTGAAGCACCTCCAGCAGACTGCTGTCGAGCCTGAATGGAAAGCAAAACATAAATGCGTTGTTAACGGTCTACATATTTTGTGGTTTGCTAAATCATCAAAACAAACATTACTGTGTCATGCATGTTACTGCGTCTCTCCGTCATTGCATTATGTTATCATGACTTGGGGTAAGAGGGCCACATTTGGTATTGACTGAGTAAGAGATCTCAATTTCTCTGCTTTTTGGTAATCCAGATTACCACCAAACAGAGAAAAACTTTCCATTGCACCAAACCACTGATACCTGACAGGATCATTTCACTAATGGGGTTTGTAATCAACTGAATGAGGTAGAAGGTGCAGTTGTTATACTGCAGTGCATCCTGCACCTCAGCTTGTGGCGCGTTGCTCTCGGTGCAGAAAAATCCATGTGATCATATATGAAAATAAACAACTGAATGGACATATTGTCGTGTGTAATGCCTGTCAACCTGTACAACCACAGCCAAACTTTAATAAGCCTCAATCACTTTAAGCCCGAAAGCAAAGGGCTATAGAAATGTGACGAGGTGTTATTGATGCTGCTTCTGCAAATACAGACTGCGACTGGATTTTTGGAGATATTAAGTTGAAAACCCAGGCGTGGGATTGAAGGGGGTTGTGAGTCCAGTAGTTGCAAAAAGACCCAATCCTCTTTGTTTCGTGTAGGGCTTTGCATCTGTTGGCATTTTCACAAACTAAATAAATAAAAATGAAAAAAAGTAGAGCTGAATTTCTCTAAAAACGTGGACTGAATGAAAGGTGGTCCAAGGACACACAACAAAGTAAAAGTTGTAATTTATAATCTCTCAGTGATGCCACAGAGAACAGAGTGTCCTAGCAATGGATTCAATTTTATCCAGTGGCCCACTTTAGTTTCCTTGGTTTTATTATTTGGCACTGTATCAAACTATAGAAAATATATGAACACAATAAGCATTCACAAACCCACATAGACATTATCAGACCCAGTGCAGCAGTGTGTAAGATTATAAATCTAATCTAACTCTAAAGTGCAAACACACACTAAGTCCGGTTTACAGCGTGTAAACAACTGTATTAAAACAATTGGAGGAACTCCAAATCAAGTTTAATTAATCCTCTGTTATGTTCAAAAGTCAACAAAAAGCCCCAATCTTAATCCACTCAGTGCTCCATTATACCTTCCCTTATTGAGGGCAAGACAGAGATTTAGTGTAATTGAATAATCTTAGCATATTGCTCTGAGACCTGAGATTAAAAGATAACAATGGAATTCAATCAACAAAACAAGACATGCGTGCGCCCCATAATCATGCATATATCCCCTTAAGTATGCATTAACACAGATATCTATAAAACAGGGGGTGCTGCTATGCTCTGCAGCCCCTCAGTCACTCGCGTGAAGCTTTCAGAGGGGTGATGCTTCAACAACGTGTTTACGGTGGGCACTCTATAACTGTCTGTGTTAAAACGGAGGATAAAGAAAAGCTTTATTATACAGGTACAGCAAATACTGTTAGTGTTCACTGAAGCCAAGACGAAGAGTCTGAGGAATCCCCAGAATGGGGTGACAGTGCCGACACTGCAGGGGTTCTGTTAGCTTCATGACATTTTAGAGAGGCTTAGCCAAAATGACTGAGTGAAAGACTGTTTATTACAACCTCTTTATAGGTTAACAATGTCATAATCCACGCCAAATGGGGAAAACATCTTAATGAGGTCAAAGCAATAGTGACAAACATACTCATGAGGTCATTGTTGTGCCTTGGGTTTAAGGGGGAAACCGCAACTATTGTTGTGCGACCTCAGTGTCGGACCAACCTAGTTCAGCTCAAAACAATATTCATCCACGTGATGGGATGAGTTAATCTTTTTGATTATATTGAAGCAAAGTTCAGTGACTAATGCCATTGTCTACTTTCATTAGTATTTTTTTCATCACGGGAAAGTTGGCTGCAGACACTCGCGCTTTACAAGCTATATGTACAGCATGTATACACAGATTACAGCTTTAGTCTTCCAAGTATTTTTTAGCTGCGCTAGACGCAGAAACTCTGAATGTTTGAGGTTAATGTCAATGGGTCCGTTTTTCTGGGGATAGAATTTAAAGGAGTAAAGTGCAGAACAGCAACATAAATAGTATTCTCCTGAATGTATGTTATTAGTTGATGTTGACTAATTATGACAGAGCACTTCCATACTCAGTGACAAGATGACTTTCACCCAGATGAGCAGGGGCGTGCAGAGACCTTCGAAGGGGCATTGGGCCCAAATTGAAAAAAATTATGGCCGGACAGACGGGCTGACCGGGGGGGGGGGGGGGGGTTGGCGTCGCCGCTAGCGGTCGGCGTCCGTATACGCATAACGAGCTAGTTAGCATTTGCGTTCCACACAGAGTGTGCCGGCGGCCTTCATTCGGACCTCGTCAGAGCGAATATTCAAGTTGGAACTATCGGAAGTATTGCTAATTTTTTCAAAACGGCACTTGGACGTCAGAGGGGCAAAAGGGCAGGTTCTAGAGCCCCTGTAGGTCCCCTTCTCTGCATGTCCCTGCAGATGACGACAGGAAGACTGCCGACGTTCAATAATGTTCTACAAAAAAAGGCTCTCGGGCAGTGAGTCCAAAGCAAGGCCAATAACAGGTAAGTGAGGTTACAGATAAACAGGTACGCAGGTTACACGCAGACAATTAACAGGCAAAAATAAAACTTGACAATTGTCTATTGCCGATTGGAGCGCTAGATGTGGTAGGTGAGGGACCGGTAATTGTACAGCAGATAAAGGAAGTGGAAGTAGTGGCAGTCAGGTAAATGAAAGTCAGGACGCAGCTGAAGAGAAGAGGACAAGCATCACACTGACAAAAGGGACGCGTGTCAATCAGTGTGACCCTCTGCTGTCATCTTTAGCATGCTAACGCGCCAAACAAAAAGCCTCAGCGTGTTCAAAGTGCCACTGTGATCAACAATACGCCGCTAGTGTAGCTGCTAATTCCATATTCCATGTCCTCTTTTCCATTTGCAAATGGTGTCCTGTAACCTCAGAGCGGCATGAGCCACACTTACATGGACTAACTCTACAATAAACTCTGCTCACCTGTGTGGAAGGAATCGCAGTCAGTTGAAAATGTTAGGACATTGAGTTAGGACTGAGATAAGCCGCTTGTTGCGGTTAAGGATGTATCCCTGTTTAATAAGGTCATACTAAAGTGCTTAGAAGCCCGATGAGTTGGCTTAGGCGTCTGGTTAATGGTTTAAGTGCTGTGTTTGAAAGCGGCTCGCCATGGAATTGCTACAAGAACCTCGCCTGCCTGCAGAGTTTAAGTCATAAGTACTGTGTGCTAGCAATGCATGGATGTGTACGGCTGGCAAATGTTTAGACACGGTCAAAACTTAATCACAAACTTAAAAACTAGGTAGACGTTAAAAAGGGAAACGCAATACCTGATAACAAGGGGCAGTTTTAGAGGAGTACCTGCATGCAGCCTGTGTGTCACTTAGTGAGTATTAGGTAGGTGTGCTTCTGCCACGCTTGCCAGGCGCAATTCTTTTTTTGTTTGAACTTTTAGACAAATACTGATATTCTTTGCACGACATACTTTTACATCCGTGCAGCTTTAATCAGCCTTCGAAAGTGTTATTTGACCATTTTAACCACAGCAATAAAATCCTAACAATATCCTCACCGTGAGTTACAGAGGCAACAAAACAGACACATACTGGCACGCGGGCATACAGAGTATTGTGAGGAAAACAAACTTGCCTTTTCCCAGGTACGGGAGCTTTCCTCTGACAAATGACAGCAATGGTTCCATCTGCTTCCATATCCAGAGTGATGTCCCACAGTAAGGAGTTACTGGGTGTTGCTGTTCGAAAGGTCATACCTTTCTTTACTTCTGCTCTGTGCAAAGTAAAAAACACAAAGAGGTCAACAACAGTAGATGGGTAATGTCTTGTATTAACAACCAATGGAATTAAGGGCAATACATTTTTATTTTTTAACAAATAAACATGTTTTTCTTATATTTTTCAGTCCTTTTTTTATTTCATTATAGATTAATCCCACTTGTTAGAATATAATTTCAGATGTAGTTCTCTTCACCCAGAATACAGCATATTTAATTCATCTTCAGGTTATTACAGAGGAGACAAACACATGTGAAGAAAGTCGTCTCAGAGAGTCCACTGCTAGAACAAAAGTCAATATGCTGAACTCTTGTCACCCGGAGTGGCTTCTCTGTGAAACAGGATGCAAGACTATAAATACTGATACGCAAGGTTTTTGTTCAGAGATATTTGTTTAATTCATTGGTTTTCATCTGCATGCAAAGCTGTGCGGTTTATCTCAGAATCTTTGAGATGAGACATCACAGATGAAGTTTTGTGCGCATTTTGCGTCTCTGAGGGAATCTGCGACGGGAGCAACAGCAATCTGAGCCCTCGTCCCGGGAATTTGAGTTTGAAAGGAAGAGGAGAGATTGCCCGCTGTTCTGCACAGTGGAAGAAATCAGTCCACCAACTCGCATTAACTCCTCATTTAAATCTATAAAATGAAGACTTAATGGATTAGCGGCACATTTTGCGTGCACATCCACCATGTAATCTGGAAGGAGGGTCTCGAGAGGCCACTGATTTCGGCATTAGAATTTGCTGCTGTCGAGCCACAATGTCTGACCGATGATGACGGGGGGTGCAACGTAGAAAGGCCTCCCCTTACTCTGTCCTTTTCGCCAAAAACAATGGATTTGGCTCATCCCGTGGCATTTGAGAAGCCGCTTAAAGTTTATAAAGGGATGACGGAAGAATTGTCTTTTTCAATAGTGGTTTTAATCTGCTGCCATCGTGACCCCGGTGACAGCTGGTTTTAATTCTAGCTGCACGTAACGGCAGCTAATTTATCTCATTAACTCGGGTTCAACCGGGAGCAGAAGACTGAAAGGTGGAATCATCCGCTGCCGGGGAAGAACCGTCCCTGTAAGTCGTCTCATTGAACGCAGCTGAACGCCAGAGAGCCAAGTCACAGCAACGTATCAACACGTAGTCGGTGTGTTTGAAGCCCCTGAAGTCTCACTCATCTGCCAACAGAGGCCAACGCAGCAGACGCGTCTCTGGATTTCCTCAGAAAATGAGAAACCGACTGGAGCCGGTTTATGATTTTGATTGTTTTCATTTTTAAGTAAATGCTTTGGGATCCACTGATCGTTAAGATGCTATTAAACATCTTAGTTTTGAATGTATACACACTAACAGTGGCTATTTAGCACTTACCACAAAGTACAGGTAAACTAAATTGAGATATACTGGGAGGGGAATAGTTTTGGTTTTGCGTTGAAAATATTGCATTATTATTGGGTTATGCTTGGATTATTGTTTTTCATTATTACAGTTCATCCTTAGGGGGACATGTTTCTCAAATCTCATGGCATGAAATCCAATCAGTCTTTTCATCCCAGCCCATAAATGTGAACTTCATGGCGGCAGTAGAGGAAAAGCGAGAGGATCACTAAAGTAAATGAGGATACCTCCTCTGGAAACCGTACAATGGATTTTTATTTCTACACAATTTATAAACAGTATATGCTGTAGTTTTCATGTAAGGCAGAGCTTAATGTCATTTACATGTAACACCGTAACACACATCACACAGTTCTCAAAGCATCAAGGTACAAATTGCCTCGTGCTGCCTTCACCAACGAGCATTTCCCTTTCTTTCAATAACTAAACCGCTACGCTGACTGCAGATAATTGTAAGTGCAATGTAATCCAGACATAATCAATAAGATGTCAATGACGCAGTGTGTTAATGAGAAATCACTCTTTTGTGAAAAAGGATTGGAAGAGGCGTCGTGTTGGTAGAGGGGCACTACTGCCCGTGGGGTTGGTTAGCCGCCCCCGAGGAGGCAGCAGGGCAGAGAAGATGGATGGCTGTGGAGACTGAAGCTGACAGTGGGTGAGAAAAGCAGCTCTCAGGTGCTGCACCTGCCATCCGTTTCACTTTTGACCAGGCACGGTAGAATTGGCACTGTTTCCTTCACCTTTCACATGCTCTCCGTTCACTCACACGCCTACGCTCGCATGTAAAAAATGGAACTTCACACGTGCGAGCGGTTCCCAGAGCCCGTGCTAACGCATAACTGTGACACGCGTAAAAAAAAAGCTAAAACGTCATGCGGTAAAACTGAGAGCCGGATTGTATTCTCCCCGGGAGCGTTCAGCCCGGCCGACATGCATTTCATATCTAGATGCGGCAGTAAACAGGGTTTAATCGCTTCACTGATATCGTTTGTGTCCCCGTCTTCGGCCTTGTGAACGCATCGCCGCGAGGCCGCAGTACCACGGGGGGAAACAAATGCAGGCTTTGATTAAATGTGCACCGCTCAGCCGCCCTGATGACGAGCCACCGGTAGCGCGCTAATCGAACTTGTGGAGCAGTTCAGGGAGTTAAGGAGACGCTGATGCCAACGCGGACGCAACGCCACGGCAATGCAAATGGATGTGAGAGGCCTGTTTGTCAAGCAGATGAATGATTATGCTCCCTAGTTGGAAAGCTGACTGTTATAGTTTGGGGATTGTCACACCGCTATATACATAATGCAGTCAACAAGAAAGAATATTGTGCTTTATCACTGACTTTTACCTTTTCATTCTTTTCATCAACACCTTCTTTTGGTTAAACTTGCTGAGCAAACACTGAAGGGATCGACTAATTACCAAACGCACGGGTGTGTGATTACATCACTTTATCAGTGACCTTCATCAAGCTCTCGGAGAACAAGAGGTTTGTTCTTTAGCAGGAACGGACAGGCGTAGCTTCTCTGTTTCTCAATCAGCCTCAAATGTGCGTGTCCCTT
Organism: Apeltes quadracus; assembly: GCA_021346845.1. Lineage (NCBI taxonomy): Eukaryota > Metazoa > Chordata > Actinopteri > Perciformes > Gasterosteidae > Apeltes > Apeltes quadracus. Next base: position 12,394,037 of record CM037929.1, on the reverse strand, counting down.
GCCTCCGGTTATACACATCAATAACAGGTTTATCACCCTGGAGAGAATTTTAAGGAAAGCTTAATGGGAGATGCAGAGCGTGATGGAGCACACAGACAGCTGTGGAGGATCGGATGCACAGGGCATGTTAATGTGCTGATAAACTGGGCGAGGGTGGCCCTGTGTTACCGAAGATATACGTTAGACGAAAAGTGAGTCTATCTTCCCGTTAATTAATTTGATGCAAAAAAATACATATATACAATTTTTGTATTCTACCAAACGGGCCATCGCACAAGATGAATTACTACAAAGCTTCCTAACAAGATTGCCAATCTTCCAATCAAGTGACAGCTGTGGGAGGAGGTGAGGAACGAAGAAGAGTGGAGAGGAGAGGAGAGGCGAAGAGGAAACGAGAGCAGAGAGACTATCGATCTGCTTTTTCTTTAGAAACATGAATTAAAGCAGTTAAAAGGGTCTTAAAGAAGAGCAAAAGAGAGACAATGAAAGAAACAAAAAAAACATCGCCCAACCCAATAAAATGAATTACCAGTTCTAAGATCCTCTGGAAAATCCAGATCCAAACGAAGGATGAATTATTTTATTTTGACACATCAGATAGAAACTGAATGTCCCGAGAGAAATGTGTGACTTCCAACCTTGTGAGTCCATTCATGCACAGCTGTTGCCTCAATCAATATTTATCTATTCAAGCATTCACCATTGATCTGACTAAGTGACTGTCAGTGAATGAATACAGGACCAAGTGAAAAGGGAATGAATAATCCATGACTTTCCCCTTACCGGCTCACCTCCACTGAAGCATGTATTTGCAAGTCAAAGCGGAAGTAACTCACTAATTATTTATTTGCCAGAAAGTATTGATTTTGCGCCACAGCATTTTTCAATCGACAGGGAAAGGATGTAATAATTGTCCAGGAACTAATACACTTGCAGACAAGCCGCCTTTGAGGACTTTCCTGTTGAGCCAGTTCCTAAGTCAGCACACTAAACTGGACCATCAAGTCCATCAAGCTACGAACATCAAAGTAATGATCAATCATTACGATATGTGAGGCCACAAATGATGAAAGGATTTACGACGTGCTTTACTCATGATCTAAATCTGCACACAAATCAAATGGATAACCGAGACAACGTGTTTCATACCTCCTGACAGTCCATTATTCACTGGCAGACAGTGTCTAGGATAATAATTAAAAAAAACAGTCTCTAATCAAGTCAGCATAAATCTCTACTTGTCCGTTTCCGACAGCTAACCTCAGAAATCTAGCGACGCTGCAACATGGTTCTATTTAAACTCCGTCCAGATGATGATAATAAAAGCCATCAGTCCGCGGACGACCATGAAAACCAACAGTGAAGCTGAGCTGTGGCGAAATGGAGCCTTTTAATTCACATCCAGGTCGGAGGCGCCAGTTTCACCTTGGAAGGAAAAGTAATGAACTGACGCCTTAAGAGAAAGCTGGAGGAACACACTGAGCCATGTTTTTTGTATTTCTTTCTTCAAAGAAAGTCAGGTGGAATTCCTTTTAGAAATGTATACAAGCACATTTATTTAAAACCCGTGTAAAAGTAGCTTCTATTAGCGATGAGGTCCCGGAGACGTGCAGAGGAATGGCTGCTGCTTTTGAGATGGGCCTGCAAATGCTCCTCTATGCCAGTCAAACAGGAGCATTTTGCATTGCAAAATGAGAACAGAGCCTTAAATTTAATGGAGATATACTGTTAATCCGCCGGAGCCGAACACATTCAGTGTTTGCTGAATGTGCTAGCGGTGCCTTTAATTGCCACAGATCGTAGGCATACGCAGGAATCAGAGCACAAATGAGTCACAAGCTCTCATGTGATCTTATTTGATCCATTCCAACCTTGATGACTACAACTCCTGAAGCAGCTCTTAATGTCACTTACATAATCTCCAGTTCTCTGTAGGGCGGTCGTACGCCGTAATCCATCCTAAATCTCATTTCATCCTGTATTCCTCATTTTTGATGGCAATGGATTTGAGCAAGTAGTATTTAAGAGTAATAATACTATTATCGAATGATTCCGCTAAGTGAATTCTTATTAACCAATTCCTTTGGACTACATTGAGCCCTGTGAAGTGTTTCCCCTGTATTTTCTTACCTGAGAGTGAAGTTGGTCAGCGGAGCAGAGCTGGCCATGAGTATGTAGAAGGTGGCGATATCGGTCTTCTTCAGCGGCTTGGAGGACGTCCGCACGACGACGGCGTTGCCGAGCTTCAGTCGAGAGAGGGTCGCCATGCCTTTGGGCACCTGCAGGAGACGTGCGCTGCCAATCCGCTGCATGGGCGTGACGGGAACAAACTCCCCGTCCCGGCGACTCCCGTCGACGGAGCCACACTCCCCGTTGACTTTGGGCCGCGCCTGGTAGTACAGCTCCACGGGGTTCCCAGCGGTCGGGTCCTGCCTCTCCCTGCTGGTGCCCTCTGACCCCGAGGAAAACCAGCCGAGCGCGGGGGCCAGCTCGGCCACGCAGGTTCCCCTGTCGCCTCCCATGGCGCAGGACCCCCTCACCTCCTGGGTCTGCCAGAAAGCGTACACCGTCACACACGGCAGCTCGTCCTCCGTTCCCTGTCCCCGGCCCCAGTCCCTCCCCGCCACGTAGAAGAGCACCCGCACTTTGGGCTTTGATGAGAAAACCCGAGGCGTCAGCACAAAGGCCTGGATTTTCCAGTTGAAGGTGAAGGCCTGCGGAGCGTTGAAGAGCTGGACGGACTGGATCAGATCTACGGGCACCAGCGTCTCTGTGGACATGGTGCTGTAGCTGGCGCTGACCGCCGGCTGCCGGCTGGCTCCTAAGATAACGAAGGGTTGCGTGTGACTCCGCATGCTGGAGTTCCTCATGAAGTCCTGCCAGGCCTCCTTCAGAAAGAAGTAGTCAGCGTCTCTCACCTCGTAGTTGACCGGTAAGAAGACGGGGAAAGGCACGGAGCTCTTACTGTCTGTCAGCTCCTTGCTGCTCAAATCTGAGAGGTAGGAGAGGAAAGGATGGGCTGATTAAAGTCTCATAATAACATATTGATAAGCAACTCATTTTGCTTGAGACAAGAATATTACTAAGGATTTGAGTTTGCTACATTTGTGAATAAAATACCAGGGACACTTGAGTATAAAAAGTCATCTAAAGAAAGACTGCGCAGAATGAATTGGTGTGAGGAAGACATGAATATTGCCTTTGAAACCTCCTTTTTTTTCCAGAAGAAACTGAATATAAAAGTGTTAAATGAATCATGTGCCACAATTTACTCATGGAACTTCCTCCTTTTAGGTTGATGAACAGCGTGCAATGTTTTCTTTTAGACATACTACTGAAATAAGTATCAAGTATTTTTAATGTTTTCCCCTGAAAGAAAGATTAAAAAAACAATTTTTAACCCCTAATCGCTGTTGTACAATCCTTTAAAAATAATACCTAATAGATGATACACTAGAAGTATTCATTCCTATAGAATTAATGTTTTAAAATCTGTGGTTTAATCTTATAATACTTATAAACATTGCCTGTCCCCTTACATTGCCCCCGTTTCACCTCTCAGATCAGCTTTGAGGAGAACAGTGGATCTGATCAATTTGGCACATGGTTTAAATCATCCATCCAAAACAAGGATTAACATTTTTTTTTTTCAATAGTCAGCATTGAATGTGCATCCTCCGTGAAAAAAATATATATTAAAAACAGGACAGAGGGAGCATCCCCAAGAAAAGCAAAGTACCGGATTCAAATAAACGACTGCTTTGAGTGGGAACCCAGAATAATGATGAAATGGATTACTGGTTGCCTGGTAAATACTGATGCACTGAAGTGCATTAATGGACAGTAAAACAAACCCACAGCATAAACATTTCCTGATCTGGTTTAAAAGCTTAATGGTAGTTGTTTGTCACAGTGGACATGAGCACAGGTCACTAAGCCATAAAGTGTCCTCATTAAACGTCCATTTTGAGTTTTGAAGCTTATAGCGGCTGACCTGAAAATGCACTTTTTTTTTATCTGTTCGTTAATTGCCCTGCTTGAAATGGACGTAGCTGGATTAGCGTGGTGGACAAACAGCTTCAGTAGCATGATCAAAACAAATCGTCCTCCCGCTGGTATACCAAAACTATCAATGTCTAACATAAGGGAGGGTGTCTAAAGCCACGGACTATCGGACAAAGAGAGACGTAAGCTTTGGTGCGTCGCTATCTGGCGCCTCGCACCTCATGGCTGCTGGCGCCTGACGTGTCCCGTCTATCACGGCCTCCTCGCCTGCTCTTCATCCTCGCTCACCCACCCTACACGACGCGAGTGACATACATGTCCACTGAGCGGGGCGGGGGGACAGCCACTGACGCTGGGAACGTTGGCGGCCCACCAGTGGACACGTTGACAGATGTGCTGTTTAATGCCCGAGCTGGCATGCAGCCTTGGTTGGAGTGAATGTAAACTGGCTCGCTGTCTGCTGGAGGGAGGGAGGCGCCGCCGACGTGCCAACAAACTACTTCACATGCAAGTTCATCCCTTTTACCGTCGGGCTTGGTGGGTCATCTGTGTTCTCCCTGTTATTTCACGGGTTTTTACTGTTGTAAAAGTTAAAAGGAGACTCTAAAGCGTGAACAATACAGCACTTGGTAGCAGTTTTTTCTTTTACTATTCAGGTAAGGTAAGAGGTTTTCTTTGCCAAAGAAAAGCTGTGATGCCACGTGCTCCCATCAAGATGAGAATCCTACCATCAGCTGATAAATATGGGAGTAAATCCGCTGCACCAGCTGTTGCAGCCTCTCAAATCACTCACTTTGAACACCCTGAGCTTCTCCCTCCTCGTTGGCTCAGTCAGAAAGCATCAGCGTTGCCATGTTGACGCCACAACAGTCACTAAAAGCCGCCTCTCCACGACTGCTCCTTCTAAATGCCTTGTGCTGTTGCTTTATGTGATTGTTGCTTTATTTTTCGACAGTATGTAGGGTAAGTGCTTTCTAAATGTATAATTCAATGTACCATAAAATGTCCTCTGTAGATTTTGGAGCTGCTCATTTGAAACTACCTCTACTATTCTTTGGAGGGATTATGTTTCAAATTGTTTTTTTTTCTAAATGGACCTCATGAGCAGAACATTCTACGTTTTTTTGGGGTGAAACAAAGACTTTGATAACATGCGTTAAAATGGAAACTAAAAGCAAACACCATGTTCTACTTTGAGTAACACTAGCTGATACTTCTGTTCTGTATGTTAAATCTAATGAGCTACATATTGCCCTGTAGTTTGTCTCAAAGCTGTATATTAAATATTTTCATAGTCAGCTAACTTCTTTCTTTCTTATTTCGACCAATCGTAATCAATCTATCATCCTAATTTAAGGCTGAGGAATCACTGTGAATTCTAGTGCAGTAAGAACTTATGTGAAAAACAGTTTGCAGAAGTGAGTCTACTCCCAATAGTGGACCACAATGGATGTCTGCATTTAATCAGTTACTAAGAGATCAAACAAAAACAGTGGCCGCCCGTCAAAAGTTTTTGATCGAACTGTGATATTAGCGATATGGGTCACACAAGAAGTAAACTGACAATGAAAACTAAAAGTCCCAGATGCTAATATCACCAATGAAGCACCTGGTAAGAGACAGCATCCTTTGTCTTACAATCGATGTTACCACCTTGTGTTTTAATAATTTGACTGACTGACCTTTAGTGGTCTCGCCAAGTCTCATAAGGATCGGACAGCTTGCTTCTAAATGTGGAACATTTTGACACTTAGAGGTCACCTTGGAGAGAAAGGAGCAGCTCTCAGGAACAGAGAGGCATGAAAGAAAATGATGAATGGTGTTAAAAACTGTATTAATATTCTGTCAAGAGTCTCTCACTGATTTGTTGTTGTGCCATTTGTTTTATGTCATGAAAGTGAATTATGTGCTGAAGAGTTGAGCTTCGAAAACAGGCCATGAAAGTTAGACCACAACACTTTTTATGTTTTCTATAAAACATACACAATGATGCTCCGATACCCCGAGGGCCTCGGTAGTAAGAGGGTGGAGAAGACCGGCAGACAGACGGAGAGAGGGGAGGCTTAAGCTTTTACAGTGATTGGTGGGGATTTTAATGTCCAATGAGACTTAAAGCTGCTTTCAAAAAGTCTTATTTGTCACAATTCCTCAATTTTCTACGTAAATCAGCCACAGACATTACCGGGAAAAAAGCATTTATAAAGTAGTTATCTTAGTAGTCTTTATAGTTAATTTCTCAGAGACAGGATTTTTTTCCATTATCAGAGTTGGGAATTTAGATTTGCTTCTTTTTTTATTTGCCACGAGAGACCCTGAAGTACTTAGCTAAGCCATGGCTCGAGTTGTAATATAAACCCATTCTGTATTTGATTGAAATTTACACTGATTTTATTCTAAATGTTTGATATCCCACTGACTGCTGTCCCACCCAATACAAGCGAGCTCAGTCCGACTCACCAGATGGCAGTTTTGCTGTGGAGGAAAATGTGGGTTTTAGGCACAAATTAGGACATTTATATATTATTTACTCTTAAGGCTTTTTTACTGTTGGCCTGCTGTTTACCAGAGAAGGCCAACGCCTCTCAGTAACATTCAAACAGGACTGAAAGTTCAGTGTAATAGCTCATTGTTTTTCAGCTGATATCAGTAAATAAAGTGCATAGACAGTTTGACTGCTTGAGCAGTAATTCAGCTTCATTTCACTTTGCCAGCGGTCTTTTACTTGTCCCTGGTGGACAGTTTCGATTTAAACACATCTCCAAACGTAAACCATTATTTCCACGTCACTTACCTTGAGTGAGAACTGCTGTAATAGTTGCAAAAATGATCTGTAAAATCCTCCTCTGATAATTAAAGCTCATTTTGGCACCCGGTGCGGCTCCTTGTCAAGTTGCCTGCGTCGGTGGTTTGGTCTCGTTTCAGCAAAGCATGGAGCTGCTCGCTTCATCCGTACCTGCAGTTTGCTCAATGAACATGATCGCAACGAGGAGAGCAACAATTGTATTGAAGTCCTTGCTGCGGGCGCATCGAGATCGGTTCATCGGCAGGTCCCCGGTTGTGCGTAAAAGTTGTGCGTAACGATCCTGGAGATGCCTCTGCTGCAGACTTGGAAGACGTGGGGAGGCTGGAGCTGCGACTGCGTGAAGGAGAACGGTCCGTTTGGTTCAGTATCACCCCTCTGAGCGAAATAACTCACAAATTGTCCAGATTGAGTTGCTCTTCCGGTCTTAAACGGCTGTGAGCAGATCATTGACTGTCTTGCGCGCAATCCTCAGGGCACTAAACTCATCATCTGTCACTGTTCATCCGCTCAGGAAGCCACGTCCACTGCGCAGCTTGTGAGATTAACCCTGCATTGGTTTGACAGCCATATCAGTGGCAATATGATCAGAGGGGGCATATTTAGCGTGTGTGAGTCAGTGATAGCTGATCATTGAGTCTGTTGATGTGGGATTTGTGAGACTTAATGTGTGTCTGTATGAGGATGAGCGTGAAGCCAACAGCTGGCAGCAATTCTGAAGATACGCTTTCAGATCTACAGGACAAAGCCCATGCAAACATGATCAAGAGTATAGGAGGCCTTTGATAGCTGAAATAGATGTCAACCATTTGGGGGGGAAAATGAACTTTACAACTTTGTTTTGCGACCACGAATTGTTGTAAAAATTATGGCTACTATGTAGGCTAATGTAATGGCACATTCGATTTAACAAGGGCAAATCAGGCTAATTAGTACATAGTTTGCATCACACTTACCTCATTATTACTGATCATTCAAAATTGAGAGATTTTTAAAAAGGGGTGAGGTCCTTACATTATAAATCCAACCAAATCTAAACACTTAATTGCAGATTACGGTGTGTGGCTGAATGACTGAGAGCTTCCGGTGGATTTTTAGTGCCCTCTGATGGTTAAGAGGAGTTTCGGTCAGCAGCAGCAAAGGTGAGTGACTGACTGTTGCTTGCAGCACAGTTGCATCAGACGTTGTTAAGATTTCAGCTCGTTTTGGCTCACAGAACCTAATAGAGTATTATTTATACCCATGCATGCATCCCATAATAAATAGATGTGCAAATGCTGTGTGAAAAAGATGCTAACACTTCTGCAACACTACGTCATTGCATGTTTCAGGAATAGGGAGCAGATTTCACAAGTATTTACAAGCACAACTTAACAGTTCAACTTGGTCCACATACCGACTTCTTTCACGCCAACAAGAAGTTACTTGTTTGCAGACTAGTGGTAAATGTAATGGGGCTTTATTGACTAATAAGGAGGATTAAACAAAATATCAACAAATAACATTTGCCCAAACCTCACAGCATCTGGAGACAGAAGGAAGCTGCTTCGGCCGTGCGCTTATTTCAGCTCCTCCCTGCACTGCAGCACTGTGATAAGCAGCAGCAACAACAGCATATTTGTGTTGGGTTGCTCCAATATGCTGTATAGTGCTGCCGTAGGGCAATTTTCATCCTTCCCCATATACCTTCTCATGCACAGCGGAGAAAAAAAAATAGAAACTGCACTGTGTATTTAAAGTGGCTAAGAAGATTTGCCCCCCGAAACGGCTACTGAAGTTGTTGTAGCGGCACAGACACACCCTCAGTGCTGCATGCATATTCATACCCACCAATGCATTACTGCAGGCTGTATTAAAAGGATATGTTTACTTGTCTTATGTGCACACAACTAGACATATTTTGGGAGATTTGGCAGGCCTTAATTACTAGAGTAAACATGATTTTTTTTTCTTCATTAAATTAAACATTTGTGACTCGGGGATTCGTAAATTGAATCCTTGAGAAATCCAAACCAAAGCTGTCATTAAATAGCAAAGTCATGCCCTTGTAAGGAAACAGTGTTTTTAGTTACCGGCTACAGGGAATCGTCTGTCACAAGCATCACACGTTCAATCCTCATTCAAAATAACACCAAGCTGCGCGTGGAAATATTAAAACTGAAATGCGTCTCTTTCCTCCAGGGACTGTGGCTAAGCGGCATTCACAATCACTTGCAGATGAAGAGAGACAACATATGGCGAAACCTGTCAAGAAGACGTGATGGACACTTTAAGGACAGAGCAACCACACGGGCCTCCAGATATGCAAGTTGAAGACTTTGACGTGAATAGATACCACAGCAGAGACGTGCTGGAGTGCGGCGAGTGGCCGTAAACTGGTGATAGATGTGAGTGCCACGAGGAAGGGAATGTGTTTTCTATGCATCATCATCCTTCCGTTTGACAGGTAATGGTTGCTTCTGCTGAGGTGCATTTAGCCACATGTGGCCATTCTCCTTTTCCCCTGCAAACTCAGAAAGTGTCTGCAGTCAAATTAACATATCTCCACCATAACATTGTTACTCGCCGAGGAGCATTGAATACATAACGTGTGTATGTGTGTGTGTGTGTGTGTGTGTGTGTGTGCGCATCCCGTGGATGTCTTTCATTGAGCTTTCTGCTGGTCTGAGTTCTCGTTATCATGCTGTTTGATTCTACTTGATAATAATGCAGTTGTACCAGTTGGTAATCCTTCAATAAATAGGCTCCTTATGTATTTATCTGCTGTTGTATTGTGAAAGACTGAGAAGACTGCACTCGCTTGTTAGGTTACTGGGTGGTTCTTTAATTGGATAAAAGTATTTTCAGTTACAGAGAGACATTGAAAAGAGGCACAGACTTTGATTAAGTTCTTCATGTAACTTCTTAAAAAAGGACTATATTATACGGGTGTTTCCTGTGTGGGGCAATTTTCGGTCTGAGCTTGAAAATGCATCAGGAATCTTTGCCATGCCTAAAAATTGTGTTCACACTTCCTGGATAAATCAACACCTCTTAAAATTTGGCTCAATGTGGAAATCTGCGGAAGGTGTTTCATTACTCATAAGAAGCATCTGGTAGCACCATGCTGGTAAGAATAAACATCAGCAGGGTTGGTAACGCACCGAAAGGGCCTACCACAATGACAAGAGCTCTGCAGCAATTAAGTGTTTCCAAGTGGAATGGGGTAAGAGGTGTTATTTGGTGAAGACCTTGCAAGTTTTGACCGAAAACCGGAGAAAACTGTGAATAGAAATAAAGCTGTAATGCGAATAAGAATAAAGTCTAACACCCACTAACATTTCAATGCACTACGCTACAGCACATGCAATTACCTCTGGGGATGCTCCCGTCTCCAGTAGCCTACATTCTCACCCAATGAACTATCAGAGTGTACATTGTTCAAACTGCAATGAAAATAAATCGCTCTACGTAGAGTACATAAGCAGACTTTTCCACCCTACAATGGATACAATGGTAAAAGACAAAACTTTGATGTGCTGGAAATATGTGCCCATTAAAAAATTGGCTGTTTCTGTGATAGGTGGGAAACAAATGGAGGCCTTTTTGATATGACATGCTTCAACGGCATCCACTGCACTCCTACGCAGGCTGCTCTGCAAACATCAATTTCAAGTCTGTGAGACGTGAAAGGTGCAATGGAGGACCTTGAGCAAACACAAGCTCCAAAGGCCGCAAGTACACACGGGAGCCGGATTCATCTTAATTCCCAGACGGTCAACAGGTTGGTCTTGCGCAAGCTGGAAACCTCAGGGTCAGAAAATTGACGCCAATAGAGAAGCGCCTTAAGCATGCACTCTTTTTAGGAGCCATTGGCAAGTGACTCTCGCTGGTTACAAAAATATGTGATGTTTTCAATCGTTAGTTTCACGCCTTCCCTACTGAAGCATAGTCATGTCATTTATTGAGGCATAGTCACAGTTAGAGTCAAATATCAATAAAGCAGTGTGGGTTTTAGAGTGGAAATTGCAAATGTTTACTAACAGTTGTTTTTAAAAACTCTCTGCAGCATCCTAATCCAGCACAAAGTGGGCCATGAGAGACGGCCCTGCATGTTTGGGTTGCATCCCCGGGCAGCCAAAGAAGAGTTTGTTCAGCCTAATCTCTACTGTGTGATGTGTGACTTCTTCCCCTGCTGCCCTACTCGTGTAATCTGCTGTTTGTGTTGCTTTAAGTCCAGGGAGTAGCGAGAGGTTAAAGCGGGAAACTGCATGATGAAAACTGTCATCTCCCTCCCATCGATGAATGCTGCCAGTATCCTGCTAATCCCCCGAGTAATCCCACTGGCACAACAGCGAAGTCGGACACACCACGGCAGGACGGGGCCCTGCAGCCCTCTGCAGAGGCAATACTTGCTGTAGGGTACACAGACCAGCACACACACACGCGCAGCGACAACAGCCTCTTTTAGAGGGAAATTGGCTCTCGTGCTTGATTGACGACTGAGTTGATGTTCACACGTCTCAACAACTAACCGAAATGCATGAAGCAAATTGAAAATTGTCCAATGGGAAATGTGACAAAGCAATTAATCACATAAGTACTGTTTATGATGTCTCCCATTCAAAGATCTGAGAGAAGTGTTTTTGCAGAAAGAAATACAACTTAATGAGAACGACTGAATTGTTTGCACTAAATTGAGGGCTCAGTGTGGCTTCTTGCAGATCATTGAGCCGAGGAAAGATTTGAGAGACAAAAAGATGTGTCGCCTGCATGTGTCGTTTCTCTGCTCCCTCAAAGAGCAGAAAACAGATGTTTCTCTTCTGAGAAAAGCTGCTGATTCTTCCGTAAAAATGTGTCTTCTTGCTCATGTTTCTTTTTTTGTCTAATGGGGAATCTGATTCTTAATTTATGGCTGCCATCTAGAACATTTTTCCAAGAAACTTGTCAGCATTGGTGACACAAATGAAGAAGGATCTATTTAAGTATCTTATCCAACAGTCCTATCAAGAGCCTTTGTAATGCTCATCGTCTCATTATTTCCAGTTTAGATGTCTTAAGGAGCTTGTACAGGGAATGAAATGTGCAAATGATGCAATATTCAGGCCATAATTAAGTGTCTCATGGGAAATTCATTATGAGCCACCCCACTTTACCTAACATTTATATCTACCTATTCAGTCATGCTGCTCTCCAAAATATAGCTAGAAGTAACTCATTGGGTGAGACTAGTTTGAGCGTGCCATATATTAACATCTAATAAAATGAAGCAAGGTCAGCCCATCGTGATTGTGCAATTTAAAAGACTCTGCATTTACAACTAGGATTAATACCGTGCTAAATGAAATAATTTGTGAGGTCACATGTTAAAAGTTCAGTGCTTCCCATAACCTACGGTACCTAGACACAGACACAGTTTGGTAATAAACCACAAAATACTTTTAGACATAAATCCCCTCAATTTCTTACCAAAACAAGATGATGAACATTGTTAGCATATTAGCTCATTTCCCTCTTTTGTTTAAATTGTGTAGCAGTTAAGTGGTGACATAGATAATAGAGGAAAGGGTTTGTGTTTTATGGCAGCATCACTGGCTCCATGACAGCTATGGTGGATTCAATATCTACTAGAACACAGTTTGGGTGACAGTTCCAGAGGTCAGACAAGGAGATTAGTCATTCTGTTAATTAAGTTGCAAACTGAGAGGCCTTGACCTACATTTAAAATATTTGTATTAGTATGTGTACATAGTCAGCACGTTCTTGTTGCTTTCTGCACACAATAACAGTGAAGGATAACCAAGACTATATGATGAACAGATGTTAAACCTTGTCTATCATTGGACGACTGAACTAAAGGGCGAAGACGACAGGTTCTTTAAGCAGAATGCGGGCAGACGGCAAAGATATCAATCCACTTTGAGATCGGCCCATAAGTGCCACCCAAAGGGCCAGTGAGGTTGATGGAGGGGTCAGAGCGAGTGAATTGCAACACCCCATCGGTTGAACATTAAAGTCCTGAGGTGGACCTTGGTAGAATCAGACTGTCAAGGATGAGAGGCGCAGGTGGCAACGTTCAATAAAACATGAGAGCAATCTTCTCACCAGGAGTAAAAGGGTGCTGCAGCTCAACTCCAGGCAGCCCAAACAGATTTCCCCCGTGAGCCAAAAGCACTGCTCCTGCTGCTCATTCACCACGTCTGGCAATCCAAGCTGCCATCAAAATCGCCCGCCGTTGCCAGGAATAGTGCTAAAAAATGGTCAAACTATCATGTAGCATCTGACCTCTGACAGAGCTTATCTGGCAGAAGAAAAAACGTATGGAGCTGAAATGATAACGTCTGTCTGCTCCAGCTCCTCTTTCTGCCTCATTAGTTGCTGATATTGGATAGGGTATCTCAGCTTACAGAACATTTTACAGTTGTAGCCGGCTTGCCTTATCCTGAAAATGCTGCACAGGAAAGGTTACATTTTTGTGAGAGTATCAAACCCTGAAACTCCTTTTGAATACGGCGACTAAATGTGTCCCTGCCGCTTCCCCCGTACGCCTGCTGTGTAGCGATGAAGGTGTTTCAATGATTCAGCTACATTCAGGGTTTGTTCCGCTGCTGAAGGCTGCCTGCTACAGGGCATGAAATGAGGAGACAGATGATAAGCTATTCCATCACGCTCCGAGGAACACAGTCAGCCGTGATGGGATGAATCGTGACGGGCAGGAATCTTAGAGTCAAATAAGTGTGTACCCACCAACAGCATAGGATGCGTTCACATGCAGCCTGTATTTGGACGCGATCACTGGTTCTTGATGCCTGAAGTCTGGTTATGTTCACGTAAGACCGTTCACAGTATGGATGCAAACGATATATATGGCTGTTATCATTTACTGTGCGCTGCTCCTTTAATTAAAACTGAAAAGATATAAAAACACTTGTTTCAGTTTTGGGTTAATTTCCGCACCATGAGCAGAAAAAGCAGTCTGAGGTAAAGCAGAAGTACATCAGAATTCCAAGTATTCCAGCATTCTTAAAGACGCCCGCTCCGCAAGAGGCTTCACATCTTAAACCCCATTTCCATTTTACTGATAAGTTTCTAGGAATTACCTGAAGTACCTGGAAAACTGTGATCAAATCAAGAGGATTAACGAGAATATTCTCCCCCAAAATAAGACTCGGGAAACGGCCAGTGAGTTGATGTCAGAGCTCAACTTTAATTTATGTATATATATTTTTTTACAACAAGCTTACAACAGCATGACATGCAGGCCGAGCAGTTAGCCAGCCATGTTATTAGATTTTTTTTTTTTTTTACTGTGGAGGATGTAGAAAAAACATTTCTTTGACCGGCAACATGTCAATCCAATAGCAGGCGAATGGACAGATGTGACATTAAAGCTGACCGTGTTATGTCACAGGAATGACCAGGTGAGATGTGTGGATGCCTAAATATGCAGTCAGGAAGCGGCGCAGCAGTGCGGTCGTGCTGCCATCTAGTGCTCCGTGGCCGCCGCTCGCTGCTTGTTGCAGTGGCATGTAAAATGAATTACCCTCTGGACAGCTTTAATTTTCCTAACATGTATATCTTGTGAAGAATGTGTGTGTTTCTGTGTGTGTGCGTGTGTGTGTGTGTGTGTGTGTGTGTGTGTGTGTGTGTGCGTGTGTGTGTGTGTGCACATAGCTGGGCATAGCTCAGTTATTCAGAGCGTTTTTTCAGTGTATATAAGGGAACCCAGTGGGAGTCAAAGTTCTAGTCTGGGTAGTTTTTGTTGACTTGATCCATTTAACCTCACTATGCTTTTCTGTATCCATGTTATCTTTTACTCTGTTGAGTTTGGCATGGGTGGATTGCAGTTTATTCATATTAGGAATACATTTATGAATGCAATAATATAAGTTCTAAAATTCCCAAGTCGTATCTAACCATGCAGATGGATTATTATTTTCAAGTTATCAAACAACAGGTGTTTCCCCAATACACTTAACGCATGTACATTTGGCATTAATGGTCCATAACGCACATGTCTCCCTCCATCAAACGTCTTCTATCTTTATGTTTTTGACAATCTGACAGTCATAACTGTAAACCAGCTTATGAAACAGTTATTGTGGCATGAATTAAAGTACCACAGATGAACCTTTTTCTGGACCCACGGTATCAAATGATTCCGTCCCTTCAGGTTATACAGATGTCATCTCACATTTTGTTTTCGCTCTGCTGTCCTCCACAGGCTGCCGTTGTACTGTGGCCCCACACTGTGATTAACTGCGTATGCAGCAGGGTGAGCCACATCAGGACAGAGCCACTCATCACTCCGGGAGCAACGGATGACCTGGGAACAGAGATGCAGCCTGGACCGCACACTGTGTCATCTGTCAGCCCGGCCACGTGGGTGAACCGCGGGACGAGAGGAGATGAGCAGAACTGAGATTTAGAGCCTGGCCCGCCTCACATTATCTCCCCTCACACCATTGCTCATGTTGTGAAACATCCTGGAGCTACAACAGGGGGAATAAAGGGACAGCTGCAGGATGAGAGGAGGCATGCAACACTGTTGCGGTTGGATTTTCTAATGAAAGCTAGACCCCTAATCACTGTATTCGTGAAGTACAGTGAGTTTTAGGGAATTGTCAGTTAAAAAATTAAAAAAATTAAAAAAAAATATTGACAACTCTGCACCATTGCCAGCAAGACAAATCTAAGGACAATTATTTTAAACCTTCAGATATTCTTTGCTGCTGATTGCATTTCAGCTGCGGTCGGGCAAATGAATGATCCGAACGGATTAAAGAACGCATTCAATGCAACTGCTTTGTGTGAGGTGGTTAGGACACAAAGGAAGGGATGGTGCATTCAGTGGCGCTGACAGGTACCTACCTCTGATTCTATGTGATTTATTTCCACACAGCGCTTGGACGTGGCCAGTGCATCGGCAGGTCAATTTGGTTTGGGTAGAAGAACAGTGTTCTGATTGATAGAGTGGGAGCCGGCGGTTTTCTCTATACGCTCGGCTCCCCTTCCATCAGGGCCCGAGCTATGGCCGATTAACCCTCCGCACACAGAGGAGTGGCACTGCAGGGGATTTTACGAGTGCGTATGTGTGTGTTTGGGCAAGCCTCCATCTCTGACCTAAGACTGCCTCCCCATGGAAGAAATTATGTTGACGCATTTAAATTATAAAGAGCCAAGACAAGAGTCCTGTGCTGAAGTAACCTGGATGTGCCTTGGTGTCTCCACTAGATGGCAATATCACTTAAAATTAGATAAGTGGTTTGAGTGATTCCTCTAGATCTCTAGTATTCAAATGGAGGAGAGAAAAAGGGTTGAGTCAGACTGCTCCCTCTGGCTCGCTTCAATCCCACTCACCTGGAGCTTTCTCTCAGCGCTCACCCTGCGCTTGGCTATGTCGGATGAGGCCCGTTGCATCTTCAAGGCTCGTTGCGGTCAAAGTGTTGCCTGACGTCCCACGGAACCGGCCCACCTTTCGAGTATCTGTCCGAGGCCTCCCTTTTATGGCTAAATCCCCCCCACAAAGTCTTTTCATCCCTTTATCCAGGCATGAGATCAGAATTTCAGATCAGGATTAGGGTCAGTGTCTGGATTAGTTGTGTCAGATATCTATTGAAGCATATCTCACCATCTGTCTTTAACTGCTATTGCTTTGCTGGTTCACCAAAATCTGTTTTATCTTGTGTTCTTCTTCTTCCCCTCTCTTCTGGAGGTGGTCGACACATCAGAGACAGGCGTCAACTAATCGTATCCTTTGTGCCTTGTTGAAATGGCAAGCCTGTTTCCCTTCAGAACGATGTGTATTGTCGTTGAAAGTCATACTAAAAGTCATGCTCGCCGTCAGATGGGAGCTATCACGTGACGTCAGTCGCTCTCAGGAACAACATCAACTTAAAACATCAAAGCGAGACAAGAATTCTTACAGTCAAATTGTTGGTTGTTGTTGGAATTGCTCCAGGAAACGGTTGATAAAAGCTTTGGCAGTGTGCCTTTCATGCCGTGATTGGGTTTGGCTGGTGAGTTTTTTAAAGCTTCCTACTGAACGCCAGATAGCAGGGCGTGATGTGCGCAAGGCCAATAATCAAACAATGAAACTTTCTAGTCTGTTTCTCTCAGAATGACAGAATGACTCCTTCAGTGCTAGCGATGTTTGATAACTTGTCCAGCAGGTGGTGGTGCAGAGCTGGTGTTTTCATAGACAGGCACTGTTGGAGACCGTATGCGTGCGTGTGTGCGTGGCGTGTGTGTGTGTGTGCGTGCGTGTGTGGCCGTGGGGGGCGGGAAGGGGGGGGGGGGGGGGGTATTTAGTAACTGTCCCCAGAGCTTCACCTGACCTCCCGTTCCCCTCTGCTGCACACACCTTGTCAGCAGGTTGGGCCTTATCGCTCTCCGACTGAAGTGAGCCATTGAGCGCACACTTGACCTTGTCATTATCTTGTAACTGGCTTTGTTTCCGCTCTCCTTTCTTCCTTTTGTGTTTCCTGACTTTCCTTTTTTGTAGTATTTGAACACAGATAAGAAGAGAGTTTATTTACCCCACCGCACCTCCCACATCCCACGCCCTCTCTGCTCTCTTTCTCTCTTTGTTGTTTATGAGAGAAACCTTGTGTGTGTGTTACAAAGAGAAGTCCTGACCTTCCATGGCATTTTCAGGCGCACTAGTCAACACCCCTCTGTCTTTTTCTGTTATCAACAATGTAGGAGAAGGGTCATGCTTTTTTTCATTCTGATCAAAATACAATAATGTACATTATTATGTCCGAATATGGAGCTAAAAATGACTCAAAGTGTGTCCTAAATTCAGTGACCCAAAGAAATGACTTTTCAAGGGATTGTTTTTAGCAGTGGGGCTGTTAGCTTAGCCTATCATGATGGCTAAGCTAACAGGGGGAAACAACTAGCTTTGCTCTGGCAAAAGGTACAGCTCATCAGCACTGTGGAAATCATAACTTGAAAACATTAAAAAAAAACAAGATTGAACATATGTCATTGATAGGCTTCACCATTAGCCGCTCTCTATCTAGCCTGGCCTTGTGTAGAGGTAGGGGCTAGCAGTTTCTTTTGTGCTAAGCTAACCGGCTGCTAGTTCCAAGTGTGCATCGCAAAAACATGTATGAGAGTAGTTTCAATATTTGCATCAAACATTTTGGTAAAAAGCCAATGTCTCTGCTCCTTCTCACTGTATTCAGTCAACTTCCTTTTGGAATCACGCGTATGCTTTCCTTAGAGCAAGCCTCAATATATCTGTCCATCAAAACGCTCACTGACAGCATGAGGAGAGATATTGCTCGTCTTTGATTCTAATGCTCAGAGCACAATTTATGTAAGATGCTTAAATGGCTTTTTGAGAAAGTATAGATAAAAGGAAGTTTAAGAGCTGAGAAGTGCCCACAAAGCACTACTTTAAAACTCCTGGGGTTGCAGGAGGGCTGATGAACAGGACGGGTGCGAATGGTGATTAGCTCAAGCCATTTATTGCAAAACAGTGTGCCAATCACGACCGTCCCTTGAGTTTTACTCTCTTTTCTGCAAATATGAAAGACCTTGTCCCGACAGTGACTTCAAAGGTGGCAGCAGCAGGCCCCATACCAGGCCGTGGCGTCTCCCTGAGCCTCTCCCCTCCACACATCAAACCCCCAGCTGACAAAAGCAGCTCTAGGTGGCATAATGAGACGCATCACTCCTTTCAACTATGTGTGAAGTGTGACATTCTCTGTCTTGTGTTGACACTGTGGCCTGCGTGTGAGGGGTTGACCGAACAGTGCAGAAAGCCCCCACTCCTTGGACACTGGTCACTAAGAGTAGGATCAAAGCCCTAAAAGTTTGTTAGGTCAACGCTCATGGCCGTGCACACAAACACACACAGTCACACACAGACACACATCTGACAGCCGGGTGAGAAGAGCCGTTTAAGTGTGTCCCTCCTCCTTGTAGCTTCCTCAAGATAGACTGTTGTGTGCCCAGAGGAAGGACTGTAGACCATAACATCAACTGATAACTCAATTTTTCATGAATCTTTCTTATGAGGTGGTTCCGGTCAACTGTAAAGCTGTTTTGAGACTATGTTTCACGCATATGTGCACCCTACCAGATAGGAGATACAGGAAGGCATGCTTCTGCCTTGTGACTGCCTCTCTGGTATTTTTGCGTTGATGAAGGCCATTATCAGTGGATTAACAGAAACTTGAATGGTGGGGGCTCACAGTGTTGGAACATACTGCCCTAATTCTATCTCACTTGTGTTACCCTTGTCCACTGACCGGCATATAAGATCCCTCAGAGAGATGAAGGCTGTGCAACCACGCGCAGAACCTCTCATATGACCATGATGCAACAGCCAAAAGTTTAAGGCAAGGCCAGTAAGCTGTGAAAAGCTATGCCATGATCCAATCCACAAAACTAGAAGAAACCTGGCCTCAGAATCCTCCATTGGCCCATAAAGTAGCATTCAACACGTCATAACCCAACCCCCCCCCCCCCTAAAAGAGAGACCAGTTTCTGCTCCCCAGACACACACAACCGCACAAACAACAGCTGCTTCATATTCATCCCGACAATTGGCCAGGTGGATTGATAATCTAATATGGTTTCGTTGTTTTATCCCATTCCTCTCACTTTTCAAATAGTTAACTCGGAGCCCGAGGGTGTGAGCCATCCTGTTTTCTATGGCCGCCAAACTACCCCAGAGTGCGCAGTGCCTAGCTCGCTGCCAGTGAGGGGGGGGCGAGTATTGTTTTCATGACAGAGATCAATGGGTGGGTGAATGTGCTTTAATTCTGCAGGAGCTCCTCTCCCAGGCTAATAAATGCAAGCCTCCCTGCTGACTGGGCTGTCGTGCTGAGCCCAGCGGGGGTCAGCCTTTTTGTGTTTCTGTGCCCAAATTATGGAACCATCAATACGGTCCCTGGAACCAGTCAATAGAAGTCTGCTTTGTGGCCGAGGGAACACCAACTTCAAGGCTGATCAAAAAAAAAAAAAAGGAAAGGAAAGGAGGAAAATAAAACTCTGACACATTTACCAAATAAGATCAGGATCAGAACATAATATATACATACAAAATGTGGATAACTTGAAATACTTGTGCAATAGATATTGGGTATGTCTTGTCAAAGGGATGCGTCTGGCCAAACCTTTTATGTACATATTGCTAATTGCTTTGCAGCAGGAACAAGTTCATTGTGTCAGTGCATCTACTTTGAACATAGAGTTACTTTAGAATTCTTCAATTTGGGTACTGAAGGATCATAAGGGGAAAAGTTAGACTTGAATAAATGTTTCCTTTCAGAATTCTCTTAATTTTGTAGACATGCTAATTTGATAAATCCATACTCGAACATGGGTTAGCTTCTAAAGATCCTTGAAAAAAACATTTTTCAAGAAAATGTTACATTTCTATAGCCTGATCCAGGTGTGACACACTTTCTTTTGACAACATATAGGCTACGAAAACTGTTGTCATGCATGAGTGTGTATACAGACTGCCTCACTGGTGCTTGTAGCATCAAGTGAATTATTAAGTATCCAGCTTCAAAAAGCTTGTAAAACTCTGTCCTCCTCAAAACCCCAAACTTTTTTCCGCCGCTCTCCCGTTTTCTCTCCCTCTCTTATTTTTGTTGGCTTCTCCAACATCAAGTTGTCTGCGGATTTTCAAACGGGCTGAAAAATAAGAGTTTCCCCGGCTTGCAAGCACATTCAAAGGGCGCGTTCTTCAGATGTGCCACCTTGCAGCGTGGTGGTGGCTGTGCAGGAACAGGATCATTCAGATATGCTAATGGATCAGCGGGGTAGCTCCGAGCATGGCTTACCCCGCTTTAAGAGACAGCTGCCTTCTCCCTTTCTTTTCATGCCCTACTCTCAGCCTGCCTGCCTCTCTCTTTTCCGCTCTACATTGATGGCAGGTTTGAAATTTAATAAACATTACATTTCTACTAATTAGACAGATAGGGCAATTAGCTGGGTGCATGTAAATCCGAGATGTGAAATATGCCGGACAAAGAGGGTTCAGAGGATGAGTTTGGGCATTCGTTGAACGCAGCTGAGGTTAGAGTCGGCCCAGTGTAATGATATCATACTCAATGGGGAGAGCTGCGGATAATAGAGCCGGTGCCCACCGGCCCTCCCCGCGGTAAAGTGGCCCTCTGTGTCAAGCGCCTGTGTATAAGCTGTTGGCTCTGCCGCCGAGTCCCCAGTCCCACACTCTCCTGCGCTATCTATTATCTCCAGCCAGAGTCATGCTGCGCAGGAATCCTGGGTGATTGGGTTTCTTTCAGGGGCCTTATAGTCAGTCATAAATCGGAGGGGATCCTGCCCGGCCCCTCGCTCTCGCCCCTAACCCTGGCTCCAGCTGGCAGGGGACGATTGTTGGAGAGCCGAGGTCATTGCAGGGTCGCTCTCTGTGGCGCTTCTTTACTCCCCTCGCCTATTTTTTTTTGCCACCCCTCCCCTTCAAACCCCCCCCCCCCTCCCCTTTTTTTCTCTGTCTCCTGGCTAAGGTTGCTAGGGCTTGGTATTTGCTTTTTAAGACCATGTTGTAATTACAGAGGGGGCTCTACTCCCCTTGCCGCCTCTGGCTCCCTCTCCTCTTTTTTATTACTGCTGATTGGTGGAAGAATCCCCCCCCCCCTCTCCCCAACAGGCTTTTGTGCTTCCTGAACACACACAGAACTGATTCATTCACATCTACTAACCTTTACAAGAGTAGAAAAAGACCACGGTGGCCCCCTCGCACCAATCGGACAGCAACCGGAGCAGATGAGTCGGGAGTCACTTCTACGGAGAGGAGAGGGGAGCAGGATTGGCATCATTATGAGGAAAAAAATGGTCCCCGCCAAACTAACCTGAAAGACAGCGAGCGTCAGTGCTGAGCCCAGTGACATGTTTTGTTGATGCGGATCTACTTTTGTCTCACAATCTGAGGGGACAATTGTGATAACGAAACAAAAAAACTCTTCACTTGGTCAACACAACAGGTTGCCAAAGAAATGAGGCCACATTTCTTTGCTTTAAAGACCTTTGGCCACTTGGTTTTGGCAGGAAGTCTGTGCCTGCTGTTTTAGCGGCACTTCACCACAGAGAACATCAGACGCATCGCGGAAATGTCTTTTAGAAAGCACCACTGGGCCAACATCTGGGACACAAACCAAGATCAAAATGCGACCGCAAAAACAATACGACAATGAAAACAAACAATCATGCGCTTGGACAGTGAGGGGGAAGAGAAGTCGCCGCAAACTTAGGCACAGTTTGGCTAAGAAAGTCCTCACAAGGAGGCAGCCAGTCACTAAACGTTCTCTCGCTCTTGCTGGCTGCTTTTGTGTAGGGTACAAACAAATGGATAAAAACTCAAAGTTAAATACCCTAAAAAAGTCATTTACTATCCGCTGCTGCTGAAATGGTGCAGTGCTCACAGGACAGATGCCTGAGGTGCCCGAGGTTCCTGGCATGAATATACTTTCCTATAAGCATTAAAAGACAGTGAGGCACTAAATGATTATATTCACTTCACAAATCCTATAAAGTGAGTGAAGCATTTGATGCCATGCAGAGGCTTGTCTTTCCTCTAACACGATTCAAAGCCAACGGAGCCAAAATATCACAAAATTGTGTACAGTGTATAGGTGAAGAAGCATAACTTGTCTTTCATGTGTACGGAAAAGTGCCACAAACAAGGCATTGTTCCCTGTGAAATAGGATACAGGCTTGGAAGAGCCATTGTTCTATTTCAGTTTGCTTAAATCTCCTATGTTGCTCGCTGGCTCGCTGCTTCCACCGTTCTGACTTCTGACAAACAGCATCTGCAGCAGGGACGCCACTTCCTCCCACGAGGCAGATGGGAACCAACCCAGTGTAATCACTTCAAATAAACAGGATGCCATTATTGTTTGCCGTCGTCAATTGAAGTATTCAATGAGAATGTGATTAATCATTTCAACATTTTGACTTACTGGATGCCAATCAGGAGAGATGAAATGTTTGGCGAAGAAAAAATGGGTTCCATCCCGTATTACTGTGCAGAGGCCGGATTTATTCCTAGGACGGCTATACCGTTGCCGCTGACGCTCTTAACTAAAGTGTGCCGGAGAGAGAGCAGACACTGATTGAACAATGTAAAGGAGAATAGTAACACACCAGCGGTTGCATTATATTTATAGATTTCGATAACATGCAGTACATTTTCTCAACAATATCAGAAAAGAAACATGAGAATGGATGCAGTACACTCCCGTTATGAGAATGTGGGGATTTTGCTTCACTGAGAAAAACAGTTTACGTCCCTAATTCTACATTCGAGAATTGAGAACAATTCTGTTGTGGTCTGAATATTCCGCGTAAACACGTATGCGAAGTGAAATGATATAATAAACTGCATGGAACTGGAAATGTTATCTTCAAAACCTCCGAGCTAAAGCGATAATATCAAACATGAACACCTCACAATGGAGATATGTATATATATTATTATTTTATATATATATATATATATATATATATATATATATATATATATATATATATATAGTGCTATGCTGCACTCAGGGAATGACGGATATGGCAGATACGGCTAACGCGAGAGGGAGACGTAGAGGGACTACCGGTGAGGGTCCAGACAGAGACGGTCACGGTGGTGGACGCCTTCTTCTTCACAGCGACGGGTCAAAGATTGGTGGACATGGGTGTCACAGGGGGAGGTGTTGGC
This sequence comes from Apeltes quadracus, assembly GCA_021346845.1. Lineage (NCBI taxonomy): Eukaryota > Metazoa > Chordata > Actinopteri > Perciformes > Gasterosteidae > Apeltes > Apeltes quadracus. The sequence goes on along the minus strand of CM037929.1, from coordinate 12,370,554 downwards.
CACTGGAGGACAAGGGGGGGGGCCGGGGGGGGGGGGGGGGGGGGGGGGGGGGGGACACAAGGTTGTGTCCGCTCCCACAAGGCAAGGGGGGCGGTCCGGCCGGTGTCCCCTTTCGCCCGAACCTGTTTGAACTACGGTGGGCCGTCCGCTGTCACCCTGTTTAGGCAGCCGACACTCCGAACCCTGACTGTCAACACCGCCTGACACTCAAGGAGACACTTATTGCAGACTGAAGTTTTGTTTACCCTCCTTTTGGGGGAAATGAAAGAACAGTTCTTCTCAACACCTTCGGTGAGGCTTGAACCCGAATAATGATTGAATGCAAAGATGAAAAGGGTGGCTGTCCTGAGGTTTCCACTGATCTGGTCCTTATAGTAACACCTACTAGATGACATCAGAAAGGATTTATAAGTTAGTACCTGCTGCAAAGTTAGTATCTGCTGTTACAGAAGTTAGAAGTTGCAATGTGCACAAACGGAAAACGACACATTAGAATTGTAAAATACTGTCCATTATGCTGCAATATGAGCACTAATAGGAAGATATCAACCTCATAGGTGTTTATAAGTTATGTACGTGAATGGCTAGAGTGGGCTTTCCTTTAACCACAGGGTGAAAGGAAAAGAATAATCCAGATTTGTTTAAATAATGTGAAGCTACAGGGGAAGACATTTTTACTTAAATAGCACAAACCCACTACTGACTGGATTTTCATGAATATTTGTGGTGAGAAACTTTTTTTTTTTTTTAAATGAGATAACGATGACTTTAAAATGCAGGCGAGTACTGCTCTGAGCTATCGTCCATGAATGCTTTTACTAACGTGCTTAAGAGCTCAAACCTGACCTCAGTCTGTCACACCCGATCTGCTGCGGTCTTTTGTGCATTGAAACAACAGGCCGTCTTTGAACATTCATCGCACCTAAGTCACAGGCTTCTCATCAGAAAACGCCACCAATAAAACCGCTTTGCAAATCCCTCCACCGAAGCCTCCACGTCAACCACCTTTCTCGTGACGGGAGGCGGCCGCCGTCTCGCCTGACGAAGCGTAAACAGGAATAGGTGCGTGTGTGTGATGGATGGAGATGAAGGCATGTTGCTTTATGCTTTGTGTGCTGCGTCACAGTAGTAAAAACAGCCCTTCCCCAAAGTCCCTCATGCTTCGGAGATATAACTGAAGTGTATCAAAACAGGGCGTATGAGGCGTGGATGACAGCGGCGGCTTCTCCGGATGACAGCGTTGGATGTGTCGTGGATTCTCTATTCGATCACTCAGGAGACACCGATGTGAAATGGAACTCCCCTGGTATTAGGTTTGATATCAATATCTGGGACAGCTGCTGAACACCCAACATGGAGAAGTCAAACAGTCATTGCACTTGCTCCGAGTACAAGGGAGGAGAAGACGCGTCAACAACTGCCTATTTGACGGGTTTGAATCTGTGAAAACAAGATTTGTATCGCTGGCATTTGTTTAGTTGTCTGACGTTACTCACTACGTTTAGGTAGATATGAAGTTTATTAACAACAGCACTGAACAATTTAGACTGCAATTGTCGCCCCATCTAACACATTTGACCTTTATATAAGTTGCACGTTTCCAAGGGAATTCTTTCCTCAGAAATGGATCAAAAGCCTGATCACGCAGCAAAGTCTGTGATCTGGGAGGGAGACGAAACGACGGGTTATTTAGTGCTGTTTTGATATTAGAGCCTAAGGAATGCCTACAGATACAGTGAACCCTCTGTCTAAAGAGGAAGCTTCGTAGATGACGTAAGACCCCTCACAGCTATGAAACAATATCTGTAACAGTTTAAAACACATTTTCCTCAGCTTGATTCATGTTCCTTTCAGCCCGCCCAGGTGTTACACCGTCTAACCGAACGGTGAAGAGAGCATGAAAGAAGTGCAGATGCACTCTTGCATGAGACATAGAAAACAAAGAGTTCAAATTTTGTCAGTTGTGAGTGACTTTTGTTTTGATTTTTCCCACAACTTTTGCTGCACTGTTCTACTGAAGATAAATACTGATATGTAAGAGTGTGTAAAGATCCAACATGAGGAGAATTACATCAGGAAGAGAGAAATACTCTTGTTCTGCAGATACTGATTGTTCCTGCTTGTCTTCATACCTTCTCAGGTTTCACTTCAAGGCTTGTAAATCTTTCTCAGGAATTCAAAGCAGCACTGAATCCTGCCTTCACACCTTACACCTGTAAATTGTCTATAATTAAATTGATTTGAGCTCAAGATAACAAAGACCTTTTCTTTGCTGTTGTGTTATCATTGGATTGCTGTGCAGCACTGAGAATACTTGAGAAAACCTGTGCCTGATTCTTTGCCAGGCATGGATGAAGATAAAATAAAAACATAATTAAAATGTCTGAGAAAGATAGTCTTTAAAGGTCTTAAATCTAAATAAACTTTTGTGGGATAGCCTCCACATGTGGGTTCCTTAAAATAGAGTTCCCTGCACAGGATGAGAGGACAATGACAAAACTCTACACGTCGGCTTCTATCCACAGAATCACTGCTAATAACAGCACAAGAAAATGCCATTTGCTTTTCATGCCGCTCTCGTGCTTTCCATCAGACGTTGCCATTATTCTTCCATGGGTCTTAATACAGTGTGAAAACACGTTCGGACGGCAACGAAAAGTTACTCAAACCCTCTTAACCCGTTTATCTCTGTCCATCACGACAGTGTTTTTCTGTCCGTATCGACAGTCATTTCCTTTCTCCCTGCAGCAGCCTCAGGAGTCTCCAGTGCAGGCGCTGAGCGCAGCACAGCCAGCACAGTCCCACGGAGTGCAAGCAAAGGAGGAAATCAATAGAGAAAATATTGCTGCAGGCTCACACATTTTTATCTCGCTTTGAACGAGTCAGCTTTAATTTAGCTTTGATCTCAATTTGCTGCTTTTGGGATGGCTGGGCTGCACAGTGAACCAGGAGGAATTCTATCAAAAGACCCTTTTAAAAGAGGCCTTTATTTTGCCTGCGTGTAAGTGTTCATTACTGGGTTGCAAGAAATAAAGATACACGGAATCAAAACAACTAATACCACAGGACTGGTTCCCGTCTCATTGGCCGACAGTTTGCCGCACTTTATCTTTTCTAGTCAAGGGGGATTTGCGGCCAAGCAGAGCAAATGTTGGACAATGTTAGCGAGGGGGCCGCAATAAAGAGACCCTTAGTGTTGCTGTCAGTGTTGTTTTGGGATAACAGGTTTGACATGACGCACAGCTGCCGGCGTTCTCACTGCTGCGCCGCGCCGCTCTTCTCCCTCCACACATCATTAGAGGTGACACATCAAAGGCCTGGCGATAATATGGCCTCACCTAAGGTCTGCTAAAGGTGTCTGCCCTTCCCTCATCCCTTTTCCAAACCGGTGCATTCTTAGGAGCGAGTTGTTTGGGAATTTGTTTCTCTTTTATAAAGCAGAGACAAAAGGGGAGGATAAATGACCGGGCAGAGAAAAGACCAAGCGCCTTGCTGGGGAGAAAAGGAAGGGTCTAATCTAATTTGGTCAGATGAGGATGTGTGTGTTAGTGAGTGTGTAGGTGTGTGCGTGCGTGCGTGCGTGCGTGCGTGCGTGCGTGCGTGTGTGCGTGTGTGTGTGTGTGTGTGTGTGCAAACAGGCATGTCTGCAACGCACAGTGTGGGGGGACTGTGGGAATGGGACAGGAGGGCTGCGCCGTTGAATGGAGCCTCCAGAGCCAGAAGCAGTGGGGAGTCTCCCCAGACGCGCTGAGTCCGGGCCGGGCCACTCAAAGAGGGATTAGACCAGGGAAGGCCTTCCTGATTAGCTATTCACACTCAAGTGCCCCCACGAGGACCTCGGGTAATAGTATTGCCATCAGTGTCCTCCACCAATGAAGGCAATAAAAAAAAAGGTTTTCACCTTTTTTGACTCTTTTTCTCCTCCTCCATCATTTATGACGTCTGCTATTCACTCTCGTGGTTTAAAGAGCCTCGCAGAACTTTGCAATTGTCTCTGATGTGCCCGATTTGGCTTTTTAAAACAAAAAAAAAAGCATTTTACCCGCAGTTGACTGTAACTGTTTTGGTTCATTGCTTCATCTCAAGTTGCTGAACTCACAAGTCCTCCTCCTCCCCCTTCTCCTACTCCTCCTCCTCCTCCACTACCAACCGCCACGTCTTCCTCCCCTCCTCTTCTCTTCGCTATTGAACGACCCCCACATGAAAGAGCATGATGTAAGAACACGCCGCTAAACTAATATTGCTGTTTCAAATAAAAACTCAACCCAGATGTTCATAACAAACTAAATTCATTAGAACACTGTGTATTGCAGATAAAGGTCCACCGTGCCTGTAATTGTACTAATCTACTCTATAAACACTTGAAAGGTTTGAATGACGCAGTGACTTCCTCTTATCAACCACATTACACAACGGTGGGGGTCACGGGGTTAACCTTCCACAGAAAGGACCCTGCCCATGATAGCAGCGTAGAAACAAAGCATTTTGGTGGCGCAAAGTGAAAAGAAGCGTGAAACAAATTACCCCCCATTACTACGTTATTTTATTGAGCTATTTTAAACCAGATGAGCAAAGAATACTGCCGGCTTTGATGTTGACAGAGCTCTTCAATAATTAATTGCTTGATTAATATGCGTTTCCTCAAAACATCTGACCCTTTACTAAAACTGGCGGCTCAAGCATTTCAAACGGGAAGTAAACGCACCATTCTGCGATATAAAAACAGATATCTTTGCCTGTAGTTGCAAAAACATTTTTTTTTAAACTGGGATAAGAAAGATTTATGCTCTGATCTTTGTGTATTATTCAACTTATTTCACCTCAAGGTTTTTTACTGTCCAACTTCAGATGCTGTCTTTCATCTTTTCTTGTTTTTTTGGCACCATCGTGTCCATAAACTGTTCAGCGGCAATAAGAGAAAAACAGATTATGTTAATAAATAGGATCATCCTGAGCTAAAATCAGGAGGGCAAACAGGATCCTTGGACAATGTGCAGGGCATGCGGACAAATAGTCTCACCTCCAACTGAGTGTGTTGTTTCTTCTTATTGTGCCCCCGTGAAAGAGAAGAGGAGGGCCTTGGATAAGAAGATTATAGCCCTACCCAACCCGTACGTTTAATCAACATGCCCTTTCAATGCCGACAACAATGCCAAACATGTCTGAAACGTCCCTCGTCTCTCTCTCATGGCATACCTCACATGTTGGAACAGCCTGCGAGTCGTCTAACCACAGCAATTAGAAGAAAATACCAGGGAAACTCTAACAGATACAGAGTTGGTGTAGGCGGATCATGTTTCCCCATCAACGAAAGTCAATTTTCACAAATGTCGCCGCCACAGCCGTGCGTTTGATTGCGATCTAATTTCCGGCTACGCAAACAAAAACGTATTAGCTTCAACTTCAATTTTTTACTGATCAGAATCCCCTAAAAGAACCTGAAGGAGCTTTGCCTCCTCGCCCTTCATTTCTTTCATCCCATGGTTAAATATGTAAATAAAATGTCTAAAGTCATTCTTCAAAGGGGAACAAAAGAAAAAAAAAGAGGGGCTGAGGGAAAAGACAGCCATAAAATTCCTCCGATTCTCCATAACATTAGCCAGAGGGGGGCCAGCTTCCAGCCAGAGCCGAGCAGCAGGGGAGCGGGCTGGCTCCATAGAATCACACACATCGCAAATCCCACACACAAAAAATAAAATATCTTTTCAGCTTCAGCCATCAAAGCCCCCCCGCACACCCTCCCGCCCCCCTTCCTTCACTTTATTAGTTACAGAATTATCTCACATTGGCTGATTTCTCAGAGATGGAGCTGTGCTGCTTTTCTTCGTCGCACTGTTCTGGTTGCAAAGATGAGATGAAGTCGCTGTGTATAAGGGAAAGTGTGTGTGTGTGTGTGTGTGTGTGTGTGTGTGTGTGTGTGTGTGTGTGTGTGTGTGTGTCTTATGGACTTGTGTGAGTAGGAATGAGCTAGGAAAGGGGGCCGTATATAAAACCGGGGGTGGTAGACGGGGGGGAATCATAAAAGGGACAATAGCTTCTGAGGCTACGGATGCTAAAGACTGAACAGTCCCGAATCCTCCTCTTTTCTTCTCATTTTCAAAGAGATATCATCATGACCCAAACAATCAAGAAAGAGTGGGAGGCAAGACGAACGACAGGAGCGGGGAGTACAGAACAAAGGCGAAGAATTACAACAAACCAGTAGACGGTGTCTTCTTATTAAACTGTGTGACAGTATTATGTTGTCAGCTTCATTACACCAAAGGCAGCGATAATAAGGGCAGATATTAGCTTTAAAACGTGCCAGACGGAGTTTCCCGAAAGCCGGTTGATCCGTAAGTGGAGATCAGAATTGACTCCGGGGGAACGCGCCGGTAACACATTATTTGTCTTCACATTGAAGCTCATCTCTTTTTGCTCTACTTCTAGACATCAGTCACGATAAAGGCCAGGTGGACAGAGCATGTCAGCCGCTGCCCTTTTCTGTGTAAATAAATATATAGAGTGTCTCTCGTCTTTTTCGAAGAAGGAAAACAATCGGCACGCCATTATGAATTTACCTGCAAACTCATTTTAATCCAACACAAAGTAATGCCAGGTTGAAACAATAGAATCTGGGAGGAAAGCAAACTAGACATCGATTTCGAAATTCGAAGGCACCAGCAAACGTCGTTTCGAAAATCAAGTGGGAGATGTTTCGACAAAAGCCCTTGAATACGGTAACAGCTGGATGAGTGGAATCTGAGCAACACATGTGCTGCATAGGAGGAGGGCATTGTGTTCATAAGTGTATTCATACCCTATATTTATGCCCCCTTCTGCTCCACACACTGAGCGGCAACAGCTGAAATGCCACCACTAAGATACGCTGTGCTTAAACCATTTAGGCATGCTGGTGCCACGTTTCTCATCTCGCCCGGACACATTTCTGAAATACTTCTAAAAGCACTTCTAAAAAAAAATATGTAACTCCTGCGTACTTGTGATATCAGCATGACATCCCTGATGACGAACAGGCTTGAGAGTAAATCTTCGCATCACAAACTCTTCACGAGGTAATGTGAGCGAGGCCTCGTGTCGAGCCGCTCAGCTGTACGCACGTGCAAACAGTGTGCAGTATCACGACACGCACGAAATAACCACGTCTCTGGTGCTGCCGTGTCTTATGCAGGACGGCCCTCTAGGAGCCAATAAAAGCCCATTCATCCATTCATTTTGTAAACCACTTATCCCGTTCAGGGTCAGAAGGGTGCCGGAGCCGATTCCATGCTGGAGACGGGATCCTTGCGTGTTAGGACTCATCGCTTGGGCATTGTGACAGGAAAGTGGATCAATGTGCAATCAAAACAAATGAAAATAGAGAAAGGTTTTTATGGGGGAAGCTGACGTGACTGCGCGCTAGCCGCAGCTCGTTATCCTTCCTTTCCTCGGCCTGTGAAACACAGTTGGCCACAGTGCCTCACGAGTGTCATTGAGTAATTCGTTTGATTTTTATTCCTGCGATGTACGACAACGTTTGATCACGATGTGGTCAATCACAAAAAATAACATTCTCCTCAGTACAGTCCCACCAAGACTTTGAACTAAATATTGAAAAATGTGAAGAAGGATAACAGGAAACAAATTCACTGTTTGACTGAGAATCTCCTATTATTGCACCTATGATTTATTAGGTGCATTAAACTGTCCATAATTTGAAAAGAAATATATAAATACTTGTGGATTTGTGATATTATATATATATATATTCAAAATGAAAAGACAGTCTGGATTGTTGTGACCATTCATTCATGGCTCCATGTGTCATACAATGGTTAAAATGTAGTCCACATCTAGTGAGAATACAGACATCATGAGGGAGAGGCAAATCAGCGTCTGCATTATTAATGCAAGCTTGTTTAGGCCTCACAACAGAACAATTTCAACACTTCATGATTCACAAAATAAACCTCATCATTTGTTCGCTGGAAAAGACAGTCATTAGAAAAGACAGGATATGGCTGGAAAGAGTTTGTTCTGCTCCGTGAATGTTGACAATATACCGACTGACAAACACTTAACATAATACAGCTATTGTTTTAAACTCTTCACATCAATGGGCTTCTTGTTGTTGGTGTGTGTGTGAATATTGTTTGGAAAATCACCTTGACGATGATGAAGTTTTAAGAGATAACCCAGAGGGTCTGCTATCTCATTTGTGTAAATTACATGAAATATATCATTATTTAATTGGCAACCCCACCTTTAAAAGATAACTCGTGCATTTATTCCAAATTTGTTTTCATTTCTTATTATTTTGATGATACTAAAGACTCTGCTTTGATCGTCCAGTTGGAATTTGAAATCCCTGTGGGGAATTAATTAATTTCCAACAAGTTATGGAAAGTAAATAGCTTTATTTACTCAGATGCTGTACATGCATGCATATTTCTTTCTTTTACTTTCTAGATTCTTTTATTATTTAAGAAGTGTAATTGACCAATCAGCGTGAGGTAAAATCCCAAATGAAAAACGTTGATATCGCGTCACAGAAGAATGATGAGGGGCGAATATGTTTGACACTTTGGGACTCTCATAAAAAGCAACGTAAGCTTTTTCAGCACAAACGAATAGAGAAAAGAAGCACAGAAGTTTCCTCCGAGCTTTTTCAACCAACAACAACAACAACAAAAACTGTTACGCACGATTTGAAAGTAATCCGCGTGTCAGTGTCATCTTTCATATGCAAAGTGGCCATGGTCTCTCCTGAAGGCGGATCTCTTGGCAGGTTACAGCGGGACGGGAGGCTCCGACCAGCTCACACGAGCTCTGCCTCCCGACGCAGCAACTCCTGCCTCCCTGCCGGAGGAGCCAGGCGCCTGCCTTATTATTATTATTATTAATAATAATATTAATAATACTATTATACCTATTCCACCACCTCGAGGATTTGTATCTCTCTCCTAGCGCGGACGGCTTCGTTGTTCCCGGCGCACGAAGGACCAGAAAGGGGGAAGAGGGGGATTATTTGTGTTGCTTTTCCCCCCTCAAGTTGTCGCGCGATGACCTGACCTCGCCGCGGCGCCTCGCGCGGGTTCAACGCTTCGGTGGAAAGTGACGTGATGCGTGAGGACGGAGGAGCGGAGACAAGTGAGAAATAAAACCGGAGGCACGTTTACCGGTTACTTTTTTTTTTTTTTTTTGCGCATCGAACAAGTCGCTGCGACGCTTTTTAAAAAAATAAAAAATAAAAGCATGGACCTGAACGCACGCGGACTGCAGCGAGAACACGTCCCACGCGGGGATTTACGGCGGGTTCTAAACTCCACGAATCCGACACGAGGAAATGTCTCGCAGCGGGTAGTTCACCAAGTTGTTCTGTCTGACCCTTAAACCAACCTTTTTTTTGATGAAATGAACTTGTGCGCTGTGTCACACTTGTGAAAGAACCGTTGGCCTGTTCATTTTGTTTTTGTATTTTTAATCAAGATAGGGAGAATGCGTCCAACTGTCAAACCCAGCTTCCTCTGTGTGCTACTGCTGCTTTGGGGCGCTAGTGGGGGTTCGGCCATTAGCTCAATGGACCCAGACTGGTCCGGAGAGGGGAGGTGTCAGCACATCAGCATCCCCCAGTGCAAAGACATCGGCTACAACATGACCCGCATGCCGAATCTCATGGGCCACGATGACCAAAAGGAGGCGGCGATAAAGCTGCAGGAGTTCGCGACGCTGATACAGTTTGGTTGCCACGGTCATCTCAAATTCTTCCTGTGCTCGCTGTACGCTCCCATGTGCACGGAGCAGGTTTCAAACCCCATCCCGGCCTGCAGGGTCATGTGTGAGCAGGTGAAGCTGAAATGCTCGCCCATCTTGGAACAATTTAACTTTCCCTGGCCCGACTCTCTGGATTGCTCCCGGCTGCCCACCAAGAACGACCCGAACAACCTCTGCATGGAGGCCCCCAACAACGGCTCCGACGAGCCTCCCCGAGTCTCCCACACGCCGCCTCCAGATTTCCGGCCGCAGCGGCCCCTGGGCGGGCAGGGCCTGCACCTCAAGGACGGCGGCAGCAAGCGGACCTGCAGCAACCCTGGCAAGTTCCACTTTGTGGAGAAGAGCGAGTCCTGCGCCCCCAAATGCTACCCCAAAGTGGACGTCTACTGGAGTCAGGGAGACAAGCGGTTCTCCCTGGTGTGGATAGCCATCTGGTCCGTCCTGTGCTTCGTCTCCAGCGCCTTCACCGTGCTCACTTTCCTCATAGACCCCCAGCGATTCAAATACCCAGAGAGGCCGATCATCTTCCTCTCGATGTCCTACTGTGTTTACTCCGTGGGCTACCTCATCAGACTGTTTGTGGGGGCCGACAGAATAGCCTGTGACAGAGACTCGGGGGTGCAGTATATAATCCAGGAGGGCCTGGAGAGCACCGGCTGCACCATTGTCTTTCTCATCCTGTATTATTTTGGCATGGCCAGCTCCCTCTGGTGGGTTATCCTGACCCTCACATGGTTCCTGGCTGCAGGGAAGAAGTGGGGCCACGAGGCTATCGAGGCCAACAGCAGCTACTTCCACCTGGCGGCTTGGGCCATCCCGGCCGTGAAGACCATTACGATCCTGGTGATGAGGAAGGTGGCGGGAGATGAGCTGACGGGCGTCTGCTACGTGGGCAGCATGGACGTCAAAGCTCTCACGGGCTTCGTGCTCATTCCCCTCTCCTGCTACCTCATTATCGGCACTTCGTTCCTGCTCTCCGGCTTCGTGGCCCTCTTCCACATCCGTAAGGTCATGAAAACGGAGGGAGAGAACACGGACAAGCTCGAGAAGTTGATGGTTCGCATCGGGGTCTTCTCCGTGCTCTACACCGTTCCGGCCACCTGCGTCATCGGCTGCTATTTCTACGAGAGGCTGAACATGGACTACTGGCGCGTTGTGGCGGCGGAGCAGAAGTGCATGGACGGCGGCGGGCCGGAGTCCGAGGCGTGCGCCATGAAGGCCTCCATCCCGGCGGTTGAGATCTTCATGGTGAAGATCTTCATGCTGCTGGTGGTGGGCATCACGAGCGGCATGTGGATCTGGACCTCAAAGACTCTGCAGTCGTGGCAAAACGTGTTCAGCAGGAAGCTGAAGAAGAGGACGAGGGGGAAGGCGGCCAGCGTGTTTACCAGCAGCGGGCCTTACATCAAACCTCACCCGTCTCTCAAAGGGCACAGTACTAAGTATGAACCCACACGGCCCCCTCCGACGTGCGTATAGGCTGACTCTCTCTGTACGAACCCCAAAAATACATGGAAAGCCCTTACCCAAATGAGACTTTGTAATCAGAGGGCCGTCAAGAGAATCAAGGGTCAGGTTTTGTTCATGAAAACCACATTGAAGATAACGCAATGTTTTTCCGTGCATGTCTTCAGCCACCTCATGCAACAAAATCTGCCTTTGTTTGAAGAAAAAAAGATGTGCTACTCCTAGATTTACTTATCCCTCTGAGGAAAATATCTCACTGTTTAAGACAAAAAAAGAGTGGAATGAACCATTTAGATAGTGCTGTGGGGTAACTTAAATAATGTGCAATAGTTGTTTTCCTTAAGAACTGTTATTGACAGGTTACAGACAATAAAAAGGACCCCAGAGACGATGGAGGCAGACGGTCAAAGGTAGAGTGTTTGTGTATGTTGGCTTTTTAATGGAAATCAAGGCAGTGACATGTTTTAACTGGAGTGAGAGCAGCTTTTGAAAAGAGCTCAAGGCCTTCTAGATTGCCCATTTTCTGTGAGGCAAATCCATGCCATAAATTAATCACACTCGCGATTGAAAAGTTGAGTTTTCCCTTCTTCTTTTTTTTTCTTGGCGGTTTTATAGCACAAGGAAACATTTGTATATATTTCTAAAAAAAAATTATATAGAGAAAATAATAAAACGTTCTAGTTTTAAATGTTTGATAAGCCTAACTGTTGTGTTGCAGCTGCGTTGTTATTCCGTCTCCTGTGAGTCTTTCATATGACCGGATCAAGCTTGTGTTTGTTTTTTGATTTAGTCATTTTTTTTTTTTTACTGCAGCAGGACTTCTTTTTGCCTGACACTGTTCAGTTGGGAGGAGTCGTTTAAAGAAAATCTAAATCATTAATTTGTATATGGGATATGAGATAAGCCGGAGTTGGGTTTTAAGAGACTGAAGGAGAATGGTTAACATGGCGAAAAGAGACCTTTTTATTACAGTATTAACTGATTGTTATTATTGGTTGTATGACCAGTTAGGCTCAGATCATAAATGTTGTAGATACATAGAAAACATAAAAGCCTTTTTAAATGTAAAAAAAAAAATGTAAAAATGTTTTAGATGTTGGTTCTAAAGTGCACACACACAGAAAGCGTTAAAAGCTTTCTGGTGTTCGTAATAATAAAAGGGAACAATGGGACATAAATGTTTGTCCTCCGGGTTGCAGCATCAAAAAAAAAAAGGAAATGGTCCATGGTGTTTCATTTTCAAAAATATCACTTATTACTTTAGTAATTTAATTAGTTCATTGTTAACATAGAATCACACTTTATTTACAGATTTTGCATAGGGGCTTTTGTAATTACAATTTGATGATGAAATTATCTTTGGAACAGTGTGATGCAGTATTACATTTACCGGATAAATTAACATTTCAGCCGATATTCATACAGATAAAACGGGTGTCATCAAAACGTCCAATTGCAAAGCTTAACATGAAGGTTTTTGATAACCGGCTATATTGACCTACCTGCTATTTTTGTAAATATAATTTATATTGTTAATGTTGGATGCATGCTTATATATAACCTTGTATAGTGAATATACCTCTATATTTTAGTCTCATCCTTTCTGCCTCTTTTCTCTTTCTCGCTGTGTTACATTCGTCAGTGAAGGGGTTATACAATAATCCAGCTCTCATTCAGGACGGGATTAGACCGTTTGAAGGGTTGCAGAATGCTGCCAACCCGAAAAACTGAATATCTGTCATCTCCTCTCTTCTTATCAGCGAGGCGTAGTGGCATTTCTATGGACACATCTGGCCTCGGTTTGAAGTAGTCCCGTATTAACTGAAGTGGCTTTCTGAAGCATGAACCAACCGAATGCATTGTGTTGTGTCCTGAGGTGTTTGGTTTTAAACGACCCTTAATCTGTCAACATTTTAAAGCTACATGCTCTGAGTCCCAAGTGTAGTCTTGACTCAAAGCAGCAGCACTTGTTTTTGACCTGACAGTGGTGTCCGCGCAGCGGGAGAACACAGCATCTGGGGTTGGCTTAAGACGGAACCACAGATGCATGACGTTGTGCTTTTAAAAAACATTTGTAAAAAAAAACAAAAAAAAAATCGTAGTTTTCAGGTTTCCATGACCTTACCTTTGTCTGCCTCACTTTCAAATGATTTTTTTTATGGAGAGTTTAAAAAAGAGTCCTCTCCGGTTTGATAAAGTTTCAGAAGTGTGGTAATGCTTTATCCCAGAGGGCATTCAAGTTCCAGCGTCAACCCAACCCGTTTTAACAGTCAAAAGCACATGACTCACCACCTCTATGTGGCTGAATCAAAGTCCGCCACTGTCTATTGATACTGTGAGTTCTGAAAAAAAGGTGTGAGTGCTTCTGAGGGCTTCAACGCAGGCCACCTGGATAACAGCCCCCGAGGTGTCTGAGAAGGCTGTAAATATAAATGACAGTTACCACCCCCCTCCGGGGCTTCTTCAGCCAAGCAGGCTTCACTTCTCTTATTCCCCTCTTTTCAAAGGAAGAAAAATCCTGCTCAGAGCGAGGGCAAAGGATTGCCGGCAAAGACAGCTCTTTCTAGTTTTCTTTCGGGGCGACGTGGAGGGTTTCAATTGTTTGTATTTCGGGATTTAGGCCTTTTACGTTTTAAGTGTAGATCGTGTAGCATATCACCGTTTTTCAAGCCAGGAGAATCTCTCAGTTGAATCAAACATCTTTTACTTGCAGCTGGTGATCATTAAAACATTTTTCCGAAGTTTTACTTGACAAAGCGGGGAATCCCGCTACACCCATGTGACTAAGGCCGATGAATCGCAAATATCCAAACTCCGCCAGGGCGAATGCTGTCACGCCGCACGCTTCCACTTCCTGTCAGATGGCGAGGGTTTAGGACTCGTGGTTAAAAAAGAGGCTTTCGCTTGTGATCGGTGTGGTTGAAACAAAACACAACAATACCTTTGATGAATAATTGATCTAATTTAAACTGACTTTTAAACTGACTCATTTTTTCACAATCTTTAATTGACCTGATCTGAAGTGTCTTTGAGGAACCGGGCATTATTACAAGCATCACGGTGAAATTACTCCTCCGCGTGTCAAAGGATTTCTTTAGTTCAGAGGGAAAGTGGTGAGGGAACATTTCCAGACAAAGCCACAGAACAATGCGGTACATCAATACCTGACTTCCCTTTATCTATGCCATCTTAATGTCGGCGAGACGGTGTTGTTTTGGAACCAGTGCACTGAAACATCGACATAGTTCCATGACACGGTGACATAAATCAAATTTGGGCTCCTCTTTGATCTGGCTTTGTGGAGACGCCCCATGTCCTCATCCTCAGCTGCTCCAGCAGCACCTGTTTACTAGTTCAGACCTGTCTGCTTGGAGAGCAGCGCTTAGCCTCTCAATGTCACAGACTCATACGTGACGCACACACACACACAACACACAAAGGAATTTGGCTGGGGCCCATGGGTGGGTTCCTTCCAACATGTATGCTCCTAAATGCACCAGACCCTTACTCGTGCTCCTTCTTTCGCTCACTAGACAGCTGCCGCAAATGTAAATCCGTCACCTTTTTAGGCGAGTTCTGCCTCCTTTGGTTGAACCAGAGAAGAAAGATGCATCGTGACAAATAACAACTGTTTCCCTGCCAAAGAAGTGACTTGGAGGAAGAGTGTAATCGAAGGAAGAGAAAGATCTGCAAGTGTCGCAGTACAAAGTGTTATCAGAGAATGCAGTGAAAGCCTTTTCCCAGGATCAAGGGTGAAGCGGGTGTGGGTGGGCTTCATGTTCTGAACTCATCTATTTCAAATAATCTAGGGCAACACAGGAGTGCAGTAAATGCCCAATCTGCAGTAACGAGCCATGCAAACTACTCACAGGCAAACACACCTCAGTAGGCCGCTGAGGCTGTTGATCACAGCCACTGCTGAAGGTGAGAGTAATTACATAAAAACCTGGCAACAATTAGTTCTCTCCCTGCAAGGCGGGGGCAGGGCACCTTTTTCAAATGCATAATGAAGCGCCTCGCAGGCCCTCTGCTGATCAAACAAGTGTTTGATAGTGGCTTTGGTTTGAAAGAGGACTGAATATGTTTATTTGCATGTGGAGAAGAGAGTGACTTTGAGGTGCAGATCAGGCAGATTAGTGTTAACTGACAGAGACCTGTGCAAACAGACACTCCCCCTGCATGCGAGCAGGGCATCGGCGCACTTCCTCAGAGGACGAGCGCGGCTGAATGCAACATCAGACAGACAAGAGCCGGGCAACTCCTTCCACTTTTCAGACGTCGTTCTTTGTACGCCAGCCTCCTCCCCTAAGCCTGACTGATAGATTTTGGCTTGTGAGGTTGGATGCATGTGAAAGCATGCACAGCGAAAGCTGGGAAACTAAAAAGGAGAGAGAGAGAGAGAGAGAGAGAGAGAGAGAGAGAGAGAGAGAGAGAGAGAGAGAGAGAGAAGAAAAATATAATAATTGGTGGTTGTTCTTCAGAGAGCTGCTGTAAGTCGAAATGCTGTGCATGTACACTTTGGAACATATGAACATGGCAGAGCACAAAGTAAAGATTCAAATAGTTCAGTCTCACTGTGGACTCACCCGACAAATCGAGAAAAATTTAAATTACACATTAACATTCAAATTTTGAACATAAACTACTTAGGGGTATACTGTATATACTGTCAATGGTTTCATTGTGGGATCATTAATACTGCAGTTTGAGAGTTTACAAGAGTATTTGGACAGTATTTAATATTTGAATGCGTGGTCGCTGTAGTAGCTGCGCACCGCTGAAAATCCCAAATAGTAGATTGTGTGTATTCATACAGTGTATTCAGTGTATATATACAGTGTATCATACAGTGTATTCTGCCAGCAGGGCCAGATATTTACTCCAAGTTCACGTGACAGCTGATTGTCAGGTTTCCTTTCATGTCTCTCCCCCCCACCCCCCTCAGTGTGCCATCTTTCTTTGTTAAATTTGCTGAGAGTGTCTTTGAACCACAGGCATTTTCTCTCCCAGCGGTGCTGGTGAGCCCTGCCAGATCCATCATCATCCCTCTGCCTCTGCCTCTCCCTCTATGGCTGCCATACTGTCTGTACACTCACACACTCAAAGAGATATAGACACACGTAGACAGTCCCCTGCTGCGCTCGCTCGCTGCACTCCGCCATCGGTCCCCTCGGTGCCTTTCGCAACGTCTTTGAAAAACGTCAATAACATTACGTGCGTTATGCACCGGACCCAAATGTACACAACGCACTCAATCACACGTGCGGTTGCGCGTCTCCACTCACGCAATTATGCTGCTGTTTTTAAGAATGATCACAGCTCTGCGCAGTGTGGATTAGGACGGCGACCGATTAGAGTCTGCTGTTGAATCGCCACGGCGAGAGCCTTGCTTCAAGCTGACACCAGGCTGCTCCCGTCCTTCTTACCCCACCTTTGCCTTCTCCGTCACGTCGCAGCACAAGGCTTCTCTCGCAGACTGGTGTCAAATATTGCTTATCCATCGTGATGGTGGAAAACATCACATTTAATTATCATGTCTTAAATTAACAGGGTCATTATTGAGTTACCTACCTACATAAGTATTTAATTAGTCAGCGACTGTAACGCAGGCTTAGACCATCAACGCTGACAAATTATTTGAAGCAACTAAATACTAAATACTATTTTTTAAGACCGGAATTGGACATTTTCTCAAATCCGACCTGATGATCTCTCAGACCAAACTGGTGCTAACGCGGTACACTAGTTGAAAATCAATGGTAGAATGTTTTACTTAATCAAACGTGCTATGGTCCACCACTGAGAAAAATACAGAGAAGCCGTACTGCAGATCTTGATTCTCATAAAACAAAACAGCTTGTTTGGATTTTTACCACCACAATTTTTTTTGGTATGGCAAAAATGTAAGCAGAGTTCTTCTTTTTCTTCCCAGGAATGAAGTTAATAGCATTGGGCAGGCACAACACACAATACAACTGCAATGGTTTCCTGGAACGCTGGTCCGACACAATGTCCCAGTTTGCTCCATGATTGCTTTATGCTGTGACAGGACTGAAAGCAATTTGGAGTAAGTATGATGACAACTTTTTTTCTTTTTTATCGACTCTATTTGATTGCAGTGCACATGTTCCTTTGAGTAATTAAGCTGCAGCATGCCAAAAGGTTTCCTGCACATTGGTGGTGGACTCGATTGTCAGGTCTCGATAATAGTAATGGGAACGATGGCAGCAGGGGCTAATCTACGCGCAGAAGAGGTCAGGACTCGCTTATCTGGCCCAAGTGGAAAATAACGGCCCACTTAAGGGGCCAATCTCTGGTTACAGTTTAGCAACGAGATTTTGATGTGAGCCTTTGGACAGCTCAAGGTTTGTTTATAGCCTTTAACGCTTGAATAAAATGCACTTGTATTTTTTACTCAAGACGGGTTTTGAAAGATTAACTTCATTCTACGTGTCAAAGTCTTCCTGAACAGATGTTAGCATTGTATTTGAGGAGAAGGGAAGCCAAAGCCAAACGGATGTCATTGCACAAAAGCATGCAGACGTTGTGTCCACATATTTATTCCGCAACACCTGCATAGTGTGCTTATTGATGTCAACAGTGTATCACTGCAAGAATGGTTAACATGGAAATGCAAAACTCAATATAGCTCCCCGTTTGATCGTTGCCTCGGGTCACGAACCAACAAGGTTCACATAACAACATGGAGATAAGCCTCTGTTCTCCTGCACTTCAAAAGGAGAGAAAGGAGCAGTGCTGATGTGTTCTTTTTGGAAACGCATGATGCGGTTTCAGTCAGGTATTGAATTGATGGGTGGTGCAGCTGTAGGAGGTGGCTCCTCTGTTTGCAAATACGGTCTAATTGTATGAAAGTATAATACGACAATATTATCCTAGCATTGTTAACATGAACTTGTAGTCACAATCTTCAGTTCAGGCTTTTTCATCACAGCCAGATGTTCATTTAGTAAATTCGGATCCCATTTAGAGTCAAATAGGTGATAGAGGAGGCGATGATCTAGGGCGTGGTTACATTGTGACGGACAGGCAGAACCACTATGGCATGTTTGTGTTCTTGTCTTTCAACTTCCAAAATGCCAAACTCAATGCTTTAAACTGAAGCATCACTCCACAGACCAAGGGATGAGGTTTCAGGGGATTCGGCATGTTTATTTCAATTGTTTATCCAGTACTTTAATCCGAACATTTGAAATGTGTACCTTTACCCGTCTTATCCAACTATTCAAACCACGTGACCTATATATTTGCATTCAATCTCAATGGCAACATAAAAGTGTTACAAGGTCCAGCAAAGTGGGCGAAGAGGTTTGTCCAGCCAACCTCTGCTAACGAGTTTAGTTGTTGTCATTATGCACTCTATATTAGAACCACATTTTTTCATTAAATCTTTATTCTCCGCTGATTTTCGCATTCATGATTTCCACGTACCCCCCCTCCCTGGCAGCTGGTTGGGAATCACTGCTCGAGCAGACAAAAACTAAGTGGGCTGACTTTAATCAGGAATGCATGTGCAGTGTTTAAGGGCTGTTTAACCCTGTGGAATCAGTCGGCAAGAGGCTGCAAGCAGGTCAGGAGAGGTGAAAGAGGACAGCGAGAGCTTTTTATGTGAGTCGGACACTTTTGAGGACGATGGCAAGGGGCACTGAGTCAGTTCATTGATATTCAGGGATTTGACCCGTTGACAACAGGGATGTCACTGAGGTTAAGACAGCCGTGCCTCTCTGTATTGTGCCCGGCCGAAAAGCTAGAACCCCCCCCCCCACCCCATCCCCCCTCGCACCCTACTGCACGGTTGTCATGGTGAGCAAATCAGTCCGGCAGCACTATGTCCCACTCATGTGGGCACATTCTCTCTTTCTTCCTCTTTTTCTCTTTCTCTGATGTTCTAGCATGCTGCTTCATTGAGGGGGCTGCTGCAAAAAGAGAGCTTTCTGTCTGCCGACAATGCCTGGTGTGTCATGGACATCCCCATGCATATGCAGGGCAAAGAAGAGCAGGCTCTGTGAATCCAAGGGCTTCCCTTCCCAGAAAAACATGACAAAAGATATGTGTTTCCTCTCTGGTTTTTTTTTTTATATACATGTAGTCAAGTCAGGTGGCAAATCCACACTTCAGGTCAGCAGGTAACCAGCTATTTTATTTCATCCCACAGCTGGAATGAAGGAGAGTTGCTCCAGTTACAAGTGAGCTGGGTTGATTAATTAATCAATATTAATCAGTATCAATTAATACTCCGAACAACTTTTCCGTTCTTGTATTTAAGATAAAATGAAATGAGAGTAAAGTTCAGTGATGGGAGCAAAAATCCAGCAATAGAAAAAAATGGAATTTCCTTAAAAAAGGGAAAAAAATCGAATGGAGAGTAGCGCTGCTGTATTCAGTTGTCACGTGATGTTCCTAGATTGTTAAGGGGATCCGGTTGAAGGGAAAATTACAGCTGAGTTCCCTATAGAGATGGTAGCACGCGCTCTCAGGTGAGTGCTTTATCCTCTCTGAACCTGACGGCTGCTGTGGTTAGCTCTGTAATCACAGAGGTTATAAATCACAGAGCACTAAGTTGGAGAGAGGTAGAGTGAGAAAGTAAAGAGAGAGGGACAACGCCAGCCTCAGGGCCACAACAGGCCCTGAACCTCAAAACAAACGCCCGCTCTTCAATATGCTTTAGATTCTATTCTATGTGTTGCATCATGTTAATGCCAAACCGACCATTATGGTTTGGTTCGGTTTATGAAAAACAACGACTACGTTAGGTTTAGGAAAACGCTAAAACGAATACTCCATAAAGTTTATGGGACTCTCATTGGCATTGTTTTAATAATAACCACATGGTTATGGATAGTTATGCCATTCGTAAAAGGAACTAATGTTGTCTAAGGGGCTGAAGGGCAGAAAGGTGGAGGCCGTATAGGAACAGAAGGCTTCCACACGCTCCATCAGGGGAAGTGACTTCAGGTGAGCCAGGAGACACACCTGGACCTCATCTCCTCGCCAAGCAGCGGGTACAAAGGGACATGCGGGGAAGCCGGCAGGGGAGAGACATGTTGGGTGGGGGGAAAGAAGAGCTCTAGGGTGGAACTGTAAGTACCGGTAAGTTGGATAGCGGCCCAGTACGGTTCTCAAAGTTTAATTTGGTTTGGCGCGCTCTGGAAATGAGCTTGATCGTCTATTTTCATTGGATCCACGATTGGAAAAACCTCTTCCAAACACAATGAAAGCAAAGGGAAGCAAAGTTTCAGAAACAATCCTCAAGCTTTCCATATGGAAAATAATTAAAGTTCTTTGTAAAATACTGTGATTACAGAAAATAAGCATATTGTAGGTCACAAACAACTTCTGATCTTGGACTATTTAAACCTGGTCTTGCCTCATGAAATGTTATGGCTTGTGATATTTTGGCTATATCTAATAATAGATCTTTAGGAATATTTACCATCAACAAAACCCAGTCAGGGGATACCAAAGTCACAGTATCGGCTCAGCTGAGACTCCTAGAATAGAACAAGTGATCTTTTCTGATTGTCAGTCAGCTTCAACGATCAAATCATCCGTTGCTTTTCTGTTCGACAAGCAACATCCATACACTGTCACAACAAAACCCACTGCGCATGAATCATTTCCTCCTTTTGAGCTGTGAAACAGAGGGGAATGTGGAGTCTGCAGCCAACCGAATTAGGCCATATGGAAGTGATATCCCTGCCGCAGCTGCAGTTTGCTTCATCCACATCTGACAAAGATGTGACGGCACTCGAGGTCGATGCTTTTTATGTGGAGATGATGTTGACCATAAAAAAGACAATCCGCACCCCTCGATGCGTTTAGAGCCAAAGACCGCAATCTGACTTCCACTGATCCACAAAATCATCACCAAGAGGCTTTTAATGGGTTCCGAGGACCATGGCATACTTTTTGAATAAAATATAAACAAGGGAAAATATCGCACCCATTAATCTTTCATTAAGCTCGGCGGATAAAAAAGAATCGCTTTAAGTATCATTCGTTACCATCACTGGGAGTGCAAAAGCCCCCTGCTGACATCAAAGGCTTCCCAAAGAAGCGGAGCAGGAGCGAGTCAGTTAGCTGGGAACCAGCTTTTAATTTCCTCTGACTCATAATGGCACCGAGGCGGAAACGGGGACCCGGTCTGTAAAGGTTCTTGGTGGCATTGGGGCCTTTTTAGAGCAAACACTCACACGCAAACAATGTGCCGATGTTGTTGAAAGAGCCGCGGATGCAGACTGGATGTTGACATTAGTTGAGGGCTCATCCTCATCCTGCACAAGTCTTTGTGTCATTGAAAGATCAGAGGCTTCTCATTGCCAAAGAATGGGCAGACTCGATTTTCCAATGCATACGTACCATGCGTGCGCATGCACACTTGTGCAGCAGGGGGAGGGGTGGTTGGCGTGTGTGTGTGTGTGTGTGTGTGTGTGTGTGAGGGCGATGTAACCGAGCTCCTTAGGAACAGACGTCTCGTGCTTTACATTAGGGTGGGGCATTTTGGCACTGCAACTATTGAGCCACTCCTTAGTGGACGAGAATTAAGTCATTTAGACAATTCCTATGCAACATGTTGGAATGTCTTCATTAAACCTGTAGATCCTCTCACTGTCTGAGAACAAGTCGTTTTGGTCCATTATTACACTGAACATACATCACCAGTCAAAGGTTGGAACACACTTTCTCATTGAATTACGGTACTGTGTGTGTACTTCAGCACTAGCCAGTAATGCCAAGTAGGTTGAAATCATGCAGTGGATTAAGCATTTTAGTGTGTGCATTACTGCTAAATAACTGATCCAACAGGGTATAAAATGAACCTATCGCAACGCATTTCCCTGAACTGCATACCTGTCAGAATTCAGCGACACGTTTATTTCCGTCTGCAGTACACAAAGCAAGCAAAAAAGCTTTCGACCGACTTCAGAGGCCTAGTACATTACACGAGTTAGTCATGGCTCACACTGAATTAAACATGGAAAGAAGACTTTCTTTTTATCTGCAGCCAAAGTACTAAATCTGACCACTGCAACCGGTTCTCGCCTTCTTCAAATCCTCCCTTTGATAGCAGAACCGTAGAAGCTTCAAATATATCCCTTTTTTCCCCCGTTCATTTTTAATAGTTGTTAGTAACAAATTGTGGTGGATGTTTGCTGCTGATTTTTTTTATTTTCTGAATTTTCACAAAGCTTTCTTTTCTCCGTCTCGATCCCTGCAGAGCAAATGTGTCACCGTTCCTCCCATGGTGACGCTTCCATATTTATGTATTTATTATGTGTTTCATGCACTTGTAGATTTAATCAACCAACGGTGGCGACAGTTTCCCTCCCAATCACCTCTGTTATGAGGTGCAAAACTAATTACAGTGGACATGGAGAGTGAGGCCTGTGGGATCTGTTCCTTGTAGTAGGATGATAGTTCCATAATGCTCCATTCAACTCCGAAACGTCCTAGACGTGTGCTCTGGGTGTGGAGGACTCATCTTTGCTGGTGTGGAGTTGTGATATTTTTGGACGCGCCGGGATGAAAGCCTGGGTTCCTGTGGCTAATGAGATACCGAGGCAGTGGGAATGATGGTTCTAATTACTGCCCGGGACTGGTCCAAAGGGGGTGGTTGCTGAAGAGCATGCTGAGTGTCCTAGGTTGGGAGTTCAGACCGATGCCAGTCCTGCTGTGCCGGGCTGCCTTTGATGCTCACTCCCCTCCGCCTTATTCCCACATTGTGCTTATTAGATTCTTAACTGCTGATGCTTCACTGCACCTTTGTTCAAACCCGCGTTTCAGACAAAGGGAGGCATGACTACGGAGATTTCCACTTAAAAAGACCAAGAAAGTTTCAGCGATGCAGAAGACAACTTTAATCTTCTGTGGAAATGGAATCTGCAGGCCTCCCGTTGCGCTGCAACTCTCCGGCGTGGAGGAGACGGTGGGATATTGATTGTCTAAGAATCCAAAAATGAGTACAACGGTTAGGATACAATCGTGTGTAAATTAAATGAAGCGCTAAAAATAGGACTTGCTTCTGGAGCGATGA
The DNA here is from genome assembly GCA_021346845.1 of Apeltes quadracus. NCBI lineage: Eukaryota > Metazoa > Chordata > Actinopteri > Perciformes > Gasterosteidae > Apeltes > Apeltes quadracus. The sequence goes on along the minus strand of CM037929.1, from coordinate 12,347,282 downwards.
AAACTGCACTTAGGCGGATTCCTCCCCTCGGTAGATGGCAGGCAGGCTGGGAGTCCTGCGTCTCCTCTGCTGCTCCCAGCAGGAGGGTGTTGCTACGTGGTCGCTCTCTGTTCTCCTGAAGCCCAGCTGCGGACCAACCCTTGTTGACTTTTCAGAGATCACATGGCATCCTCACCGTGGCCGGCTCCTGAGGGGGCCTCGCCTCTAAAGGAGTCTGCTTTGGTCAGCACGGGCCTCCTCCTCCTCCTCCTGCTGCTGTCTTTACCCCCTGCTTCTCCAAGGAAAAGGTTGGGCCGGGTAGTGTTTGAACACCCCACGCATATCTACAAACACAACATTTTAAAAAAATGCTTTCATGCAACAGTCAGATGTTGCTTCCTTTTTAAGCAAACAGATGACATTTTCATTTATACCTTTCGTAATGTTTTCTATGTACTGTATTTAGAGAAGAAATCAATGACTGTAAAATCAAAACCTTTTCTACACATTTCCTGTGTACACAAATATTCTGCAAACAAGTCAAGGCCGCCAGACAAAGGTTTTTGTTATCAAATATACAGGAAATTTTTATTTTCCAAATAAATGCAATCTGTATGGGATTTGTCCTTGGCGCTCTCGCTTGCAGGAAGTGTAGATAAGGACTTTAATTGTGTTTGGGAAAAAAAGGTGATCTCTGTTTTGAAAGTTATGATGATTATAATGTGTGAACTAAGTTAATGTTGTGGTTTTATATTTTTGCAAAGATGGGGATGAGAAAATATATCTATATAATATATTAACTGAATCTATCATGGCTGCATCAAATGTAATCTCCATGTTAACTTAAAAAGGATTTCTTATTTAGAACAACTTCATGTCTGTCCACTGACTTGATCATCGGGCAACTGGCATAACAGATGGTGTGTGTGAGTAAAATATGGTAATGTACAAAACTTTACATGATCTTCTGTCATATCTTTCAAGATATCTACCCGTCTCCATTATAACATTTTTTTTAAAACATTGTGGATGCTTGTCACATTCTGCATGAGCTAAGAAACCCACGGTGAAAATGTGTGTGAGCGTGTGGGGAGCACATCGATGCAGAGCAGATTAGGTTCCACGGCAGGCAGGCGAATAATCTAATTTTCCTAACCCGCTTACTGATATCAGGGAACTGGGAGATCCTTATTATTCAGAATCCCCTCTTGTTCCGGTTTTGCAATCAGGAGCTCAAGCTTTATGGGACCACTGTGATTTATCTAGAGCGAAAGCCTTATCCTGTTGTTTTTAGCGTTTGACACAGGAAGTGAGGTTGAATGCTATGAATATCACAGGCCTACAAATAATATATATTATACACATAAACATGCTCGTGACGGGGATAGTGATGATGAGGGTCATGTCATTGTTTGTAATGATAATAATGTGGTTATGAAAGGTGTGTATTTTGTTAATGTGAAGACAGTACGTGCCAACTGTGTTGCATGTTTCCTTTCATCATCTTTGGGCTGTAGTATTTCACAGAAGTGTGATTAGCGTAAGCGTGGAATCCACACCGCTGGAAGCTGCAGGGTGAACTTGAATGAAGCCTGACGCGAATTCATCAACGTCCCCGGCAGGAGGCACCTTTTGTCAGACTCACACTGCTTGGCTTGTGAGTCCCCCCCCCTCCCACTGTCCACATTTTTCTTTCTTTCATGCAAACTCTTTCAATTTTTGTTCACTTCCTGTTGTCCAGCATGTGATGAATAATATTATTACAGAGAAGAGAGGAAAACGTTTTGGGAGAAATAATTCTTCTTCCTCATTTTTCAGCATGGTCACAAGTTAAACTTGATGGGAATGTGAACGACTGTATACGCATGGTCTTCTTATTGGAGAAACCTTTGTCTTAATAGGTCATCATTATAGTCTCTGTACTTTATTCAACTGTAGGCCCATAGTCCATACTTAAAACGAGAATAGAGTTCATACTTACTTTTCATTTATACTCTTACGTGAAATACATGTCTTGCGTCCATTATAACTAATTAGTTTGGGTTAAATCAACACTCAATTCATTATCTAATACACATGACTATTTTTAAGTGTAATTAGAGGCGTGTTGGTGACGGGGCGGTACGAGGGGCTGTGCTGACCCCTAGTGGTCACTGTTTAGCTCTGACTGGTAAAGAAAATGCACACACCCAACCGCGCCGATTTAAACGGACCACTGCGCATCAAAAAGTAGTCCTTTAGGCGTTTCTGATAACTTATTTCAGTAACCTTTTGAATTACTTCTTTATTTGATCAATTCTGAACAAATTATATTACTAATGTTAATAATATAATATTGAAACTAAAGAGATGTGTGATAAAAGTAAAAAAAAAAACATTTGCAAGCGTATTAATATATGAAGTGAAGAGGCCTTGGCGAAATTGCTTGTCATCGTTGCACCTGTGGTAAAACTTTCTTTCGTCGAATGGTGAGTGAAGAGGAACATTCATTCTTAAAGTGAGTTAGAAAAAATGACGTGGGGATATGACGTTAGGAATTAGTTTATAGAAGAATATGGAGTTTTAGAACTAATTTGATACGTCATAGCCATCTTGCCTGTTGGCTAACTTGTGTTAGCAACATTTACATATAAATGCATCACAATTAGTTTCTCTAACATGGGAATGCTGTAGATTAAGGTGGAATTTATCCAACTTTAAATCGTAACGTTACTTGATTGTATCGTCATGGTGGATTTAAAAATAAACGTTAGCACATGGAGCCGCTAGCCTTAAATTAAGCTAACGTTAGCTGGTTGAGCTCAGGGCTGCTCGGTGCTTTTGTCTGCGAGATGAAACGTGCAACTTGATGTTCTGTCTTTTATCAAATATAGCGTTAATACGTTTATTTTTATATCAATTTTCGACAAGTAACAGTATCTTAAATCATTTATATTAACTACTGAGGTGTAGTTTCGTTGTTAAAGGTAACTATAGTTATCAAGTAGGATCGTTAGGTACATTAATGTTACATAGTTCACCGATGTAAATAGCATTTACCTAAATGCACCCTATTTTGAGAGTAATGTTGTTTTGCTTTTCAACCATTGCAGTTTTGAGACTTAACAATGACTGGACGGGCGCGAGCTCGATCAAGAGGCCGAGCACGCGGTCAGGAGACCGCGGCCCCCGGAGCGGTAAGACCCGCTTCATGTGATCTCTGCCGTCCTCTTACGTCACTTTTAACGTCTCAATCTCCTCGGTGGTGGTTATACGCAGTAACATTCGGCACCCGGTTCGTGTCCCCCTTTATTTAAAGTCATGGCGGGAAAAAAAGGGTCTTTGGGTAGTTTGTCGTTCTGCCCATAAAGGGTTGCAGAGCGACAACATGGCCGACATGTTCCCAAGAAATATCAATACATGACGGTTAGATTTGATTCCGACTCACTCTGACATCACCCCTCGCTGGTTAGCGATAATCTCACGAGAGGTGAGGGGGAGACATGTGGTTGTCCCGGTTTGATGCGCATGGATTCATGTGCGAAGGATCCTTTTTCAGAACGGCACAAGCCGATCTTCATTGGATGTGTAGCACATGGACCCGCCTCCTCCTCATGCTAATTCCATGTTAATGAGTATCTTTGCGACCATGGGTTGGCCGTAAATGTTTTTTTTTTTTTTTTTTAATCTTTACTGCGAGGCTTTAAAATTAAGACAAACGATTCTGTATTTGGTCATGAAGCCTGAAAGCAGGAAAACACAAAATGACTAAACGATGTCATTCAATGCAGATGCATAATCTGTTAGTTTGGCAGCTATATTGTTGCCGCTTCATTCTGTTTCATGACTCCACACTTCCTAATGTTGCGAAAGGGATGGCCATGAAACTGATGGCCTGATGGCCTGACCGAGATGACGTGATGGTGGCCAACAAAAGTGGTCTCCCTTAAATACTTGACTCTACTGGCTTGTGCTGTAAAAACACGTCACGTAATAATTTTACCAAATCCAAAATAAACGGCATCTGGGGCAATATCATAATTTTGGTATATCTGTCTTTCTCAGCTCTAGTTTAAATTGTGTCCATGATGATGCATGTGATAAAACCCATTTTCTTTCTTGCTTCGAAGAGCCTTTCTCGAGGAGAGCCTGAAACGCCCGCTCCCGCAGAGGGAGAGCTTCTTGGTAGAGGGAGGCAGAAAGGTGCCCCAGGACCCTTTTCTGCAGATGGTACAGTTAAAGTCATATATTTGTCTCTTATCTCCAGAGGTTACGGCTATTCTTTGTTTAAAAGTCTGTGTAAATGCAATTACAAATGTGCATTGACAGAAAAGGGAAATACTGAACATGGCTGAATTTACTCAAATTGGTTGTGATGGAGTCTATTTGTTTATCAGCTGTTCTACAGATTTCCGCCGGATTTCAGCAGGTGAAGCTTGGCGAGAGAGGCGGACGGCGGCGTGATTTCAACGATGTAGGGATCAACACAAGGCGCGCTATGGAGCATGTCAAGGATTCAAAGTTGGGTCTGTGATTTGAAATGAATGCTCACAAACTCATTTGGAAAAAATATTTTTTTTTGGAGGGGATTATGTATTGCTTTGTGAAACTGTGTATTGGCTTCCTCAGGAACATCCGGTGCTCAAATTCGGTTGACGGCCAACTTCTTTCGCATCCTGTCCCGCCCTGAGTGGGTGCTGTATCAGTACCACGTCGACTTCAATTCACCGATGGAGGCTCGCCGTCTGAGAACCGCTCTCCTCTACCAGCACGAGGATGTTCTTGGCCCAGCCCGGAGCTTTGATGGCTCTTTGCTTTTTTTAACAAAGAGATTGCCCCAAAAGGTTATTTAATCTTCAGCACATGAATGATTAAAAAAAAAGTTTCAACATTTGGTCAAAGTGAGAGATAGTCTTGCACCAACAGGTGCATTTTCATAGATCCTTTTCTTTTTTCCGTAGACCTATTGGGTGCTAGTTATTTTGCTCACCTTTTCAAAAAAGTTGTTACTTTGTTTTCAATTTAATTTCACTGTTCACTTGAATAGAAGGTGTGATTGGTTGATTTTAAAGTTCGGGGATTCTTTTTTGTACTTGTGTTTAGGAGACCGTGCTCAACAGCGAAACAAGGAACGGAGAGAAAGTTCTGATAACTGTCACCATGACGAATGAACTGCCGCCCACATCCCCAGTGTGCATTCAATTTTACAACATTCTTTTCAAAAGGTAATGGCTTCTTTGGGGGTCTTAAGCACCTATTTAACATGTCAATGCATTTTTCCAAATGAAAAGAAATCATCTAAACTGGATTTGCTTAAAGATTGTGCATCTCTTCCACCATTTCAACTTCCAAATGTTTGATAAATGCTGTTGATTTCTTCAGGGTCCTGAGGATTCTCGACATGAAGCAGATTGGACGCAACTACTACAACCCCAATGATCCACTTGACATCCCAAAACACGGGTCTTCCATTTGCCTCACTCTTTTTTCTTTAGAACTCAGTATGGGTTTACGATCATAGTTAATTTTTTTTGACATGATCCTCCGCGAGTGTGCAAAATACTTCTGTATTAATTATTAAAAAAAAAAAAAACTCATGGCAGAAAACGAATGGTAAACAGTTTTTTCATGTTAGATCTGGCTTGAACAAAGTGAATGTGTCTGTCCTAGCCTGACCATCTGGCCGGGCTTCACCACCACCATTTTGAGGTACGAGACCTCCATCATGCTGTGTACTGACGTGAGCCACAAGGTGCTGCGTAGTGAGACTGTCCTCGACTTTATGGCCAATCTGAGGCAGAAGTGTGGAAATCAACGCTTCCCTGAGATCTGTGCTAAGGAGCTTGTTGGACTCATAGTGCTCACCAAGTAGGATCCATGTCCCTCACAAACGCATGTTTTTGTACTCATTTTTCACAAATGAGCATGGAGGGGATGTTGATCAGATCTTATTTTGTCCCTCCTTTTGTAGGTACAACAATAAGACCTACAGGATTGATGATATTGCGTGGGATCACACTCCCATGAACACATTCACGAGGAGAGACACGGACATTTCTTTCAAGGACTACTACAAGACGGTAGCTGTCATGCACTCCACAATTTTTTGTGTAACTGGCATAATAGTTCAATTGTATGACCACTTTCTGTTCTGCACCAACATTTTCATGCGTTCTGTTCAAAGCAATATAACCTGGACATCGTCGATGGGAACCAGGTGCTGCTGGTCAGCCATGTGAAGAAGCTGATGGGTCCTGCTGGAGCTGCGCCTCCTGGCCCCGCCATGCTGATCCCAGAGCTGTGCTACCTAACAGGTCACAATCTTCTTCTTGTGTGTGTATGTGTGTAGTGTCAAACTGTCCAAATTTACCTTTATCGGTGGTGTCTACTGTATATTCAGGAAGGGCTCGCTCTCCAAAGCACAAACCTAAAAGTCCTTTTTTGGCTATTGCTATTATCCTTTTTGAATTCCATCAGTTGTAAACTCTTATCCCATCGGTAATGTTGAGCAAAACTTGACAAGTGAAAAACAAGGGAAAATATGTTTGACAGGCTTGACTGACAAGATGCGAGCTGACTACATCATCATGAAGGATTTGAGCACCCACACCAGATTGGATCCAATGGCGAGGGAAGCGCGCCTCAACAGATTTGTCAGTACTATTCAAAGGTAGCTGATTGTCCGTTACGTTGTTGGGTATGGCCCCAGGTTTCATAGTATAATTTTGCTGTTGACATTACCTGCCTCCTGAGATACTATCATTACTTTTAATGTGTAATACTTGCTTCCCATTGAAGTTTTCTTCATCCTAGAAGCCTGTGTGTGATTTGTGTGCATGGAATTGTAATGTAAACCTCTGCTTGAATCATTATTTCCTAGGAATCCTGATGCACAAGCAGAGATTGATAAATGGGGACTCAGCTTTGATAAGCAACTCGTAAATCTGACTGGCAGAGTCCTTCCAGCAGAGAGGCTTTTCCAGGGATCAAGATCGGTAAAAAAAAAAAGTATATACATACACACACACACACACACACACACGTGGTCTTGAGTGAGAGTTTACGTCCCATTTTTATGTCAACCAGTACGACTACAGGCCTAGCGAGGCTGACTGGGCCAGAGAGATGCGTGGCTTGCCTCTGATCAGCTCTCCTCCGCTGGAGAACTGGCTGTTGTTTAGCACCCGTCGTACCAGCGCTGAAGCCCAGTCCCTCCTGCAGACCCTGAACAGGGTCTCCGGTCCGCTCAACATCAGGATGCAGAGACCCGTCATGTGAGTTCCGGCATAAGGACAATGAGGGAGATAAAGTGTGTGTGTGTGTGTGTGTGTGTGTGTGTGTGTGTGTGTGTGTGTCACACAGAACAAAAAAAAGATTGCAGATTCCCCTTGAAAGAAATGGTAGTTGCAGGACCCTACAAAACATGAAGGAAATGCCTGAAATTTGTTATTACTGTTGGAGTTTGGCACGTGTTCAAACTGTAAATGGTTTTGTATTTGTTCATGATGAGTTACTGTTAATGATATGTGGTAGATATAAACCGTAGAATGACAGCGTCTCTGGATTGCTGTCGCCGGCGATGGGGTTCGTAATACAAGGGCCAAAATTGTTTTATGATTCAGTTTAAGTATAATTTTGGTTTTTAAGATAAATTATAACCAACCAGTTTATGGTTGTCTTGCTAAGTATACTATTTTCTTTATTCAGGATTGAGTACGAGGATCATCAAGAATCTCTCCTTAGAGCCCTGCAGCACAATGTTGGACCCCAAACACAGATGGTTAGTGACGAAACGTATAACCCATAAAAATGCTTGACTATAACGTATTATTCACTGTGATTTGACCTGTTAACCTGTACGCGTAAATAAAACCCTCCATGTGTTTCTGTGTCAGGTGGTGGTGGTCCTCCCCAGCAACAGGAAGGACAAGTATGACTGTGTCAAAAAGTACCTTTGTGTGGACTGTCCCACTCCCAGCCAGTGTGTGCTTGGCCGTACCCTCAGCAAACCGTCCTCACTCATGACTGTGGCAACAAAGATTGCCCTTCAGATGGCTTGCAAGATGGGAGGAGAACTCTGGAGTGTGGAAATCCCTGTAAGTAATGTACAGGCTAATTCTTTTGTATATTGGAAGAGGTTAGCTGTGTTTGGGATAACAAGATCAGCAGTTGAGAGGATGTTGGTTGTTGTTTTTGTTGAGGAGTTTAAGAATAAAACAGTTATTGCTTTCACCGTGATGCATTTAAATGTCATTTTATATGTATGAGATTTAATCTTGAGGCCAGTCAGGGTACAACCTCGGACGTTGCTATTCTGTACCGATTCATTCCATCTTCTGTGCAGCTCAAACAGCTGATGATTGTGGGCATTGATAGCTACCACGACACCATTGCTGGGAAAAGGTCTATTGGATGTCTGGTTGCCAGCCTCAATCAGGGCATGACCAGGTTTGTTTCTTTCCGTACTGCACCTTGGTCTACAGCCAGTGTCGGCTTTGCCCGCATTTACACTTGTGTTTACCGCACAGTCTTGGAACTAGTGCCATAGTACAAGGATTAGGTTGTGTGACATTTCTGGTGTCTCTGTGCAGGTGGTTCTCAAAGTGTGTGTTGCAGCACAGAGGCCAGGAAATAATGGATGGACTGAAGATGGCTTTATGTGGCAAGATATTTCCCTAAATTTACTTACTAAATATACACAAAATTGACGTCTGCATAACTGTCTTAAAATGTCTTGTTTTCCAGGTGCACTGAAAGCCTACCTGAAGTTCAACAACTCCCTGCCTTCACGCATCATAGTGTACAGAGATGGTGTGGGAGACGGCCAGCTGCACAGCGTGGTCAACTACGAGGTTGAACAGGTCATCGAATGCATCAAGTCCATGGGGCAGGACTACATGTGAGGTTTCATTGCAAGTTATGCCTCAACTTGGGTTTAAATATGGGCTTTTTCCATATTGGTTATCCTTGGGGAGTTAACACTGGAGGGAGATCAAACTAATCAGAATTTCCCTTTTTTTTTCCCCACTTCCTCATCTAATCATCACAGGCCCAAGCTGAGTGTGGTTGTGGTGAAGAAGCGAATAAACAGTAGGTTTTTTGCCCAACTGGATGGAAAAGTGTCCAACCCTCCCCCGGGCACCGTCGTGGACTCGGAGGTCACCCGTCCAGAGTGGTATGTGTTTTCTTTTTATTTAGCTGTTAGTGTTTTATTAGCAGTGGCTTACGGTCACAACCTTTTTTAAAATTGTTTTCCAGGTATGACTTCTACATAGTGAGCCAGGCTGTTCGCACTGGAAGCGTCTCGCCAACCCACTACAATGTGGTGTACGACACCAGTGGGTTGAAGCCTGATCACATGCAGCGGCTCACCTACAAGCTGTGCCACATGTACTACAACTGGCAGGTAGGCTGTCTTGTGAATTTGTCTGTTGCGTTTCCTTCGACCTGGAAGGCTACACTATAATTAGGATCACGCTGTTTTTGAATTTCTGATGTTTAAGAATTACTTGTCACAACATTTATCCCAATAAAGCATGTAAAAAGGTCAAAAGTTTAGTTACATTTCTTATTTATGAGGGGGTTTTTTTTTCTTTTGTGCTTTCAGGGGATCGTCAGAGTGCCCGCTCCCTGCCAGTATGCCCACAAGCTGGCTTTCCTCGTGGGTCAAAGCATCCACAGAGAGCCCCATGTGAAGCTGGATGACCTCCTCTTCTACCTATAATGATGGAAGCCGAAGCAGAGTTGCTGTTTTTTCATTTTTTCTTTTTTATAAAAAAAGTCATTGCTTTAGTTTTGTTCATTTTTTTTTTTTTTTACAGAAACTAATAGCCAAACCTCTAATTTGAGATGTCTTTTGTTTGTGGCGCTCGTGGCAATAAAAATTAAGAAAAGCAACAGTGTTGTTTGTGTGGACCACCCACAGAGCTCTGCTTTTCTGGAAACTAGGTCCAATCAGTGAAATCAGTCTTTTGTTATTAAAAGGCTGCAAAATATATGCAGTCAAAATTCTTACAAGGAGAGAATCGATTTGAACGATGTAATCAGTATTTCCAGATGTTGGTATTTGTTATCGTGACAAAATAAACATTTAAAAAAGTACAAAATGTTTTTGCGCGGTGTGAATGTGCGCCAATGAGTCAACTTCAGCCGTATCTTGTTGAACAATAGTTTTTCTCCCTAAACCCAAACCATCAATTTATTGCACAATGATTCCAAGATAACAATTAACCAACAGAAATGTGCGTTTAAGCATAGAGAGTATGGGTAGAGAGTCTGTAGGGAAATTACTTCATCAAACACTTCATCAAAGTTGATTTAATTTAGAATTTCTTATTTCTAAGTGATTATTTACATTTGTTTTAAGTGTTTCGTTATCATATTTCATGTAAAAACTATACTTAGAAATGTTAGAAATACTGATTTCATAGAGGTTACGTAGCAATTTTGACCCGGAAGTGACATCAACAGCTTCGTCCTGTCACAAGACAGGCAAGATGGCAGCGGACGCCCAGCTTTGTGTGGCTCTTCTTTAACACTGGTCTATCCCGCTATATGGGCGCTATCCAAGTATCACAGATACCAAATACGTGGTCACTAGAATACCGCTTGATACACCAGTTGGTGTGTGTTGGCATTCAACGAGAAACTCTGGTACAAAGAAAACAAAATGTAACGCCAGCTCTCGTGCGCGCTATTAAGGTTAGCTCAGTGCTACGTAGGCTACAGTGTGACTGAGCTGCGCTGCTGCTAACGGTTACCAGGCAGAGAAAGGGACCGCTTTCTGTCCACGGTGGGACCGACCTGAAGCTATATTTGGATGCTACCGTCTTTTAATATAACTTGTGTGTGTGTGTTAATCTCACTGTCATCAACGTAAATGCATTGGTGTGAATTCCCTGAATGATGCAGGCCAGACTAAGTCGCCCACCCGTAACGTTAGATGGTAAATGGTCGTTAGTTAACAGATGAGTTGTGTTCACTGACTGAGGTAAATAATAGAACAACCGTCCGTGGTTGTTTCTGCCGGCTTAGTGATAGTGTTGCCTGACCTGACGATCTCTTTCTTGACCACGAAGTTATTTAAAAGTGCTTCAGAATAAGCAGACGGTTTGCAAAAATAACCGTTTTCTATTTTCTCTGAAGTAATCATTAATTTCAACGTGGATCAGTTCAGACAAAACCTAAACCCGCCACTCCATTATGTCCACATATTCAATCTAATTCTATCGAACAGAGCTGTTCTGCTTTAAAGGTTACTTTCATGGTAAGTAACTATACAAGAGTCTCAGATTTGGAAGCAAATCTCAGTGAAATGTTTGCTGCACAACAACAATCTCATTAATAAATTGATACATTCAAGGCAGTGGACATTATGTATCTGTGAAGGTAATATATTTCTTATTCATGAGGGGTTTTCTTTTGTGCTTTCAGGGGATCGTCAGAGTGCCCGCTCCCTGCCAGTATGCCCACAAGCTGGCTTTCCTTGTGGGTCAAAGCATCCACAGAGAGCCCTGTGTGAAGCTGGAGGACCTCCTCGTCTACCTATAAGGATGGAACCTTTCTTTTTTTTCTTTTTGGCTCTTAGCTAGTGTGCTTGTTGCCATGTTAAAAGCTGAATGTTTTGTTGCTTTTTTAATTTTTTTTTAAATATTTATATTATTGGAGTTATGCAATATATTTGTCGTTGTATCAACATAATTTTTATGTTAAAGTTGGTTAATGGGGTTCAGATATTACTTTATAGGGGAATTTTGTTTTACGGTTTATTATACAATTGCGAGGCGCCTGGCGAATTGTAGATCATTGTCAGTAATGGCTGTCTTGGTAAAAGCAGTGTCACATTTAGTTACTATAGGTTATCTATTTCTGGGTATTATTTCGTTACAATAAACATGTTTTTGTTGTATCATTTAACCTTAAATCACAAATGCAAACATTAGAAAATATGAAATTTATTTAGTTTTTTTTTTTTTTTAGAAAAGATTGCACATGCACACTCACATAATTTGTATCCATCAATATAGGCTGATAATTCTTATCATAAAACTAGCACACAATTGCAGACTTTTAAACAAATGGCATTTAAGACACCATGGGGAAAGCTTGCACTGTTTGATTATAAAGTTGAATGTACAAAAAAGGCAGTTTTAAAATCAAGTATAAACATTTTAAACAATTTTACAAATGGACAAAGTACAAAAAGAGAAACAGTCACTCAAAATAAATGGAAGCAATGTCTGGCGACATGGTCTGTAAATAGGAAAAGTTGTTCATAGGTGTACTGTAGGTTGTCATGGCTGTTGCGCCGAGAATTGTACAGAAAGTATTACAGAATCATACATTCTCTTTTTTTTGGCAGTTTCAGTTTAACTCGTTTATAAAAAAAATAGGCTAGATTTTCAAATACATGAGGATGGAATGGCTTGTGTGGGGAAATGAAGGTGGGTCTGGTTCATTACACACATGAAGACGGACTTCCTCACAATCCCTCTGGGCAGCTTTGAAAATACGCCTGCTTTCAATTTATCATACATTCACTAGTCTACACAAGGTGTAGATGGATAGATTTACTCTTCTACAGTACTTGTATTCTGCACCAACCAATCCTGTACACACTGAAAAAACTTCAATGACAGATTGGCTCAAATAAACGTTTTTCAGATGAAGTAGATTTAGGAGGAGGAGGGGGGGAAGGGAGGGAAGGGGGGGAAGGGGGGGGGGGGGGGGGGGGAGGGTAGCCGTGTGTCTCACCGTCCACTGGTGGAAAAGGTCAAACCTTCAATCACAACATTAAGACTTCATTTGCTAATGCTAACACAATTTGTCACTTAGTCTGTCTGTGATCTTTGAGTCGTGGTTCTAAATCTAGAATAACTCAAGTGCCTACAAACACTGGTATGTGGAAAATATTTCCCTTTTTCATCACTGGTGTCTTAAGATTAGAGAAGAATAAAGAGTTGGTCAGGTGAAGGATGTGTGGACACGTGAGTCTTGGACTTTAGTGTGTAAGCTCTGGTTCTTCAGAAATCACGACAGTCACACGATAACCCTGCATGCCACGAGTCAGGATTTACACCCGCTAACAGATTTCTATCACGTGCCAACCAACATAAATGGGTCGTAGGCACGGGACTGCATGCACTACTGGGCAGAGTACAAACCAATGTGCGATTATAAGGCAAATACATGGATGTTGGGTCTACTAGGCCTTTCCATTCAACCTGATTTTTATGCAGAGACCCTGTAGTAAATACAGTATGTGCTTGTATTAACTGACATGTTTGTTGGGGGGTGTTGCCTCTATTGTTGATGTTGAGATGTTGGTTAAAGCCAGTCAGTCCTGTTGCGTAGACTCTGGAGCGGTCGCATGGTGGAGCGTGCCGACCTCACTGTGAGTGACTGGCTGTGTGGAATCCAGAGACCCCGGTCGGACCCACGATGTGTAACCGGGGCCACCACGCTTCACCGTGGGCTAAATGACGGGTTTCTTGTCGCCGTTCACAGTAAAACATCAGTCAGAGACTCGGAAGGGAAGATACTCAACGAACATCACATCGTAACATTGAATGTTATTAAAAATATGGAGTTGGTACTTTTAACAAAAATACAATTATTCTACCATACATCAGATGTACAAGAATAAAGTGTTTATTAAACTAAAAAAAGCCACCTATGCACCCGTGATAGTTTTTTTTTTTTTTAAACCACTAGAAGGAATTGAATGACACCGCAAGTATGTCAAACAAACTATTTTACAGCGCCGAGTCTTTGCAAGAGCGTCTTCCCTTTGGAGAGTAGTCCCTTTTCCGTTTTGGAGGAGCACATGTCCGGTGGGGCCCTGATGGGACTGCCGGGCCCCACGGTGGCGGGGCCGGAGCCAGGGATGTGTGGACGCACTGTGGGAGAGCCTGATCTTCTGGGCGGCCCCGATTTTTCCGATGGAACCTAATGGGAGACCCGTAAGGGACAGTTGAAGGTGTTAAAAAGTCTCTCACACCTCAGTCACTCCTCCTTCCTCCTCTTAAGTCCTTCCTGTCTCAGCGGGGGACGCCACAGCTCTGCAGTCTACCTCCCTGGATGTTGTCCTGTGCACTCTGGTATATACATATACACACTGCCTCCCCCCTTCTCTCTCTATCTCTCTCTCTCTCTCTCACTGCCAGGTAGAAACATTGTTCTTTTTTTTTTCTTTTTTTCAATCAAGCTGCTACGGTTACGCTACGACAACACTGAGTTTTAAGCATGACATTGGCTAACTTCCTCATGGATGTAAGGTGACAACATTTCCCAACACAGAAACAAGATACATTTGTGGTTTGGGACAAGTGGGACATATTTATACCACATTCACTTTCCTTCCCCTTAAATATATGTATGTATCTATATTTGTATATGAATATACAGATATAGATATTTACTGATTCAACTGGGTTACAAAAAACTACTATTCACTAGTCTTTTTCTGTAATCATGAGCTAAAAGGCTCTTTTAAATTGCACTTTGGGAAGACAGGAGGTCAAAGATCCATATGAGGCTATTTTTATACGAACATACATCAGTTTTAAAACCAGAAGATGTACCAGAACAAAAACATTCTGCTTCATTTAGAATTTTATTATAGTTTAAAGTGAGACTGTGTAACATCCATCATGAGTAGCTCATGATGGCTTATGATGGCAAACTTTGGGTAAATAACGCTGTAAAGAAGACGTTACTTGACTTTATCACAAGGTCAAACATAAAACAGTTTAGCTAAAAGGTATTGGGGGAATTCTGTCATTTATAGCCATTTCATAATGTCACTTTAAATGAATAGCTATTAGTTGGCAAGGTAATTGATAGTTTATCCTGGTTCAAAAAATGGATACCGATTTGAAAACTAAACGCTAACTGTTTTGATTAAAAAAAAAATGGAATATTCTTCACGCTTTTCTTTGGGTTTTTGCATAGAATCGGTAAGGTTTTCTGGCGTGTCACACTGCACTGACAGTCTGAATGTTATTACCATTCATTTGAACCCAACTCAGGGTATTCATACAACAATGGCCTTTTAGCTTACCATGAGTTACAGCAGGAGACTTATTGCGGGAGACGGACATTGTCATGTACAACACTCAGAGAAACAACTGAAGATACCATACTTCTTGTCTAATGCATTGGCCGGGTTTACAAACTAACATCATTGGTGAAACGAAGAGGAATCCCAAAACTACCTAACGGCATAGCAGCACTAAAGGAATGTCATATAACGTATACATGTTGCATACCGGAAGCTAAGGGTACCCATGTCATCTGCATTAGACGAGGGGGGGCGTAATCTTGGTATCCTCAGTTGCTCACTTACGTGACGGAAACAGAGCCTCTAAGGTGTGAAATGAACACTCTTCTTCTGTTTTGCCAAGCGGGTGAGGAAAAGAAATAAAAAATATATATATGGTGATGGCATTTCAATAGTTTGCACTGTGACAATGGCAAATTAGAGCACAAGGAAATACACATCTGATGACACCTATTTATACTTTGACAATTGCATTATTTGTTAAACACAAAATATCATATATTTACATTTAATAAATGATTACTATTCTCTGATGGCAACATAGGCTCAGTGACCTTTGCGTGCTACTTTACAAGAAAACAATATACAAAACAAGGCGTTCAGGAGCAGATACAAAAGGTGTACTACACCAGAATGTTTATATAAAATGTTCAAGAATTCATGCATCTGGACTATATAACATGCTGAGCTACAGACTACATAGTTCATCTTTGAGTACGACAAAACTATTTACTCTATTTGAAATGATTTGAGATCAAACACAGAATATATTCATAAAGCATCGGTCAGAATGCTAAATATGCATGTGCAAAAAGTATTAACTGCTGTTTTTCAAGACATTACAGAATAAGTCAAAAGTCCCAGGGGAACTATAGTTGAGAATGCTTTATGAATACTATGGATCCGTTACACAAGGCAGAACTTCCCCTCTCTTTTTCACAGCAGTACAAATGAAAAATAAAAGTACCTCTGTCAAGAGTTAGTCTTACATTTTTATTTTTTTCATATATATCCCAGACATCTATTTATTTACAGTGTAATGCTCCAAAGTCAGAAATCCCATCGTACTTTAATGAGACAACACACACACACACACACACAAACACACACACACACACACACGCGCGCACAGACAAGGTACTAAAGGAGATAGAAGGAACTGAAAAGATGAGAGAGGGCTAGTACTGCGAAGGAGCGTGTACCCTTTTGGTCTTTATCCGTGCAGGAGTGTCCTGGGGGTATCGAGATGGTGAGTCAGTGAGAAAAACCTCTACATCATCAGGCACTTCTTCTAGAAAGTTGGAAGGAACAAGTCCCTTGTGTCCATTGAGCTCGCCCTGAGGAGTAAACAAGACAGTGAGACCTCTGCTGCGTTTAACTCTAAATGCTGCGCTCACGTTGAACGGCGTCTCCCTGTGCCTCCTCGAGCTGGACGGAGGTTTGAAATGAAAAGCTGCGATAGAGTTGAGAGATTGGAGGAACTGCTGACGCGAAGCAGTAGCAGAGGCAAACGATCAAGTCACAGTCGTAAATGGGAGATTTTACGGGTAGCTTTAGCTTTGTCATTGCAAAAGCAATCACAACTTTAATTGCCAAAGTCATCCAATTCAGTTATTGCTTTGCATGTCGTATATTTACCCGTAGCAGTTGCTCATCTTTTGTACTGATGATTTAAACAGGGACAATTTCATCCTCAAAATGCATTCAAAAAATAAATCCTCCCGCTTCTCAACTCTGTTAGTTATGAAAAGTTATGTAAAACTGTAGCTTCTGCAGCACACTTTTAAGGGGATTTGTACATTAAATAGTCAGCGGGACGAGGGTGGGGAGTGTGGGAGCGGGGGGATGGTTGGAGGGGGGTAGATGCTCAACAGACAAGGAAATAGAAACGTTTAAACACTTACATAATAAAAACCATCTTCATCTATTTCACCAAAAACTGTGATGACATCACCGGCGCAGAAAGTCAGTTCAGCCTGTCAAAGAAGAAAGATCCTTGAAATACGGTACAAGTGTGCAGAGGACTTTCAGTAACATCAAATGTGCCGGGAGTTTTGAAATGATGTGCTTCCTTCTCCAAGTCAACGGGATGCATCTTAAAACACAAGTGTCAATTCAGGCTCGTCAGGCGGACTGTTACAACTGTAAATGCATCAAATGTTGGATTTTTGAAGACAGGTTTGCAACACATTGGTCAAATCTGTCCTACAGGACTTTGTTTTCCAAGAAAAACACAAACCCAACATGGTTTGGTTGACACACAAGACCAAACCGAGGAGGGCATATGCTGGCTCAGGCAATGCATTATGGGCTATATTCATGGCCGCCTGGGAACAGAAGCCCACAATCTGAAGCCCACCTCCTCGTTTGCACTCCAACCAACGGGGGAGGAAACACACACAGAGCAGACATTACCGTACCCTCCTCGCCCTCACTCACCTCCTCATTCAGTCTGTTGCCCTCATACTGTGTTGGTGGCAGAAAGGTGAGAACAAGTGAACGGGGTGAGGGGGGGGGAGAAACAGCACGGGAGAGAAGTTCAAACCTCGCTTACACAGTTGCTAACTTTAACTCTTCATTCTGCCTCCCCTTTTAACAGCAGCCACTTTGCCACATCTTGGCAGGTTAAACACAGGTCTGACTGAGCTGGTTAATTATGGTCCAATTCGGTGTTGTGTCACAGACATTGCAGGGAGCCAGCATGCACAAACTAAATGAAACATCACAATTAACGGTATTAGCAATGCCTGTGTTTACCCTGCAGTGACATGTCAAAGTAACACTTGTGAAAAGGGCCCGATTTCCTAAATAAGGAACAGTCCTTATTTGCTCTTGCCCAGTTGTCGATAGCATTAGCTTGAAGCTGCAGCTAGGAAATGGTTAGCTTAGCTTGACATAAAGACTGAAGACGCGGAGGGAGGGGGGGGTTACAAAGTCTGCCTATCTGCACCTCTAAATTACAATCAGCTAGCCGATGTCTTAAATGCTGTGTGTCTGACCCTTTGGCTTTAGTCCAGATTAAATGAAACGTAAAACGTGTAATTTAGTCTGCTTTAGAAATGCTGGAAGGCTGTTATTCATTAAACTTTTTACAGAGCCAGACTGAGTCCCCCTGCTCCAGTGGTTGTGCTATGTTAAGCTAAGCTAACCCAGCTCAGAAGCTTTTATGTTAAACAGAAAGACACGAGACTGAATCAATATTCTAAGCAACATAGTGAAATAGCCTTTTCCCAAAATTATTTAAACTAATCATCAAACTTTTAAATTAAATTCTGCATTTATCAAACAGAAAATTGAATATTATCTTTTTTTTACATCGTTTTACACAGTTTCATGCATTTTGGACATGACGTTGGCGATAGGATGAACATGAGGAGGCCAAAGGAGGACAAAGGAGGACAGTACCTCTACATCAACGTTAGGGGAGCTCTCTCTGGGGTCATAGTCGTACAGAGCCACCATTCTCCGTGTTGACATTGGATGTTGCCGCCCGCTTCGCCTGTTCCTCTCTACGGAGGGAAACCAGGAAAAAGATGAATCATTGGGAATGATTTAAAACATTTTTTTTTATCGGTGAGATGACCTCTGAAGATACACAATAGCCTCCAAAGTCCAACAAACCTTCCAATCTCATCATCAGACTTGCAAGGTATAGTATTCGAGGTTAGGAAAGCTTAGTGGCGGCAGGTGTAGTGGAAGTGAGCTAAAGGTAGTCGACAGATGAATAAGGACGGTGAAAGGAGAAAAGAGAAGTGAAGATGAAGCAGAAAAGTATCTCATTCACAGACCTCTCTTGGATTTTCTGGACCTGCGATTTATTGAGCGTCCATCTTTGAAACGATCACAGTTCACTTGACAGGAAAGCAGAAGACAGAGGGAAGATTGTAGAAAAGGGAAATGCATAAGTATAAGATAGAGCCTTAAGTTAGTGAAATAGCAAACTAAGGGCTTATAGAGTAATACTCGGGATGGAACGTCATGTCTCACCTAACTTCTCCACGGGAGTGTTGAGTGGCAGGAAGCCCTGTTTGAGGAGCTGAACCATCATTTCGTCATCCTCTGTTTGGATCTCAGACACCATGTTACAGGGGATCAGACCCACTCGGTCTCGGACCTCTGCCCTGTAGAAGCCATCTGTGTCTTTGTGTCCAAAGACCTAGAAAAACAACAGACTGATAACATGAATCCTGCCCAAATTGATACTGTCTAGAAGAAAAGCACATTCTTTTTTTTTTTTTTAGCTAAGCATGAACATAATCCATCCAACATAAGCCAGCACCTTGATGATCTGGCCCTCCTTGAATGGCAGCTCCTCGTCAGCAGCATCGGGGTTCGGAGACATGGACATGGGATCATAGTCAAACAGAGCCACGAACACGCGGGTCATCTCCTCCGGCTCCGATTCTTCGTAGTACTCCAGGGAGCGCCGTCCCCGCCCGTGCCTGCGACCGCCTGAGCCGTCTGAAACATAGAGGAGGCCTCTGCTGCTACTACCAGCCTTATACAGCCTTGCTGGCTGTAGAGGCAATGAGAGCAGAAGATGTCTCTTTGTTAGAGCTGACGGGGGAGAGGGCGATGAGATGCATGTGTGAACAAAGAGCCAGAGGTCGAATGCGATAGTTATGCTTAAAATTTCTGTTGCGAACCAAAAGCAAAGGACGCTTTTACCAAAGAGGCTCGGTACAATGGGTGCACGTGAGGGTTCTTCGTTCACACATGTCTGCTTGCTGGCGTGACTGTCTTTAAATGTCCTAGCACGGTGATAGCACAGTACAACACAGCACAGACAGGAAAACTTGGGGTGCAAAGGGAACCTGAATGGCATGAAGGACCCAACTAAACAAGCTTTTCTAAGATTGGATATGACGAAGAGAGCATCAAATGCAGCTGGACGGTCATGCTTTAAGGCCCCATCTGGGAACAATGTGCAGCGAAAAAAGGGGTAAACGAGGCACAATCCCTAGGGAAAATAACACATCAAATGCCCCAGCAGTTCCTGGCAGCGAAGATATCAGTGAGGGGGAAGTGATGAATCTGATATCAGTTCCACATGTTTCACATGGATCACCATGTTAAATGCTTTAATGGCAGATTGTAGGTCTGAATAAAGCCTCAGAGACATTGCGACCAACACCAACTAAGCAACTGAAAACATGGGTTTTTTGTAAGTTGTAAAAAGTGCTTCAATGGCGTGAAACCTGTTTGACTTCCACGGCAGCAGAGGAGATGAATAAGAAACTGAGTTACACCAACAAGGCAGTCTTTCCTTCTCGCTGCGATGAAAGCGGGTCATGCAAAATTAAAGCGCCGGGCTACTGGCTCAAGGGGGGAGGAGAAGGGAAAGCGAAGGAAGGGAAAGGCAGGCTCAGTTAGTCTGGATATGAAGGGTGAATGGGAGGAGTGGGAGTGATTTGGGGTTCCTTGGGATTGGAGGTGGAGGATTACATACAGGGAAGGGAATTTCATTCTCTGAGAAAACAGGAAAAGTGGCCAGTCTTCCCCAGCCAGCTTTACACAGCCGAGATACACTAAACAAAGCCGCTGACTGTCCAGCACACAGCAAAATACCACCACGTTACTGCATGTGTTCAACAAAGACTCTTGGCCTTTTCCGGCATTGTCAATATGAATTATCATAGTCAGCTGCACCACATACCAGATTGATCCTCTGAGGACATAGATCGCCATATCCTGCGCCGAGCTACACTGCCATAGTAAACATCCTCCTTGACGGGGGAGAGGTTCCCCTCACTCCCCTCACTGTTACTGTCCACGGTGATCTCTACAGAAGACACCAATCACAACGTTACAGTCAGAGATCCCCCGCACACACACACACACACACACACACACACACACACACACACACACACACACACACACAGACACACACTCTCTGCTCCACCCCGTGGCCCATTCACTCATGATAAGACAGTAGGATGATGGAGTCGCCCTGAGGTGGGGGGGTGGACTAGGCGACGTGTTTCACTCTGGAGTCACCGGGCGTAAAACAGCAATGCTTCCACTGTTGCAGGGAGGTCAAATCGGGCGGTCATGTAAACATGTTACGTACAGGCATGGTGAATGTATCTGGGATGAATTTCCTGCAAAACTGCATGTGAACATTTGGCGAATCCAGCTTGTGAGGATGGACAGCTACAGGGTGTGCAAACAACCCCCAACCCCTCCCCCAAAAAGAAAAGGTCTACGTGGTGGTTTTGTGAGAGATGTTCTGCTCGGCTCACATGGGAAGGGAAACACATGGTATAAATAGCACAAACATCAGTGGCCCTGCAGGTGGCGGTGACGCGTCTCCTCGTGTGGGGACGTCACTAACCAATGGATGGGATGGGCCGTTGCTGAGGAGGGTTGCCGATGTGAACCGACCTCCTCCCCGAGTGGTCCAGACGATCAGCGTAAGGTGGTGAGTTCCCAATGATCTTTAGAGTGAAAAACAAAAGACACGAGATTAGGACAACGAATCGTCAACATTAAGAAGAATCCCACCATCCTGTTAAAACAACCAAAAACCATAAGAGCAAATGCTTTCACTTTCATTTGTCCTTAGGGTGGCAAAATAATATTCAACAAAATCCATAAAACAATAAGGAAACCATTAAAACAATAGAATCAGATCAACCCCCAACACAACAACATAGACTGGGGGTGAGGAAGGGTTGAATGTTAAAGCTAAAGACCATTTGTTTGGTTTGTTTTGTTCTGTGCATGTCAGCTCCATCGATGACGAAAATGAAGCAAATGGCAGAAAAAAAGACAGAAGTGATGAATACATACAGTAGAGACAAAGATGAGAGAAAAGGTGGCGGTTGATCAAAAATGAATGGCTTCCACCTGGGGCTTGTCACGCAACAATCAAAACATTTAATCATCTGAAGAATAATGACGACGTGTATGGGTTGAAAGCTGAATGAATAACCGGGGGCTGCACAAGTCTTGCTGTAGCTTTATTTTGTACATGAAGCAATGAGAGGCGGGAGATGCTGCAATAAAGCTTCAAGCACGAGGCGGAGCGATATGGCTGCAGTAAACAAGAGGAGCAGCGCATCCCGTCTCATTGCACAGACACTTTCCTTTAAATGGAACCGTTCTCCTCAAAGACATGAGAAGTCAAACCTTTGTTAAATGGCCTTTAGATAATTTAAATATTGACTTTAATACCACCGGACATACAAGCAACGTAACCCACTGAAAATGAAACATTGAATCAGACCAACTCGCCGTAAAAAAAAAAAAAAAAAAAAGCCAAATAAAAGAAAGAAAAAGGGGGTAAATCGTAAAGGAAAAACAGACAACATTTAGAAAACAGAATGGCTGCAGCTTGCTGATGAATAGTACAGCAGAAAGTCTGAATCACACACCAGCGGCTGGTCCCGGTTGAGCCTGGACAGAGACTGGACCCTAGCCTCCCTGTGGGGGCTGTAATAGACCCTGTCCAGCTCGTCCAGCCTGCCCTCGCTCAGAGCCCCTTCCCGGGAGTAGTTTCCTGGCCCGGCCTCCCGTCCGGGCCCAAAGTGCTCCCTGTTCCTAAAATCGCCCGAGTGAACCGACTTGGCCGCGGTCACTGGTGGGATGTCGTCGAACTCCGCCTCCA
The DNA here is from genome assembly GCA_021346845.1 of Apeltes quadracus. Classification (NCBI taxonomy): domain Eukaryota; kingdom Metazoa; phylum Chordata; class Actinopteri; order Perciformes; family Gasterosteidae; genus Apeltes; species Apeltes quadracus. The sequence goes on along the minus strand of CM037929.1, from coordinate 12,324,651 downwards.
CGCTGCCCTGGCGGGTCAGAGTCCTTTTACGGCCCAGTGCCAGCGCCCGCCTCTCTACCGGACCCTCGCAGTGGATGACGTGCACGGACCCCCGGGTGGGGCTGCCGTGGGCGTAGTACCCTCGGTACCCGCGGCCCAGAGAGCCTTCCTCCTCGCTGCCGCAGTCCAAGCCGCTGTCGGGGCTCTTGGTGTTCTGCCGGTTGGGTCGCGCCAGTCCGCGGTCGTCCGCGCTGTAGCCGTGGCGGCCGTCGGTGAACCGGGGGGAGGAGCGCTGGCGCTGCAGGAGGAGGCGGGAGTTCTTGCCCGGGGCGGGGCGGTTGTCGTCGTTGCGGGCGCGCCGCTGCGAGTACACCCGCCGCTGAGCGCGCGGCGTGCCGGGCCGCCCGCCCTCCGCGAAGCGCAGGCGCTGGCCCGCGCTGTCCACGCCGTCCGGCTCTTCCTCGGCCACCTCCGGGATGCTGTGGAGACGCTTGCTGCGGAGCGACTTGTGCTTCACCACCTCCCGCTGGAGGTCCCAGCTGTCCCTTTCCTCGGCTAAGTCCTGACGCTTGTAATAGGCCTTCGGTCGTGACCAGGAGGCAAAGTTCCACAATTTATCATTTCCGTCAGTTCGGTTCAAAAAGTTCGGTTACATTTTTTTTTTTGAGAGGGGGAGAGGGGGGGGGTCGAAACGTTTTTTGCAGAGGTTTTAGAACAGGCAGGAAACAACACAGTATGTGAATAGAACAAACGGGGGGGAAAGACAAAATAAAGACAGAATTAGTTATTTGCGGTAATGTAATAAGCATGCAGTGTCATTCCGTGAGGAGAAAGTGGCATGCTCTCAACGGGAATCTGTGAAGGCTCAAATGTGGAGGGATAATAAACAAACTGGGCACCAAACAAAAGGAAATTTAAAGGCTATTTAAAAATGTAAAATAATCCAACAAAAAATAAGAGCCAGTGCCAAGGTAAGCGTTAATTGAAACATCAATGTGAATGAAATGAATGAAAAGAAAGAGAGCTAAATTAAGCTGAATGAGTCGAAGAACCAGCATACTCACTCAGTACCCAAACTTTTTCTGTCAAGCCCCCCTTTGGTCACATAGATATATATCTAGTTTGCTTTCAAGTAGTTCTTTCTTGACATTTTAACTCCATTCTTGATTATATTTTCAAGTCAAATGAACTAAATGTTAAAATTGAAGTTTGGGAACCACTGGCATACTGTATTCTGAACTCCTCATCAAACATTACATTTCAAATGTAGTTAAACATACAAAACAGCAGAAGCAAATCTGATTCTTATTATTCACTTAACAATGCCTGATTGAATTAAAATGAGTATGTTCATATCATAAAATAATATTACGTTAACATCGACATAATGTGCAACAGGGTTTTACAAATAGACGATGATGACGAAAAAGGAGATATGGCATTGGTGCATTTAAAGGTTAAATGCACCAATGACCACTCAACAACGTATCACTCTTCGTTTAGACAGGCACTAGAGTACCGCTCACTTGTATCACACGATAGCCGGATGCCTACACACCAACACTCGCCAAATGAAGACAAGATCATGTACCTACCTACAATGTGAACATCACATACAACAATAGAAAAATTAAACGTTTGGACATGGCAAATAAAAACAAGCGTGAATATTTCCATTTAAGTACTCACTTAAATGAGATTCCTGTGTGAACTTGATGCAGTACAGTAAAATGTGCACTTCCCAATCTAATCTACAAAATCCCAATCTAGCAGGTGTAACCCTCGAGCATGCAGTACACACAGCCGTGATTGACTAATGCAGTGATGGAGGGGGGGGCGGGTCAAGGAACCGGCTGCGGTGGCACCGCCGACTCAGCTAAAACAACTGGGCAGAGCCACAACAGGCCTGGTTGTAGAGCCTGTGAGGGAGAGCCGGTACCTTTTGTAGGTGACCAGACCTCCCACCCTAAACCCTCCCCGCGCTCCCCGGGGGCTCTGGCCTCTTCATGGCCGCTTCGGACCGGGAATAGCGCAGTGCGTACCTTGAGAGTGTTGTGGGAGTTGATGCTGCGCCTGCGACCCTCCTCCAGCTGCATCTCCGAGTAAAGATCTTCCTCATCCTCCTCCATTATGTCGGAGAGGTCCGAACCCCGGCTGCTCTCTGTGTGGTACTCCTCACTGTGGCTGTAGGGGTGATGGTGGTGCTGAGGGGAAACCAGAGAGAGAGAGAGAGAGAGAGAGAGAGAGAGAGAGAGAGAGAGCGCATTATATTATATTTATATTCTTATATTTTTATTTTGGCTGCATTATTTGGGAACAGAGAGATGTCAGGACCAGCAAGACACCTCCATACAAGTGCAGAAGTAGCTTCAACTTTGAATATTGGTTGGAAGATTGAATGTAAGAATCACAAAGTTATAGCTATTTTATGTTTTTTTTTTTTTTTTTTTTTAAATGTATAATAGTTGTTTTCCCCAATAGCTTATTTTCTCATCCTGCGTGTCCTGCCTTCCCCTGCTGCTCTGCTTCCACTGCAGCTTGTTTGAAAGTCTTCAAACAAGCTCCAGTGCCGGGGTCTCTATGTGAGAGAGGCCCAGGGTCCTCAAGTTAGACTTTTAGGGACGTTATTGTTGATCGTTCTAGTCTTCGACCAATCAGATCTTTAGTTTACATGTACCTTTAGTAACCCTAATGAGAGCGGAGCGTTAACGTGCACTGTGATTGGTCAGTGGGCCAGTGTGACTTTTGCCCAACAGAATGCTAGCTAGCAGATCTAGCAGCGTTTAGTCAGCGTTCAGGTTGAACTTTGTGTGTAAATAGTAAACAGCATTTGTTAAGTGAACTGCTCTTGTATTTTTACATGATGCCGTGCCGCAGTTTTGATGGATTTGATGGATTTTTTTGCCATGCTTTGTTGGTAATAAATGTGTCAGGTCCTTGTGAGTTAACTACATCTATTTGTAGCATTGTCCACGAATTACCCTCGGTGGACACTGTTGGAATATTTGAGAATAATCGTTTGGAATGTTTAAGGAGGTAATTTGATGTGATGGGCCGCGATTTGATTTGCTTCAATGTGTTTTTTCCCCTCACGCTGTAGGCAGGGAATCCATGTTCTTACCAGAGAGAAGCTGTACACATTCACTGCTTGTCTGAGCACAGCTTGCTTTGTTTTTCGTACCTGTCTGCCCAACTCCGAACCTCTGAGGAATTCATCCACCGAAGCTCCTCTCCTCCTCGCATGAGGAGAGTCGTAGCCGTCCTCCTCCTCGTCAGAGTTGACAGGATGCAAGGCGTTGCCTCGCTCACTAAAGATATTCCTTTTCTCAACCTGATAAAATAAATGTTACTTCAAATGAAAAGTTATCCAAATCAGTTAGCACAACATTCCTTCCTTTTCACCACCACTGAAAAAGTTGAAAAGTGAAAAAATGTGCTCTAATTTTCCCGGCGTTGAGAGCGAGCTCACCCGGTTGCCCTCGGCGAACACTCTCTGGGCAGCTTCCCTGGCCATGGCCTTGGCGACGGTGTTGGGGATGGGGGCTCCCTGAGGCTGCGGCAGGATCCTCTGAGGGGAGGGCGATCGCCGCGGCTGGAAGTGCGGCGCCTCCAGGTTGGGGCCGCGCATGGGAGGGAGCGGAGAGGGGGATCGCTCCCAGAGCTGTGCTGTCCGAAGTCCCGCCTCATGCTCTTTGGTTTGTGGCTCTCTGGCACTTGCTAAGGGTTTGGACTTGGCCATGGGGTGGCTCTGGAAGTGAGGCTGGGGATGAGGCGGCGGTTGGCACGCGGGCTGCGCGTGCGGCTGCGCGTGGGGCAACGTGTGCGGCTGGGCTCGAGGCAGAGGCTGCACGTGGGGCTGGGGATGGTTCGGCGGGTACGTTGACGGGTAGGGGGGGTGGGTCGGATGGGGCTGTGGGTGGGCCGTGTGGTGGGAAGGCGCGGCGGTTCGTCGGGAGAGGTGCGGGGAGCCCAATAGATTGTTGGGGATGACGGCCACGGGCGAGTCCTGGGACTCTCCTTGTGTCGATAACGTCCGTACGATGAGCTCCCGGGCCTCTAGACACTGAATCCTGTTTAACTCCACGGTCACATAGTCTGCTGTGGGGTATAAGACCTCCGCTATCTGCATTCACATGGGGACCAGAGAGTTGTTAAAAAATGTCAACACAGAAAAGCACGTACTGATATCATGCCAACTAATTGAATGTAAAAGTGAATGCTTTTCCAGGTCTCATACCAGTTGGGTATGTTAGGAAAAACACCAGAATGTTAAAATCCCACACATTGTAGACGTTGGAGCTAAAGTGCAATAAAATGACCATGTTAAAAACCAAGCCTTCACTGGCCTGTTGGCAAATAGTTGTTTTTTTTCTTCATCCAGCAGAAAAGAGGAGCTGGATGTGAACATTATATAGTTTCTCCAGGAGATGGCAGTAGAGCACTACTCACTGAAGAAGACCAAAGCCTTACCTTCTGTCCCTTTGTGCACACGGCGTAGCCAATCACACTGGCCCCGTTGGAGGTTCCTGAAGACGTCAGAGGCGGCGGCTTCCATCTGACCTGCAGGATCCCCGGCGTCTGACCACACTGGACCTGCACCTCCTGGGGAGGGAGAGGGGGCCCTGAGGAGCACAACACACACACTGGATAAAGAGAGAAAAAAAAGCACAGCTCAACAGTGGGAGAGCCATTTCTGTTGATCAAATATCCCGCTGACCCCAGTGCTGTGGACTCTGCACAGTAATATTTATGGTGGTGGTGTTCCTGGGTAACTGTATTACATGTCTCACATATAAAGTACTGCCTAACCTCATTACGTAGAAGATATGTGCAGCGATACACTCGGTCAGTGACAGCTGAATCTATTATCTATTCATATTCAAATATTCATATTTGTAGAATGATTTTTATTGTAGTTCATTACTGTGATGTTTTCCCCCCCAGAGTCATTCGTTGGCGCATCACGTTGGCAGAAAGGGGCAAAGTTTGCCAACATGCATCAATATTCTGTCGCCAGATTCTCATATTCACTATTGCCCTTTCCTAAAATCTTTGCTTTCTCTCCCCACAGTCTTCTGTAGATGGTGGTTCGATCTGACGGTGGTGGCCCCTGCAGTGGTCCTGTCATACATCTGGCCGGCTACTTGGAATTCTTTGATTAATTTCTGTTATAGAAATTGAATGTATTCTACATCTGTATGAGTCATTCTGTACACATGACATCCATTGCAGTCTGTCCATCTCGGGAGAGGGATCCCTCCTCTGACGTTCTCCCTAAGGTTTCTTCCCTTTTTTCCCTGGAAGGGTTTTTTTTTCATTTTTTGGGGAGTTTTTCCTTTGCCGATGTGAGGGTCTTGGGACGGAGGATGTTGCATGTGTACAGACTGTAAAGCCCTCCGAGGCAAATTTGTAATTTGCGATTTTGGGCTATACAAAATAAAATGAATTGAATTGAATTGAATATTGTAAAGGAGCATAAAATAAAAGACAGTTTGCTATTTCAGTGTATCAGCCATGGTTGCACACTAAACAACGTACCCATCTGTGCAGTGCTGCTGCTCCCCTGCAGTCACAAGAGAGAGAGAGAGCAGATGCAGTATCTGCATCATGCAATGTTTGTATGTCCGAGAAGCTCCATCAACACGATCCTGATTGCATCTGTACGCTGAGTTTTTGGAACAGAAGCAGTGGTTGTTTGGAGATCTCATTTCTTCTTGTCATTTTCCAACTGTCATGAACAACGAGCTCCTCTGAGAGCTGAAATGAGTGTAATAAATGAATATTTTAGTGGAGCCGCATTCATGGACACTGGCCACAAACAGCGCACGCTCATTTGTAGGCAGGGAACTGGAAGCAACTCCGTGTGACTCATAATAATAAAAATGTTGTATCGCTAAGGAAAAATGAAGTAGTTTGGATGTGAAGGCATAATATAGTGCAGCCAGACTTCTTCTTATTGACAGCAGTTGCTGAGCAGCAGTACTGACACTGTTCCAGACGTTTATAATGAACCCGGTTCAATAGAATGATTATTTAATGAACTTGCAGCAGGTTCGCTCATCAGCTGCCAACATAAAATGTCAATTCAAACCTCAAACTTCATTTGTCTTTCTGTCCTCCTCTCTCTTTCTCTCTGACTATATCCTCCTTAGCAGAGTCCCTTACAGTGTAAATATAAAACATGTTGGTTTGGTTGTCCTTTAATTCCATGGTGAATATAGGTCAAATATTAGACATTTGAGCATTATGTTGTATAACAAATATATCAAATATGCTTCAGTCTTGATATATATATATATATATATATATATATATATATATATATATATATCAAGACTGAAGCATATTTGATCTGCACCCACATCTGACATCCGACTAACAACACAGTATCTCTTGATAATACAGATCGCGAAAAACAAAAGCTATAAATGTAGCTGGCTGCGGAGACAATAACATTCTCACTAAAAAAAGATCCCCGCAGCTCGACAGCCAGGCTGTGAGACCTGAGTCAGTGCTGCTGGCAGCAGCGAAGCGTCACTGGTTCTCATGGGAGAAGAAGTCCCAGAGATCTATGCTCACTATTTACACAAATCTGGCTTTGAGAAACAGCGTTTTTCAGGGTTAAATTGTTAAAACCATACTTGTGACTTGTTGCAGCGGTACACACCCAAATCCTTGAGGGCAATCTAAAAGTGGCTTTGGATAAATGAAAATGGCTGAGAGGTTTGTCAAGGATGCAACAGGCTTGAGGGGTTTAGCTGAGTAAATTAAATAGATCCCTATGTTGGTGGTGAGTTATCCGACTGTTTTATCTACACATATATATATATATATTTAGAGCCAGTCTGACCTACGTCTGAACCAGAGTCGCCCCTCGACCTTACTGTCGAGAGTCATCTGGACACATCAATACAGCAATACTACAGTCAGGACCAAAGCAGTGCACTGAGGGACCAAACAAACAGGGCGACGCTGCCATCCCATTAGCTCTGTCTAAAGATATCCAAGGTAGGTCGAAACGTGACGATGAAACAATACAGCACCAAACATTCAAACACCAACAATCACGTGAGGGGTGTTTCGGAAGCTGACCTGCGGGCTGAGTGCAGAACTCCACAGAGATTTCCCTCTTGTCTCTTTGATCCATCGGAAGCTGCCAAGGCACCTGATGTGGCTGTGCCATAACCTTCACCTTGTAAACTGTCATGGGCTTCAGGTTGAAGAACTTGTACTTGTAGCCCCCCGCCTTGACCATATCGTACTCCGCACCGTTGAGGAATATGGTGTGACTGTAGTTGCTGTTGCTGGGCATCCAAGAGAGCTCAGCGGAGACCTGCGTGATGCCGTCCACCCGCAGGTAGTACGGGGCCACCACCACGTCCTTCCCCACCAGCAGGGTGCACCGCAGCTCGTCCGACGGGCCCCGCTCCGTGATGCTCTGCACCGAGATGCGATAGGTGTTTGTGACCAGGTTGAGCTTCTCAAGAAGCGTTTTTGTCCTGCCCCCGTAGGGGACACACATGCGCAACTCTTTATCCACCGAGACATTGTAGCCACTGACGGAGCCCCAGCCCGGCGGCACCACGGGAGGGTCCCAGCTGATGATCACGCTCTTGGCCAGTTGTTTGATCAGGTTGATGCGGCGGGGATAAGGCACAATGTCTTCACCGACCTCGTCAGTACTGACGTCCAAGGTTCCCGTCCCGTTGCTTGAGGAGCCCAGGAGCTCCATGCCCAAGCTGCTGGTGCTTATGCTTATACAGTCGAGTTTACTGTCAGACAGCAGGCTGCTTATGCCTGTTCTCGTTCCCGTACCGAGCTTCAGTCTCTGAGGCCCCAGGCTACTGTGGTTGAGGTAGCCAGGTTCTTCAGCCACTGCGTCCCTGTGTTGGACAGAGGGTGTCTCCTCATCTTGGACAAATTCCACAAAGTTGGATGGGACGAGTCCCCGTTGTCCATCCAGCAGCTCTCCTGAGAAACAAAAAGCAGATTTGGTGTTGTGGATACGTATTGCAGCATTAAGTATAGATGACTGAACGATAACACAGCAGGTCAGACCTTCATAAAAGCCGTCCTCATCCATTGTCCCGTAAACGTAGAGGTACTTCCCTGCCACCAGGGGGAGTTCCGCCTCAGGATTCTCATTAGGCCCGTCATGAGGATTGTAACTACAGCGAGAACATAAAAAGACAATTCACCTGCAGACACGTTCTATATCTTTATATGAACCACTCAACACATTTTCTTTTATCAATATATACCGTTTTTTTTTAATATATATAATACAGCTCAGGAAAGTGTGGGTTCCCACTGTTTCTGTCCCCTTTTCACTTAGTTGTAGTCTGCGTATATCAATTATTTTTTGTCATTCATGTCATCAGGTAATTTTATAGAAAGAGATAGAAACACTGAATTATCTTTAAGACCACAGCCTCAAGCTCTGTAAGAGAAACCAAATAGTCTCAGTAAGATTTGTCCATAATTGCACTGTGAAATCAGTTCGGTTCAGGAGGTATGCACAGGGTGCGATTTGTGGGGGAGGATGGGGGGGATTTCCCCCCCTCTGGTTTTCCTATGGATAAGGATTTCCCCCCCTTGATAGCGATGAATGCAACTTAACTGCTAGCCTACTTAAACTTGAAATCTAACGATCTTCAGTGTCGATACATCAGAGTAGCTATTCAGCAGCCTTCTGGCAGACAGATATTTCTGAACGTCATCGAACACAAAAACATGGATGGTTCTGTAGCAGAGAATAGGAACCAGCTCTTTAATAATAAGAGCAGCCCGGAGCTGCATTACTGTGAGTGATGGCCTATTACCTTTGTATTGGTTTTGCATATTAACATGCTTCAGACATATTTTATTTGTTATTTATACTAGTAGCCTACTGTGATGGTTTTCCACGTCACAGATTTTTTGGTGCCCCCCCCCAGGCATTTGGTTCCCTACGCGCAGTGCGTGATGTGCGAGTGCGGAGCGCCGGCACTGAGCATATCGTCTTACTTTAAAGGACCCAATAATAAAACAACTAAATGTCTACCCTTTGCGTTTTTCTCCCTAGTTATGCGAGCTAAAAGTCCAATGTTCTTGTTTATGAATAAAAAATAAAAAAACACCCCCCTCTGATTTTTTGTCACATCGCACCCTAGGTATGCATAACACATTTTGCCTCCTCGCTTGTGAGTTATCACAACCGTTCAGGTTGTTGTTTGTTTCACAAAGCTCCTGTAAACACTTTCTCTGAAAATGCAGAGAAAACCATTTCAAGTATTATGAATGTAGTTGAAGTAATAAAATGATTGTATATAATGTGTTGGGCACAGTTAGGGTGTCATCCTGCTTCCTGATTACTACTGTTACTAATAAAATGAAAGAATACACACGTGGTGACGCGGTGCAGTAGTTTGTCGGTGGGTGTCCACGTACCTGTACCGAGCAATGCACAGACGGACCTTCCCTGTGAATCTGGGTTTGGACCTGGTGGTCGAGCTGAGCTCTTTCTCCATCTAGTGAATGTCAGGAAAACGTTTTACCTTCAGCAGCTTCAAGTGTTTTTGGTGTCAGGAAAAGTGTAAATGGAGAATTATGATACGGGCAGATGAAATCCAGCGTTCTGATTGGTTGAGAGTGAGTCACGGTTCATTATTCAGTCGACCCGAGCGTTCAAACGTATCACTGCGCACTCACAGTAACAGATTTGATTTTGCGCGACCGTAAGTGGACATTTTAGCTTTTAGCTCGGTGGCGATCGCCGAAAAAACGCGGAAATCCAACAAATGATCGTTTTCAATCAACACGAGCTTTCGCAACCGGACAATTAAGGTGGAGGTCATGAGCGATGGGAATGAACGAGACGGTGCGGGACCCAATAAATACTGTTACGGGGACTATTTTCTCTACTGAAGAGAATGAGATACACAACTATGTGCTGAAATGCAGCTATTACTATTAATAATTCCGCTGGTAACCGTATTATAAAAGCAATGAGGTACTTAAGGCAATAGCCTACTTTATCTTCAACAATGTAACTGTTACACTGTCCTGCCTCAAGTTCCTTATTGCTTAAATATGCAATGAGGCAAAAACACGTGTGAAGCCGATGGACGCGATCGAGCACCTCGGGGAGGAAAGCCCTTGCTGGGCTGCTGACTCGACCGCGGGTGAGGAATGTCGGCTTCACAGAAAGGAACTCCGGCTTGTCTCCGCTGACTTGAAGAGGACGAATGAAGTCGGATATCAAAGATCTGCTCGTTGGAGCTTCATCGCCTGTGGAACAAACAGAAACTCTCTCATCAGAGTTCCACGTCACCATAACAACAGAGCCGATATCAAACGTGCAACTCAAAAGGAAAGCAGAAGACTGAAAAGTAACGTAACATCTCAACTAAAATCAAATCAAACCACGTGGTCTACACTAACTAACTTAACTAACTTAACGCAAACAATGAAACGGTATCAACACCACTAGTAGAAACTGTACTATGACGTGCTCGACTCTAATAATTAAACACTTATAAATTATACATAATACTGCAATCAGTGAAACAATTGTCTATTCACAATAGGAAATCAAAAACCAATTGAGAACAAGTTTTGCCAGCGAAAAGCTATTTATCACTGAGATTGATTATATAATTTGCAGTTTGGGTTTACTGCAAATGAAGTCAGAAGCCTCCCAGGGTTCTAATTTAAGATGCAATGTGTTCTTCTTGCTGTGAGGGAGCGGACTGCTCCTCAATATGTACAGCGAGGAGTTACCGCCAGCAGCTCTCACATGGCACAAGTGATGCACAGCGCCAACTCAATTTAGTTTAATATATTAACTTCGGTCGTAAACCGAAGTTCAGCCACTTGAAAATATGACAATAAATCAATATTGCTATTTTCTCGAATAAAAATAAATAAATCTTGGTATGTGAATATGAGACGTATCAGAGGGAAAAAAGCAATAACTTCATCTCAGCATAACAATCCTGGACATACCTTTTCCTAAGGGGGCAGCCAGTCCATTAAGGAGCTGTGAGAGGGATTTGTTGGGAGAGCCAGGGGATTCAAGAACGGTTAAGGGATCAGTGCTCAGGATGTCAAACTTTCCAGCCTGCAGACGGAACTTCTCCAGCTCTTTTGAGAGGAGGTTGAACTGCTCAGTCTGAGACCGACATTTTTCCTCCAGCTCGCGGACTTTGGCCTGATGGTGGTGAGGGAGGAGAGTCGTTTAAGAGAGAAGTGAGAGACAAAGAGAGAGAGAGAGAGATGGACAGAAAGAAGGACAGATGGACAAGGAGAAGAGGGAGAAAGGATAGGAAGCAGGATAACAACAAAACAACAAATAAGGATGCAGGACATTCTTCACACAGAAATACTAGAGTACACGCAGTAGAGCGGGTACGTATATACAATGCTATACGTCTACTGTCTACACACAAATAGGAATATGATTTGATTCAGGACTCACAACGTGAATTTGTCACTACAGAAAAAAATTACTATTAACACTAATTTCACATGCACAGTTACAGCTAATGCTAATAATACTGAAAATAAAACTGTTTTGCTTCAAGACGGTATGCACACCCAAAAGCACAGGGTCATACAGGATGAGGCTGAGCATGTTCTTTAATTTGTTTAACTGTCAAGCAAACCCTTATAAAGACCAAGACCAACGTTAATGTCATAGTAACGAATAGTGTCTAATTATCATACTGACACTACTTGTGGTTTATTCCAAAGGAGCAATGGGTCCGATTTGTTGGGACACGGGTCCGCTGAACCTACAGGTAACTCCTCAGTAGAGCTGGTGTTTGGTTTGGTCACTAAGGGCCACCGTAGAAACATGGCGCACTCTGTGAAGAGAACCGGCTCCCGGTGTAGATTCAAACAGCTCATCCTAAACTTATGTAAACACACTGACTCCTAGTTTGAGGTCATACTAATGAAAACCAAGATGTATTATATTCCACTTCTGCTGATTTATCCACTCAAATCCAGTCCGACAAACTGAATGTTGCCTTACTGCTGTAAATACTCAGTAGTATTAATCTTGAGTTGAAAATAGTACACTGCAAGTGCACTATTTTTACTTCTGTTTGAGTTTATTATTATTCACCACAAGCTACAGCACTGCCCAGTTTTGGGTAGTAACGTGGGATTTGTATGCATTAAAATATGATTGTTGCAATACAGTTTGTGTTTTTAGATAAACATGTACATAATCGGACTTAGGGCTGAAAGCCACAAACGGGTAACGGGGGTCATTTAGTGCTTATTGTTGGTCATGGTCATTCAATGGGATTTGATCACAAATACAACAAATGTATTAAATCACATCAGCCGTATACTTTAAGAGCAGGAAACTTAATTGCTCAAACTAACAGAGACAAACTGAGCGTGATGGTTTGGGCAGGAATAATTGAAATTCCAGGTGCTAGAGTATGATATTGAAAGATTGATCCTCAAAATTCAATCTCAAACTGAAAACAATCAGAGATTTCCGATGCTCTGCACGACACCGAAGCTACCGGGGAATTTATCTTAGCACTGCCCAACACACGGCCGCGCCTGCCTGCACACTGCAGCACGCGCTCTGCTCGGACGAGGAGTCCATTTCATGCACACAGATTGTTGCCGGATACACGTAACATGCTGTTAGCACACAGACAACGAAGGAAGTGTTGCGGTTGTGAAATAGAATTAGTAAATGAAGAGCCATTAGGTTTTAATGGCTTCATACACTTCTCAGCTGTATGGGAAAATAGACCTTTTACAACACATGCTGAGAAACAGACATGCAATGCCACAGGTCTAGATACATAAATCGGATAAGCGCTCATTCTAAAATATCTGGAATACATAAATACTTCCAGACCCTTTGGAATAAAACATAGCAACTTGATTGATTTTCACCATTTTTCTTTTTTAGTGCAGCCTGTTTTTTTTGTTAATATCGAAACACACATTTTTAACACGCGTTTGGTCTTATAAAGTTAAATTTGCACACCTCAACGTGTTGATGGGCTTTGATTATGTGGGACTGAGGTCGGTCAGAGAGGCCCCAGGCATTCCTCTTTAATTGAAGTGGATCCATTTTCTGAACCTTTTCATCAATTGTTTAGCAAGTGTCGCTGAATTTTTCTTTATGATCAAGTTAGAAAGACCTCCAGTTTATGCTGTCAGTCAAGTTCCAGACTTTCAAAAAGCTCTCCACTCGTGAGTTTGCTTTGATGGGAAATGTCAAACAGAGCTGAGAGGGTTGTAAAGACCAAGAAAAGAAGCAGCCCTGAATATTTCTGAAAACCAAAAAGCAAAGAGCACACATCAGATTAGTTCTGGACTGATGTATGCTTTATGTTACCTTCCACCTCTTGATTACCATGTATATATTTAATCATGTTTATCGTTAATACATAACTCAGATCATGATGAATCATTTTGTTGGAAATGTATTGTTTTATCACCGTACCTCCTGGACTAAAGAAAATATGGGTCAACTATTGACTATTCTGGGAAAGGTGTCAAAAAATGAAGTAAATAAATAAAAAAATTATTCTGAAATACCTGCATGCTGTCCAAGTGGTTCTGTATAAGCATAAACACACACCCGTTCATTAAAAAGAGATGTAGGCAAGAAATAAAACACAATTACACATGTAATGTGATCACTCACACACATCTTGAAATCACTGTCAACTTTGACACCCGCACACACACATCATCACCTTGTTGTTAAAAGTTGTAAAAAATAATCTGTTTACAATCTATTCAGCCCTCTGAAAAAATCCTACGCACACAACTTTGTTAAATTGACTTAACAACAAGGATTAATACTTTTAAACATGAAAAATCTAAAAGTTGAGGCCGAAAAGAGAAGCAAACGTCTTTGGGCATACACAGGTCTGCCCCGGGGCAGAACAGTCCCTCATCTTCAGCAGTAACCACATAAAGACACACAGTCAACCCCCCCAGAGTCCAGACGCTCACCTCTAACAGATGGACAGCGCCTTCATGTTCCTTTTTTGCCTCAACCTGAGCCTGGGAAATACAGGGTGCAGGGTTTCAGTTCACTTTCATTTGTATTGCAGTCACGCTCCGGTCTGCCGCGCCAAAACAGGAACAGCTTTTCACTCATTGGTGTTTTGGGTGAAAATGGATGAAAAGAAAGCCACCTTATGGATCGACACTTTGATAGCATTCGCTGAGAGATGCCTCCAAACTGCACTTCATTTCTTTTAAAATAACCTTGATTTAGGTAACACTTCTACAACCAGCTGATTATATACTGTGGCTTTTCTTGCACCATTTTCCCCATCTATATTTCATGTTATTCCAAAAATGTTATCTAACTGTCAAAGCGGTGAGTTATGTAACGTCAACAGTGTGCATGCAGGAAAGTAAATGTGATTTGCATTTGTAATTCAGTTCACTGCACTTACCTGTGGAGACCACTTGCCTGTGAGCATCTAAACCAGAGGTCAAACTACCAGCTCGGGTTCCAGATCCAGTCATTTAGAATTATCATCCAGCCCAAAAAATAAATAAATATTTTTTTTCTCCCCATATTCCAGTTTTTGCCAAAATAGAAATCATAGAAATAATGAATCTTAAGGGTCCTTCTCTAGCAGCCACGGCTATGGAGCTGAAGGATTGACACCACTTTCATCCTTGTTGTGTCCCGGCTACGTTTGCGGTTAGCTTAGCATAAGCCGACCAGCCAAAGAGCACACAAGGTGTCCAGAATAGGACTAAGGGGACCAAGGAGCCACAGGACTCCTTACAGAGTGGTACACTTCTTTTAAAGGTGTACAATGCAACTGCTGAACCTGCATTGTACACAGGAAGCTGTCGTCCTCCTGGACTACAGGGCGAACACAAGTGCCCCCTCTAGTCAGGACCAACCTGGCCACAGGCTCACCAGTCATTGGACTTTAAGAAGCCTTGTTTATAACTGTTCTGAAAATGTTATCCCATTTATCGCATCCTCCAACTGAAACCATGTTCATTTGTTGCTACAATATATAGGAATGCAGATGCGTCCTTTGCTATTGTTTATTTATGTGATAATCACCTCCAATAAATGACATAAAATGATGAACGTAAATGTTCATTTAATCTACATAAAAAATGGCTTTGAATGAGGCTTTGTGAAATTCTACACATTTTTATTAAATGATGTTCCGTCGAAGATAAATTAAGGAGGCTTGTGCAATCAAGAGTGATGTGGTTTGTGTATTATCAAAGCATTAAACTGTGAAGAAATGTACGCGCCATTTTTCTTCTGGGAAATAGAAACATCTGTGCTCCACATGAAGAGCATCTGTGAACTTTGGAATTTCATAAATCTACTTTGCAGGCAATTAATTGAGGAGAATGCTAGAGCAGCAGCAAGTGTTTGAAGGCAGATAAGGCGGTAATGAGCTTCTGTTAATGAGGGAAACAAGCCGAGAACTCTGCCTGTGAAAGGCTCACTGCGACGTCGGGCAACACTGCGGCAACAGCAACACTGTTTCCAGTGAAGGCCTCGGTGACAATTCCCATCACATTCACACTGAAGTATCAGCCAACGCAGCCATGGCTGTGCTTACTCGGACATTACGGTCAGCTCCAGTGCACAGAGGCCCGACCATCAAACGGCCCAGGCCGGCGTTTTTGTTTAGGCGAGCCTGTATAAAGTGTCAAATCCACTCTGGCTCTCGAACGTTTGATTTGCGTGCTTGTGCCGAACCAGAGGAGTGCTCCTGAGAGATGGACGGCTAAAGGATGTGGTTGAGAGGACACGCTGGGAGAGCTTCAGCAGCGCCAATGATGGAGACGTGGAGGGAGGTGAGTTGCACAGCCTCTTTAGTCCTTTGGGTTGACTCTCCCCTTTTGTCGGAACCAAAAGCTCTCTGGCTCACGGCACGAGCCCAGGCCGTGCCGAGTTGTCGTGCTATGAGAGCAGGTAGCAGGAGCTGCCTTACCTTCTGAAGAACTTCAATCTCCTGCTGCTTTGCATTGAGTACAGCCAAGGCCTGCTCATGCTCCAACTCTAGCTGCTGCCTCCGCTCTGCAGCCTCTCGCATATGCTGTCCGCAGGAGGTGCGGGGGTGGAGAGCCGGGAGGGAGGGTTGTGTGAGGTGGGGGGTTGAGGGGGAAGCACAGAGAGGGTTGTCTGTTAGTGGAACTAAAAAAAATCCATCGGCACAGAGGCCAACACAAAATGCATCTCCAGACAACACACACACGTCACACGTCAGTCTAATGGTGGCTGGTTGACAGTGCACTGACCATTAAACCCTCTTAAAAACAAGACAGAAACATAAACTCCGCTAGCGAATGCCATGTGAGAACGGTTTATGTCAATGATCAGCAGGAGGGATCAGATGGAAGAGGACTAGAGAGGCTGTGCTCTGTAAACAACCCCCCCCCCCCCCCCCCCCCCCCCTCCGGCCCTCCCTCCCAGGTTTGCTGCCCTCTTTAGGTAACACAATACCTGTCAGAAGTCTGGTTACTGCTACTGCTTGAAAAGCTGTCCTCGGCAACGTTGTCTTTGCAGCATCAGTACAAGTGTTACGTTACGTTATGAAAAGGGTGAGCAAACTCCGAAACGTGCTCGCGCGTCAGTGGTCACCCGTAACGACGAAAGAAGCCGTACATTTCAAGGGCCTGAATGCTAGGCTCTTCACAGCACAACGCATATGCACGTGTCATCCAGTCACATCACTACTCCCACTAATATGTGAATACTGTCAAGTGAGAGAAGCCAATTACATTTTCATGCCGGTCAAAATTAAGGCCTACAGGTAATGTCATCAATCTTGTAGGTGACATTATCATCATGAGGGGCGTCTCTCTTTTTCGTCATCCTCCCCATTCCCGTCATCACAAAGCCAAACTCTTTGACCTGCCTCATGCAAAAAAAAATAATAATCACATTCCACAGGGCCGTGGTTGTGCAGCTGGTGACCATTCGTATAAGCAGACCAGGGGTCAAGGGAGAGATGAGCACAGCCACTGAGGTGGACAGAAAGCATTCAGAATGGGATTGACTAAGATTGCTCCCTAAACAGATGCACGTAGCAGTGATACCTGAAAAAAACCTAGCAAGGGCAGGAGGGAGCGGGAAGGTGGGGAGGGACAGGTCAGGGAGGGTAGGACAACGTGAAAAGGGCGGGAACGGGGAAAGGAAAGGGAGGCAGACTGCTCCAAGCTTCTACTCTGTCACAGCTCCGGGTCAGACTTCCCAACGCGACACTGGAAGGCAACAGACATGTCAGGGACGTTAGAACCAGATGGAGGCAGTGTGGCACAAGTAGGAGCAGGGGGGTACTGGCACGGGGGGGGTGGGGGGGGGGCTAAGCTCCATAAAAACACCTGGGTGGGTTAGGGACCCCCGGGGATGGACGGACTACTGGGGATAGAAAACGCACACGCTGCTGAGAGACAAGGCTGCCCTCGCAGCCGGCTTCCTCACCTTGAGCACCTGCTCTAGGTTCTCCAGTTTGCCTTGGAGCTTGTTCCTCTCCCACAGGGCTAAATCTCTCTCCTGCGTCACAGCACCGAGGGCCTCTTTGAGCTGGGCATACTCAGACTTCACCTGTGCAGACAGAACAAGCAAGGAGCAAAGAGACGGAGTTTGAGAGTCCGGCTGCGCTTATTGTCTTTGGGTATTTGGTTTTCTCACTGACCCAAAAGGCTTTTTAAGCCTTCTCAGGAATACTTGGCAGGTTCATGTTTATCATCGCAAATAGGGGCATTCAATCTGTCAGGTATAATTTCGCTCTTTGTCGGTGATAGCAATTTGTTTGCAAAGAAAATAGATAAATGGATGGAATCCAGCTTAATCACTACAGGGTTACGTAGGCATTAGCCAGGATAGAAACGTGATACATCTGCTATATAGATTAGTTCCTCAGTGATTCACAATAAAGAACTAAAGATAGAGCAGAGTGTGTTACAGTCATCACCTCATCAGAGTTGGTTGTATTGTTATTGAACAAAAAATCTTATATTGTCTTTTTAGTTTCATTTTATATTAATTAAAAAGCTACATTAAGGCATTAGCAAAACAACTCAATTAGCCTTTTGCCACGGGTTTCCTTTATCTGGGATGGAAAAAATGTCTGGAACAACATCAGCATGGTCCTATTCGACCACAACACAAAGCCTCCAATGTACCTACAGTTCAATCAAAGCCTTTTTTATACTCAACAAAAACACAATACACTTCACAATAGCAGACAGATCAATTGTACAGCTGCTGCTATTTGTCTGGCTGTCACTGTTGGTTCCTTTACTGTAAAAATGACTGTAGGAATAACCCTAGTAAGAATGTCCCGCAAAGCTTTGCTACTAGTTAAAAGACCAGATGTGGGAGCTGGCTGCTTTCAGTGACAAACGCATTTAAATATTATAATAAAGAAGAGAAGAGAAATAAAGTAACATAACTCAATTCCCATGGCTGTAAACCAAAAACATGAATGAATAATTCAAGCTTCCAACCAAGCACTGAGCCTTCAAGTGCATGTTATATTAACTCTGTACACTGATTCATCATCCATCAGGTCTGTCCTTCCAATGCAAATAACATGTGACTGAAAATGTGACTATTTCTATACACTCTTCAGAATCTCTTGTCCACAGACCACTTGTATTGTGTTACTTAAGAGGAAGAATTTTTCAATAATCTTTGTAAAGGCCCCTCATCGCCAGATGACGTGTGTGGTGAAACCCCTTCATCAGAGCAGCCATCAACGACTGGTGATTCCTTGAGGAGGGTGTTTCCACAAACACCAGCAAAGCAAAACACAAACCGAAACCAGTGAACGAGCGTCTGAACCGCCTTCTTCTTCCAAAGCAGAGACAGAGGCCGCGACTGACAGACCCGATGTAAACAGATCGAACAAAGCCATATTGGATCCAGCCGAAGCAGGTCAATAGTCTATTATGGCCGAAGGGAAGTGGCGCTTGTATCCCCTCCCGGCTCATTTAGTGACCATAGAGATCAAAACAATGGGGGTGTAAGGGAGGGTTAATATCCGCACCGGCCCGCCGAGTGCTGCTCTCATATCCGTCGGTGCGATTACAGTTCAGCACAGCGGCGCAATGAAGCACCAAAGCCCCGATAAGGCGTCAACAACCAGCATCCCACCCTTCTTCACCCGAGCAGCAACTACCTGCCAATCGACTCCTTCAGGAAATTGCCTTCCTGTCCACACACAGAGCCCTGGTGCTCCTTGTTTGCTGATCTACTTTACCTCCGTCCTATCGCTCTGAATGAGGTGTTGGGGCTAAAAGGAAGGTGAGGGTGTGATAATCAAATTGGAGGCTTGTTGTTTTCACTTCACTGTATATGGTATGTTAATGTGACGACCACACTCTACAGTTGTCTCTGTAGACTCATAAATACAGAGATATCACATAGAAACACAATGTTAAAGAGCCTTAGAGAAAAGATAAGGATCATCAAAGTCTCTAAAAATAATATTCTGGCAAAAATGTATTTCTATGTGTCCAATAGTGATCCAATAATCATGGTGTGTGCACAGATGTGTGTAACCGACACACAGACGGGCCGACCAACATTATCATTAGAGCCATGCGTGGCTTGAACCGTGTGTTTGTTGTGCTGACAGGACAGATATGAGCCTAAAATCATTACAACTGTCAATGGAGCATCACCGAGATGTAAACAGTTTAAAGTCAGAAACTCAAAAGGCCTTTTTGCATCTTACCTTCTCATGCTCAGATGTACTTGTGGCTATTGTTGAACAGCTGAAGGTTGAAGTGTTTGTTCTCTTGGAGGAAATCTTGAAGCTCATTCTCCTAATAAACAGAAAGAAAAACAATGTCTAGTGATTGGCCAGACCACTAAATCCCAGAATGCTGCTAGCGATGGCTAATGCATTATTCATCGTAGGAAGCGGCCCCAGGTTCTCTACCTTCTAGAAGCTGCCATTTTAGCCGACACAGTGGAACCATCACAATGCTAATACTAGCGTGTATGGCCGAGGATGCAGTTAGCAGTGTCAACTGGAGAGCTCTCTGAGATGTGCCGCTACAGCAGCGAGTTTTGTTTTGTGGTCAGGAGCTGAGGAACTCACTGGCTCATGCATGATGCATTTACTGGAAATGCAGTGCGTGTTAATGGCTGTGTTGGGTGAGCCTGTTCCATCCCCCTTATGTTTTACTTATGATGGATATCAGAGGACAAATGCAGACAAGAGGTAAAAAAAAAACAAAAAAACATGCAGAGCTGCAAATGCTAGACGCTGCTGTAGTGATGCTAATGAAGCATTGCACAATTTCTAATAATTAGGTGCAGATCATAGAAATACACCTTTTGCACAGATAACATTTTGAATTACGTGTATCTGCTTTAGATTCCTAATGAATAACTGTACAAGAGACACGTACATAAAGCACGTGAACACAACTCCAGTATATAAAGATTCACACTAGGGAGGAGAAATCCTATCAAGGACATGCAGTGACAAGTTAACAACAGCCTGAAGACAAAAGTCACATCTGAGATCAGCTGCTTTTCCATTAATTTCCTTTTTGTCCTGTCCCGAAAAACCATTCGTCATTTCAACCTGCATCAATTGTGTCCAGTCAATTTGAATGCTTCCCGTACGAGCACTAAATTGTATTGGCATTCCTATTCATATCCATTGATCCTTCAATCCGCAGCTAATGTTGGGCTGGCTAAGCCTGCAGGTGTTCATTCTGAAGGACAAACCGTCATTAAAATGAACAGAGAGCTCACATCCTTCTGTATGCACAACGAAGAGAAGTACTTCTGAAATTAAAGCTCGTTGTTGGTTTAAGCATACCAACGCCGTCTGCCATTCTCATTTAATATCCATTTTGGGGGGAATTTGGATACGAGAGCACACACTTAGTGATGCAAACCAGATTGCCTTGAACACAGAGAACCAGCTGTTTCTTTGTACTGCATTGTCGACGTGTTAATGCTTTAAACAGATCAGTATACGTCATAATCCCTTGGCAAGACACATTTTAGTGGAGCGTCTGTGAGCCCAGTGATGGAGACAATCCCATGCAGAATACATTGTGGCCCACATTGTGCTGCAACATTATACAGCTGAGAATTGTCTGCTGACGCGTGATTTACAATTCGAGATTTATATCCCAATGTACACATGCCCTAAAACGATCAAATGGACAGACCAATCAAAAGTACATGATGGATGAGAGACACACCGCTGTCCACCAGGCCCGTGGCAGAGAACGAGGGTCACTCCCGTGTTTGAGAGCGCTGCAGAGGCAGTTGCGTGCTTTGTCCGGACACGATCTGACTCAGCCTGGAGTGCTGCGTTTAATTTCGACAAGCCTGACGGATGAATCAACTAGGCCACTTAACACAGGAGCAAAGCAAACATTTCAGCCGCTTACTGTCTGCTCCGTCGACTCAGTGTCATCGGCATCATTTGCTCTTCCTCCGGAGAGTCAGCAACTACTGTCACAAATGTTTAGCTAAATTAGCTTTTCAGCCTGGCTGTTTTTTTTATCCAGCACATCTTATCCAAAGAGTATATGTGCAAATTACAGGTACTTGTTGTAACATTGACAACATTAGTAAAGGAATATCATAAGTGTACAGAGTGCACAGTTTGAATTTACTTCTAAGTAAGCTCTACAGTTTAGTATCGTGTGGCGCGCACTGAATTTCCCGTTCCCCTTAAGCAATACACAAGAAAGTCTAAATTAAGAAAGACAAACACAAACGTACAGTAGACAATCGTCTCCAAAAGGTTCAGCACATTTACAGAATGTGTATCTGCATTTAATGTTCTGTGTAAAATACAATTAGAATGAAAGAACATGTGCTGAACACATATTTGCAAATACAGAATCATGTATGACACAGCAACAGGAGCTGCTTTCGGCCGATGTTTGTGCGCACAAACAGCTCGTAGGGAAAGATGAGCTGACCTCTGCAGGCATTGAACACCAGCTATCGGACCTGTTCAGTCTGCCCGCTGTCTGCCTCCACGTTAATCTTCTATTAACGGCGGTACGTACTCCAGCGACCGCTGGCACAGGCAATACCCGTTCCCATGGTAACGACCCATAAATACTAGCAGAGGCATATTCCTCTGGTTAGTGACATACTCGATGCCCAGGAAGGTGGAGGTGCCAGATGGTTATTCCAGTGTTTACTATCACTCACTCTCACTGTTCATATATACAGCTGGACTCACTATGAGGAGACGACAGCAGCTGGAATTGTTTTAAAAAAAAAATGAATGCATACATTTGTGTATGTGCCGCCAGTGTTAAATGCAGTCTATAAAATCTACCCGTCGCTAACAGCCGCTCCTAACTCTGCATGTGCAGTCTTCACTTTGACCCGAGTGGGAGAAAAGCCAAGCCAGTAGGCCACTTGAGACCAAACAGGGAGAGACGTTACTGTCAACTCGCCATCTCACAGCGGTGTGCATTTGTCTTGTCTGTGTTTGAGTCTCGGTCCTCTGAGCTCAGTGCGGGAGGAGATAAGAGCTATATATGCTGCCGTCTGTGGAGGCCAGCCTGCCATTAACGCAGAGCATTTGGGGACAGGTTTTTCCTTTAGGTTACTTTCCCCTGGACTCAGCCGGCTGACAATGGGTAAGGAGGGAAGTGCTGCTGTGGGAAGAGATTGAGGAGAGGGCATCATAGAAAACTGTCCTAATGGAGGGTTTATTTGGGGCAGGGAGCCGCACACAAAGGCAGCTCATCTAAAGAACAGGGCTTTGGGGCAGGTTGGACTGAGGGGAGGACTTCAAATGGTCTTGGACCAAACTGTGCAGTTTAAATTATTGTTGAAGCTCCTGTCTTTCATACGCTAGACCGCACAAGAGGCCATCTTTATCGGTCTGTGCCTTCTCCTGCTTCCACAGGTTACTAACATGTATCACTCCAATCAGGGGAGGCAAGTGAATGAATCAAAGATTGCTGTATGAAACAGATGTTGTATGATCATGAAGTCTTGGCGGATTGTTCATTTGGACCATGGAGGTCAGACACTGGTGTTGGTGGTGGCTGAGGATGATTCTGCTGAGACTGGCTGACTGAGGTAAATAATGAGGGAAATAATGAGTTTTCTGATGAATGGGCAGCGATGGGGAGGGAAGGTGTAACAGCAGCAGGGTCGTACACAAAGCGGAGACGGAATGTTGTTTAGAGCCAGAGGAGAGAAAGAGTAGCCGTGTCACTGTACCAATGGATAGATGCCAACAGCTGTAGTGTTGCATTTTAACAACACTCGAGCCGCTGTTATATCAGTCATACAACTCCCTGCATTGTTTTTCCAAATCCTGAACAGGACAACAAATGTCTACACTTACACAACACCAAAAAGCCTGGTGAACTCAACTTGAATTTAATTCACTTACTTAAACATGTTGCCGCAGAGTCTATTGGGACGCCACTTTGAGAGCAGCAGTAAGATGTCCTTCTCGCACCGGAATAAACAGAAGCTGAGCAAAGCTTTCCATCTTGGTATAACAAAATGCAAAATGATGAGTTATTCCAGTTAGTGGGGCTCCCGGTAGAACAACTCAGACAAGGACAAACCTCACGCTTCATCTGTGCTGGGATTTAGGACTCTGATGTCCTCCTGCTGTGGGAGACCAATAGAGCCTGATGACTGTTCTTATTCAGGGGAAGGTTGTGTTTCAGCCCTTAAATTAATACTACACACCACGGTAATAATTGCCACAGTGTATTTGGCATTTAGCCTCGATGCAACTTCAAATACCCAGCACCCCTTGATAATAAAAGTTGAAAACACACAGTCGTTTGGATTGTTATCTGCTTAAATTGCATCCCTACAGTCAAACTCCATTTTTCTTTCCACAAGCATCAACACTGCAACCCAAAGCAACAAAAAGAGTAAAGTAAATATCCCTGATGACTATTAATACTAGTAAACATTTGATCCTCAGCAATTAGCTTCAGTTTATAGTCAATTCTGAAAATCATGAAATAGATGCATTACCACCACAAACATCAGCGTCCTGTCTTTTTCTTTTCTTCCCTCATGTATAAGTGTGTTACTCTCATTTACGGGGGAGTGCTGACTCAACTGCAGCCGTCTGCAAAAACCTGCCCTTTCGAACACACACAGAACAAAGAAAACAGCGAACCTGCTCATCAAAATATTGTTCTCAAGCAAAACAAGTGCTGAAAACCTCCACAAGGTTCCTTGTGGTTCGCTAGGTGGTCAGTCCAGATTCTTATAATTGCATATAACATGTGGATGCGTATAGTTACATAATATTGGATTTGAAATAATGTCTTATCATATCCTGAACAACCATGAGCCAATAGGAGTCCCTTGGGACTGATGCACAAGCCTTTAAATAATTAACAGTGTTTTCAAGCCTGTTTTCTTTTCCCCTTTCAGGAGGTTCTCTACGGCTTATCTTTTTTCCTTTTGTCCTGAGTCAAGGCCACTCTAGTAGGCAGGATGACATTTCTAGGGCGCTGTTCGAAAATGTCCTTCAAAAAGGAACCAGAAATCGTATAAAAAGAGACTTGTGTAACATATCACTGACCTTTAACTGTGGCGACGGTGCTGTGCACGGCTGCGCACTCAAATGAAAGGAGGCCTGTACACAGCTCTATGAACTATGTGTATACAAAACAGAGAAACCCCAATAGTATTCTAAGAATAACACAGATGTACTCACACGGTAATATGCACTGTATTTCTCCAGTGTCCGTGCATGATTTACTACTGCAAAGCACATCTCTCATTCAAAATGCATTCCGCATGCTAACAAAAGCCAACCCGCAAATTCTGCAACTCTCCGTTAGCGGCTTCCGCGCTTCAATTTCTGTCGTCACTGCCTGAGAACAGAGCTATCATCACAGTAGACCGCCACTCATTTCCTCAGGGGACATCTGTGTGATGAGAGCAGGCAAGGCTCCCAGGTACAAATCAATTTAGCCTCTGTCCTATTGCTCAGAGGCCAGGGTATATTTTGGGAGCACTTACCAAAGTCTGACATGTTTGATTCTTTTTCTTCACCTCTGCCTCAAGTGCTTCACACTCCTTCCTTTTGGTGCTGATCTCGGTCTCCTGGGAAGGGAAAAAGCAAAGCAGAGGACAGCTGCTGTGATTTGTCAGGAACAGAAGCTTCCTCAGATAGCTCGGAGAAACTAGGCGAAGAAAGAGGGAGCGGGAGTGTTTGATTTTTCAGCTGCATTTTTGCCCCCGAGATTTCCAGATGTCATCAAAAGCGTATTACAAAATGTTGTCAGACAATAGACAAGAGGATGGAAATATTTCCGAGGCTCAAATGAATGGAGTTTTTTGGTCTCCCGTGTAAATGAATATTAATACATTATCTGGAACTGAAGCGTTTGAATATGTGGGTAAATGTACTGCCGGTTGCTTACTGTTCAACCACTGCCTGGCTGACAAGTAATATGCCCTCGGAAGGTGTTTGAACGCCTGTTATGTTTCAATCAAGCAGCCGTTTAACTGAGCTGACAGCTGAATTACAAAGAAAAGAAGTAAAGCTTTGTTCACGGAGCCTTAACCTGACTAAAGTCGGCCACAGCTTCCACGGAGGATGACTTGTTTAGTCTATCAGCATTCTCCAGAGGAATCTCCACAATTGGCTTCCCAGTGGAAGCACAAAAGATGCAGATAGTAATGGGATATCCTCTATAAAACTGCATGTGTGATTTTCCCTGCTCTGGAGATGCCGCATCTTTTTTCTCTCTCTGCTTTAATCAATCAGGTGACACTTTCAGGAAAGCCGGCATGCATTCAGAGGTGAAGGGTTTATCAACAGATAACCCACACCTTCTGTATGGCCATTCACTTAAAGCATTGCCAGTTATCACACTATTCTTAAAGTGCAAAATACACTTTATTGTTACATCACCAACCGGATCTTCTGTTTATCTGCAGACCGAGCTCTCCGTCAGCGTACGAGGAGCAGCATCGCTACGGATGGGAGTAGAAGTACAGCTGGATGTTCCAAGATTAGCGTATAGAATTAAACAGGATTTTATCTGTGTCAGTGTGTGCTACCAGTGGGCACACACACAAACACACACACACACACACATCCTGTGTCCCTGAACAAGACTGAAATAAGCATCGGCAGAGAATCCCAGGGCACACAATGCATGCTCCATGTGAGGAACGATTGAATGTGCACTTCATCACAGGAACACTCAGCTTGTTTTGACTTAGAACATACATACATAAGTATATTTATGTGTCTTTATATAGGAATCTATTCAAATGGGAGACACCAGCTGGTTCCCTACCGGACCTGCTAGGGTCGGCTCTAGAATAAGGTTGGCAATAGCATCATCGAGCTGGACAGATAAAGAGGCAAAAGCTTTGGCCCTTTTGGGGTCTGTAACCTTCAGCTGTTTGATCACAATCAATGAATGTTTGACTCCCTCCCTGTCTCCATTATTATGATTTATTCTTATGTTTGTTACTATGCGCTCTAGAAGTTTTATTCTTTTGAGGGACTCAATAACCTACATGAAAGAATGATAGTTCATACTTATATTATATCTTCATAGCAGAAACAATGGAAGCAACATTATATATGTTGCCTGGGTCACATAAAGTGTGTCTTCTGATTGGACAACGCAAACCTCTCCGAAGTGCATTAAAGCTCCTGTTCTCCCCAAGAAGCTTTGTCAGATCTCGCTGCTCCTCTGAGGGAGAAGGAACAATCTGTCCCTTTTCAGCTGAAGTGAGTCATTTGACTTCTGTCTGTACTTACAGCTTGTGTTAATGATTTCTGGATTCTTTATAATTTTTCTATATTCTAGTTAGTAATAAATACTTAATCACAAGCGAGTTTGAGATGCTTTTGATTTGCTCACAAGGGCTTAATCCACATTTTCACCACAGTTGCGCAGAGTTCCACAAGGGGAAAGAAATATAGAAGGCGTCGAGGGGCTAGGGTGATCCGAGTAGAGGTTCATGAAATCCATTAGATTAAAGTAATTTTGCAAGAATGTTGTGTTCTTATCTACACAGTCAACCGGAGCACAGAATAATTCAATGTTTAATACTCTGAAAAGAGCAAAAACAATTGGATGTATTCAATCAAACGCAACACTGCCTATACCATGTTGACTCCAAATGATTTGCTTTGGATGAATCACAGAGAGCCTCCGCAGACAGCTTGCCATCTCCCATGTGGGCTGGTATCTATTGAGTACAACCTTCAGCACCAGACGGCTGCAACGCACACGATGGATATCGGACTCACACGAGTACACGCACGTACACACTTATAGTTCTCCCCGCTGCTGAAGCACATTTGTTTGGAGCCGATGTTCAATTAAAAACCCCTCTGACAAAAGATACAAATGGCTGCCATCGTGAGTAATGAGCTCCTGTATAAGTGAAGAGGCGTTTACTGCACAGCAGATGAAGACAGATGAGTAAAACCATCCCCTTAGGCGGAATCTACCATTCTTGCCTCAATGGCACTAATGCAAATGCACGCACAGGTGAAGTGCATCCACAGCGATCTGTACCACCTCCACGTCTCTTATGCACTAAGCTAAGCAGCAGGAATTTTACACCCCGAGAAAATTACTATCTTGACAACTTTCAGACTAAGTCATGATGCATGTTTGGATTTGAGGTCAAAGATAAACTGTGTTATTTAGGTTTGAGCCAATTGAGAAAACATTAATTAAACACAATGATAATGTTTGATGATATTCCTACTTACCAGCTTTCAAAAATGAGAATTTGGAGGTTCGTAGTGATTTTTGTCCTTTTATTAAGTTTATGTTTTGGGGTTTCAGGCTGTTCAGACTGGTTGCAAACTAAGCCATGAACTTGAAATGCATGTTGTTTTTATTGCTTTCAATTATGAGTGAAAATAAATCATTAAACCATTGATCCTTAATGAAATCAATCTGGCTTTAATCACATTATTTTACCATCAATGGATTTTCATTGTTTTGTAGCCGGCCTTCATTGATTGCATTCTTGACTTCCACTAAGTGCGAGAATCTTTGGATTTTCTTCACTGACTTTTCTCACCTGGTGCTATCATCAGGTCAACTTTTTAACTTGACAAAGAAACAACACACAGCCAATATACTCACGATGTATAGTAAGTCGCTATCTTCTTCAATGGGCTTTCCCATTTGTGGTTGGAGTGCTACTCATCACTGGCTTTACAAAATCAAGCTACAACTTAGTCCATGTTTTTCAAAAGAAAGAGCCTCAGCTGACAAGCCTGAACGCAGCCGTGTTCAGCACCATGGAGAGTTACCCCGGGACAACAGCATGCGGCGAATACACGGCTTCACTTCAACAGTTTCTGTTGCTGCTGACTCTCCATTGTGAGTTCAATGCATCACAACATCGTAATGAAATGAGGTGCACATGCTACGGTATAATTTTGGCAATGACTAATTAACACAGAAGGCCATCCCCGTCCTGTTCTCAGCGTGGGGTCTTCTGATCTTTTGTAGTTGGGAAAGCTCTGTGTATAATCTCATGACCCTGTCTCTTTCATCCCTCTTTGTGTTGAATATGCATGATGTGTAATGATGGCATTAATCCTGTCTATAGCTGAGCAAAACCAAAATTGCTCACGTGTTCTAGAGTTCCATCCTCTGTGAAACCAAATATATCAAATCAGATATCAAATATAGACGAGTTAGGATAGGATGAGTTCTAACACAGCTTCTTAAGGTTAACTTCACATCTAATCATGACACTAAATACTAATCCTTTGTAGCCCCACGTATTGCTACAGCTCAGCTGAGTTAGATCATAATAAACCTCATGGCCACCCAAAAGAAAAGGCACTTGGCTTTTTAACCGAGAGGAGTTATGCTTAGAAGTACATCCCTTCTAAAAGTGGCCCATTCTGTAGCTTTACAGCTAATTCGTTCCCTTTCAAAATGTCAACAGTGCTCCTTGAGAAATAAACTGTCCAGAGACACTTTTTTATGTGTGTTTTATGTGTGTTGGTTGCGTGTCCCCAGGCAAACCATAGTGAAAGGAAAGGCCATTAAGGAGGCCGGAGGAAAGTAATAGAAAGTTGAATGTTGTCTGCGATGACTTTCCTTTGTTACTCAACATCCAAGCACTAGTTCCGCTCAGCAGCATGAAGTACGTGACTATACTGCTGGCCCAGACACACAGTAATCTAGTGCATGACAGCAAGCACTTGTGATTTCAGATCATTTGATATGGCAGAGTAAGTTACGTAACCCCTACGGCTTAAGTATGTGTGCGCAGGCACAGATGCTTGCACTAACACTGTACTCGCCTACCGCCTGCAACGGTGTGTCTGTGTGTATGCTTGTGTGTCGACTGTGCATGCAGATGTGTGTGTATCCGCGGCGACTTGCAGAAGTGCTGAATCACACATTCACAGGAAAAACAAGAGTAAATCCCAGGTGTCAACGAGTGCATTACTTCACACACACACACATACAGAGACACCAAGAGCAGAGAAGAAAGGGTGAAAAGTGTGGCGAATGAAGAAGAGAGGGATATTGACGTACGATCATGTAATACAACATAAAAGCAGCGAGACCTAGACCAAATGAAAAGAAGCAGGAACAGGCAAATGAAGAATGGCGGCAGGATTTGCCGTCAGAAAGCGGAGCCATCCCGCTACTATCAGAGGGCATCATAAGAAATAAATAAAAGGAGAGCAACAAGAGAAGAACAAAAACAAGGAGGCTAATTTGAAAGCGCAAGCTCAGTGCGTGAGGCTCAAGAGAAGAGACCGTAAATCTGATAATCCCTCTGAATGAAGACAAAGATGTCAGAAGAGACTTTTACCTTGATGGAAATCAAAGAGTGGCTCATGCAGCAACAACAGACTCAAGTGATAAAGGAGGGTTCAGTACTTTGTAATATTTCCATTATGACAGATTCAATAATGAAGAACGAGAAAATAAACAGTTTTGTTTGGGAGTTTTGGCAGTTGAAACCATTTCGCTGACCAAATGACCACAGAGAGAACATCTGATGATTAGTGCTGCAACCAAGCTGCGCTGAAAGCCCGCTGCTGTTGCCCACTCAGACAGAGACGGATGGCTTACTCATCCCAGGCAGCGTTTGCTGGCCGAGCTTCGGCCGTCTGGGATTCGGTTCACATGGTAACCTTCATCTTCCGGGGCAGGTGAGTAAATGCTGTGTGACAAAAGACTCTTAAACATGCGCCACCTCTGCAACTTGTATGGAGAAAACTCACCAAGACATCGACCACACAGTACACGGCGCCAGGTGATGTGTGAGTGGGCACGTCAAGTAGCTATTTTAAATATGCAGACTGTAAACTTTACGCATTGATTGCCTGGAACCCGCTGTCCAGAGACCTGTCGAACTTTGGTTGACCACTAGCTTAGACACAGATGTTGTCATGAAGATATACATGACACAGTACTTTGATATTAATGATTCACATGGAGTATAAATTACTGTAAAGTACAAACAGACCAATAACAAGATCAGATCTGTAACAACCATGTTCTGGTAAAAGACTCTCTGTAAAACAAATACAGAGGAGCCATCTTCCCTTTCATGCTTCGTATTCTGCCAGAATCACTCTCATCCGGTCTGTGGGGGGTTGCGCTCTCACATCTGTGCCCCTCTCAGTCAGAAGCCAGCAGAGGAGGAGAATCTCACAGACCTGCCCTGATCGAATTGATTCACATTGAACCGAGCTGCCGGTTTGTCTGCACACTTGGGCGCCGACCAGATAAGCTGATTACAGCAAAATATTACATGCTGTCCTATTTGTTCTGATCCAGTGTTATCGCAATGTCTCTGGCAATACAACATCACTGAAATGTCAAGGTAGACTAAGATGGATAATTGTGAGGTATATACAGCTATATCTTCGACAAGAATGGAACCGTTTGAGATGTGTCATTTTATGCCCAATAATGTCATCTGAACCTGTGATGAATAAAAAGGTCGAGGCGACGTTGGGCTGTCGCGCTCCGAGGTGGCCCGTTTCCCGCTTTGATCCTCAGCCAGAGTCCCAGACATATGCTGCTCCATCCTGCAGGGAGGAGCTGTGCTGGATGCAGGGAACAGCTCCACGTCGCCTCCCTATTCATTAAGTACATTTCTACAGCTGCCGACCATTTAGTTGGCCTTCCAGGTTGCAAAATCCAACATAATGAGCACACTTTCACTTCTGTGTCCTTTTGTTAAAGAGTAACTTGACGTTGCCCAACACATGCACAATCCTGCCGTAAACAGTCAAAAACTGCAATATGTTGACACCGTATTGATTCCCTTTAGTTCAGGCGGTGACTGAGAGCATCATTGTACACCAGCCTCTAACATTTCTCCCTTAGCACAATCTCCAAAGCTTGAAATATAGCTGCAGTTTGTCCGGCCCCACAGCAGTGTCAATTTACATGCCGGGGAAAGGAAAATGGAAGGTCATACGTGGTCTGGTGTGGAGGATTGTCTGCGAGAAAACCTGCAAGTGAATTGATCACTACGAGGCGTCAGACCTGGCTTTTGACCTCAGCGAAACCAGACAGACTCGTAGGTGAGGCGTTTTCACGTTGGAGCGTGGGCGAGGAGATCCCGCGTCCAGTAATGGAAGACAGGTGGTGCTCGGGATGAGATAAAGAGTGAGGCTCTCCACCCTACAGGAGTCTGGCACAATTTCTGCAGAAACGGACGCCTTTGCAGCCCATCTGGTGGGACACTCTCCGACCATCACTGCCAAATTACAGGACACTCAATTACTGCTCATTATGTGAGCTCGAAGTTCAGAGACCAAGGGTCGAATCACACACGAGGACGGATGAAGAAACATAATAAAGAAAGCAATGGCTACAGGTAAATTTGATTCAGCACTAGTCATGTCGTCTGTATGGAAGACATAGGAAAATATGAACATAAACAAAAAAGACACACAAAAAGTTTGCATGTCTGTGGAATGTCTGTGTGTGAGCTTTATGTGCAGGGAATTTACTCCGTTCAAATAACATTATTATTATTACATTTATATATAGAATGTAAGACTTAAGAGTGCTCTGCAATGCTAGGGACTGTGTGTTGCTGTGCTAGATGCTGACGCAAGATCAATGGCAGACCTTTCAATAGCAGTTGTCCGGATATTTCAGTTGGGATCAAAGAGGGTGGACGGAGCAACTGGTGGATCCCAAGTGCCATTGACCGTTGAAAATAATTCAAATGTCAAAAGAATCCTTTCTATTTTTAAGTAAATGGAGCAAAAAAATACAAATCAGAGTATATAAGAAAAACGTGGTCATACTATCAAATTAACATAAAGAAATGAAGAGGCCTCCCTGCTGAGGCTCAATCGAGAACCAACGACTTACAATGACTCCAGGGCGTAAAAGAGGACCTTTGCAACAGAGAGGTCAGTTTTGTGATCAGCTGACCTTTTGCTGTTAGAGTACAAAAAAAGACGACAAAAGATTCTGTCTTGCTCAGGGTCACTTTGACATGGGACATGGAGCAGGCGGGGTTTGAACCGCACCCCCTCTATTCCATGCGCCACCGTCGACCTGTTGCTAGTCAGAAGACTGCCAGGCCCAAACCAACAGTATGACAGAAGGTGAGTGGTCGTGCTTGCGTGTTTGTCAGAGTCCGACATTAGCATATAAACAACAGCCTGGACTCGATGACTGCTGCACAAGGCCTGATTGTCAATATGCTCACTGGTCCTCATCCAGGAATCAGAGCGTAGCTGTCAGGACTTTGATTCCCCGCTCACCGAGGGGGGGGATGAACAGCTGAAAAACAACCCTCCAACCTGTCAATCAGTCAACTCTCTCTTTCTTTCAGACTCCAATTTCAGTATTCATCGTGACAAAAAGAGAACTCCATTGCAGCTTTATGCTGCACAGTCTCACTGACTATAATAACAGTTGCAATAGTCGTTCCTTTTTTCCCCCGATCTCATTCACTTCACTGAATTTTTACCAATTACATGTGCATGAACTAGTGGACATGCCTACTTGTGTGTGTGTGTGTGTGTGCCTGACTGTAGTTCCCAAGACAGACACTACTGTAGCACCATCAATGTATACTGCCTCCACTCAGCAGGGGCATCAGAAGGAGCAACAGAAGCAAAATTTGGTCCAAACACCAGCCCTTAATAAGCCCCGGTAACACAGCAGCCAGTATATTTGAAAGGTCTGAACACATACACTATATCTTGCTTTTGAATAGCTGCTTGCATACAATGTTAACGAATACAACGTGGATACTTTGATTGGTTGTTCTATCGCAGCACAGTCCGGTGGAAGCAGTAAACACAGCGCTCTGCTCTTCGTGCAACACAGGAGAGCACTGATTAGGTTTCCACTGAGAACATTTAAGCAAATCTTTGACTGCTCTCAGCATTTACCATGGCATTTGTGCTGGCAAAGCAAAAGCTGGAAAAATGAAGAGATGGTGCATTGCAAAAGGTTGCAACATCTACATACAAGTTGATGCAGGACTTCAAATGCACCGACAATTTCTTTTCCCCCCACATGGAATACAAAGCCCATGAATGGAGAGTCTGTGCGGACCTAAGTGGCTCAAACTGCGGTGCTGTGGATTGTTTTGTCATACAAAAAGTCTTCATGTCTTCCAAAGCATTTCTCATGGTTTGAAAACAGCAACAGAAGGAATGTGATGGACCGTGTGTGTGTGTGTGTGTGTGTGTGTCTGTGAAAGAGAGCGTGACATTGCTTCTCTGATATCCCAGTTCATTCAATTAAAACTCTTGAACTACTTCAAATATCTGTCTGAGGCTCATTAAACACCTTAATGGACACTGTTCATATCGGAGATTCAGCTGGTGTATGAGCGCGTCAAAGCGAACGCACTGTGCATGTGCTTTTTTTCAGTGTTTGGCAGTGAATTCTCTCTTTGAATTCTATGACTGTAATGTATGTGCCATGTAAATGCAGAATATGACACAGAACATGATTTAGTTAGTATTTACAACTCTAAGTAGAGTAAACCTGTGTGCATGTAGAACAATACATCCGTTCCTAAAAACAACAGTAAAATATTCACATACATATAATGATGAAGATCTGCATCTACAACTTGAATCACTATAAATAGAGTGCGTGTTAAAAATTCAAGGCACATTGAAGCTTCTGTTAAACCTGTTGAGAGCTCTCTGAGTATTGCCGACCATGCCTGAGAGATTTGAGAATAAAACCCTCTACTTTGCATTAAGATGAAGCAGAGCACACAGGAAGCCCACTGACAACAAAGGACAGATCATCCTCTCCTCTTCCTCTGGCCCCTCCTGACCCGCCTTCACACTCCAGTACACCGAGAGAGAACCACACTGCATGCCAGCGGCGATCCACGGCTTTCACCGACTCCCAAAAAAAACTACTATCATATGGTGTACAAACAAATCCGTAGAGCATGCATTCTCCTTCACCTTAAAAAACTGTGAACCACAAAAAAATAACAAAGAGCGAAGGGTCAGGGCAAAACCGACAGACGGAGAAAGAGATAAAAAAAAAAAAAAAAAAAAAAAAACGGTAGAGAGAAGGAGGGTGAGCGGGAGAGTGATTGGTAGCTGGCTGCCGTTCTGGCCCGCCGGCCTCGCGGCTGATGCACAGGGTTGCGTAATGGGTCTGCACGCAGTGTGTGAAGCGCAGCGCGCAGGGCTTCAGCACATGTAGCTGAAGAAGCCACTCAAGCCTTCTGGGGAAGGGAAGCTATTTCAGCGAGCACACGCATACACGGGATGAGACGGCCGTGTTTTGACACGACGCGCTAAAAATAGCACGTTCTTAAAAGAAAAAAAACAGAGTGTGGTAGTCAAGCCCAGGGTGGCAGGAGAGGGGAGTGATAGAAACATATCTTCCAGAGGGAGCTGGGGGGGGGGGGAGGGGAGAGGGGGAGGGGGGTGTTGGTATGTTAAATACGAGGAGAGCGACCGGGTCTGAACCCGAGACAGCTCGCACCTCACTGGGGCCGTGATCCCTCCTGACACTCGGGGCCGCGCACACAAGGCCTCGCCGCCGCTCCGCAACAATGAACCAACCCGAGCAATTAAGAATCAGCATGAGCACGTTTGCAGATCTGTTATGTAATTCTCCGCCTGCTGGTTCTGCGTGTTAGGAAATGGCGGCAGACAGGCCTGGTGTGTTTTTTGCTGCACATATATGGCCATTAATCACGCTCTGTGTTTTTGCTCTTTATTTTTTATTTTTTACCTCTTTGCAGAGAACCGAAGCCGGGAGGGCGGCGGACCGGAGGCATCGCGGCACGTGCAGGCCAGACTTCAGCATGGCTGCAAATGTCACACGATGTTAGCTCGCTCACTGGAGGGCAGACTACGGTCACAGGATCACGAGGACAATCTATAAACGGCGCCTTTGCTGCTAACTCTCAATGGATGCAATGTTCGCTCACGCTCTTTTCTGTCACTCAGTTCCCTCCGATCCATTGATGAGCCCGATGAGTGAATTCTCCTTCATGGGAGGTAAGAAACTTTGGTTTGCAGATAAGAAAATCTGTTCCACAAAATAAATGCAAAATACGTTTGGGGGGTTTGACTATAAAAAAAAACACACAAGCCTCATTGCCTCCCCCCCGCTGGGAAGCAGAGGTAATACTGATGAGTATGGGTATTTTCCTCAACGGAACAACAGAGCAGGTATCAGGACACATGAACAGTCCTGTGTCTGTTAGAGAAACATGAAAAACATTATTTTTCTCTCTCTCTCTCTCTCTCTCTCTCTCTCTCTCTCTCTCTCTCTCTCTCTCTCTCTCTCTCTCTCTCGGCTGCATGAGAGGAGATTTCTGCAGGGTGTGTTGGAGTGTGAGTCATCATCAGTGCAGAGAGAGAAAGAGGGGAGAGGCATTCTTTAAGTAGAAGGCCGTGCTTATAGCAGCAATGCAGCAAGGAAACACAACACTCCGCTGCCTTTCAATCGGGTTAAAAGCCAAAGAAAATATCCAAAAAGAGCAGTTGGAAGAGTTCCAGGATGGATATGCCGTCCGGCTGTTGTGCAACAACAACAGCGGCTGCGGCGTAGCCCCGTTGAAGGAGCACAGGACCATGTTGTGCCGAAGCTCAATGTTTCATGGGTGACTTTCCATCACGGTCAAGTTACCGTATTGAAGACGGGCCGGCGCGCGCCGCTGTAGGTCCCTCGGTGCAACACGAGGTTTGAAACAGAGGGCTGGGTAAATGTCGAATGTTCTCCAGAACCACGTCAGTAAAATAAGTCTTTAAAGCTCCAATTTTCAGACTTGAAACGTGCAGTCCATTTACTGATTAGCTGATTGATGGGAAATAGCGATAATGCTGCGTTTTTGGTTTTCCGTATTGGACGGTCGTGAAATTAGACATTTCAAGACAAAATCCTTTGATGGATGCTTTTTACAACTTTTTGATGTTTCGTAGAACACAATTTTAAAAATGCTCCTATGCCCCTACTCCTTTGAAAGAAATGTCCCAAACACCTCTCATTATTACTGCTTTGTTTAACAAAGTAAAGTTGCTGCTCTCTAGAAGTTTCTTTGGGCGTCAAGACGATTCCTGAAGGACTTCACAGAGAGGAGGTGCAGCCTTCTCCCGCTACTATTGCAATATCCCAAAGGCTCGATGGAGACGGAATACGAGGACAAAAGTCTGTTTTGCAGTAAACGCATAAACATAAAATGAGTTGATGGCCCAAACTGAATTTGATGAGAGAAACGTGATGATTAATAAAATCGTTGAATTTCTGTATTTCTTATGAAGGACTCTTTTAAACAGTAACAGCAGAATTTAGCAGTTCATTTTATGGGAAAGCAAATCCTCAAAACAAAAGGTCAGAAGAGCTTGTGCCCTTAATAAAACATCAGACACAATTCAATCCATTTGAATCCTCCTGTAACATTCTGTCAGTCTTTCTCAATCACGCTGTACAAAAGGTCACAATTTCCCCCCCGGCCCTACCTTACCTTCTCCCACACAGAGACAGCGCAAGCCTTAAAAACTAGTTCCCTCATGTCCACATAAGCAGCAGGTGACACAAGGTGGTTTATGTCTCCACAAGTGAGTCCGGAGCCCAGCAGAGGAGGTGAAACAGACGGACCTCTCTTCAGTTGTGCTGAAACCGCAGAATAAAGTCTGCCACCTGATCCGGAAGTTGATGCTGCGAGCGCAACACGAGCCTGTGGATCGGATTACTGCGCACTGCAATGGCTCCGCTCACCTGGTGACGCTTCATCACAGACTCGTTTATGAGCTGGGGGGTTGGACAGAATAAATTAACATGAAAGTTAAATATTCAGTACCAAGACCACCGTCAGGCGAGACTCTGAGCTTGTGGAGTACAACTCAGGTCTGGAATATTCTTATTAGATGCCAGTAAGACACAAAATATAACTGATGTTTATTCACATATTTACAGGACTTTCCCGAGCTGGCTCTCGTTTCACTTGGAAGCTGTGTGATGCCTAAGACATCAAATGAAAAAGAAAAAGAAAAAGGAAGGAGAGCTAAAAGCAGAGGGAGGCCAATGGCGTTCAAAGCAAATTATCCAGAAAAAAAATATTACTATTTGAAAACTACTGCAACTATTTGAAAACAAAGTCGTGTCAGCTAAGTGAGGAGCACTCGCCCCCTCACACTCGCCCCCTCACACTCGCCCCCTCACACTCGCCCTAAAGCACCTACCTAGAAGCAGCAGTCCGAACACAGTCAACTAAACAAGCTCTAAGAAAAAAAAAATGATTTCCAAAAGGCTCCGACAAACAAGCAGCCCAAGCCGGGTTAAAAGAGCGATTCAAGGGAGCACAGAGGGTTACAGACGGATGTGAATGGCCGGCCAATCAGTCAGCTCCTCCGTCTGTATGAGAAACGCTGGCGGCCATTGTTGGCCTTTAATTCCACCCAGGCACCAATCCAATTAAGGGGCACTCAAATGAGCATAATCACCCACCTCCTAATGATTCATAATTACACAAAGATCTAAAGAGTTTTTTCTACAAATAAAAGAATATGAAATATGAAATAAAAGAATATTACGTAAAAACATAGATCAAACAGCACAGTCTCAGAGTCCAGTTCCTCGGGAATTTAGGTTCGGTAACACAAAATTAAGAGATTGAGACTTTTTGTTTTAAAACATGAAACTGGTGAGTAGATGAAGTGATAAACTACTCTCTGGATTAAAGGTTTAGGCACAAACTGTCCCTTTAAACTTGCCGGCGCAGCTTGGGGACGTCAATGACAATCATTGTATTTAGCCAGTACATAATTGGAATGACCTTATTAAGCTGCTGCTGGGTCACAAGCAGATTTAGGTTACAAAAACATATGAGCTGTCCTTTTGGATCCGGTGCTATCTGTTGTCTTATACTTTCTTTTTCTCCACTGGCGCATCAGTGCACAAGCACAGATAGAGGCACGACGTCAGGTCTTTCTTTAAGAGATAGTGTATCAATACTTTTGCACTGGCTCCATAAATACCAGTGGCCAGTCCAAAAAAAAATCAATACACGCCTGCTGGATATTTTAATCTGCCTATGAAGGTCACATTACTCAAACAGCGCCTGAGAGGCCGATGCTCACGTAGCCGCTCAATAAGATCAACCAGCAGCTCCTGCATTCGTGTCACTCTCACACACAGCGCCCAGGCTCCACTAACGTCACCGAAGCTCACACTGTATTACAACGTGCAAAAACAGAGAGAGCTCATCGGCCATAAACGCATCATAAACACCGTGTCAGACGCTCCAGCTGCGTCTGAGGCGGCTGTGTTTTCAAAGGCTTAGCCCCTGCGCAGCTCATCTTCATTATGGATGAGGGCAGAGGAGAAGGGGAGGGTTCAGCGGAGCGCTATCAGTTACCAGAAGGCCAATCTAAATCTCCCTCATCATGACTAGACTCTATTTCGGAGCCGCAGGGGTGACACAGCAACAAGCCCGGCCTTCCCCCCGCTGGCAGCTGTAGATCGAGGCGAGCGACTCGCCAGCCTGCGAGGAGGAGCCGGAGCAAAAGAAGAACGAAAGGAAAACACTGCTCCCATTTTTGTTTTTGTTTTTTTTAAATCGAGGGACGGCCAAAGTGATTCCCGCCGCCACATGGATGTGTCACTTCGCTAACAGGGCTAAGTTAGATGAACACTTTGCGATCTTGTTCAAACCGGTTACATTATTAAAAGGGCACATTCATCCTGCGAGGCAAGAAAGAGAGTCTGTGGCAGATTGAAATTTTAATAAGCCCAACGCACTGGCTAGAGATTGAGAAACTTGGCAGAGATTTAGCTGTGAAAGGCTGACCATGGCCATGAGATGATTTAGCCTCATTGTATGAAAAAAAAACACGGAGTTTTGCAAACCCGGGATAAACCCATTAACCAGCTCAATATCAGACACTTTACACCCAATTCAGTCCCGTGAGATATGAAGCAGTGTTTCCCCTTATAGCCGAGACGTAATAAGATACTATCAACACCACTAACAGTGTAGTCGGCAGGTCTCATTTAACGTTTCCTTTCATTCGAAAGCAAACTACTGCTGAATCAATCCGCCCGGAGTCCAGAGAGAGTAAGATAATAGTGAAGCCTTTGGGAGAGACCAGTCAGGGGATGAAGGTGGCTGTTGTCAGCAGGCGAGGAAACAGCGGCCCCGGAGGAGACAGGAAAGGCCCCCCCCCCCCGCCCCGCCTCCTCCCTGCTATCTGTGATGAGGCCGGGATAAATGCTATCACAGCATCATAAGTGTAAGGTTATCTGGTATGGAAAAGGATGTTGACTACAAACAGGGCTGTGTGTGTGTGTGTGTGTGTGTGTGTGTGTGTGTGTGTGTGTGTGTGTGTGTGTGTGTGTGTGTGTGAGCTCACGCCGTACCTTCCTCCAGCTCCTTGCAGAAGCAGTGGGCTTCGTTCCAACAGCAACACGGTCTTACAGTTTACATCCAAAGCTTGTTTCTCAGTGAGGAAATGGGACGGGAGTGAGAACCGTTTTGCTGCTCGTGAATAACACCACATGTTTTCTGTGCTGGATAAACAATTATTAGATTGTTAATGATGCGTTGAGGCCAATAGTACTAAATAGATCGTATATTTATAAAACGTCCTTTTCTTCAAAGGGCTTTAGCGCGTGGTGAATGCTGGAATGACACGCGTCGTCATTCACCCATTCACAACCCTACGCTGATGACGGGAGCTACCACGCAAAGTGCCACCCATCAGTAACCAACATTCACGCCGTTACACACCGTAGTCACAGCTACGGGGGCAATTTGCCGTCTACTTCTCGCGCCCAAGGCAGGCGGACCAGCAGAGCCAGGGATGGAAAGACGACCCTGCGCTCCTCTGACCCACCCCGACCCCCCCGCCAGTAACACTGCGGACACATTGGTGCTGTTGAGGAAACACTTGCTGCTTCCGTCACAAACCAACACATCATCCAGGAGAGTCCCAGTGAGATCAGTGGGTCAGTCAGTGACACAACCGCTAACAAGCAGCCGGCCCGCTGGTGAAGCGGGGTCGGGGCCGGTTGTGTAGAAGAGGCAG
Organism: Apeltes quadracus; assembly: GCA_021346845.1. Lineage (NCBI taxonomy): Eukaryota > Metazoa > Chordata > Actinopteri > Perciformes > Gasterosteidae > Apeltes > Apeltes quadracus. The sequence goes on along the minus strand of CM037929.1, from coordinate 12,284,191 downwards.
TGTGCGGTCCCGGGTCGGCCAGCAGCATCCGAGCGTTAATAAGGGGGGGTAATTGAATTAGAGGACCAGCGGAGGCCTGTAGTGCGGACGCCACACAGCTCTAATTTCATTACAAAAGGATGTAAACGTGACGTTGGCCCCCTAGTGCGGGACCCTCCCGCATCGATACACATTGAACATTTTTGGGACGCACACAACAACTATAAAATGCTCTCACATAAAAATGAATGACTAAAATACAAATCCACGCCCGCTTGTCTCATGTGACGTCCTGCCCCAGCGTGCAGATATTTTAGCCTGTGTAAGCGCGAAGCTACAAATCAGCATCACGTGGGACAAGAAGAGAATGAACACAGCATCAAGTATTTAAAGTGTCATTGCGTTTTGTGCTCAGCTGGTCGCACTGATGTCTCGCAGCGATAAGGAGACATCCATTCTCTGCTGTCCTGCGTGCGGCTCATGTTTTCTTAAAAATGAAGGATCTATAAATCTGGCATTGGTTGCAGTGTAGGCGAGAGTACATGACACATTAAGATGACAGCGGAGGATGCTTTTTGTTCTGTTGTTTAGAAGAACAGGATGAGGAACCAAAAACTCATCATATCTGTCCTATGATTTCTTTTCTTTTTTTGTGTGTTTTTGTGAAGCATGTCTATGATCAGCGCTCCAATGATTCATTTCAACATCAAACTGAGCGCAAAAACTCTTCACACCCCTAAACGGTCCGCTCAACTCTGCCAGATGCTCCCACAGACTGATGGGTAATAGGTCATATGACTCAGCTCATCGACATGCAGGTGAGCCAATCAGAGGACAGAAAGAAAATCTACGGTTAAGGAGACGGAGAAGGGGGCTTTTGCAAAGGTACCAAGAGAAACACATGGCCTAACTCTTTACCAAAACATCCCATTGCTTGATTGGGCAGTAAATCGTGTCTACTTTATACAGCATATACTGTATGTTCACTTTTTTTAATCGCTCATTGTAAAATGAGCGATGTAAAAAGTTCTTCAGCTTTGACCAGTCTTTGGCAGATGCACCTGCAGAGCTGGACAATTTAGCTCAGTTTGGCGTAAGCGAGTAGGTTTGGGAAGAAATTAAATTGTTGTTGCTTTTTGCTTCTGCAATGTTTGAGACAATAAACCGCTTCGCTCACCTTCTCCGTACCAAAGGACCTTTTCAAATGGTTGAACATTTCCGTTCTGTCGGTTTGGATGCACATTATCCTGCTTCTGTCAGCACAACAGCAGTGAAACGTGGCCCAATGTACTCAAATCTGAATCTCAAACTGTCCTATAGGGGCATCATTTATTGGTAGGAGATTGTCGGAACGTTAGACAACAGATTACACACTTACAACCTTTACTTACAACGTTTAGAGTTGGGTACACAAGGGAAAACTACCTTCACCAGAGTATGTGTGCAGTTTGTTTGATTGCATATCAGTCATAATATTACAGGGCTGCAGGCTAATGGAGATTGCTGAAGAAGTGCCTTATGCACTGTCAGTTTTTCATTACCTCTCCACTGAGTCTTAGGTAGACCCGTTTAGTATTCATAATTACTGATGCAGTTCTTTTTCCACTTCAAGGAACCAACAACACCACCCACGCCCCCGCCAGTGACTTATTTCCTCCTGGTCCATTTCTCCGTTGAGTGAGCGGTGAAAAACAGCGGCTTAATAGGCACCGTAAGATGCACAGTTGACGACTCAAAAGCACTCGTTTCCCAGCAACCGCCACAGGTACAAGTACAGAGATATTGAGTCACGTCATTCAAGTGTTCTGTAATCATCAAACGCGCTGAACAGATGCAACAGCCCGAAAGTGTTATCACAAAAGAGTCAACAGTTTATACGATTAGTATTTTTTTATACAGACCTACAGTACATGTAGTGGCCATTTGCCGCAATAAACAATTGTATAAGAGCGGATTGTCCAAGTGCGCTTTCATCCTGTTTCGTATTTATTTTGCTCACAAGACAACAAACACATAAACATAAATTGAGTGCCTTTCCCATGACTGCCTTCCCACGCTCGTAAAAATTTAAATAAAAAAAAACTTAAATTACTTCCAGTTGACGACAGCATTACCAAATTAATGAGTCATTCAATTAACCGAACAAATTAACCTAAACTATGCATAAATAAATGACAAAAAATGATTAAACTGATTTGACTACAAAAACAGAAAAGGCTACATCTTAATGCATCATTCAATCAAACCTAAATAAATATACGATAAAATTTAAGAAAAACATAACTAAATTCTAGAAGAGATCAGTTAGAAGAGATCAGTTAGAATGTCCGTTAACGCGCAAGAAAAAGCTGCAAATGACAGAGCTTACAGTCTGTGGCTCAGCCCCAAAACAGACAGCAATGTGGAAAGTGATGCAAGACAGAAGGCCAGCCGCCTCACACACACACACACACACACACACACACACACACACACACACACACAGACAAGCCACCCCCTTTGCACAAGCAACACGCTGAGGCCTAATCGATGCAGCTCATTCATATTGTTCCCCAGAAGTCAGGGGAAGCCGGGGGAATTACAACCAGCCCCCGCTGTGACACATCGCAGCCGACAGGAAGCCTGAGGAAGACAAAGCCAGCTTCTCTCTCGCGACCTGCCGCTTACTGTCCACCACCTTTTTAAACAACGTGGCAACCGGGCCTCCTGGCGCCGCAGGAGAGGCAACTGAGAAGATGGTGCTCAAACCACATCGTTACAAAAAGCGATACACTATATTTGGGATGCTTAAATACATAAATTCGGTGAGTTTCACCGAGGATGATTTTCTCCGCATGTCTGCAGTAGCATCAACACAAACTGTTAATAGATTGCATGGAAGCAGTATGATCTCAATCAATGTTCTGCTTGAAAACTTGAAACCAGCAACAGATTAAATCATACAATAGTACAGAAGTCCTAATTGAAGAGTTATTTTTTGTACAAAACAGGTTCTGGAAATAAATGTGGGTTAAAATACGGAATCCACTCTTAGCACACTGATCGTTTTTAGTTTAGTGCTGTATTTTCTGACACATTTATGATGAATGAAACTACTGATAGTGTAAGCCCTGTTTGCCTGGCACTGACTTGGTACTGATTAACAACTTCAGACATGAATGTTTGTATCCATACAAACGTTTACACTGACTAGACCAGGTTGACTGGTACTACTGACAATGAATCAAAACAAGTTAAGATGACCTCTTACCTTTTATTTATTGGGATATTATGGATGATTCCATACCATTTCTCTAACCTAAAATTAGCCTGTTGGTTATCCTGCATCTCCTCCGTGACTACACACGTCTTTAAATTAGAAGATTTAGCCCCAATTAATCCAAATGATGCCTCAAAATGAACATAGGCACAGCTTTTAACCAACAACTGGGGGAAAAATAACTCACGGTTCACAAGTCCACAATCCACAGCATTGAGGGGGGAACATTAAAGCGGGAAGCAAATGCCTCCGCAGTCCTCAACTGCCTCTAATGGACCATACGTCAACAAGCCTTTATCTCCTTTTCATGCACAGAACTCACCAGTAGCTTCTGCTTCAGCCGTTGGTGGCTCAGGGTCTTGGGGTTGAGTCTCACAGCTCCGCTTGTGTCCTCTAGAAGACGTGAGTTGTCCAAACGCTGCACACCTGGGAGCTGCAGGGACAAGACTTCGTTTCTGAGCTATTGGGGCAAACAGAGAAAAAGGATTTTATTCAACGGAATATAGTAAAATATAACTTTTCCAGCCACTGCCGAGGTCGCATTCGTTGCACGTCGCAAGACATGATTGGTATGATTGCAACTTAATTCTATTAATGAAAGTCACCCATTTGACAGGTAACGCTCTGTTTACTCACACACCAAAATCTGCAAAACAACCGAGCAGCCTATTGACCTAGTGTATGAGTGAAAAATAACACTTATTCCACCAGATACTTACAAACAAAGTATAAGACGCCAACAAGGTAAAACAACATCCTTTCTCCGTGTTGAACCACTTAGCCGCCAATGCGGAAAGCACTACCTAAACGGCTTGTTATTGCCAAGCTAGTGGAGCCGGCTGGAAATAATAATGCAGCTTATTCAATTATTCATGGGCCCGGGTCAGGTGGAACCAGATGCTGCTTTTGTGTCATAGACGGAGCGCTGTAACTGGACTCAAGCCTGGAAGGCCGTCGCTGCACGGAGGCGAAGACCCTGCGAAGGCGGCCGGGCCACGAACCGAACGCAGCATGTCACCGACACTCACTCTCTCCCTGAGACGTTGTTCAATCAGAAGACAAAGAGTCAGCAGCTTGGACCAAAGCGGGGGCACGGTGCTGCTCGCGGTTCAACCCACCCTGACGTTTGTGAAGGAGGACTTCACGAGCGCCATGCTTAAGCGTTGAATGCTAATGTTTTGGTGCTGTGTGCCACTCCTGAGAACGAGCGGCGCTATTCTTAGCCACATGTCCCCAGCTGCACATGCCCAGCCCGGGGGCCAATGAGCAATTAGTGTTTGTTTCTAATGGCAGGAGGCAGTGCCGTAACCTCCATAACACAAACAGACATCTGGACCAAGACTGTGTCGGTGCCACGTCCTCCCGGCAGGGAGGGGAGGCTCTCGAGGACGTGCAGTCCCTCCCTCCACCTGTACCTCCAGAGGGCCCGAGAAGCCCATCGGCTTCCCACTGGAAACCAGGTGACTTATTTACCTACTTCTACAGTTATTTGTGGCATCTGTGGAAAAATAACAGGGAAACAGGCCTTTGTTTCCATATCAACAAAACAGATGCCTTGTTAACAAGTCAAAACACCCTGTTGTTTGTCAAAGGGGCCGTCTTATCCCCGTACGGCAGAAGGCTGCATAGAGTTATTCTGGGAATTGCAACGTACGATTATTATTCATTTGAAGATTAATGCACCCACAGCTTTCTAAGCCTAAAGTGGCCGGTCAAACTAGCAAAAGTACTTAAACTAGTAGTGAACTGGATAATGTTCAATATTCCTATGAATGAATTACAATTAGATCGTTTGAGGTTAGTTTCATTCCTCAACCTTTAATAACTCTGTATGGGATCTGATTGAGTGACATTTCCGAAACAGTGCGGGCTCATCCTTTGTGATGATGTGTAATGATAATGCCGACGGTAAGCCTTTTGCTAGGATGAATATTCCACGCAGGCACTTCTAATTAAGCAGAACTAAACACCATTGTCTCCAGCATGCAGGCATTTCCTCAAACCCGTGTTGGGATGGGGGTCTTTGACTGTCAGCTACTTTGAGATAATACGCAATATTATGATATATCTGGCTGAGCCGGTATAATACGTTATAAGTCAGCTTGAGAGTCAGTAAGTCATGAGGGCCTCTTTAATTCGTTTTCGTCAGGGCAAAGCTAATTCAATCTACCTTGTTACAGTTTCTCCATGCAATTACCCTATGCCCCTGTTCATTGATGAACCAGTATGGAGACAGTGGATTGGACAGCAGGCTTACCGAGCCCACAGAGACCTATAACATGGCACCATCTAGAATGGCCTATCATACAATTAACAAAGATGAATCCCTGCAACAACAACAAAAAAAAGAAATGCACAGCATTTCTAGTAATCTGCTGTGAAATTCCACTTGATCGGGACATTAGAAACAATTACACCGTCACATGAACACAAAGCCTTAACTCTGGAGTCCATTAGCATCCCATTAATCCTCCACAATATGGAAAGTGTTGAAGAAAATGCAAGTGTGCCTTGACCTGACTGGCAAAGGGTGTGTAGCACAGCCTGCCAATAACACGTCATCAAAGAGAGTGCAATTAACCTCCAACATGGCGGACACTAGCCAGAGCACAACATGACATGAACATTGGACACGGTATTCAACAACCACCACGGACGTCCGAGAACCCTGCGTACTGCTGTCAACTGTAAGTCCAATGAATCAGATGAAAAAGGCTTCACGTCGCCTTTTTTTTGTACAAATACAATATAGCTTTATAAGTTTGGGTGAGCTTAACCTATGCAACATGTAACTACAACTGCTTTTTGAAGAGAATATGAGTAAAGTTTGGACAAAGCCAATGAAATTCTATAAGCGGAAAGCCAGAGAAGGAGCGAGAAAAAGAGAGAAAGATAAAGATAAAGAGAGAGAGAGAGAGTCCGAGATTGAACCTGTGGAGATAAGCTTTTTTATTACAAAGCAAATCCTGACGAATAATCATCACTGCCTGTGGATTTTGGCAAGATCCACATAATCGTCCCCAGCCCCCCCCCCTCAGGCGTCACCGCCCACCTTCCGGAAGGAATCCAAGAGGCAACGGCACTGATCCCGTGAAAGACAACCGATGACGTGTCCATGACACGGTAACACCGACGGCGCTTTTGAGGAGCTTCTCAGTCACAACTACAAATGACCGTGAGGGAAAACAAATAGCAAAGGAATCCCAGCAGCCAACCCCTGGGCTCTCGTCTCATCGCGTGCTGTTTAGGCCAGATCAGCGTTGTCCATCTGAGTGAGTGGAAGCCGTCGATCAACTCCAGGAACAATCAATTATGAATGCAGTCAGATCCCTGAGGTGATTACCGGCTACTCCTCTCTGACCTCAAGTGAAGTCGACGGCCAGTCCATTACAGTTGTCTCTGTGCGACTACAGCAGGCCGCCGACGTGACGACAGTTGAGCACGACGTATCTGCTCACTTGACATTTTAGGTGCTAATTGGGTAACACAAACCTGTGCTGTAAACACACACACATCCACATTCGTCAAGATACAACCCGCAACTATCCCACACTTGTGTAAAGGCACTTGCAAGCAGAAGAACATGCACGCACACATACATACATACATTGAACACGCGTATACTGCAGATTCTAATCCAGGGGCTTATACAGCCCAAAACATTTACAAAATCTGCCCTCGCATGGAGATTCCCTCCGGACACACAGGAGACAGATGCTTGCTCAGTCATGCACGGGACACTCGGACCATCCGAGCGAGCGTTGTAGCGGCTGACAATGATAACGCACTTTCTCCCGGAGCCATCTTTACAAAGATTTTCCCAGTGAAGGCGGTGCATGCAACAGCGACCGCGGACCCTGCTGTTCATGTCACTAATGCCTCGCGCCGTGTCGAGGTCACGTGCTTTATCCAGGCCACATCCAGGCGCCAGCAGCAGCAGCGTTCCAGCTGTTACTACAGCGGCGCCTCGGCCACTCAGCAGCACGCTGAGCCATGCTCCTCTCTCTCTCCTTCCACTGAGCAGCCATGTTCATCACTTCAGTAGCACTCCTTCCTTTACTTTGTATCACTCCAGCCCCTCCACAGGGCTCGACCCAGTCGTGCTGCAAATAGCAAGCGATGTGCACGCTACAAATTCTAGGAGACGCTGATAATCTCTATGGGGATTTCAACTGAGCAACCTGATCACATATGAGGAGACCGGTAAGTTCAAGAAAACAGCTTTGTCTCAAATTCAAACTTTGCTGCCAGTTGGTGTCTATGTACTCAAAATGTTGATAATTGTGTTTTATCCAAGGTTGCCAAAGCTAACAACCCAAGCTGCAAGTGTTGTATAGACCCAAACAGACCAGCTTGCAAATCACAGCATTCTATTCTTTTCTCTAATGAATATTTTGTATTAGAAAATGGATCAAATGTCTACTTCATGGAGAAAAGGCCCATTTCTTTTGCATTCAGTGAGCCTTTTAGTGTCTTTCAGCTGGACTCACTGTCCTCTCATAAGTCTCTGTTCATCATTCAACCAAAAAATGCCAAATGGCGCCAATATGGTATGCAATCAGTAGAAAGTTTTTACATTAAATTCAGTAATTTTCTGTGATTTACAACCGACTGACTGAACTCCCCATGTGTTAAACCCAACCCTGGGAGGAAAAAAACAAATTCATGCCAATATTATTTAACCCAAGGCTGGATGAAAAACACTGAACAGTATTTTTTCCTCTCTCCTTGAACTCCCCCACCACCAACACCCTTGTCTCCTCTCTCCAACTCTTTGCAGAGAATATTTTAGTTATAAATATGAATCCCTGTCTCTTTTGCATCGCGAAGATAAGAGTATCTCGCTGGCAGTTCAGGGATAACCAGTGGAATGATGAATGGCCATGCGAGCTTGTCAAGGCAGTCAGGAGGAGCTTCGGCATGAATGAAAGTCTAGAAGTACTCTCTCTCTCTCTCATACCCGAGGTGTGGGTCGAGTCTGACAGCCCTAATTACGGCAGCGGAGTGACCTTGGGAGGCACCAGAAACATCCATGCGTGTGTGCGCTGCACACATAGTAAGAAAAAAAAATCAAGAGTTCACCTTCCACTGTTTGTTCACCCTGCTGCCCTCTCCTCTCGTGACTGCCACCTATAGGAGCACGTCTCACTGCATCTGAGCTCTGTGGCCGTGGACACAACACCCTGAAACCCGTATGCTTTACATATCTATTTATACCCTCTACAATCCACGGCGCCCGTTCATAATGCACGCGTACACAATCACACAAACACATTGAAGGACATCTCTTTGGTATGTCGAATGGGGGGGGTGGGCAGGGGAAGAGGGGACACCAACCTTACAGTGTCTCTCGTTGTCTTAAGAGCCTTAAGAGACATCTTACACTGACGGATAACCTGCACAAATGTTTGTCAAAATCCATGCATGCAATGAGCAAGAACCAGGTGACTGTACACACTGGCAGTTCATTACCAAAACTGAATTTACACTGATGATTTTATTCAACTTAACACTGACACTGACCCTTTGCCTGAGGAGTCTGCAGAAAGCGTAATTTCACAGACACGGAGGACAGTGACAAGCAGGGACCGACGTTCAATCCTAAACATCCTGTTTCATCCCCCATCGACGATGCTCCCACTGCTCCTGCTGCAAAGTGCTTTTAAACACACTGCAGCATGTTTTCAGTCAGGAGGAAAAACTCATTATAACAATATGACAGTGAATCCTGATGGCATGCAAATGATGTGCAATGTCCTCTGGCTCCACTCAGTAGTGCTGTCAGAGCTGGATATTCTGAATATCCTATGCAGAGCAGCTAAAAAAAAATAGGTGCATCCTCCTCTTAAGAAATGCATGAACGCATAGGACCTCACATGAGTGCTATGAATACACTTTAAGCATAGTAGCCGCTAAGAGTGGAAAAACCCTAAGACATGATGATCCTTATCCCTCCAGCAGCAGCAGCAGCAGCAGCAGCAGCAGCACAGGGATTCTGCAGCAGAGGCAGCACAACAACCCTTTGCTTACAAAATCACAAAAACACACAGACACACACAGGGCTTGACAGCAGACAGTACATGGTACAGTACCTTAGCCAAGGCAGGTGTTTCCCGCTGTGTAGGACGGACAGAAAGCAGCAGAACAAGGACGATGGCTATGGCAGCTGTGTAGCATAAAATGGTTCATCAATGCTCGGCAGAAAGAGGCACAGCCAGGCAGCACGGGCAGAGAGAGTAAGAGACAGAGAGGGAGAGAGGGAGAGAGAGAGAGAGGGAGAGAGGCACAGCATCACTCAACTCACACCACCGTGGCTGTGCAGCAGAGCACGCACACACACCAACACGCCCCCTTTCTCCCTCTCCCTCACTTTCTCTCTCTCTCTCTCTCTCACACACACACACACACACACACACACGTGCGCGCGCGTGCTTAGTCACAGACACAGGCACAGGCACGCAGGGGGGTGCAGAGGCAGTGCAGAGGCAGTGCAGTGTGCAGCAGCAGCACCGAGCAGCGCTCCCCCTCCAGGATGTCTTTTGTCTCCCTTAATCAGAATGGGTCATTCTCTGTCTTATCCTCAGCAGTCACAGATAATCCTGTCAATAAAGCCTTCCAGCCACGTGCTCCGTCGTGCCGCCTAACCACCTAACCGCCACTGATGAGCAGCCACGGTTGAAGCCGGCAAGGTCATGTGAGGTTCTCCGGCGTCCCCATTGGTCTCGGTTTTGTTGCATTCCGTTTCCCTGCAATTTATTCTATTGCAAGCTGATGCGGGGACTCGGCCGAGCCTCGTCGTGGGTCATTATGCCACACGGGCCACCTGGAGGCGCAGCTTGGCGAGTCGAATGCTCACCAAAGGGTGGCACAGACCAATCAGCTATCACAGACCGCAGCTACAATAAAACCATCCAATCACAGATCAGGGAATCAAGTGCAGAAGGGTATTACAGGGGATTATTTGGGCCATCCTGGGTTTTTTTTTTCTCTTTGGGGAGCTGAGGAGGAGGCTGCCCTCTGTGGCTGACAGCGGGGCTGCACTGTGTTGTGGGAGAAGGGGAGAGGAGGAGCAGGGCCTGAAACAGATATGCTTTCCTCAGCAGGGATGCCTAGCAACCGCATCAGCTCCTTACCTCTGTTTAGAGCCTTTACATGCCCCCGCCAGACCAGCAAGATCTTCAGAGCAATCCCAATTGAGAGCCTTTATTGCACGGCGCCAGGTCAACACTCAAGGCAGAAGGACATCGCCCACGATTGATGCCCAATGTTCCCGCTCCTGTCCTCTATGCCAGGCGTGTGAAAACCGAAGCTCTGACAATGAGCAGGAACATTAACATCAGCTGCTCTGGGCAACTTTACTGTAGATTAGGTAACCTGGAGGGCCATTAGTAGATTAACTAAAACAAAACACAACGTGGGATTGAAAGTAGAAGTGCAAACGTAACCCGTCCTTGAACAACTGTTTTTGACATGGCCTTTTGCGAAGAAGGTTCTGCACAGTAACAGAACCTTTAGTGAGGCGCAGCAGCGACTAAAAAAACAAGAGCGTAGGTAACTTGACGCGTACCGCAAGGTGCTGCACCTCCTTGTGTGGGCTGTCCCGTCCTGCCTCCTGCTGTTTGCCTGCAGAGTGAACTACTGATGCTGTCAGAAGTTTTTAAGACCTGCTGCAGGCCTCTTGGTTCCCCAGTCTCGTCAGGAGAAGCAACCACAAACAAGGCGGGTCCGCTGTATGGAGCGCACACATTTCTCACTGCATCGTAGATTTTCATTAAAGGCAAATGAGAACAATCAAGTGAGAACAGTCATCACTCAAAAGTGGATACCAGTGGATAATGAGGTAGCAAATCTCTGATATAATGAAAAAAACATTTTTTGCCTTGATCAAAATATTTAAAAAATTGATCTGCCACAGTGTGTCTTTTGCACACAGTTGCCACTCAATGCTGCGACTCTTAAAGTTAGTTAAATTTCACTACAATCTTCTAGCTGCACGCATGTCTGCCCTTGTGGTGTATTATGTTTACGTTCCGCCCGATATGCATATTCTTTTTAACCGCATATTGTAGATCGCATTATGGTTATCAACAAGGTTACTAAGTAAATTAAAATAAAGTATTCATTTTTTTCACAAATATAAACATAGATGCTTATGTGTGGGTATGTACCATTATAAACTAATCCAAAGAAATGCATTATATAATGTTGCGTAATCTCTTCGTAAACAAGCAAATGCCACTACAATATCTTCAGTCAGTGACTTGTGATAAAAAAAAATACAATCACTGAATACTACACATGGCTTTCTTTGAGTAACGTTGAGCCTTGGAGACAGCAGAGAGTCCTGCCTCAGGAGTGCAGGCTGAGGTCAGAGTATTGCTGCAGGCATCAACAAGTGCTGATCCCGATAGCGTCCAGACGCGGACGAATCAAAGCTTATTCATCGAGAGCTTAACGACGCAGCACACAGGCGGAACAACGCACGACGCTCACCTTATCGGTGCCTCTCGCCCGGCTGTTCCTCTTTGTGGCGGCAAACCTCTGTTTCTGGCTCCACGTTACTTCCCACTGTGACTGTTTGAGGAGTTTCTCCACCTTACAAGTCTTCTGACACCCCATTGTCCCCTGGCACATAAAAACAGATGTCAAGTTAAGTCACGCATCAATCACACCACATCTAAATAGTACATGCTCTGCCTGTTTCCAGCCATAACCCACCACTACAGAAGGGTTTGCACGCTTCCCCAAACGCTTGTCATGGTCAGCGGCGCTGGATGATGTCATAACTCCAGCATATTCGGATTATAAATATCTGTATTCAGCAGAGTTACATAATAATGGATGTTGGATTATTGTCAGTACACACAGACAGAAAAGATGGCACAGCTGCCACAGGAAATACACTTTACGACAAAACCGTCCCAAATCAAATTTAGTTTATCGACAAAAAACAAACAAGAGTTGCGTGTGAGAATTGTGCTCTGCATCTCACGGGTATTTCCTCTGAAATAACCTCAAGCACATGGAGATGTTAATAGCTTTTACAGTGTCACTGTAGAAATGACAAATGTCAGAAAAAGATCATATTTCAGAGTCAGAAGAAATTTAGATTGATGTTGCATTTTACTGTTTTACTGTTAACGATTTCTCTGCAATATTCCAGCAAATGACTGGCAGCAGGGACGTCGGTTTTATGGGCTATAATTTCAACAGACTAACAACACTTCAAAATCAAGGAGATTTGTTTTTTATTTGAAGGCCCACCTTTGATAAAGGATAAGCTAGGCTTTAGCAGAAAAGAGAAACAACTCAAATGTCCGGCGGTTCGCTCCATCGCTGTGCGGTCTGCACTGGGTCACCCCGGCCTGCGGTCTGCAAAGAAACACTACAGAAGAGGCCATTGTCCCTCGCTGTCACATCCAATTCCTGTGACATCCAGCACTTTATTGTAAGCAATTCACTCGCAGAGGCGTATCTCATACAATCCACACAATAACAGGAACACCTTTCAACAGCCTTTAAATGCAGTGGGTTCCATTTATTCAGGACTCCTGCATCCCTCGTAGAGACGGCGATACTGACAATTTTAGTTTCCTCTTTTGTTGTAAATCATATTTATTTGTGAGCATCTTTAGCCAGAGGTCTGCCGCTGCAGTCATGTCAATTTCTCTCAATTTCTTTTGTCTAAAGGATAAAAAAATTCTCCCGAAACAGAATATTCTCTGAAATTAAAAGACACAGAGTTCCTTATGAGGGTCAAACATTTTTATTCATTTATTAAATCCAACGGGATTCTATATTCAGTGAAAATAATACAAATATAAATCAATACATTTTCGGGAGGTCATTGCTCTCAACCCTGAAAGGTAGACAAAGGCCACCCAGCGGAAGCTGGTGTCCACGGAATGGCAGCGGCTGTGAATCCCCATGCTGTCCCCTTCATAGAAAGCCTCTGCTTTGAGTGGGCTGTTAAACACACAAGATCTCACACAGAAGGAAGGAAGACAAAGAGCCGTTGACATTTTAAGATAGCGTGTCTCAGACTTCAGGCCGGTACAGTGTGGTTTCACCTTAATGTCTTAATTCTGCAGTTCCATATTTGTGCTCTCCCTTTGCTTTAATGATCACAACTCCTTTAAAATGGACCTTGTGGGCATTGGGTTTAATCAATAAAACACTATATTCAGGGTAGATAAACTAAATACTGGTTAAGAACCTCTTCAGCCAAAACTTAAGGTTTTATTAATTTAATAGGACTAAACACTTTCAAATGGTTTTAGTTCGGCATTGGCTCAAATTAAACTCAATATTTTATGGCCTTATCTGAGTTGTTTCGATGTTTGCAACATTGTTGTAGTGCCAACATATTTTAGAGTACTTTAAGAAAAAGAACCTTCTGCTGCGTTATTCCACTCACATACCCCCAAACAGGGTAGCAGAAACTAAATAACTTGTTTGTGGGTACATGTATTGGATTAATATTAAAATTCACCTTCTAGGTCCCTCCCATTTCCCCCAGTTCTTTTCCAGACAAATGCTGAACCACAGACACACAGATGCAATCTCCCAGGACGTTGACAACAGTGTTGGAGGCATCTCTGAAAGACACAAACAGCAGAAGAGGGCTTTTGTTAGATATGCATTGTGGGGTTTTTTTATGCCAAGTGTAGTAACTCTTGAAAAATCACAGGTTAAACTTACAGCAGCCATTCTACTGCAAACAAAACTGAAGCGTTTCTCCAAGGAATCCCAAGAACAGTCAATATGAAGAAAGTGATGATTGTTCCGGTAGCTGGGACCTCTTCATCTCCAATGTTGGACGCTGCTACTGTCACACTGCAGACAAACATCAGTCGACTGTTGGCATTTTGTTTGTTGACCAGCAACACGTAAAAGTATCACACCGCAATCTTATGTTGCTGCACAGTTCATAAGAGTTGCACACAAAAGGAACCATCCTCATGTCTGGGCAGTGAGTGCAATAAAATAGAGAAACACAAAGGTAAAGGAGCAAATTAATTTGGTGTGTATAAACCGCAAAACGCATTATACGATAAAACAGAAGAAACTGAGTGAGTGAGCAAATAATATTTGATTGTGACTCACCAAAGGAGAGCGAGCTGGTTCAAGTTCAGATCGATGTGGTTGAGTTGGGTGATGAAAACCGCCGCCGCCACTTCATAAAGAGCTGTTCCGTCCATGTTGAAGTCATTCCTGATCTGCAGCAGGAAACCGGTGATTCTCTTGTCCACCATGTTTGCTTCCTCACAGCATTGTGAAGTCAGCGTGATCGCAGAGCTTGGAGACATAGTGGACCCCTGGTTAGTTCTGACTTGTCCATTAATGACCTGTTAGCTATTGTATCATTTACTCTGACAAAGTTAAAATACTTGTACCTGCGTGAGATGAGCAGGGACCTCTTCATGGCAGGTAAAACCCCCTGAATGACAGGGAGGGGGTTGCGTCTCACACACACGGTGTAGATAAGTGGTAAGACGATGCATACATGGATGATGTGCCTGAAAAATAGCAGACAAAAATCAGTGAAGGCTTACCAGACAAACTGACAGCCACGGTTTACAGACACAATGCAACTGACTAAAGTCCTAAAAGTGCAAAAGAGAACGTACCCAGACAAAACCACGCCCACGAACTTTGTGAGTTGCAAGGCGATTTCTTCGAAGCTTCCCTCCATCTCAATAACATAGTTTGCAGTCATGAATACCACTGCTAATGGCAGTAAGCTGGAAAGGTGAGATGAGAGTAAAAAGTTACAGCAATACTTTGGTAACATATTGAAAGATTCTGGATATTTGATTTTAAAAGTAACTCAACATAAAACATTTTAAATTATTTTATTTATTAATCTATTTGTTGCTGTTGTGAAGCTCTTTCTATTATTAAGTCCATTTTTTTCATATTCAAATATTATTTTGATTGGACAGAGCATGCATTGTGTGTTGCCATACAATAGATATTTAACCACAGAAGTGACGCAACCGTTGATGGAACGAAGGAGGTCCACAAAGAGTTCACAGCTTGGCAGTGCCGCAGCATCGAGGCTGAGTCCGAGTGCATAAAGGACACCCCAGAGGACAAGGCCCAAGGTGTTGGGCCTGTCAACATAAGCATGCTCTATTGTAATCTACAACAAAATAAAACAGCCATTTCATGTATTAATAATTAACCATGTGAGAGAGAACGTAAGAAAGACTTTTCATTGTGATGTGTTTTTACCGTTTCCAGGCCAGTGCTTTGATTGACTTCTTTTATGGACACAACTTTTGAACTCTCCTGAAGGCAAGAAAGGAATCACACCTCTAATATTACATTTTCTACCTCATGGTTCAAATACCTGAGCAATAAATCACACCTGTTGAAAGAGAGACTTTATGAAACTTTGTGGCACGAAGTTCCTGTGAAGCAAAAAAAAAAATGATTAGAAATATTATTCAGCTTGTAGAAGTTAATGAATCTGATAAGAAGTGAAAAGAAAGACTTTCTTCTCACCATATTAGATCAAGATAGGACTTAGTTGAGAAGCCGTCCTCCTCATCACCTGCTGTTTCACCAGCATTGTGACTCAACCCAGGTTGGACCACCAGAACCAACATTAGTCCTAAAACACAAAATCCAGTTGAACTCGGGAAGCTCAACGGTCTCCAACTCTTTCACAGGGATTGAAGACAGACATTAAAAGATAATTTGGGGTCATCCCTGTTAACTTATTGTGCTCATATGACCAACTATATATTCATACAAAGAGTAAAAATAAACAACTATCCGTTTATTAGGTGCACAAAACCAATGGAGTCCAATATCGCATTCCTGCAATAAACTGTACCTTCTGCATTCAAATGAATCCTTAAATCAAAAACTCAGTGAAGATAATAACCTCTATGAAGGTAGGATTGAATGCGGGACTATTGGGACTAATATCTAATGAACTGGCAACAGAGAGTAAATTGTATGTTTGGTTTTTCTCCTACCAACAGCCATCGCCAGAAAAGTAGTGGAGACACAGTATACTGCTGAACGCAGGGCGATTCTCTTGGAGATGCCATGACTCAGATCCCAAGTTACTATAAAAGATAAAAACACGGTGTCAGGTCAAGTTAGAACATCAGTAAAATAATTTCAGTTTTACATGCATGTCAGGTTAGGGGCAACCGTACTCTGCTTTAGGGTTTATTTATCCTCTACAAGGATTTCTTATATAACTGTCAAATGAAGAGAAATTGTGCAATTATGCAATTATTTGTAAATATTCAAATCAATATAATTAGGATTTCTGAATTTCTATGTGTGAAAAATGTATAACCTGATGCAACAATTGACAAAACGTGAGCTCCACGTGTGGCTCACCGATCACCAGATTCGTCAGGATGAGAGGAACCATGATCATCTCCACCAGGCGCATGAGTAAAGTCCCCGGGACGCTGAGGAAGTCTTTCTCCCGGTTCGTCATGACGACGTAGGTCTTTAGAATCATCCCCAAAGCGACACCTGTCAAACGGAGACCTTTGAACGTCAACACATAACAATAAGGGCTTCAAACCCCTGAGAACACCAATTGTTATCGGGGGCAACCATTTTTACAAAACTAACCATGACAAAGCTAAAAAAAAAAAAAAAAAGTTAAACGACATTGGCCTTGTCTGCTGAGATTTGACACAGCCATTCAACGTTAACGTTAGTTCACGTTATAGTTCAGGTTTTCTTAGGAGAAAGATGGCGCGTTTTCCTCTATGTGATACAAACGTTTCCTGAAATGTCGGCCATGACATGATTGAGATTATTGACATTTTAACTGACGTTATATTCTCATTTTTGTGTGATATCAATATTTAGCTTAGCTCATCAAATAATGTGTTTTAAAAAGATTTGGATTGAGATATGATTTAACAAACGTTGGTTCCAACGTCCGCCCGTTATAACGGTTATATAACCGTCGCAGAGACCAGTTACCTAAACGTTAATTCACGTTAGTTAACTTAATTAATTCATGCTAGTTGGTTCATGGTGTTCAGGCAAACAAAATGTCACATTTTCTTGTTATCGGGTGCAACCATTTTACAAAACCAACCATGACAAAACTAAAAAAAACGTTTAACGATATTAAACCGCATGGCGTACAGATATTTCAAATTACAGGCCTTGTCTGCTGAGATTTGACACAGCCATTCAACGTTAACGTTAGTTCACGTTATAGTTCAGGTTGTCTTAGGAGAAAGATGGCGCGTTTTCCTCTATGTGATACAAACGTTTCCTGAAATGTCGGCCATGACATGATTGAGATTATTGACATTTTAACTGACGTTATATTCTCATTTTTGTGTGATATCAATATTTAGCTTAGCTCATCAAATAATGTGTTTTAAAAAGATTTGGATTGAGATATGATTTAACAAACGTTGGTTCCAACGTCCGCCCGTTATAACGGTTATATAACCGTCGCAGAGACCAGTTACCTAAACGTTAATTCACGTTAGTTAACTTAATTAATTCATGCTAGTTGGTTCATGGTGTTCAGGCAAACAAAATGTCACATTTTCTTGTTATCGGGTGCAACCATTTTACAAAACCAACCATGACAAAACTAAAAAAAACGTTTAACGATATTAAACCGCATGGCGTACAGATATTTCAAATTACAGGCCTTGTCTGCTGAGATTTGACACAGCCATTCAACGTTAACGTTAGTTCACGTTATAGTTCAGGTTGTCTTAGGAGAAAGATGGCGCGTTTTCCTCTATGTGATACAAACGTTTCCTGAAATGTCGGCCATGACATGATTGAGATTATTGACATTTTAACTGACGTTATATTCTCATTTTTGTGTGATATCAATATTTAGCTTAGCTCATCAAATAATGTGTTTTAAAAAGATTTGGATTGAGATATGATTTAACAAACGTTGGTTCCAACGTCCGCCCGTTATAACGGTTATATAACTGTCGCAGAGACCAGTTACCTAAACGTTAATTGACGTTAGTTAACTTAATTAATTCATGCTAGTTGGTTCATGGTGTTCAGGCAAACAAAATGTCACATTTTCTTGTTATCGGGTGCAACCATTTTACAAAACCAACCATGACAAAACTAAAAAAAACGTTTAACGATATTAAACCGCATGGCGTACAGATATTTCAAATTACAGGCCTTGTCTGCTGAGATTTGACACAGCTAGTCAACGTTAGCTAACGTTATAGCTCGGGTTTTCTTAGGAGAAAGATGTGGTGTTTTCCTTCATAGTTAATCAACTTAATTAATTCACGCTAGTTGGTTCATGGTGCTCCTAAATGTCACTTACCCAGGACAACGGATATCATCCTTGAAAATGTCAACATGTTCCTGCTGCGGAAAAAGCCGCCACACCTTCGGCCTAAACTCTCCATTTCTCCACAGACTACAGGAAATCAACTCAGTGTTAACCAGCGACGATCATCTATTTATCTCTCTCTCTCTCTCTCTCTCTCTCTCTCTCTCTCTCTCTCTCTCTCTCTCTCCCTCTCTCTCCCTCTCTCTCTCTCTCTCTGAGCGGAAGGAGTGCGGAGTGAACGGAGCGTGGTGAGAGGCGAATTGTTTGCTAGTTGTCTGTTACTTCGTTTATTTTCGGTGTCGTTTCTGGTGTGAATGTGTGGTGTGTTGGTCTGATTGTTGCTTCTGTGTGATTGTAACGTCTGTGTGCTTTAGTTTGTGCGTGTTTGCAGCCGGTCGGCATGCTGCGCGCTTCGGTGGACCTCACGGGGTTAACACGGAAACACGGCGTCAAACTGGCGCCGGGCTTCCCGTGTTCCGTGGAGGACTGCGGGCTGGCCGTGGGGGGGGTCGTGGGTTACGGCAGCGTGAAGTCCGCCGCGCGGATGAACAACGCGCTGGTCCTCTTCCTGGACAGCGTGGAGAAGGCGCGCGAGGTGGTGGCAAGCGGCGTGGTGGTCCGCGGCACGCGCGTGCCCGTGCTGCCTCTCGCCGAGCCGGCTGTCAGAGTCACGGTGGCGAACGTTCCGCCGTTCGTGCCGGACTCTGCGCTGCTCGACGAGTTGGCGAAGCACGGGAAAGTGGTGTCCGGAGTAACAAAGGTGTCCTCGGGGTGCAGGTCACCCTTGCTGAGGCACGTGGTGTCCCACAGGAGACAGCTCCACATGGTCCTCACCAAAGACCAGGCCCTCGACATAGTGATAAAGGTGAGGATCGACGCGTTTGATTACGTCATGTTTGCCACTTCAGACGACGGGAGGTGTTTCAGGTGTGGCAGAGAGGGACACCTGGCGAGAGCGTGTCCAGGGAAGAAGCCCTCCAGTCAGGACCAGGCCCAGGAGGCTACTGGGGGGGCCAGGGAGGAAGAGGGGGCTGGTGAGGCCCAGCAGGTCAGTGACGAGGTGAGCGAGGCCAAGCGGGTGGGCGAAGGGGTGAGCGAAGGGGTGAGCGAGGCCCACCCGGTCATTAAGGTGGGTGAAAGAGTGAATGGGGGTGTAGGTGTGGAGACGGGTGAGGGGGTGAGTGTGGAGACGCGTGGGTCACAGCCGATCAGTCAGGGGGGGGGAGGGGGTGAGTGTAGGAGTGGATGGGGGGTTGAATGTAGCCCAGCGGGCAAGTGTGTGTGACGGAGTGAAAGAGGGGATGAGTGGGGTGCATCATGGTGAAGGAGTTTGTCGGGGCGGCTCAGACAGTGAGGAGGAGATGGAGGAGGAAGGGGTGGAATTTAAGGTCCCCCAGAGAAAGAGGAAGACGAGGAGCAGTAGGGGGGGCTCTCAGTCAAAGAAGGGGGGGGCGTCGAGCAAAGGGGGGGCGGGAGGTGGAGAGTCCGATGCCTCTTCGGGGTGGGGCTCTGCCATCAGCGTCTCCTCAGGCGGGACGGCCACCAAAAGGTACGGGGCGGGGCAGATGAGGGAGTTCCTGCTGGCCACCAAGAACGAGAGAGGGGTGAACCTGGAGGACTACTTCTCCGACATGGAGAAGTTTGTTCGCTCCGCTAGGCATGGCAGCACCAAGAAGGGCGCTGGAGACTTCACCCAGCAGGACGTCTTCAGGCTGAGGAAGTTCCTCGTAAAGATAAACCGGGAAGGAGGGAGCACAACTGGGACCGAGTGAGGCGTCTGTCCGGCTGAGGAGCATCCTGAGCGGGGAGGCGACCGACCAACGAAGAGGAGCTGCGGAGGACTGATTATATATATAAATATGCACATTTCATTATTACATACCTGTTAGATTATATACGATTACTGTTTTTTGTTATGTTGTTATGTAAAATAAAGGTTTTTCTAAAATCAAAAAAAAATCTCTCTCTCTCTCTCTCTCTCTCTCTCTCTCTCTCTCTCTCTCTCTCTCTCTCTCTCTCTCTCTCTCTCTCTCTCTCTCTCTTTTTAATTACGAGTAAATCGAATCTTGACATGCGAAAGTAAACAGAATCGCTCGCGCCTTGGGCCCGCGAGAATCAGTGTGTTGAATATTTCAGCCTATTTTCTAATCTTCGAGTGCAGTTTTTTTTTGTGCTACAATTTCAACAAAAACGCGCACAAAATGAGGATTTCCATATTAAATTGCTATGTGGATGGAGTTAGAATTGGCACTAGAAGCAGGTGGCCTGCAGCAGTACCTGCTTCATGAACTGAGTAGCTATTGGGAAACACATCAATTTAGATTAATCAACAGTGACAACGCTATGGAGACAACTGAACTCCATGAAAATACTTTTGACAACCATAACCAGGGTACAAAGTACAACAAAGTGTGGAGACAGTGTGCCAATTACTTTGGCTTGGTGATAGCTGGACAGCGAGGTAGACATTATCCGGAAGTAGGCAGGTATTTCTACACATGTACATTTGTTCCGCGAAGCTTCCAACAGCACAGAGATTACGCATCCCTCTAAACTGCAGGATGTCTTCCTCGGTGACCTGAAAACACCCTCAGGGACAGATTTGAAGGACATTAACTATTTAACTCTTCCTGTACCTCGGTAGTTTTCTTTGACCTAATTCGAGGAGAGAAAATAATTTCCCCTTGGGGGACTTGCTTCCACTTTCTTCACTAATCTTGTTTGGTTGATTACACGGAAGTCAAGCTTTTTGTGCAAAGTGCTCATTAGTCCTCAAGTAAACAGCACCCTCTGCTTCTTTTCGTTTTCCTCCCAGCAAACTGAACTAGCAAATGTTAGGAGAGCTGAAATAACACACAAAGTAACCTTAATTATGTCTGACAAATTCAGACGTTTGCAATTTAAGTACTGATGTATTTATGACCTTAGAAAGTAAATGAAGTAATAAACAAAAAACACTCGCCAGAGTCTTTATTCTTTATTTTTATTTACACGGCTTAATTATTGTCTCAATATAAAATACAGAAGAAAGATATAACTTGTAATAAAATGTATCAAAATTTGTGCTCTTGAAATATCGTAATCCAAGAGTACTACAACGTAGGAGTGTCACTCTTTTCACAATAAATATTTCCGTCATCACACATTTTCTTTGTGATAAATAGAATATAGTCAATAAATTAAGATTTCATATTGCATGTGAACAATGAACTTTTATAACATTGTTGTATTTTGAGTTATTGATTGATTGATTGATTGACACAGCTAACTAGAAAAGATACAGAAAATAGCTTCGTTTTATTTTCTATTTCTAAGCAAGTCCTGAGCTGTGGTTTTACATTCAAATCACATGAATTGCAGTGAATGCATAAATGACAAGACAACATAAGGAGCCCAAACTCAATACCCAAACTTAGCGAAATACGATGCAGCAGCCACAAAAAAAGGCACATTGTGTGTTTACCGAGGCCCGTGATGCCGGAGAAGTGGCCTCCTGGAGACTCCGCTAGTCGCCTGGCAACCTCACAATGACAACAAGACTGCAGGAAGTCAACGCGCCGGCCGTAGAAATAGTTTGGCAAACAAACCCCTCTCTAAATCAATAACGTCCCTTCTTTGTCCCTCTTGGTTAGTTCTTTTTCTGTGTCCAGTCGTGATGCTAGGCTCAGCTAACGGCTGCTGCAGGTAATAGTAGTTGAAAATAAAAACTTTAAATAGTATCCAACCAATAAACGCAGCACACTGTTTGCCAACGTGATAAAATGAACATGGCTGTTGCCAGGTAGATGCTAACTTTATTACATCTTTTTAATCAGTTCAAGGACGGTTAAATTAATGTGTGACTTTTTCACATTGTCTCGTGTGCATAACATGATTGTTGTTTTCTAATGACCATTTCAACAGAAATGCCTAAAATGTTTATCAAGAAGATTACCAACCCTGCCTTTTATATGAAAATATGGTCTTCAACACAGATCGCATACCAGTTATAATAAGGAATATGCTGTCATCGTTCATTATATGGCCGCTAAGCAAAAGGGAAGCGTGCTGACACGGCGCTTTGCTGCAGCTGCACAGCACTGACTTGCTCCAGGACGGTATATATATCATGCGTTATTGCGTTACTGGTGCAAAGTGGATCCCACACATTATACTTTCTCCAGTGCGGTCGATGGCTCCCCTGCGTCATGTTCTTGGGTAATGAACGACTTATTGTCGTCTTATTGTGAAGCCGTTCTTTGTTTTCGTCGCTACTGGAGATGCGTACAGCTGACTGCTGCGACTCACTACTCAAAGACTCCGACTATGATGATGAGTAGAAGGAGTAAACCTGCCGACACGCACATGATAAGGCCGAGGAGTTTCTGTCAAAAAGAGAAGAGACAAATGCATTAAATGTCCTGTGAATGGGGAAAACAGCCAAATGACGGGAGGACTTCCTGGATGTAAAGACGAATGGACGTGTGTTAAGGAATGGAAGTGGTGGAACGCGTGTTACCTCGCGCTGTGATCACAGCAGTTCTCATACGGGGGGCTTGGTTAGTCCGACAGACAGGCCGACAATTAGTGCAATGACAGCAAGCAGGATCAACAGAGCAAAGGCAAGGATAATGTATTTCTGTAAAGTGAAGAAGAATAAGTTGTTATCATGAAAAACACATGTGAATTTGATATCCTGTATCATTTCCATTTACCAACATACAGATTCGCAGCACAGGGTAGGAAAGGAACACTTACCCTTCGGGATTTCTTCTGGTATCTCACTGCTTTTTTGGTCTCTTCCTTTGCACTACAAATGTATTCGGCCGCATTACAGACGTTCTTCTCTATGTTGTTAACCATTTCGCCCTGTAGATGACAAAATCAGCGTGTTGACTGACTGAAGAGTAGATTTTAGCTGGGAGTCTCTCCACTTTGCCCAACTTACCTGAGTTTCTACCAACATTGCCATGTCCATGAACATCGCGTGAAGCTCTCTGATGCTCGACTCCAGACGTATGATGTCCTGATGTCGGGACTCGATCTCACTCAGGGCCTGACGCGTGATCTGGGAATCAGAAATGATCTAAAGGAGAGAAGGTGGATTAATTTACCTCAATGCACCAATGACATGCTCCCAGCTGCTTGTGTGTAATTATAAATACCAGCAAGTATTTTAAAATGTTTTAAAGCTTGGCAGCACACTACTCCTCCCCAAATAGTTCACTCCCCCTCCACCACTAGATGTCAGTGATGGATTTGAACCCTGCAAGAAAAGTATGCTATAATAATAATAATACAAATACTACTAACATAAAATCAAATACAGCTTGATGAGCTTAACACAGGTATTTAAAAAAGGGGACACAAGAGCAAAGTAAAACAATAACATTCTAGAGATACATTGGATGGATGGGTAATACCATTAAAAAAAACAAGTTGATAATGGTAAAAAATAATGTTAAGAATCAAGTAAATATAAGTGGTAAATATAAAATATATATAAGATAATAATAATGCCGTTTACAAAAGTGGAATTAAATAATAGCAACAGTTTTTTAAAATTGTGCTGAGAGTTTGTTCAAAGCTGTTGAATTGACAAAGGCAAGGCTCAATGCTAAAAACTTACATCAGAAGTGAAGATGGATGGATTCCCACTTTCTAACATGCCCTCTAGCTCTTCATCGGTGGTCACTCTTCCAGCTAAAATAATGAACAGCAGACAATCATCATCCAGCAATGAACACAACCTCCAGGTGCTACGTCAACTCCAGACAAGGCTGAATGCAAGATCAAAGAACGCCCCTGTTTGCACGTCATGCTATTTTTAAGATTTTAGTTTTACTTTATGTGGATTCTGTCATTTGAAAGAATAAAATTAAATTTCCCAATCTGGGAATTTGTTTCATACTAATGGCTTGTTACGAGAACTCAGTCCTGCGATGTAATATGACACCACAGTGACGGATCCCTTTTTATTCTTTCTCTGGAGTGTCAAGCAATAACATTTTTAGAGGCAACTGCATGTGCTCACTGGACAAAGCACATCGTCTCTTCACAAAACAAGGGTCGTTTGAATGCAAGTGTCAAATTTCAGGAATATACCAGTATCTAACAAAGAATATAATAAAGTTTATGTAGATCACAAACAATACTTGACCTATCTATTATTGATCTATTATTTATCATAAAACTGCCTTTGGTAATGGTTTAAACAGCCGTCTTTGTCTGACGCATCCTGTTTTAATACGGGACTTATTCTTGTAGCATATTTTTAAAAACATAAAACTAGACTCACAACAGAAAATGTGTTTGACGGCGTTTGCGAGCAGCACGCGCAGGGCTGCTGATGAACTTAAGATGACTTTTAAGAAACAAATGACAAATGTTTTGAGTACTAAAAATAAAAAAAATCTCAGTTAACAAAGCTTTCATTAGTGTGGCTTGTAATTGTGCCAACGATCAAAAGTGTCTGAGGATCAAAGGGTAGCCGGCAGCCCTCTTAGACAAACAGATCGGTGAGACTCTATAAACGGAAAGCTGTCTTTCTCTCCTGTCTCCCAGAACCCTCCCTGGGGAGAGCAGAGGCCGAACGCCGCACACCTTCTTAGCAACGCTCCCCAGACGGCCGCAGCCAAACACGTGGTTGCGAGTCCACGCCGGCACAAACAGGTTCATGTGTGGCCGTGTCGGAGAGACGGGTGAACTACTGTTACACCGGCCGTTCCCCGGGCAACGCAAACACAACAAGGAGTCTCCGGTATCAGGCTCTTCAGTCGGCACTGTGGAGAACTGGAGCCGCTCATTAATGCCGGCCGTGGGGACGCTGCTGTTTTCTTTTTCTTTTTCTCATTTTGTTTTGTGCCGCTCGTGAGCATAACACAGTGCAACTCCAAGTTAAAAACAGTTGTGCTTATTGGTTGGTCAGTAGCTCCCTTGCCAGTTATGTGTCTCTCTTTGGTTGGTGCTCTCCTGTTCTTTGTTTAATCCCACTGTTAAAACTACTACACTTCCATTAAAGCTCACAAAACATAAAAAACTGGATGAGATCAACCTTGACACGTTTGAAAAAGTCCTGCCCTGCTGCGGACTGTGTTTGCACACATGGTGTCCAGGGAAGCAGACAGGAAACCGGTGGGGTCTTTTTCCTGGATCCTGTCCAGCTTCAAGGTTTTTTTATTCGCCGCTCTTTCATCTCTAGATTTACAAATTGTGTCCGAGCAACCAAATTCAAGCCATTGATGTGTTAACACCACATTAACATTCATCACTTACTTATCTCCAGCTGCCTCTGGATCCTTCCTTTGCTTCTTTCCCGAAAGGACACTTGGGTCTCGTTGTACTGGGTCATGACCTCCACAAACTTCCTGGACAGCACCGTGTGCTGAGGAAGTGAAAACAGAGCGCGTGAGAAAATCCACGTCGGAGCAGCTGCCTATTTGAGCGGGCCATCAGCAGCCGTCGAACCTGCGTCTTCTGGATCCTGAAGTCAACCGAGGACCTGTTGGCTCCGTCGTCTTTGGGCATACTGTGCTCCATGGCTTCGGAGGTGAAAAATTGTCAGGACACGTTATACGGCAGCAGACAACAGAAGTACGGTGGAAAAAAGTGCAAGAGCGCAATCGGGTCACGGCTCGGCTCACATTTGAGTTTCGTTCGCACGACGTTGGCGTTGCCTTTGATGTCGTTGGTCAGTGCGTCGAGCCGGTCCTTTGTCCCTTCACACATGCAGGCAACACACAGGAAAACTCGTCGGGCTTGGCTTGACAGAATCATGTAATCCTGCTAATCACTGCGCCTCTCTCGCATGTAAATATTGGATTTACCAGGGTTTCATCTTGTTACTTGGCAACAACCCTGTGGCAATATTGCAGATGTCACACAGCAAAAGACTCTTTGTTTGTCCCCCCCCCCCCCCCCCCTCCCCGTCATGGATCTTAAAGCACAGTGCTGTGTTACATTAAACATAATCACTGATGATGCCATGGTGCAGTAGACTGGCTCTTTGTCTCGCAGTGTCCTGAGGCTCAGGCTGGATAAAGCCAGGAGCTTAGTAGACACAGCGCAACACTGTTCTCGCTCGCATGGAGCTTCGAACCCATTGGAAATATATCTGATTAGTTAAAAAAAATAAGTCACAGTCACATCTGTAAATGTTTAAATCCCTGGCTGAGGACAAGTCAGAGCCTAAACTGCGGTGGTTTGTGTGTTTTGTTAAAAAGCTTTCTGGCCGGGTCGCCATTCACAAAAAAAGTGAAAGTCAAACTCCAGCAAACAGTTATCAAAAGAACTGTATGTACACATGAAATGCTCTCAGTGCGTCTACACACGCACACACTTACTGTCATCTGTGTTGGGTGCAGTCAGGATCATGCTGTGCATCTTCCTCACCTCCTCCACTTGGCAGGAGATCTTGTCGATGAGTCCTCTGACTTCCTCCACCTGGATCAATCGATAACACACCGGTGTTTTACACACGCGCGTCTCCAAACCTGTTCACTTCCTGGGAGTTGCAGTGAAACCCACCCTTCTGAAAAAGCTCTCCATGAAGCCGTCTCCGTCCACTGCCACCGTGACCTCCTCCTCTGCTAGTGACGTACCCTGCACAGGAGGGGGGGACACACATTTTTTGTTGTTGTTGTGATGCACGTTTGTAGTTGTAGGCATTTAAAGCAAGAAAATAAGACTCACAGCAATCAGTTGGTCCAGTCGGTCCTTCATCGCTCGGCATCAGCTCGTCTTCTGCCCAGATGTCCTTCTAGTAAAACCCCCGCCGGGTCATGCTGGCGATCCCCACGCCGGGAGCAACGTGGATCCAGCTTCCTCTGCGCTGGGGCCCAGATTGTTGGGTAATTGAGATGGAAAACACACCGAGCCAAAGTCAGCGGCGGTATATCCGGCGGTATAGCCCGGATGGAGGAGTTGTAATTCTGTAAAAAACGGTGTCTACAATACAATTCTAGAAAAACACATAATACAATGCAATAAACTCAAAGTCCATAAGCGCCGGTGTTTCTGGAGCACTCCGTGTCAATATCTCGGGATGTCTCTCTCTCTCTCTCTTCGGGATCCGCCTCTCTCTCTCTCTCTCTCTCTCTCTCTCTCTCTCTCTCTCTCTCTCTCTCTCTCTCTCTCTCTCTCTCTCTCTCTCTCTCTCTCTGGATTAGCACTGCGACATCGCACCTGATGATTATGTGAAAACTGGGATTCATTTGTTTGACAGCAATCCCACCACAACACAGTTATATAAGAAAGTAAATAATAAATAATAAATAAACACGACTGAGGTGACCATTGTTCTGGCGGCAATCTAACCAGACGGTGGCGCTGTTTACCTTGATATGTGTGCACGTGTACCTCGGAAACCTGTGACGGGATTAGAATATTTAATTTAATTTAATTTTCTATTTAATATCAATATTTGAACATGTATTAAATATATGAGTGGTTTAAAATGAGTTGAACTAACCATGTCCGTCATAAACATAATAATATATTGATATATTGTTGTATGTATATTGTATTATATTTGCTCCGGTCTCTCGGTCCGCCTTCCTTCCACGCGGGGTGTCCCTCTCGCTCCCTCGAGTCCGGGGTGTCGTCCTGTAATTGAACACCAAATCTACTCATGTGTCCAACATGTTAATGAGCACATTTGATCTAAACAGCATTTTGGATGTTATTGGTACCCTGCGCCATCTCCAATAACGCACAAGTCCATTTCCAACGCGCCCCGCCCCCTCAAAAGAGCCCAAAATGACATCACGCTCTGCAATTCCCACGTTAGGTCCAGCGAGCCGGTACGGAGCTCCTCTGCTCTTTGCCGCAGAAACTATAGTTCCCTGTAGCAATCAGGACCACGGATTGTCAGTGTTCTACATGAAAGTTGTTTAGATTTCTAGCCAGAGAATGGAAACTTTCCTCTTATGCCTCACGGCAAGACACTAAATTGAGTCATTTGTTTTTCATATCTTGGAATAATGAGTGGCTCCTCCTGGATTCACCATTATTTGTGGATTTAACCCCTGTTTTAGAAAACACTGTTGATGGTTCATTTGACAGACGACATGGACTTTACTTTACGAATTCACCTTTTTACTGCCTTCGTCTCCTGTATTAAGGTAAGCTCATACACACAAAACACTTTTAGACTTCATACTCTCATATGATTCACAGGTTGGATTTATTGCACGGCATCATTTTACATGTCAATACATATTATTTCCTCACAGGTTTGTGCTCACGTGCTTCTACCTGCAAAGCATCCAGGTAGTAATTCATTTTTTATGGGTGGGATCGCTTTTATTTTTCTGTGCTGTTTTAAATAGCTACATTCAAATAATAAGAGCATAATTTACATTTGTAAAATGAGAAAGAAAATGCGAACCCTGAAAGTGGCAGGGAATTTCATATTCCGTGCTGCGACAGAGCTTGATTGCTGGATGCTGGTTTACCCCCAAAACTCTCCGTCCAGGCCTGCAGGTGTTGGCCTCGGCCTCACACTATTGGCCCCTGGACGCCGTGGATGGAATCCATGAACTGTGGGACCAGATTGGAAACAGACCAGGTTATGTTAACGGAAGTAACATAAGTATGTGCATAAATGAGCAGACTGTGGATTTACTCGTGGGAATGCGCCACCTAAATGTCTCGCTCCCTGCATGGTCTCGAGCTTTTTGTTTTCATCACCCACCTTCCAGCCACAGGCATGGTGCTTTTAAATGTGCTGCCGTGTTGAAAGTGTTCACATTGTAGCTCAGGTTTATTACAGAAATGAAGGAACAGAACATGGTCCGTGGCATAACTTATGATTGGAACTTGTGCAATAATTTACGTGAAGTATCCGATAATATGGAGTTGGTAAAATGTAAAAAATTGATTCTGTTGTTTTAATCGACTGACAGACAATAACTTCTGCCACATGCGTTGATTTTGCAGCCCTGTCTCTCCATAAGTCTTTGAAAGGTTTTATAAAAAATGTTAAAGTTGAAGAGGGATCAGGTATAGACTTGCGAGCATGATGTGGAGTCACTCCTCGAGTGAAGGAGAAACAAGAGCATCACTCCGTCTCATACCTGCACACCGCGTTCCTCCCATTGTCTCCCTCTCGCTGTTCTCTTGTGTCCTCTGTCATGTGTCTATACGTAAGTGTGAATCACTGTTTCTCTCCGTTGTCTTTGTCCAGCTCTCAGAATCCACAACCACACTGTGCTCCCTTCCTCCCATAACTCTTCCTATGTGTATACCAATGACTCTGCCTACACTAACATTTCTGCAACAGTAGGTGAGAATCAATCACTTTGCACTCACTGAAATTCATTTGTGCATCACCTGCTGCTCCCCGCCGTCCTCTGTGTGTCCTCGTGCGGTTGAGCTGTTGACTTTGGGTT
The DNA here is from genome assembly GCA_021346845.1 of Apeltes quadracus. Lineage (NCBI taxonomy): Eukaryota > Metazoa > Chordata > Actinopteri > Perciformes > Gasterosteidae > Apeltes > Apeltes quadracus. The sequence goes on along the minus strand of CM037929.1, from coordinate 12,254,262 downwards.
AAGTCTTTTGTCCATGCGGCACAAATTAGGAATTCGGAGCCCTTTTCATTGTTTTTCCTTGTTCTTTTATTACGATCCGAGCGGCTCGTTCGATGCCGTTTTATTATTTCATGAAGAACCACGAATGCTGTGAAACCTTCACGTTCATCCGTCGTAGCTTAAACAGTGGAGTTAACTGTGAAGGAAATTGTGATACTTTGATTTGTTGAATAAAATAGGGAACTGACCTTTTGTAATATTATCTATATATATTTGGCTAAAAGCAAAATTATTTATTAATATTGAATATTTCCTGCAGATATTGTTGAGGGGATGGTCAACAAAGGCATCTTTCTAAATGGAGATAACGGCGGTACCTTTCTCCACTTTGGAAGCTACCAGAACTCTTGTATTAGTGACCCTACATGGTGTGGTCCTGAGGGTGAGTGCACATAAACATTTCTCAAAGCACTAATTACTTAGTGAAACCATTTGAGTCTCTTGCATTGACGGCTACCGGTGATTTTCCATCTCTCCGTCGCTCTCCAGGGATTACCTTCTCCTTTTTTTGGAAAAACCAGGAGACACAGTCCCGTTTTGCTGTGGCCTCTGGAGGGAAGGTTATCTCCAATGGCTTCTCCGTGTACGCCAATAACCATGGAGGATATGTTGAGTTTTACACGAGAGGCAACAACCACAGGTGGAAGGCCAACATCACCGTCCCCGGTACTGTGGATTAATTTGTATTCATATCACAGTGTTCTTTTAGTTACTTTAATCCCCATTGGCACCCATGGGGAAATGGATCCTGGTCTGTATGTTTTGGTCTTCAACCGTAAATTGTTTTTGTAATTGCCTTCACGGTTTGGTTAACTGAAACCAGGCGTGGCCGCGGACAGTTGTTTTGGAAAAAGGGGATACATTTCATAAATCTTTTGCCGTATCACAAAACATACAATTATTATGGACTTTTAATGAGGGGTTCTTCCCTTCTTAGATAGTCTATAACCATAGGATTGAATTTAAGGAAATTTGAAACATAACAGTCAGTGTGACCAATATTTTGCAATTAATTTAGAATATATTGACACAATAGGAGGAGACAAGGTTTCATGTTGTGTGTATGTTTTTCTTAAACATCTTCCAATGAAACATCATACATCTCCGTGTTGGCACATGATTTATATTCTAACCGCGACTGAGATGTGCTTTGTTCTGCTGGTGGGAGTGTTTTCAGATGTGTTGCCTAATGGGGGAATCTCTTTGTAGTGTAAAATTGACTGGAGAGAGGCTGCTGGACCAGAACGTGCCTGACCTAATATTATTTTAGGCACGCCGCATTCACTCTCTATCAGGATACAGCAAAGACAAATAAAATGTTTTGATCTGAAACTAAGAGCCGACCGGTTCATCAGATGGTCGAGAAGCCGACCTTATCAGCAGCTATTTTGATAAGCAATCAGCATCGTGTTCAGCTACCTTCAACGTTAGTTTCCTTTCCCATTAATTGTAATAATTGACATGAATCAGCAACGCTAAAGACATGCCGATCCAACTTAATTGTACTGTGTGTTATTCGTTATTCAGTAAAATTTGCCTCAAAGACTCAAAAACGTCTCTAAGTATTATAATACCTGACTTCCTGTGTCCTGCTGAATCACCAAACACGCTGTTTAAGGAGAGTGTTTCCTTTTTAAGGGCCTTACTGGACTCAAGTTCTCTTCGCATGGAAGAAAGTAGGTGGCCTGAAGGTCTACATCAACGGGACCTTCACCGCTGGCGACACAGAGGGCAGTGTCTCAGAAAGCTACGGTGACCCCTACCCGGACCTCGTCATCGGGACTGGCAACGACCGGGCGTATGGTCACTACGTAACCGGCGCCTTCGATGAGTTTGTCATCTGGGAAAGGGCCCTTACTCCCGGAGAGATCTCGCTCTACTACAGAGCGGCCGTCGGTACGACATCACGTATAAATTCAATTGTACAGTGTGGCATATCTGCTGTATATCCTCCCTCTTAAAACCACGTAATTTGCGACCTTTTCCTTAATGCATTCCCTCCACGGCATTTTTGCATCACAACGACATATATTAAACCCCCCAAAAACGTGCCTAAGCTGCCTGTCGATTGGCTCTTCTTGACAAGAACATTATCATCACCTCAAGCCTTGTGCTTGACTTGGCTCACATGCTTCTGCCTAATGTGCGATTAGACGTGCTGGGTCACAAGGGGCAGATCATTAGGATTTAACTTGTAATGGTTATTACATGCTGGGAGAACCAAAAACTCTCGAGTGCTGAGTGTTTTTGTTCTCTTCCCCGTTAAACTAACAGAGTAACAAACCATGTTGACACTTATTAGAACTTATAAATTAAACAATTATGCGCTGTGGTTGTACAATTTACTACATTTCACACCTGATGAAATGCACTTTTTTACCAAGTCGGCAGAAGTTTCTTTTTTTAAGCGTGTGAAGCCAAGTGGTCAGTGGCAGTTAAAGAAGTTTAAAGTATATAAGAACTATTTCTGAGCACCGCTACAGCGTCTACTGCTCGCAACATGTGAGGCAGAAAGGGGCACGCTGCCTTCATTTCTTCCCCCCTAAGTAGTTACCAAAAGCAATATATTCCAGAGGCCATTACCAGACGCAAAGAGCCCAACTGTTATGGTTACAGAAAAATATTTTTACTTCGTCTGTGCACTCCTATAAAACCTATTGAACCAAAGACGAGCAGGAATGGTCCAGACTTACACCTCTAATATACGTCCATATATGGGTGTTTTCTGGTAGCGAGTTAGTGCTGTTGTTAACGACGACAAAGACATAAATGTACATGCGCCTTGTATTGAAGCTAGTTGCACAGTATTGCGCAGTTGACTGTCACAGTTCTGTGGAGGTTGTAATCCATCTCCTTTTCATGACTGGGCACGGTCCAACCTCGTAAACGGAAACCTGATAGAACGCAGCTACACGCAGCAGTTCAAGTTCCACCGGGGATCTAATAACAAAAAAAAGGATTCTCAAATAGGGATATTCAAACTGTAAAATTAAAATCCACCAGTGTGGTTCCTGACTCATTGTAAAAGAGCCCTTTGTTATGTGTTTTTCTAGGGCAGGCCATGGTTTCTCCCACAACACCCAGAGTCTCCATAGAAGTCACTTCGACTGCACCAACAGCTGTAAGTTTGTAAGCTCTGATTTTGTGAGGCTCCAAATGTAATTGCACGAACTGCACGTGTGAATCACAGATACAGCATGGAAACTGTTCTTTCCCTCAGAAATGGAATGAGCAATTTGCATTCAGTTTTTGGAGACATTTCCAACAGTTTATTTGTCATGGAGCTGCTCTTTCCTTTTGAAGATAGAGCAGCTGGATAAAAGGGATATTGGGAGCACATGTGAACAGACCCGTCCTGTTTATTAAAGGGCTTTGGAGGTAGAAAACGGATAAGGAAAAGGAAAAAAGTGGAGACAGCTGCTCAGCAGTACGCACAAAATGTCTCCCTGTAGGGCACCGGGCTGAAAAAGAGCTACACTGAATCACTTGTCCAAAGAGAATATCCCCGAGCTCAGTCACATAACATCTTGTGTATGTTGGAAAGTTGTAACGTTAATCTGATGCCCGAGCCGCTGCCTCTCCAGAGGGCCCCTGAAGTGAGTCCTCCTGTGGTCAGCAGCCGGCGAGAGGAGATCCAAAGCCCAGAGGATCCACAGTCTTTGCCGGTGTTGGGCTTCCTTAAGGTGCTGCCCAACAGGACCATTCCTCACAACACTGCCAACAACCTCACACAGGTCTTGGAGCACAATCCAACTCACACACACACAACACACACACAACAACTGCAAAAACAGCTCACACACAGACACAATGCCCACCCATGTGCATATGATGCAACAGTTCCGTGATGTCCATTTTCTTCCATGCAGACTTTTCTCAAAAGTGTGGAAGAAGTGCTGTCCTCCCCGGAGCTATTAGGGGTGAGTTAGTTCACACTGTTCTTGTGCAATGTTTAAACATGACATAGCGTAACATGCAATTTGGTGAATACTTTGATCCATGGCACTGAAAGGATGTATGAGTGTAAGATTTGAACACTGCATATTTTGGCAGAAACGGGGCCTTGCAGCAATAACAGTGGAGCTTCACCCACACGGGATAACAATGTGTATTCCACACCGGTGTGAAATTGTATAATACAGCACTGCTGACTATGAGGTGCCCTGCAAGCAACTCAATGCTTTGAATGTAAATTTAGAGCATCCATCCTGGCATAATCTCCAGGTTCCTGCATACAAATAGAAGGAAGGCGTTTTAAAGCAAATGTGTGGTTCAGCACATTTACTTCTCAGCGCAAGCGTGGTTGTTTTAGTAAGAGCAAGCTGAAACAGATGTTCACAGACGAGAACGCAAAAACACATTAGACATTAGATACAGTGTTCAGGAAAGCCCCGTGTGATTACCATCTCTGATGAGATTCCTGCTGAGTGATGGAAAGATGCCTTTTGTATCAAGGTTTGTATGACTTTTAGTGACACGTTGTACTCATGTTTCAATTGAATCTAAGTTAGTGCAGCTGTGCTACTTTTCCTTAGCTTAGCATTAGCATCAAACAACTCATTTTTCCAATGTTTACTGGGGTAATGCATAAAAGTTGAAGTAATATTGCTAAAAACATTGGATTTTGCCTTCACCATAACAGTTTCATCAGGTAATTTCTTTATTTTTTATGCAGATTCTATAATCACCGATATCCTTTTAAACGTTGGAAAGCTCCCTCCATAACCACTGAAGAAACCACACCCGTGGAAAAGCTCATTGTCCTCTGTGTGATTCTCTGATGCTTGATTCTCTCAAATAGAGCCTCTGAAGATCTCCTTTGCATCTCTTACTAAAACGTTACGCCAAGATGTGACACGTGAAGCGATCCCGGACGGGCGATTTAGCGTTTGTCTGCGTGTCCTTTGTTCAGCCGCAGTCTGTCCCTGTGGTCAGCGGTCTGATCGAGACCGTGGACATGGTGATGGAACACATGGTGAATAACCTGGAGGCCAGCCCAAACTCCCTCATCTCCCTCGGTGGAACATCCTTTGTTGCAGGTCAGTTTGCTTTGCAACCCCCTCCGTAAGGTGACTCACTGTTTGCAGTTTGCCTGTTAGGGCAGAAGTACACGGTGCGCCAAGCTGACATCATTAGTTTTCGTAATCTGAGGACACAGGCAGGTCATGAAAGCCGAGGTCGAACCCCCTCTGCTCTCCCGCTCACGGGTGTGGGTCTTTTTGCTTCATAATATTATGTTTGCCGCTGAGGCTTGCTTGTGTCTTTCTCCCAAAGGGGGGCTTAGCGTCTTTTATCCAACCCCTGAGGAAACGGATGAGTCTTGATGCTTTCCTCCACGTCGGTTTTTCCTAACAGTTTTTTTTTGTTTCTTTTTCTAACCTCTGACCCCTACAGACTACTCTCTGATGAAATTCCCACAGAACTACAACCTGCCACACTACCGCTTCCCCACACAAGGCGTGAGTTACATCTCGGTGCCCGGAGAGGCCTTCGCCTTGCAGTGTGAGTGCAACTGTTACCGAACCACAGGTGTTCAAGGACGTGGAGTCTTGAGTGATGTGGAAGGCAGACGCTACCTTGCCTGAGGATTCTCTGTACACAAAGTAGTAAGCTTCCCCCGGGTGTGAACACAGCACATCAATCGTGGTCCGATTCTGCCAAGAGAAAATGGTCCACCTCGGTGGCTCTTGTTATTCGCCAGTAATTTATTAGGCCAGGATTTAAGACTGCTAAGATAGCATTCTCTGTAGGACAGGAGTACCGTCAGAGCTTTTGTGTAACTTTATGGTGCACAGTAGAAATCCAGCTATGACTTTAATGTTGGCAGTTACCCTTTTATTCAAAACAGTAAGAATGAGAGAGCGAGCTCTTTCTCTCCAGTTTCCTCTGTCATTAAAAAGAACGGACCCGCATAGTGGACTGAAGGAGAGAAGTAATTACGGCGGCCATTAAACTCTTGCTTCTTTGACTTTGTGTACACGTTAGATTCCCTCGGCTTCACCTGGCCGCTACAGGACTGACTCAAGGACTGTTGTCAGAAAATGACTGTGCATTATTGCTCAACATTACAGACCCAGGACCAAATCAAGTCATTGCTATTAATACCTCACTGCATGTAATGCCTCAGTTTTATAGCCCATTTACGTAAAAAGCATTGGTGCGTGTTGAATACTGGTGTGTGCGCCTCTCCTCCTTGAGAGAGTTGCACAAGCAAAGAGGCCCCCTTGAGATCTCTCGGTGACGTGCCGGGTGGGGGCATTCTGTTGAAATATTTTTTGTTTAAGGTTCAAAAGTCCTCTGCGGCATTTGCTAGACATCAGTGAGATTCTGTTGTGACATCCAGCGGGGCCCCGGGGCAGAGGGCTTTTCAAAGGAGAGAAAGAACCATTACGGATTTCCTCTCATTTCGTTGTTTATCTTGCAGCGTTGAGGTGGGACCAGGCTGGACGAGGGGTCAGATCAGGAGATGCAAGGGGAACGGACCTCCCGCTCTCTCTGTGAAGTCACATAGAGGTTTTTTTTCTCACAGCATCCGCGTGGTTTGCGGCCCCCTCTGCCTTTCACCCTTGTGCGAGCGCACGCTCATCGAATTAGCCCGCCGGTGCCAGTGTGCGGCGACAAGGCAGCGCTAATTAACTTCTCCCCTTTGTGAGCATTTTAGCGGCACCGCATTACATTCCCAAGCCGCTCAACTGACGTGTGTTTTCTTTCTTTTCTTTTTTTTCAGCCCAAACCACCATCGTCGGCCTGTTTTACCACAACATGCACAACTACTACAAAGAGATCAGCCCCGTCAAGACCAAGTAAGCCAACGGGGGACCGCACCCCAAATGTGAAGAGTCAATCGAGCCATTTATCTCTGAAAATATGTTCTCAACAAAGTTGTTTGGAGCCATTCCACAACAAAAAAGATCCGGCTTCTCTGTCTGTACTTCCTGGGCGGGGGAAATCGTCTGCGCTGCCACCGAGGCGCCCCTAGCTTCCTGCTACAGGACAGCTGACGCCCGGGGCCACGGGGGCCTTATCCGTCCTCTCTCATCTCAGCACTCAACCCGCCGACTGATACTCCCTGCTATTAGCTCCACGTGTTGTCTCATCACTGGCACAGCGCGTTCCACCCCTGCAACGTTTTTTTTTTTTTAACTTTTAACCTTTTGTGGAAGTTCAGGTAGAAGAGAGGAATGTGTTTGCAACCCGCTGCCCGGCTTCTCTTTGGGAGAGAATGTCCCCTCTGTATCACCATAGCGAGGTGACGCTTGTATGCTCCCAATGTCACGTATCTAATTGCTTTGAAAAACTATTATGCAATATAACTGGCATATATATGCAATGCCCTGAGCTTGTCAGTGTGATCAAAGAATATGTCTCTTTTGACCTTTTTTGTCAGTTTCCCTTTCTTTTGTATTTATACTCTCGCCCCTATTTGCTGCTGTCGCACTGTCTTTCTTTTTTTACGTCCTCTGAGTCTCTTCCCTGTTTTTTTTTTTTTTATCTTTTAGGATTAACGCGGCGGCTGATTTTAAGGATTTCAAAATCCAGGTAGCAAGCTGTCTGATCTCTCTGAAAGTGGAGCCTCTCCCGGCCCTGTCAGTGAACCTCTCCGGAGCGCCACTCATCAAGATCGTGCTCACCCACATCCTGGTAAGAACCAGCCCCCGTGGGACGCTGCAGGTTCTTTGGCTTTGACGCATGTCTTTCATGTATTTCATGTATTCCTCCTCTGTGTGAGTCGCGTATACTTGGAAAATGTAGCGGTCTTTCAGTTGGCTGGTGCACTAAAGATGCTTTGAATGGAATAACAATTTTCTTTTATGAACAGCATATTTTTGCATATAGTCTATAGTTCGGCTTTATGGCAGGAACTGTGCTACTTTTCCATGGGAAATGCAGTTGAAACTCATAATGAAGATTTAAAAATGAGCTGAATTAGCTTGCAGAAACGTGGCAGTTTTCCTCACAGCTTCGTATATTTATTTTCTTTATTTCTTTTTGCTCATTAACAGGATTTTTAAGCGACTCTTTTGCTCTAAATGAATTGGATTGATGGCATATTGAACCATCATACAATAGCATTAATGCGGCTGTTGACTAAACCCCTGAAAAAGTCCCACAAGTATCATTCCTTTTCTATATTTTCTATATTTCTATGTTATTTGTTCTCTCCTCACTCGTAGTAGCACAAATGATGGCCTCACAGCCTCATGAAACCATGGTAATATTGCTTTGTTTGCCGTCATTTTCCCTTGTGAAGTAAATATTTATGCTGCAATCATCTGGCTTAGTTCCCGTGACAATGATCACTGTGTTTGTTTAAGCAGACACCAGGGGAGAATGCTTATAATCTCCTTTGTTACGCGAGCGCTGGAGATGCTCCCCAGCTCTGCTGTCTGATGAGTTAAGGTGTTTCTATTTTTCTATTCTTAGTTGAAAGTCGGGTTTCTTACATTCCTTCCGCTTGCATCACATTATAAATGAGCTGTACTCACTACAAACGTGACACTTACTGATTGGAATGCAAAATGCCAGCATATTTAAACCTAATTTAGGTCCACCCAGTTTAGACCAAGTATTTTTACGCAAGAGCTGCGTGGTAAAATGGCACAGAGCGCTTCTGGCTGCAACTGCGTTACTGCACTGACGGATTTAGTCAAAACACAACTATTTTTGGAGTGTTATTGTCTTTGGCATCAGGTGGATTCTTGTTGTGAGTTTGTCGGAAGCTGTGTGCGTCGTCCTGCTCTTCTGTCTCCTCGTTCTGTCATGGCAACAAGTCCCATGTGCCACCTCTTGTTCTGTTCAAGCAAGCACCTAATCTCATGGCTCGGACCCAGATGTCGTCCATTTTCCCCATCTGACACCTGCCATGATCAAACGTAGCAGTTCCTTGGATGGATGCAGTCACACGCTGGTGAAGAGCCTCGTGTCGCGGAAGTTACCGCTCTCTGAAGGTCAAAGCCATGTGGTCGGTGTCCGAGTGACCTTGTAGTCTTGATTGATGCCCTCCGAGCACACCGAAACGGCCTGCTGAGGTCACGCCATTCCCAGATGACTCAGGCGGAGCTGAGGTTGGAGCCACCGCACGTTATGTGGCACGGAGCATGTTTGATACCCAGACAAGGTGTTATCAAGGCTGCGGGAGGGCCACATACTTTCACACGGCATTCGGCTGTGGTGTTGATTGGACCCTGGCTCCATCGGTGATTTATCACTGCTGACTGACTCGGGGTCAGTTTGAGAGAGCCTGAGGAGAGACAAAAGGGAGAAAGGGGAGGGTGGAAGGCATCGCGGTTAAACATTAATACCAAAGTCTGACACCTCCTCTCTATCCTTTTCTTCCACCAAAGCGTCACGCTGATGGTATGAAGTGAATGAATGGAAAGATTGATTTTATGAGCAAAGTGGATTTATCGGCTAAAAACTGAGGATTTAAAAAACAGATTTTGACACGCGGGCCATACTTCACGGGCTTATAAAGCAATGTGTTAGGCTGGCGGCTTCTTAAGAAGGTCCAAGGCAAAGGAGGGGCACCGGGCAGCAGCACGGGTGGCATCCATCTGTTCCTCAATTCACCCCTATATCGTTGCATCTATTATGTCAAACTATGAACCATTGACTTTAGAACAATTACTTGACATTCTATATTAACCTTCTGGGGGAGGAGTTACGTGTGTTAAATACAATGCTGCAGCTAGCAGCCGGTTAGCGTAGACCAGCTTAAAATCGGTAAACCAGGAGAAACACGGCTCCGTCCAAAGCAGGCACAAACAATTCAAACTAATTAAACTAATTAACACCTGTATATCAATTCCCATGTGACAGTCAGTCTCTTGTTCTTTTTGTCTTCTTTTGTGCTAAGCTGTCAATAACTGTGCTGCGCCTGTAGCCTTTTATTAAACTGACAACCAAGACAGGTATCAATTTCTCAAAGCCGTTGCTCAAAATGTAGAGCACTATTCTTACTTAAATATTCTTAAATATATAAGTGACTGAGCAAGTAGCCGTTACGGACTGCGTTGTCATTTAGCCGTATCTGTCTGTTGCCTGCCTTGATTTAAAGAACCTGAAAGAGAGTTTGTTGGGAAGTGAGTAAAAAGGTCAGGGGCCGAGGGGGAAACTGCTGCCTTGTGTTAACAAAGACGTTGCCGGTGGATCAATTGTCCAGCGACTTTTAAAATAAACATGCAAAGGTCACATAACTATTTCTAGTGCCAATGCTGTTAATTGTGCTGGTATCAGTCTTTTCTGCCACCATAATAAGCACCGTTATATTTTACTCCGAGAACACTCCCAGCATAAAACTTGCGGTCAAAAACTCTCGCCCGTCTCTCCCCCGTCTCTCTCTCTCTCTCTCTCTCTCTCTCCATAGACCCTCACCCATCCATACACCAATACGCATACAAACCACGCTGTGCGAGCCAACACGCTGATCAGTCACAGATGGAGGTCTGGCTATTGCTATTCCACTCTGGCCAAAAGATTTAGTCTCTCTTTTACGGCCCCTCCCTCTCCATCGCCACTTCAACCTCGCGACCACCACCTCTTGGTAATGCTGAACAGAGCAGAGCTGGAGGCCAGAATAAAGCAGATAGGGTGAGGATTCTGTTCATATTTCTATGGCTTCAAATAATGTTAACTAATAAATTCGAAACCCGCGAAATTGAATTTGGTGAAGCCTAGAAGAACCCTTTTTGGTCACCTTATGGATACAGGTTTAAAACAGGACACTAAATTTGATGCTAACTTTTGCACTGTTTTCTACTATAAAAGCAGTGATACGTGTGATACGTTCGCGCGTGCATCTGTAACTTTTAGTGTCTAACACATTGTGGGAATTTAAAATTTCACTGTCATCTGCTTTAAATCTGTTTTCACTTTTTCAAAAAAGCGCTTTTTGTCTTTGCGTAACCTGATATAGTTTGACACATTTCCTACAAAGTTTTTTTGACATGTTTACAAAGAGTGCTATACGACACATGGATTGGAAAAATATCACCTCAACTATATCACGTCATCAACTAAAAATCTTACCCTAATTTCATCCTACATTTTCCCCTTGTCGAAACTTATCTGCAAGGGCTCCCTATGCCGCCCCTCGACATATGAACGCACACATGTTCCAACATAAAAAAAGCCAGCAACCAGGGTAATATAACTGCGGCCTCACCCAAAATCCTGTGGAAACATATGGATTCATGTATGGAGAATCTTTCTTTTTGCAACGCTAGCTGGCTTCAAAAAAGTCATATTTGTGGTTTTTGAGAAAAATGACCTCAGTGCAGAATTTCTGTGTTTTGTCACACTTACCTTATCAAAAACAAGTCATTCCTGTTTTTTTTTTGTGTGTGTTTTTTTTAATGTCCCTAGTTCTCCTCACACACTGCATACCTATCAACACGTCCCGCTGTTTTCAAAGTCCGCCTCGGAGACTGAGCTGAGGCCACAGCTGCATGTCTTATTACATTTCCCCTAAAGGCATGATCTCACTCAAGGACATTTGTGTTTTACTGCATGGACTCAGATTGTTACTCCTTATGCTCTATGTGGATCGGCTCGAGTCTGACTTTTGACTGGAAAACCCCTTGTATACGACGCAGGGATCCGCACTGCATCGGAGCTGCAGGTTTAATCAGCGTGTGGTTTTTATATGTTTACTTTAAGTTTTGAGCCTGCAGAACTGACCGATGTTACTCTATATACCTCGGCGTGCCTCTCCCAGACAAACCAGATTAAAGTGTTTTCTCCCCTTACTAAACTCAAGAGCAACCGATGCAGCTTTTGGGGTTTGCACGTATGGGTTCTGGGTTGACTGCATGTTGCCCTCTCTGTGGACTTACTATATTTGAGCTTTCCCCTACTGTACACTTCCACAGAATCAGAGGCGGATGGTAGCTTTAATTGATGTTTTGTCGTTATGCAGAGTGTGACTGATGGGTTTTAATGCCGCTGTGGGCCCCTGCTGACAGCTTCAGCGTTCAAAATTGATATCTTTACCAAATACAGAATGTGCCTTCCAAATTACACCGTGGCTTTCTGTGCTCTCACATACTTGGAACGTTTGAAGGAAAAGGAGAAGATTGCTTACTTATTCACTCACACCGTTTTGTCTTTTTTTCCCTGCTTTTTTAAATTTAGCACGGCCAAAGCCTGCATTTAGATTCCTTTCCTCTTGTGGCTGCATATTCTTGTACCAGTGCTGGGTGGAATGAGGGGGTGTGAGCAGGACTTTTCCTAGATATATTACATATTTATTCAAGATCCACTTACTAGGCCTTTATGTAGCGTTCAGCTGCATTTAATGTTCTCAGACCAATATCAAGCTGTGGAATAATTTAAATGAACCATAAACTTTAGACTTTGCAAACAAATCAAAATGTAGAAGAGCGCACATTCAATTTTATTGTCGAATGTAATGTAAAGAATCCTTTTCTTTATCTTGTGTTTGTTATCAAAAACATATTCTTGATTTGATTGCACAGCAGGATACTGTAGCAATGAATAGTGGCTGCAGATTATTCAGTCTTACTTAAATAAGCAAAGCAACATTTCAGACAAAGATATATCTTTGTGTCCAACCCGCATGCTGTCTGTTAGGGATTAACTGTTGAAACAAGGACGGCGGTTGGTGTGCAGACTTCTCCGTTGTCTCTTTATTTACGTCCAGCTTGAGAACCAGCTGAGTGCGTCGACTTCGCCCAGAGTTTCCCAATTTCTTGGGATTTGCACAGACGTATTTTGTCGCTATTTCTTTAAGATTGCTCAACCACAGCGAGGCTCGGGCTCGCTGCTTTGGTAGACATGGTGGGTCTAAAAGACACCACAGAGAACAGAGAAGCTTGCATTTATACAAATTGCTGGTTGCCGCGCGTCATCGGAGACTTAAATGCGTTTGTGATGCAAAGATTTATTTTTCATCCCTGTTTCATCCAAGAGGCTCAACATAGTCAGAAAGGGTTAGAGAGGTACTTACGCATCACATGGCAGCCAGTAGTTCTCATGCTGATGTCAGTGTGGTGGTGTATTTGGCTAGTAAGTCACCATTAAATATCCATTATTGTCATATAATACATATGTTTACAATCACATGGCAGCCGTAAGAAGAGCTGTAAGATATTGTGCGTTTTACTCCGAACCAGCTCTTTTACTACTTTCTTTGAATACATCCCTATCAATAATTTGACAATGGTATTAGTAACCATACATGGGTCACAGGGGTTATTTGTCTGCAGAATGCAGACTCAAGTACAGTCATACATCTCCCACCCCGGATGGTTGCTATAGGGAATCTGGAGAACAAAGATTTTTCTAATACTTTTGTATTTCACTCCCACATGGGTGAGTTATGCTTTTAGTAAGAACTGTAGCTGCTCCAGTTGCAGACATAGTGACACAGAAGCAGCACAGAGACACCTTGACCATGATTTATCAGCCTCTCTCTTTCTGACCCTCCCCCTGTATCAGCCACTACTGTCATAATCCTTCACTCTCTTCTTCCTCTCTACAAATGTTCTCCTTATGAGGCTCAAAGTGATTTTCAAGTGAGTGTTTTCTGGCCTTCTGTTGTTAATAAAAAGTTGGAGCGCCGGCTGCAGTGCTGGCTGGCGGGTGAGGCCTCGGGGCACTGGGGAAACAGAGGTGTGTGCCCGAGGCTTGGCCAGATCGGAGTGCATTTGAACACTCACCAATGGCTTTTGGGCTCCTGCACCTCTCCTCAGATATTAATCGGAGACACGCTGGGTTCAACCACAAAGAACAACAGAGCAAGGATAGCCAAAGACAGTTTGCTGATGTATATATTTAAGCTTATGTCCGGTAGATGTCATGGTTTAATAATGGTGGGTTTGTTTCTCAAGTTTGTGCTTAATGCGGATAACTAGTCATACTTGATTGCACAGTACCATTAAAGATTCAGCATTTGTTAGAAAAGCAAAGACGACAACGTAAAGCTCTTACAGTGAGGCAATTACAGTCTGTTTCTCTTCCATCTGCTTTCATTTACACCCAACAAGCAATGTGACTTATTAAAAACCACAAGGGAGCAGTAAACTGACCCACAGGGGTTGCTCGCAGCTCCTCAAAGCTGACTGCCGGCTTGTGGGTGAAGCGGTTCAGTTATGGCTCTCTCATGGTTCTTGGACCCGTAGTGCTAACTGGTGTACTGGTCCACATGAATAGTCATCCATTGCATTCATCTAAAGGGTCACAAAACATGATTACTAAAGACCTGCATGTGCAAAAAAGACGAATTGAGAGCATTCATTTGGTCAGGCAATTTTTCTAGTATTACAGTCTCTGCTATATGTTGTTAAAGTATGTGGGATATGCTTATGCTTTATGCTGTAATATTAATCTCAGAGAATATGGGCAGGGAAGCTGAGTGTCAGTTTCACTCTCTCTCTCTCTCTCTCTCTCTCTCTCTCTCTCTCTCTCTCTCTCTCGCTCTCTCTCTTTTTCCAAAAGGAAACAGTGCAGACATAGTGCATCTAATCATACTCTAATTCAGTCAAGGCTTGGGAAATGAGAAGAGATGTGCATTCTCTCTGTATACACCCAACCTGCCAATGAAAGTGTTCTTTTCCTTAGATGACAGATTGCACAGGGTAGTGATTTGACCTGAGACCAGGGCCAAGCCCCAATTACTGCATACTTGTACTGTAGCCATTAGCTCACTTTCTCCGGGGACTCCGAATCTCATATTAAGGTATGACATGGAAAAAGTGGGTTATAATCAAATAAGTATCTTGAAGACGGCAGGGACTTTGGCTCAGAGTAAGAATCACCTTCGCTTGCGTGTCAATCTGCATCTTCTCTCTCATTTAGTATGAGCTCAGACCCCTTTGGCCTTTTTTTTATTGGCATTCAAGCACAGACTAGCCAAGCAATATGTTTGTGCTTCTTTCGATCAGAAAAATATACATTATACATTAAATATACATTATTTTAAGGTTTTACCGAAAATTCAGGATATTGCTAGAAAGTCTCTGGAGGAAAGACATAAATCTTTAAATCTTCTTTTTTGTTTTTGCATGTAATTCAATGAGCCGAAAAGCAAATCTTTTTTTCTATCGCATACTTCTCTCTGGTAATAATAGATCTCAAGTGATTCGACGTTTCCTTTTCAGACCAAAGAACAGCAAGAGCAAGTCCTAAATCAGAGCAATAAGGTCTTCCTCTACTGTGCCTTCTTGGACTACAGGTGGGTCTGCGTTCGCTATTTGGATCCAGCTTGTCTCAATTAATCGTTCAGATGTAGAGCCAAAAATAATTCTCTCTTGATTATCAACCCTTTGAATATTTTTTTTGAAGCCTTAAAGGCTTTAAATCGTAAGTAATTAACAATGGTATGGAAAAGGTTGCATTTCCCGTTTGTCATTCAAATCAAAAGCAGCCTGCGTTACTCGTGTTTCGGTTTCAGCTTGATGTATCTTGAGAAAAAGCCCTTTGTAATACGAATATGGCGTTAACATAAACGGTGCAAGGACCCTATTAAGAAAGCATAAATCATTTTAAAAGGGAGTATGTTTTAGTTGGACTCAAAGGCGTCCTCCCTTGACTCCTCTTCTCCTTGAAGCTTTAAGAACAAAATGTGAATTATTGGATTGCCCTGTCACATTGCCCCGGTAAATTCAGCAAAGCAATTCTCCGTGTGCCTCACACAATGGATCGCGCTGGGAGATCGTTGCCAGCAGTCCCTGTAAATAATCAACAATTGTCATCGTCTATTGTGCAGCTCCAATGAGGCGGTGTGGTCCAACGAAGGCTGCGTCCGCGCAGATGGAAACATGACGTACTCTGTGTGTTTGTGCAACCACCTCACCAACTTTGCCATACTTATGCAAGTGGTGCCATTAAAGGTAGGACATTTCTTCTACAGCTGCTCCAATGTTTCACGCAAACAATAAATTGCATCAGCCGGAAAGGTGGAGGTGTAAATGACTAAATGACTAAACTCCATTCCGCTGCTTTAGTTTTCAGGGGCCTGGAGGTTGAAGTATTTATGCAGCTGTCTGGGTCTCAGTTGACACTCATTCTGCCAAAAAAAAGTCCCCTGCGGCCCAAAAAGCATTTTCCCCATAGACCCCACTATAAAATGAATAGATATTTTAAAGCGGCGCCAACAATTTTGCAAACAATGTAAATGACTGCTTTGTTTCTGATTTGTTACATTTGTAAAAATGTTCCACACCCTTGAAAAGTAATGCAAGACAATAAAAAGTCTCATTATAATGTGGGTGGGCCCCATGTTTGGGTCTGTTCTTTTAATACATCCATGGTCCTGGTATTTTTCTGGTTCCGTAGCCATTGTCAATGTTATTAGTAACACCTGTGTTTTTCCCCCGATGACAAACTGCCTGCTGTAAACAAACAGCTCTTGCTGATTTTCATCACAGAGCATTTCATCTCATCTGTTGTTTTTTTTTAGAAACACTTAATGTCCCACAACTATTCTCGGAAGGTTTATCCCTCCACTGCAGCCTTATTTAAAGTCTGTCCCTGCCTCTGTGCCTTTGTCACAAAATAAGTACATTTGTAGAGAGCTTAATTGGACAGGAAGCAGCGGTTAACCAGACAGTAAACCGCCAGCAGAATTCCCCACTTCAGCCTTTGGACAGTTTATCCTGCCTCTCTTGTAGGTCAAAAGTAAGCAGACCTACACCGTCACAATGTCGGTTTCACTGGTGGTTTCATACAGAAGTACCTCAGACAGGCCTGATTAAGTGCGGTACTTTGGGTTCGCTTCACGGGTCAGTGGTCCGTCTGTTACAGACCACACTCTCTTAAGAAACTAGAACTGTCCCTCCACAGGTTCCTTCAGAAAACATCTGGGATAACTGCACCGCGTCATGCACAGCATTTTACATTCATATTATGTGCACATAGAGCAATTTACAATGCCAAACCTGTGTACATTGTTTCCGAAAGTCACACAAACTCTTTGTTCTCCAAGAATATGTGCAATGTGAGTGTGGTCAGCATCCACAAATGGATTCTTTAAACAGAAGAGAGGACTTCTTCTTGCAGCTAAGAGGGCCAGCACTGTATTTAAGGCGCAGAAGTCTGTTTGATACTATACTTTTCCCTCAGCCAGTCTCTAATTAGTGGGCTGCCTCATCCCTCAGCTGCAAGGGAACATCCCACGTATCCCATTTCTGGAAGGCTGTTAATGACAAGGCACATGTGAAGACAGTTAATAAAGAATCAAATCCAAACGCTCAAAATAGCCCAACCTCCAAAAAAAAACATCAATGCACTGGGCCATATGTGATGAATATGTGCATATGGAGAATCACAATCTATCAGCCTCATGCACCTTTCAGCCCAATCAGCAAACATAACAGTCAAGTCTTTGATTGTACATTTACAGTGAAAAATCAGATTTAATAATTTGGTTTCCAATCCCCTCTGCTAAAGCTTTAACAGTGTGTCCAATGTTGCAGAGCAGCCCGGCTTCATAAACACTAATAAGACTCATCATCATCATAAACTCCACGTGGCCCCTTTTTAGTTTCTATTGTAAGGACACAGGCCGAATGAAAAAGGTTAAACTAGACTACTAAGTGCATTTGTGGTACGGACCCACCTCGCGGCAAAATAATAATGTGTTTGCGTGTTGTCCTGGTGAAATGCACACAGCTCACTACCGGCCACAGGGTGGCGCTATCAACCATCGGTTACGTCGGCTGCTCCATTTCCATCATCTGTCTCGCCATCACTCTGGTGACTTTTGCCGTTCTGTCGTGAGTACCTTCCCTTTAACAGCCTGGTGCTGTGCGCCTTTGCGTTCCAAACATTGGCCGGTCACGCTCACTGAGGGTTGTGGGTAGCCGGGTTAACGTGACGCCGTCCCTCTGCAGGTCAGTGAGTACCATCCGTAACCAACGCTACCACATCCACGCCAACCTGTCCTTTGCCATCCTGGTGGCGGAGATCTTACTGCTCATCAGCTCCCGCTTCGAGCCGGGCACGGTACGTCCACACAGCGAATGAGGTTGTCAGAGATAAGGAGGATTGACGGTTGGCGAACACATTGAATGTGGATGGGGATCAGTGTCTTGTTATTTATTTCAAATCAAATTATGGGATTTTGTGTAATTCAGATGACGTCATGATGACGGTGTCAAATGTGTTTATGCTGAATGATGAATTTTCCAGAAGGAAAGTTGGTCGTTCCAAAAAGGAAAACTTCTGTCCGAATAAGCAACAGAAAAGCAGAAAAGAGGACAAAAAGATAAAAAGCAAAACAGCAATCAGAAAAAAAAATACTTGTAATAATGACGCATTTTTTAAAAATGACGGAAAAGACAAATGTTTTGACGTTGTCCTCCTGTCTCAGTTGCCTTGTAAGGTAATGGCGGTCCTGCTTCACTTCTTCTTTCTGAGCGCCTTTGCCTGGATGCTGGTGGAGGGCCTCCACCTCTACAGCATGGTGGTCAAGGTGTTCGGCTCTGAGGGCAGCAAACACTTGTACTACTACGGCATTGGCTGGGGTAGGTCTACTTAACTACTGCACCTAGACCGGAGACACGGATGAGGATGTAGCTGACATATTTGCTAACAAGCTTGTCTTTTTGTGTGATTGTCTGTCTTTTTGTATCATTGACTTTAATTGTCGACCATCTGTTTGGTGACCTTTTTGTTTACAAAAACTAAGTAACTACGACCCTGTGGAATGAATCTGCTCAATTCACAGTAACAATAGCTTCTCCTGCTCCGAATGAACCGTAGTGTGATGGGCAGATAAAAGACTACTGAAAGATGTCCTTCCTTCACATGCTGAACCCATTAGTAGAAAAATGACTTACTTCTTTTCTCCCAGCCAGAGTGATGTCTCATTTCGTGTGGCCAAATGGAGACTGGTCTGATAGTTAGAAGCGTAGCACGCGACAATAAACATTATATCACGATATAATGAATTCCCGCTGCGGTTTGCTTTGATGAACGTTGACTGCTTTGTCGTTACTATCTCCTCCCGCAGAGTAAACATTTCAGTGTTGCTGGAAACACTTGGGTTTGGAGGGCTAAAAGATAAAAAGATTTATTTTGACGGGAAATCATCAATCAGAAGCACAACAGATAAATAAAACCATGCAGTGGGTGTAGAAGCGCATCCAAAGACAGGTGCGACAATGGGGGAGCTGAGCGTGTTGCCCACTATAAAGAGAGGTTTAGTGGGACCACGATGCTGCTTGCTCAAATTAACTGAGGCGTGCTGTCAGACGGTTAAAATACCGTAGGATTTGTGTTGCACGTCCGCTTTGGTCAAAGCCTTTCGTGTCTACTGGGTTGTTGTTGAGATTATTTTTAAATATTTCTATTGCTTGTTGTTGATCCAGAAATATGAGCAAGGTAGCGAGGTACTAGTAAAGGAAGAAGGCTGGAAGCACAGATGCAAAACAATAAAGGATTTAAATCATTTTTAAAATAGGCTTAATTTGTACTTCATTAGTACATGAAGGACGGGGCATCAAGTCATCAATGGTGTTGCATCTTAAGTGGTAGTTACATATGTGTACGTTTCATTGTTTGTTATCAGGCTCTCCGTTGGTGATATGTGTGGTGTCAATGACATCAGCTCTGAACAGTTACGGCGAGGTTGACAAGTAAGTATGATCCGCATATCGAACAAATTCTGTGAATTACGTGTAATTGATTTCATTCCGCCGGAGCTCGGTGAGGCTGCAGAAGAATGACATCACCGCAAACTGTGTTTAATGTTACTGAAAAGCTTTTAGGTTTACAGTAACTGAGTCCTTTGTCATTCACATGGGAGCGTTTACACTTGGAGGGAAACGCGGTGTGAATTGCTCTGCCCTTGTCCTTGTTTTTTCAGCTGTTGGCTTTCACTGACGAACGGTGCAATCTGGGCATTCGTGGCCCCGGCTCTGTTTGTCATCGTGGTGAGAAAATTGCATCAATTATAATTTTAGCTTCTTTTTTTTTTTACCATTCCCTATTTGTCGCATAATTTGATTAAGAATATAATGTGTGTTCATTGCAAACTAGTAGGCTATTTGGGCGGATGTGGGAACAAGAGCTCGCCTCCCTTTTCTCTCTGTTGGTTGTAACCTTCTCTCTGAACGCCAGGTGAACATCGGCATTCTGATATCTGTCACAAGGATCATATCTCGAATCAGCGGGGAGAGCTACAAGGTTCATGCCGATGCTAATGCAGTCAAGTGAGTCCTTTTTTGCTTTCATGACAAGACCAGCGCTCTTTTGATGTTGTTCTCTTGATATCAAAAGCAAGCACCACGTGGTTGATTGCTTTTGTTTCCAGGCTGACTGTGAAGGCCGTGGCCGTGCTCCTCCCCATCCTCGGAATCTCCTGGATCTTCGGCGTTCTCGCTGTCAACACAAACTCTTTGCCGTTCCTGTATATTTTTGCTGTATTCAATTCGTTACAAGTCAGTTCTTCACTATTGGATCGCTTTTTTTCCCAAAATGTTTGCTGGTACTTCTGAGAATTATACTTACGTTTTTCTATTTTTCCTTAGGGGTTCTTTGTCTTCTTGTTTCACTGTCTTCTCAACTCTGAGGTATGATGCTAGCTGTGTTTGGCGTATGTTTAAATTTTTTCGATACGTAAAGCCTTCAAACATCATCTACAATCAAGGACGATAAGATGTATTCTGCCTGACATTTTTCAGTCATCACCTGCCGTGGCTTTGCTTCTTTCCGTAGGTGAGAGCTGCTTTCAAACACAAAACCAAAGTGTGGTCTCTCACTAGCAGCTCCATCCGAAACATCAACGTGAAGCCATTCAACTCGGACATTGTGCGTGCTCGTGTTAAAGGTTTGCTCCAACAGAAATGAGTCCTGTTCCTGCCTGAGACTAACGCTGTCCTTCCCGTCCTCTAGATGAACGGAAACAAGGAGGGCGTGACGCCCACCAAGATGAACACATGGGACAAAAGCACCAACTCCGCCAATCGTATCGACCTCTCTGCCGTGTAGCGGCGTTCTTCTCCTCGGTAGGGGAGCCGTCGCCGGCGAGTGTAGAATGACAAACCCCCGGCCAGAGTATCCTCCCACTATGTTATGCAATGAATGTGACACTCCTCTGCTGAGGGGAAAGTTACACCGAAGGAGATGTTGTTTAGCTGAATAATAGCTTCACCTTTAAAGACAAGCAGACTGTAAGGACTGTGCCGTGTTGTTGTTAATACAAACTTAAAGTGTTCCCAAAAAACAAGAGCAGGGATTTCTGAGGATGTCAGTGAGAGTCTCAGCTTCCGGGGGTGTTGTTCAGGATCTGGTAACAACACTACCTGTAATGGAGCGTCTGGAATTGTCTGCTGTATGCTCCTTCTGTGTAGCGCAGTTGATTTACTAATTGGCAAGAGTTTATGTAACGCTTATTTTCTTTTCTTGCGGAGCAACAGTCTGTTCAGTGAACTTTAAGCCAGCGCCAGCAGCTGCTTAGGTTAACTTAGCACAATGAATAGCTGACGCGCATCAGTCCATAATCAACACATCAAAAACAGACATATGATAGATGAAAGGTTATGTTTCGGAATAGCAATCCATGCCATCCGTGTCCCCTGTTTCCAGAATTTGTGCTAAGCTAAGCTAAAGTATGCTGCTGCTGGTGGCATATTTAAAGTACAGACATGAGAGAAGCAGCAACAGTTTCATGAAACTCTCTGTAAGAAAGCTTTAATAAGCTTTAATAAAGCAATTACATTTACTTTGATTTAATCACAGAAAATGTGAGGCACGGTACTTTACAAATAGGCTATATAACCTTGGATAGAAGAATAAACAATCAGTACTTTTTCCTTAAATTGTTAGATTTGTCCATTGAAAATAAACACATAATGATTTCACCAGCTGTTAAGAGTATTCATTATCACAAACGTCACATTTCTTTTTTTAAAGAAGATAAACTTAATGTAACTCTGATATAATGTATTTATTTATTTTGTGATTCTGTTTCATTTCTTCTGCAAAGTTTTACAACTCAACAATCTGTATGTTCCCATGTTAATTTCTGTGCTTTTTGTTTATGTTTTCTCCCTTGAAATTAACTGGTATATTTGCAGCAACTCACATCTTAGAAAGCTGCAGTAATTTAGTCTTTTTGGGGAATAGTGAATACTGGTTGTGTGATTGGGACACAATTCTGTGAAGTTGTATGGTGACTGAAGCTATTTCTGTTGCTATCTTTACACTTTCATATTTTTTTTTTTAAATGAAATATGTTAAGAACGGAGGAACTTGCTATGGTTGTTGCCTTTTCTTAAATACTGTGAGGATGGAGGGAGATGGCACATTCCAAAAATGTCATTGATCTTACAACATCAAGTTTCATAAAACAGGATTTACTGTAAGTCACTCTGCGCTCACTTTCCATGTCAAATTCAATGTTGAATATTTCAATATTTTGATGCTTGTATGGCCTTTGATGATTGTCGTTTTATGGTACTATGGTTTGTGTTTCTAGTTATCTTTATTAAAGAAAACGTTTATGACAAGAAACCAGAATTCATCTTCATTACAAGCCTTTCACCATATACGCTGTGTATATCCAATAAAATACAACAATAGAAGGAAAAAATATCTATACATATATTACATTATTCAGATTTATTTTTTATTATTACATTTTTAGAAAAAAAACACTTGCTCTTTACGTTGCAATAAATTGCAGCGCAATGCAGATATTGGTTTACTAGTCTACGAGGTGTTCCTGAACGCGCCTCCATCAACCGCTGCCAGCCCGATCTGCGCATGCGCGTCCTGAGATATGAATAACTCCAGCGAATGTTTAGAAAGGTGAGTAAGACGATAATATCTGACCTCAGTCTCGCAAAACAGACATTACCAGCGTGAGCTTATAACTTATCCTGGATGCAGAAAAGTATTAGCGACCCACTTTAATCGTTAAATAACAGTTGGTCGCTATTATTTTGTTTACGTAAAGTTGTTTATTTCTCCGCTCGTTGCTTTTTGACGTTCTGTTGACAGAAACCGCGGTGTGTGTGTCATCGATACGCGCTCCCTCCTCGTCACATGTGAAGACAGCCTTTTCCATCGATGAAATGGGATTTACCGGCACGACGGAAGTGTCGCGGGACCCAACGTCTGTCTCCGCTGGAGAGCCCACCTGTTGAACCCGCTCGGATATTTCAACGCGTTCTTTTCTATTTTTCATGGAGACTGTTGGGAAGTTTGAGTTCAACAGGAAAGACCTGATTGGACACGGGGCCTTCGCAGTTGTGTTCAAAGGCAGACATAAAGAGGTAACTTACACATCCGGGACCTAATTACTCTTGGTGGTCGTTGATGCGTGTAAGACTGGTGTGTTTATGTCCCACTTTCATTCTGCTCTTCAAGAAACGTGACTGGGTGGTTGCGGTGAAATGCATCAACAAGAAAAACTTGGCCAAATCGCAGTCTTTGCTTGGTAAAGAAATCAAAATATTGAAGGTACGGCGAACAACTTTTAATGTGGCCACGCATTCTGTGTCAGTCTGTGTCAGTCTGTCTTTTTTAACAAAAAATGTTTTTGCCCCACTGCAGGAACTCAAACATGAAAACATTGTCAGACTTCTTGACTATCAGGTAAATAAGAGTCTCCTCTCCTCTTTTCCCCTCTCTGCTCTCACACACATCAGCAGAAAAAACTTTCCTCTGTAACCACCTCTTAACACCAATGATTCTAAAAGATCAAAAACTGGTAATGGCGGCTTTATTAGCAGGTTATTGATCTCTCAACGCGTTCCGATGTACGACTAAATGAACATCCTTGAAACCGCACCACAGACGTGAGTTTGCACGGTTGCGCCCGCGCGCTCTCTCCTCCTCTCACCTTACTGACACCTGGCAGACACCAGACAGGAGTGAGCTGATCTCCCTCTATTCCTGACAGATGGCAGAGGGCGCAGCCGGTTAGACAATAGCTTATTAAACACAGAACGTAAGTAGCGTCTCACAGCCGACGCGCACCAGCACCCGAGGGGCCGTGGTTTTGAATGATACACTTCTAGATCAGGCTGCCGGAGAGTATGAGGTTACCTCTGTAACCTCTGTACTCGGCACAGCCGAGTACAGAGGTGTTGCCTTTAGGTTTCACTCAAACACACAGGAGGTCGCTTTAACAACCTGTCGCCTTGGTTAGCTGTCGTCGGGATGAAAACATTCCAAAAGCGCTTCCGGTGACAGACCAAAAAGAGTCGAGTCGGTCTAACAGTGTGCCGGTGTTACTTGTGTCATTTGGGCCACACACACACACACACACAACTGCCAAGACGATGACTGATTGATTGTCCCAATTCCCCATATCTCCACATTAAATAGATAACATCTACAGTTCTCATTTGTACGCTGTAGTGAAGTAGCTATAGCTTTTTGAAAATAATAACATTTCATCTGGTTTATCAACAGGAAATGGGAGGATGTGTGTATCTCGTCATGGAGGTGAGCTGGTCTTTGAGAAGAGCAACACAAATCCCTGCACATTGTAAAAGCTAATGCGACCTGCCTGTCTCATCTTTTCAGTACTGCAATGGAGGTGACCTGGCAGAGTACCTTCACTGTAAGTTTGCTACATGCTGCAGCTCTAAACATAGCTCTTATGTCACGACTGTAAGGTTCCTCTTTCACTCTTTTTCAAAGGATGAGATTGTGACATTCATACCGGTCCTCGCTGTTGCATCGAAGGATCAAACTTAGAGCTTGTTATCTGTAAACATGTTTTTAAATCAGCTAACTGTTGTATTGGCAATTCTGTTTGGCTATTAAAAGGCTTGCCTAAGTTTTCAAGGAATAATAGGATTTTGAGGGGGCAGAACAGGTCAGTATGTAAATTACACTAATACAAATACCCCGAAGAGCTTAACACAATAAATCAACCTCCTAGAATGCAATCAGATCAGAATCCTTTCCCCAACAAACGATGTAGAAGCCAGTACAAAGCTAAGCAAATTAAGCCCCAGCTTTTAATTTGAGTTTGTTGGCTTTAAGTGAAACTTTTTTTTCTCAGTTCTATCACTCTTACAGCATGCCGTCAATCCCTGCATCAAAATATGATGACGCAGCTGCAGGACACGCAGTTGACTTTTCTCAGGCCTAATTTAGCCCAGCGGTATCCGTTTGACTGTGGATCGGCTAATTCTGTCCCTTTGCCCGCGTCTCTTATTTTGAAGACCTGCCTATTCTGTGTCCCTGGCCAGCGCGGCACATCAAGCTATTTGCAGCACAACAGTTAGTCACTCTTGGCAAGGTTCACGAGCACCCACATGACCTCACCCATCTGCCGCTCACTTATCCCCCTTGCTTCAGTGGAAAAACACTGCAGCTAGAAATACCGAATGTCCTGGGAAGGTAGTGAGTATGCGAGCGTGTCAGACGGCTCTGACATTAATATCCACAACCAGCCCTGTCGTAAACAAAATTCTGTTCCACAAGTTCCACGAAGTTCCACAAAGTTCCACAGCAGTGACGCGGATGTGATGAAATGTTGTATGAAAATGTTATAACAAAAAAAAAATTAAAAAAAATTGTAAGATCAATGGCTACAACAAACGAACAAGTGGGTGGTGGATACTGGGAAGAAATGGTGACCGTGTTTTTTTTCTCTCACCTCCACCTCTCCACCTGCATTGACACGCCATGTTAGGACGCCTCTTCTTAACTGCCATGCTAACGTCCTTCTTGACCATCATTTGATTTCATCCCCCTGAAAACAGGCAAGGGTACGTTAAGGGAGGACACCATCCGCGTCTTCCTGCAGCAAATTGGCCTGGCAATGAAGGTCTTGCAGAGCAAAGACATCCTGCACAGAGACCTCAAACCTCAGAACATCTTGCTCTGCCACCCAGAGGGCCGCAGGTCCAGCCCCATCAGTACCTCCATTAAATTAGGTATGACCTCACTGAGCACAGCATCAAAGGAAGCGAATGGCCGGTGCATCCATAGGAATGTGTTGGTTAGTAAGGTTCTTACTGAACGTACCCACGTCCCTCACCTTGTTTACTCGCCTTCCAGCTGATTTTGGGTTTGCTCGTCATCTCCAGACCAACACTATGGCAGCCACGCTGTGTGGCTCACCCATGTACATGGTGAGTATTGTTTGAGTTTTTCGTGCACCCAATGTGTGTGATGTCACCGCGTCTCTAAGCTGTGTGTTGTTTGTACACAGGCACCGGAGGTCATCATGTCCCAGAACTACGATGCAAAGGCCGATCTGTGGAGCATAGGTACCATCGTGTACCAGTGCCTGACTGGAAAGGCTCCGTTTCACGTGAGTGCACAGACCCACGCCGGCACAAAAACTGTGACATCACTCTTTTTAGTGGCTTAGGTAAATGGATTTTGAAAATGTACCGACACGCTCAACACAAGTCCCTTACATAATCAAAAATGATCATGGAATTGTTTGGCTTTACTTCCTGGAAACACATTATTAGCAACACACAACATGATCCATCTGTTTCACAACACAGAACAACAGATGCTCCATTATGAGACCATTAAGCACCAGCTGTCTGCTAAGGACACTATCTGATCTCCAGTGTTAATAGTTGGAAAGTGTTCTACCGGTTTGGTTACTTGTTAGGAAAGCACCTTGTTTACAGATAAGGCCAGTGCAGAAATGGCTCCGGGCCATTTCCCCGGACCCAAAGCAAATATTGTTTCACAACCCCCGGGTGTATTACTTTCTGCTGTTCACATGGCGGCTCAGGTGACACAGTGGTTTGAATATTTCCCAGACCGCCAGATGGGTAGCTTATATATGCAGTTAAATAAGAAGAAACACTTGACATTTGGTTTGTACATTTTGAGGTTACTCATGTTGCAGTTCCTTGAAAGCATTTTCCTTGAGAATGAGGAAGGTCAAGTCAGCTTTCTGCCTCGTAGGTCTCTGGGTTGAGATAAGCCCAGGGGTCGTGGTGAGGTTACCTGCTGCTGCTCACGCTCATGATGATGATTGTGTTTACTTAGCTGGCTTCGGATCTTCAAACAGCCACACACAGTCAAAAGCTCCACTATCATATATTCACATGCTTGTGTGTAACGATCCAGATGCATTCATTTGCATATCAAATTGCAGCTTTGCATATTAACAGTCATTTCAACGGTAACTCTGTGTGTTTGTGTGTGTGTGTGTTTAGGCCAGTACACCGCAGGAGCTCCGTCTGTTTTATGAAAGCAACAGGACCCTCTTACCCAAGTGAGTGGACGACACGACGCAAACACACATCTGTACTGTACACAATAGACACAAGAATATGAAAAGTGTGTAAACGACAATACAGTGAAAGCGGTATTATCTGCACTCAGTTTGCCTGATGAATGACTGTGTTTGGATGATCTGTGTACACTGAACTCTTAGCCCTCGATGAACCCCTTAGCACCATTTAAAAATAGTCTGTATGTGGAAGAAATGTGTGCGGACTCCTGACAGGGCCAATCTAACCTAACAAAGGTATGGTCTTAAATTCTAGGTTCTCTATATCTGCCTCGATGTCCGTTCACAAATGCCTTCACAATCATTTCT
The DNA here is from genome assembly GCA_021346845.1 of Apeltes quadracus. Taxonomy (NCBI): domain Eukaryota; kingdom Metazoa; phylum Chordata; class Actinopteri; order Perciformes; family Gasterosteidae; genus Apeltes; species Apeltes quadracus. Next base: position 12,226,724 of record CM037929.1, on the reverse strand, counting down.
CTTGGCTATTTGAAGTCATTTTGAAGACTAATGCCATGTTTGCAGAAAGCTTTCAAAGGGTTTGTTATCTCACTGTTTTCATGGGGTACTTTTCCCGTCTGTTTGCCTCGTGGTCATGCTTATCTTTTGCAGCGATAAAGTTGCGTAATAAGATGCAGTATGTGGCCTCATGGTTTTCTTGCTATTCTAAATATAACCTGCTTAAAGTCGTCAGCCATTAGCCTCTGCGACTATCATTTTCCACATGACCCACATAGATCCATGCAGATTTAAACACGCGCGCGCACACACACACACACACACACACACACACACACACTCCCTCTGTACTGATGCCCAGAGGTTTTGAACTGATGCCACATATTCGATTATATATTCACTGCATTTTATAGATCACACAAGAAACCTCGTTTTTATGTATTTTTAGAACATGTATATTGCAAACACAATGACCACATTGAGTAGGCAAGTGCAACATAGTATAATAATGGATGAATATTTCCTGTCTATTCCCAGCATCCCAAAGGAGACTTCTCCTAACCTAAGACACTTACTGTTGGGTCTGCTGCAAAGAAACCACAAAGAAAGGTTCGGCTTTGGTGAGACTCTTCTCTTCATAATTCAGAAACCCTTTTCATAACTACCTTCCTAAAAAGCCTGTCTTATGCATAAATCTTTACATTTGCAGATGAGTTTTTCCACCATCCTTTTTTGGAAACGCGCTCATCCTCAAAGAAATGTACGGACTCTATCTTACTTGTCTCCTGGAAGCTTCAGTATCAATAAAGGTGCCGTCGCCGTGGTCCTAACACAAGCATATGTTTGTTTTGTTGACAGCTTCCCCAGCTGCCGTGATCTCTTTCCCCAGTTCAAGCTCAGTCAATTCCTCCAGCGACTCCTCCACCTCTTACCTGACCTCCCCTCAAGTGCGTGCGCCTCTCCCCGCTGGATTTATGAGACCAAATGTCACCGTCAAAGATGTGACCTGTAAATGTGCTCGTGGTGTACGTGTGTCTCTGTAATCTACCGTAGTTGGATTAACAGTTATTTGTTTTTTTTTTGCACTCTCCCAGCATTCCGATGGAGAAATGCACCGACTTCAGCCCAAGGCACAGTATTCGAATGCACAGAACCCCCACAGATTCCTCCTAAAAGAAATAGCCAATCAAGACAGTAAGAGCACCTCGTCATACTCAGAGGACTATGTCATGGTACAAGCCCAGTTTCCAAGTGAGGCATCACTGTTTAGACATCTGGAATTTTTTATTAGTCATTGTTTTCAGAGTCTGACTGTTTTTTTTTTTGTTACTACTTTGTAGGTGGGTGCACATGTGAGTTGGAAGTTGGGTCCCCCATTGACAGTTGCCTGATATACAGTGGGTAAGTAGTCACTCCGAGGGGTGAACAATAATCAGTTAATCAGCAATTATGGCTGAGTGAACTGATATCTGTCTTCAGGAGCTCACTACTGGCTGAGAGATGTCTCAGGAATGCAGGAAAGACGCCGCCAGGCTCGCCCCTGCTGCAGCCTCACTCTAAGCCCGTTAGGTAAGACAAGCCAGGCCGGTTCACACGTTGAGTGTTCTGAGTCACTTGAGTGAGCTTGAACCCAAATGCTTTTATATTCATGTTGATTCCCATTTGAGAAAGTACGGATGAGGAACGCTGCATCCAACGCTTCCATCAATCTAACACCTTTCTGGTTCCCTCTGCTTCCTCTGTCATCAATACAGCAGGCCGGTTGCAATTGTTGGCCGTAAGTGCATCCCCTCGGCGCCTATCCCCGTCCCGACTCAGATCCAAAACTACCAGCGTATGGCACAGAACCTGCAATCCGTCGGTCTGCACGGCTCCACCAGGCATGTTCAGCCGCTCAGCTGTATTATCTCTACGCGCACCTCAGTGTCCTGGTACTTCCCAATCGCTTCTGGCCTCCGTCTCACCATGTTTCACGTCATTCAGGGTCGCACTCTGCTGTGCTGGCAGCGGTTCCCCACAATGGGGAGGCTCTCCCGGATTTATCCTGGACTTCCCACGGCTGGCAGGTGTAGGAGCCCGACCACAACAGTCCTCCCCGCTAGGTAGGCATCTCAATCGGCTTTCATTCATTTAGTGTTTCTCAAGCACAGCTCTTTTACAGCAACTTTTCAGGTCCCACTTTGACAGAATTACAGGGGGAGGGAGGTTCACAAAATATTCTAACATCTCTAATATGTCATGAGGATTTTTTTCTGTACACACTCTCTTCTGTTTCTCTTAACGGGCCTAATCTTTATAATACTCTGTGTTCTAGCCGGAACGACTCCAAACACCCCGGAGCAGACTTCCCCGCTCGGCACAAAAACTAGGCTGGTCGCTGGCTGTCCAGACAGGAAGGACACCCCCAGTCCCAAGGTCAACTTATATCCTGGCAGACACCAACGTGTGGATGTGTGCAGTTTTGTTCTGCCCTCAATACAGCCAAAGCCACTGAGTCTGAGTCTGTGCAATTTCTATGCTAGCAAGTAATTATGATTTTTTTAACTATCATTTTCTTTTCAACAACAGGGTCAATCAAGAATGCCAAGCCGAACCAGGACGGTCCTTGACCTGCAGTCCCTTGAACCGTCTCCTGCTTCACAGACCAACCGCAGCTCGAAGTCCCCCAATAAGAACAGCCCTTTCAGAAGGTCTGGACACTACAATAAACATATACATTTTACACATGTCCCGATTACAGTTATATGCTAATGTGACCTGCAAAATCGTATGAGGTGTTCAAGTCATTTAAGACATTTATATTAGACCTGCATTAAGGCACCTCAATTACGCAGTAAAAAAAATGAGCCGTCTGATGAATAACTTAAGGCTCTCGATGGATTGTGTGGCTCTATTTGACATCCAGATCACTGAGCACAGGCAGGCTGTCCGACATGCTACTGAAGGCGGCCTCTGGAGCTCACCTTTTTGAAGAGGATAGCGACGAGAGCCTCACCTCTGAGAAAAGCATGGATATAACAGGTACCATTGCATAACAAATAGGACCGCTAATGCTTTCTAATGACACTGTTTGTCTTTATTAAGTGTTTAAGACTATGCAGCTGCTGTTGTAGATTAGGATCGACATTTCAAAGCATGACAGGCTAACCAAGCCTTTAAAGTCATGTAAAGGGAAGGCTTATTGGAATAATAAAACCAAATCCCTCTTATGAAATAAGAAAACACAAAGCCTGTATTTTGAGGTATCTCTCACTATGACCATTACCAGGCTGCAGTTCAGCTGGGAGGCAATTTACAAGGAGGTCTTTGAACTATTAAACTCTGCTTATTTGCTCCTGCAGCCCCACCTACTGGTCGTCAAAGAGGCTTTCTGTACTCAGACAGCCCTCCTCCTGCAGTCTTCACCCTGGGTCTTCAGTCCAGAGAAAACACTCCCCCTGATACCACCGGGCCCAGGATGTCAGGTAGAGATTCTTTCTTCAAATGGACTCACTGACTTACTGGGTTTTGAGAAGTCTCTTAATTAACTTAATTCATGGGTGATTCAATGAAGTTGTATTTTTATTATGTCTGGCTTTTTGTAGTTTAGAGTTAATTTATTAGATAAAGTGTAGATTTCTGATTGAAATAATCTAAAGCAAAACACCACTGAGAGTAATTTTAACCAGATAACATTTGAGATTAATTATTTGAACGTTGGGATGATATACGTTTTGTAAACTAATATATGAATACAACAACAAATTATAAAAGCTACCAGTTTTTGGGGGAAACCCGAACCAGTCATCAGTTTTCTGTCGTCATCAATTACATCAGTGTTTCCCTTAGATCTACAATTTCAAGGGGGGGGTAGTAGTCAGGTAAGCAGTTTGGCCGACGAGGGTAGGGTGGTGGGGGGGTAGTGGTCAGTCCGCTGGTCCTCTCTGTCCGGCCACGTGCGCGCTCTTTCAGGAGGGGTGGTGGCCGCCCTCCCTGTTATAATGGGAGGGAGAAACATGAATGTACCTTTCTGCTGTTAATTGTTCGTCGGTGTATGTCTTGTGTTTAATTGCAGCCTCCCCCAGCTACATGAACTCAGCCTGGCTACCGAACAGTCGTCTTCTCCAGGCTGGAAGCCGCAGAAACAGTGAGAGTGAAGCCATGGACTCCACTCAACACAGCAGTCTGATCTTCCAACCTCCAGACCTCCCAGAAGAAACCCTGATGGAGGTATGTACAAATACTATGAGGATACTTTGAGTTGAAGTCATTTGGAAATTATAGAAATTTGCAGATGAATATTAAACAGTTTCCAATTCACAGTATTTGTTGTCTTCACAGCAGGCTCACACGGATGAGCTCAATGAGCTGCGATTCACGTTGGCTTTTGTCCTCTGTGTCACGGAATTGGCTTCGTCAAAGGGCTCGATGCTGGAGGCCGTCAGTAGTCCTGATGTTTCCTTCCTAGAGCAGAGCTTGGTGACAGATCAGATCAGCCTACTGAGTAGAGAATGGAGGTGAGAGGCGTGTTACTTTTTCTCAACATGTACAGTAGCTCCCATTACTCACGAATCTGCCTGGAGATGACGGCTGTTTTTCTTATGTGCTTGTTCCAGCTACGCAGAGCAGTTGGTGTTGTACATGAAGGCTGAAGAGTTTTTGTCATCAGCACTGCACACTGCTAAAGAGACTATCAAGCAAGGCAGACTGCTTCCCTCTGCAACAGTCAAACAAGGTGAGACCGTTGACCTCTATTTTTGGTATCAACCACTCAGAAGATGTCTGTTGGATATATGCAGTTTAGAAACATTCGACACACACAACAACTTTCTGCACTTTTTGGATTAAAAAATGAAAGCAATACAATTGTGAGCAGTTTGCTCAAAGTTCTGCATGTTCGGTTGAAATGTGATAGGATAATGACATGTCTCTGCGTACTATATTTCCTTTGTGCAGTGATAAGGAAGCTGAATGAATTGTACAAGAGCTGTGTAACATACTGTCGCGCTCTCAACCATCGCCTGCAGACATTCTTGCTTGACAAACAAAAGCTTATGGACCGCTTCAATGGACTCACAGCCGAGAAGCTCATCTACAGCCACACTGTGCAAATGGTGAGTTAACCTCACAGCAGGGGCGACGTTGATATTCACTTCATTCAGATTATTTTTAGCTTTAGTATGCATCTTTATCTTGGCCTTATTGTGACTATTCCTAATGCATTCAGGTTCAGTGTGCTGCCCTAGATGAGATGTTCCACTATGGCACAGCATCAGTCCAGCGTTACCACAAAGCCCTTTTGCTGATGGAGGGTTTGTCCCGAATCATCTCTGAGGAGAAGGACATTGACAGCATAGAGAAATGTACATGGCAGCACTATGACACATAAACCAGCAGGCCTTGGCTTTTTTTCTAATCTGAATCTTTCAATATCTCTGTTCTCAGGTAAGCAGTGTATCGAGCGACGCCTTTCTGCTCTGCAGACTCAGCAGTAGCCATGCGCTCTACAGCGGCCACACAGACTCCTTGATATTCTCTCATTCATTTGCCCTAAATTAAAATGGATCCTCCTTTACTGTCAATACACATACACACATGCACTTTGATCTGTCTTAAGGGAAACGACCACTGGAGCATACGCTCTTATCCCACCAGCCAGTCTGTGATATTTACATAATTGCACAAAAAAAATGTTTTGGAAAAGTTTTGAGAAGAGATTGTGTCATGATTGTTTGAATAGTTTGATCAAGTAAATTGTTTAGTGTTTGTTGGAGAGGAAATATTTTAGTGTGTTATTATGTTTTTTTGCACATAGAATTATCAGATAATACTGATTTTAAATGTATTGTACTTGAAAGCGATGTTGTTTGCTGCTTTCTGTATTTTAAGGGTTGGTGTTAAGTGTAACGTAGAAGTTCACTGGCCATCAGGAGTAAGATTATTTTGGATGAGATGACCAAAAAGTGTCCAGTAATATTAAAACTGTGCCTGTTTTTTATTACATTTTGCATCTCACTAGAGTAGTGGATTTAAAGGTAATGAAAGTATGTCTTGACCTCATACAGAACAATTGTCTTCCAGTCATGTGGACATCATAGACTGCAATAATTATATTTTGATATTTTAAAGATATTTTTGGTTTAACTGATCCAATAATGTCGATGGTGATGTACTCAATCATGTACTTTAAGCGACATCAACTGCATACAACATTGCTTTATCTGCTGATTCTCTGTGTGTTTTAGTTGTTTTCCTGAGCTGCTTGGATTCATGAAAAAATATTGTTCATTTTTTAAATTCATTTGTATATAATTTTGTGACATTCATAGATTATTAAATTACTTATTCAATATTTTCTGACAATGTTTGTTTTAAAATGAAAGTTTGTTAGAAATGGTGGTTTTTTACTTGTTTTTATGAGTGCCAGTTGAATTTGCAAAGAATGAATTGTTATGCACTGTGTGAAAAAAATAAATATTTATTGAATCGTATTTGGAGTCTGCTTTACTCTGCATGCTAAATTGGTAATTTTATACATTGTATTACCTTTTTACATTCTGCAAATGTCTAATATTTTTTTTTTTTTTTTTTCCCTTAATGGGTACACACTTCCTAGAGACAGAACTACATCCGGGTTACACAAAAGGTTGCTGCCGTCGCCATGTTGGTGAATGAAATTAGCTCCAAAACATTGAATAGCCGCTAGCTATATTGATATTTCTTTTTCTTGCGGAATAACATGTGTTACAGCATGTGACTTCTTGTAAATATGATTTAGGATTCATGAAACATCTACAGATCTCCCATTTCCTGTAAGTAAAACTGTTTTACTGATAAACTGTATTTATTCATTAGAAGCTGGCCTGCTAGCAATAACAAGCTAACCCCGTTAGCATGTGATAGCACGCCTCCCGTAACAAGGGTCATTGTAATTAATGAAATGGCACAGACAGCCTAATTGGAGATGTTACAGTTTAGTATCTGTATTGCAATTTGAGTATATGTTTTACCCAGGCCGGAGTCTACACATAATCCTATGTAAAATTGCGGAGTTGTATGTCTTATTGTAATGCTACTATCTTGCTACTATTAGCTAACGTTATGCCCCGATACAAAATTGGTAAAGGGAGCGAACGTTAACGTCGTAATAAACAACAAAAATAGTTACGTTGCCCATCAACGACTGCTATGTGTAGCCGTTTTGTTGTAAATATAACGTTATTGCGATGTATAGCGATTAACGTTAGTCTATCTATCCCAAAATGCCTGTAACGTTCATTTAGCTAACGTTAACGTTCCTGTAATATGCCCGTAACAACAAACAAACCCTCAACCATATATATCACATTTTGTTTCTATGCAAGTTGTCTTTGGCTGATTATGCTCAACGGTAAACGAGGTCTACACCATCACTTTTAATACAAGACCATTTTTATCTGGCAATTTAAGGTTCAATATGTTGTCTGACGCACACCTCAAAGGCCACATTAGACATCTAACTGACAATAACGTGTCAAGACGACACTGGCTATGTTATAGGTAAAATATGTTATTCAATACTACCATTAACTGCTTGATAGGTGGACTATCTAAAGGCAAACCACTGTTTGTGTGTGTATTCAAGATTACCTGTTTAATACTTGGTGTGGAAAAAAATCCAGATATGAGAAAAAAAAAATGTATATATATATATATATTAAAATTAACAAAAATCATTGTTGAATTTAAAATCAAATCAAATTTCAAAGGTGATTACACAGCGATGAACAATGTGGCATAATCTGACATTTTGAAGAATGCATATGTTTCTATCATATTTAGAGAGAACCCTATTTAAACTAGAATTTGTTACCATTTTTTTAATGTGAGCCCCAACTTGGATTTATTTTATTTATATAACCATATAATCCTAATTCATGCCATACTTCAATGATTTATCAAACAATGGCTGCTAAACACTGCTTATTTGGGTCAATTTGATGGTTAAAATTGGACTTATTGTTGTTCTCTGCTGTGCCCTTCCTCAGATTATTGTGTGCAGACATAGTAGCAGTGTCACGCAATGCAACATGGAAGTGGATCACAGAATATGCAACGACAGCTTCAGAGATCCAAGTCTGTCAGTGGGGCTGAAGCAGAGGAGCAACAGCAGCAGCCCACCATGGCAGTTACACAGCAAGTGACAGTTAACCACCCTCAATCTCCAGTGACCACATTTTCCTCTGCTGCAAGCCCCTCAGCCCCCCAGTCACCCAATTATCAGATAATTATGAGTCGTAGCCCAGTCACTGGCCAGAACATGAACATCACATTACAGAATGTGGGACAGATGGTGGCTGGTAACCAGCAGATCACCCTGACCCCACTTCCCATCCAGAACCCAGCATCCCCTGGATTCCAGCATACTACACCTCAGTGGAGGTTTGAGCATGCTCCATCCTCTTACATCCAGGTCACCTCACCGGTGGCTCAGCCCATGCAGCCCCAAAGTCCCACCCAGCACAGCCCAGTCCCTCTGCAGGGTGTGACAAGGCCAGGAGCACCTGCAACAGCATTGGGCGTGTGTGGACAGAGTCCAACACGATTTGTTGAAGCCGGTATGATAGTCCGACAAATCAGTTTAAGCAGTCCTCCAGGAAGTAGCCACTTTGTTTACCAGGAAGGCACAGGACTGGCCCAGATCGCCCCAGCCACACCTGGCCAGATACAGCTGGCCTCTCCAGGAGTACCAGGCTCTGTGAGGGAACGTCGACTCTCTCAGCCTCACTCACAAACTGGAGGCACCATCCACCACCTAGGACCTCAAAGTCCTGTGACCACCAGTGCTGCTCTACCCACTCTGGGTAGTCCTGGTCACATCACCACTTCCAACCTACCTCCACAGATCAGCAGTATCATCCAAGGGCAGCTGGCACGCCCTATGATATTTGAGAAGTCGCAGCAGGGTTTGGTGGCTGGAGTAGGTACCACAGCCACAGCATCATTCAGTATAGCCTCCTCTATTACAACTTCTAGCACATCCCTCACCAGTTCACACCAAGGGATCTCCAGCAATCCTCTTGCACCCAACAGCATGACTGTGGCCACTCTGAAGAAACAGGTTCCCAAGAAGTTGGAGGAAATTGCTCCTTCTACTCCAGAGATTGCCCAGCTGAGAAAACTGTGCTTGGAGCACCACAGCAAGAAGATGGAGAGCCTGAAGGAAGTTTTCAAAGAATACCTGATTGAGCTTTTTTTTCTGCAGCACCTCCAAGGAAACATGATGGACTATGTCGCTTTTAAGAAGAAGCCCTGTGTTCCCTTGTATACTTACTTGAGACAGAATGACCTGGACCTTGAAGATGAAGAGGAAGAAGAAGAACAATCAGAAGTCATTAATGATGAGGTATTACATTGGCTAGTTCTTATTGTAAGGTCAATTATGAGTATACAATTAGAAAACTGGATGTTTGTTTCATCGAATGAATATATTTCATTATTTAAATATGTGTCTTTTTAGGTTAAGGTTGGTACTGGAAAGGATGGCCAAGCAGTGACACCAGTTGCCATAGCAACACAGCTTCCTCCCAATGTCTCTGCAGCTTTCTCAGTCCAGCAACCATATCAGGTGAAAGACGCAACACTTAGACACGTAGGATGATCTTGTTGTAATTTCTTAAACTCTGTTTAAAGTCTTTATTTTTAATTCCATGAGAGGTTGTTTTTGCAGGGACACCTGGGGACTCCTGGCACCATGACAAACCCAGGGGACATGGATGCCTTTAAGAGGCAACAGGCTATGGTGCAAGCAGGTAGGGCAAGGATCATAGCCTCCTGTTTCTCTTATGTCGCTTTGTTTCTTCCCCGTTTGCTTTTTTCTGTTTCTTTTCTTTTTTCCCTCTAATTGCTTCTGCTTTTAGATATTTGGCACCCTCTACTAGCGCTCTGTGTTGAAGTCTTAACCCGAGGAAGGAGAGGTGACCTGTAAGGTCTTCCGAAGGTCATTGCTCTGTGCAGAGTGCATTTTTTGCGTTATGAGGGTATTGTGTGTTTTAAATCCCAGATCAGGCTAAGAGGTCCCGGATTGACGTTGGTCGCCATGGGCTGATTTTCCAGCATCCTGGTGTAGCTCTAGGATCACCTGGCGTTCCACTCCAGCAGCTTATGCCAACTGCGCAAGGTAGGAGTGCTACAACCAGGCCGTCGTGTGTTCTTTTCGATGCGGCTGGACGGATCCCCTTTCTCAAACTGAGGAGATTTTAAAAAGTGAATCACAACATTCCTCTTCTACAAACAAACTCCGGGCAGCAACAACAAACCGATCTTCTCAACATCCATCTGCAGTCTTCAGGAAGTTCAGTCTTAGCTGTACCAACAGCAGCTCTTTCTATCAGGATAAATGGGGAAGAAGACAATTGACGTCCAAAGAAGATTAGCCACTCAATGGGAAGATGCCATGTCTTATGATTTTCCTTCTTTTTTTTTACTGTTGATCACCCGTCGATATTCATCTCTTCTCTTCTGGAGTTTATTCTTGTTAAGTCATCTTTTTTTGGAAAGAACCTTCCCGCGCTGATGGATTTGAATTCCTTTTTGGAGGTGGATTACAGTGAGAATGACTTCACTTTGAAATGGGTTTCACTTGTTTTCCCATTTTACAAATCCACGTGTCATTCTTCCTTTGGTTTTCCATTGTCATTCCTTACTCTCCGATTGTCCGTCCTTGCATCTTCATCATGGATTCAAAATCACCATATGCATACGATACATCTTCCAGAGTGTTTTTATTTATCTCATGTTCACATTTTGTTGATGTCCTTCCATGTTATTTCATGGCATTTTGTTCTGACTTGGCCTCTTTCCCTCGGTCTAAGTAGGAGGGGAATCATGTCGAGAAGTTGCGTTCAAGGCACAGGTTTTTGCGATTGTGGTGGTGTGGGTCTGTCAGGGCCAGGTGTTGATGGCGTCTAGGCCAGGTGGTGTGACGTGCAGGGAGGTAAGGCAGGTGCTGCTTTAGTGTGCACAGCTCCGCTCAGGCCTGCTGTCTGCAAGACCCCATGTGTGTCTTTTTGCTCACCTCTGTGCTTTGTTGCTATGTGAGTGATCCAGATGCCTTGGTTACCGCTAGAATGACATTGCTTCATGCATGCTAAACATGTGTTTCTGTGAGTGTCCGCTCTGATTTTATTCCTGCTTTCTCCTCCCTGTCTTTTTTTTCCTTTATTTTCCTTTGTAACATTTCTATTCTTCCTCTAACATTTCTATTCTTCCTCTCAAAAACCTTTCTTATTGCATGTATAGTTTTTGATGTTTAAAAAAAAAATTTAAACTTTTGAAATGCAATATTTTGATTTTGCTTTTATAAAAGTAGTATTATGTAGATTGTCACATTGATTTTGTTTCTTCTGTAATCATTTTTTGTATGACTTTCATTAGTTACCGCTCTGATCATCAGAAAGTAGAAGACTACAATTGATTCTGGTTCTGAGAAGCTATAATACCTAAAGCTCAAAGCCTTATTTAACTCGTACGCACTCTTTCATTATCTATTTATACTTTAAACATTTTGAAATTTTATCAATGGGTCTCTCAAGTAAGTGAAAGCCACAATTTAATGGCATTTGAACCAGTTTTATTTAAGCAAATGCCTTTGCTTACCTAGGATGACATGGTTGTCAACTTGATTTTTACTGTATTTCCTTGTGTTGTTGCTCTCTATACCCCCCCTTGTATGTCCTATAATTTGGTTACTATGTGTACAGGCGGGATGCCGCCTACTCCTCAAGCGATCCAGATTGCGGGACAGAAGCCAAATCAGCAACAATATGACCCATCCCAGGGACCCCCAGTGCAGAACGCAGCCAGCCTGCACACACCCCCTCCGCTGCTCCCTGGCCGGTTGCCCCAAGGCGCCCTTCCCATGGCTGGCCTGTCCATGACGCTCTCTCAGCAGGCTCAGTTAGTGGAGAACACAGCTCAGCCTGGTGGTCATCTCCAGGCACAAGTGAAGATGCAGACCGGTGGGCCTGTCATGGCCACAATAAACCCCCACACACAGCTCCAGGCCCCACTGCAGCAGCAGCTGCAGGCAGGTCTTCATCTCCAGTTGCAGCCCCAGCAGCAACAATCGCAGGCCATACTACAGTCGGGGCAAGCGGTCAGTCCACCTGATGCCTTGCACAAATACAGATTTCATGTGTCTTTGTAATTACCTGCTGATACTCCAAATTGACTTAATAAGAATATGGTTTTCCTTTTTTCCCCAATCTAGACGGTTGCACTAGCTCGCCCTGGTACTGAATCAAACCAGCCAATTCAGAGGATTATGACCAACTCAATAGCCATGTCTCCCGCTCCACTCTCTGTTCCCAATTCTGTTCCAACCTCCCATACTGCAAGTCCGCTCCGCCCTCTCGGCTCCAACATCAACCCAAGCACCCAGTCCAAACTGACTGGAACCAATGGTATATCAGCAGTCAAAATTGGCGGCTTTAGTCAGAGTGCCACCATGCAGTCCTCACAGGAGTGTTCCCAAGATAAACAAGTTGAGCAGGCCAAGCTGGTGAGTTCCTGAAGCACGCTTAGCCATAAAACTGAAAATGGTACCTCAATCTTTGCACTGTCTGCAGGTTTTTAATGAAAGATATATATTTTTAATTTTTTCATAGTTACTTCTAATATTGTTTGATGAGTAAAAATAATTGCAGTTATTGATAATGTCGCATGATGTCTGTTTGAACGGGTTTTTTTCTGCATTGTGTTGAATTTAAGAATTCTCATTGAGGTTTTTAATTTGGGAGCAACTGTAATGAGGGAGAATATATCTCTAAGTTAACAGCTTTGGGGAGGGATTGCTGCATTATATTGGAATGTGCGGCGCTGTCCCCTCAATATAAGGGTTGGGGAAACACTGATCTATTTGAATAATATTCTGATGTCTATTTCCCACTACTATTTCCCAGGAGAGTCAAGTGCATCAGCGCATTTCTGAGCTGAGGAAGGAGGGCCAGTGGTCAGCCAGTAGGCTCCCAAAGCTTGTGGAAGCCTCACGTCCAAAGTCCCACTGGGACTATCTCCTGGAAGAAATGCAGTGGATGGCAGCTGACTTTGCCCAGGAGAGGAGATGGAAAGAGGCTGCTGCTAAGAAGGTAGGGCAGAGATGGAATTGTTCACAATGAGAAATCTAGAATTACACACCTGCACATGAGGGGGGAAAAAACAATGTTTTGTTAAAAGCTGAAATTGGCTCTTGTGTTTCCTCCTATAGCTTGTTCGCACGTGTTCCCGTTACCATCAAGAGCAAAAGCAAAGTGAAGAGAGGTCAAAGAAGGAAAGGGAAATTCACCTTCGTCACATCGCCAGCACTATCGCCCGTGAGGTGGAATTCTTCTGGGCAAACATTGAGCAGGTATGTTTAATTCATTTCCAATCGTTATCACAATTTACAGATAATGGGGGGGGGGGTTTCCCTCACGATTTTGAATTATTTCTTATCTTGTTTCAGGTGGTAGAAATTAAACTCCAGTTTGAAATTTATGAGAAGCGGCTCAAAGCACTCCGCTTACAAAAAGCCTCGGCCAAAGGTACAACATACTGAGCAGCCACCAAAAACAACACAATCACATTTCCTTCATGTCATAAGCTTTTATTTCCCATTCATTGATTCCAGTTCAAATGCCTTTTTAATTACCACGGTTTTTGAAATAAATTTAAATGACTTGTATTTCAGTAGCTGATCAGTCGACAGGACTCAAAGCTGATAAGGAGGTAGGTGCTGCACTGACATAACAAATGTACATTTTCCATCCCATTATATTTTTTGCTAAAAAAATTTTTTTTCCGTTCTAGGATGTTGCGACCTCAAGTAAAAAAAGAAAATCCAGTTCGTCCTTTGTCGATGAACACGGTATTCAAATGATAACATGTATTTTCAAGACGTCTTTTCTGTGCGTACTTCTCTCCAGCTGTTAAGTTTCTTTTCATTTAGTCACAGATGAAGAGAGCACCATCGAGGAACAGGAGGCCATGGAGGGGGAAGCAGACCACAACGCAGAGTTGGTTGACCTGGCTAAAGAGGGTACACATTTACTTAACCTATTGCCACACCGCATTTGTGCACAGCATGATACATATTCAGATTGGTAGACTTTGTTGGTATTAATTTCTACACAGCACAAACCGCCACTGTTTTTGTAATTATTTTAACATTCTCTTTACATTATGTTGCACTCATTTTTCAATAACCCTGCTCTACGCTATGCTATTGGTAATTGCATTGTAAAATACTCAATGTAAAGGGTAATAAATAATTTAAGTCTCTCGACACATGACAAATTCATTCACTTGTTGCTTGGTAAAATATTCCATTGATTCCATTTGATTCCATTGTCTTGCTTGCTCAAATGCTTTTTCATCTGGCTTTTAGCGGAGATGCCTCTTGATGCTTTAAAGAAGCAGTATGCTGGGGCCTACATCGGAAGCTTTGAGTGGCCTCAGCCGAGTGACGAGGACGACGCAGTAGAGACTGAAGGTGCCTTTTTGTAATTTGAAAAATCGAAATGGTTACGCTCATCCACACGACATCGTGTTTCATTGGTTTAGCAGTTGTGAATGATGGAAATGTAATGTGAAAAATATGTGAAAATTTATTTTTCCAGAAATGGAGTGTCCTACAGGCAGCTCAGCTGAGGCGGTGCTGATTGACTCCCTGCTTAGCGTGGACCAGTACCGTGGGGCTGATAAAGCCACTTCCTCTGACTCCGATAAGAAGCCTGCTAGAGACATCGCTGAGGTGGCTGCTGCCACAGAGCTCATCCTGCCTAAGGGAAGCTTCAGGACCAATTCTTCTGTAAGACGCCCACACAAACACACATTCGTAACAGAAAAAGATGACTTTTATCATCTTTTAGAGACGTGTCATTTTTCTATTTGACCAGACCCGTAGCGCAGCTCCTATCCTACTGCATGGGCTGCTGCGTGAGTATCAACAAATTGGCGTGGACTGGTTGGTAAATCTGCACAAGAAACACCTCAATGGCATCCTCGCTGATGAGACCGGCCTCGGCAAGACTGTGCAGACAGTGGCGTACATGGCGCAGTTAGCCGGCCAAGAGGGTATGCATCAATTATTTTTAAAAGAGTAAATATTCGCATTATCTTTGCTTATTAATCAAACATGGTGTATTCTTGGTTTGTTCATAGGTATCTGGGGACCCCACCTTATTGTGGTAAGGTCCTGCAAGTTGCTAAATTGGGAGGTGGAGTTCAAGCGCTGGTGTCCTGGCCTGAAGATCCTCTTGTACCTCGGCAACAGAAGGGAGCGTAGATCCAAGAGAAAGGTAGTTCTGCTGTATTTAAAACCATGTTGGCAACGACGGCAAAGGCCCTTTTGAATAAACCGCTCCAGATGTGCTAAGAAATCGTCACCTCTCTCTACAGTGGTGGGGGGAAGCCAACAGCTTCCATGTATGTGTGACGTCCTACAAGCTGCTGATGAAAGATCAGAGACATTTTGTGAGGAGAAGGTGGCGGCACCTCGTCCTCGATGAAGTGCAGCTCATCAAACACATGACTGAGAAACACTGGGAAACCATATTTGCTCTCAAAAGGTGAGTAGGTTGATAAATGTGGTATTCATCCCGGTTTCTTACAAATCAGGGTTTTCATTCGGATTTGTAATGTGGATCACATACTTTTTTTGTTTGCTCAATGACGATCGCGCTAAGAACCTGTATGTATATGTGCAGGAAGTTTTGTGTGAATTATTAGACTTTTTTTCTTTTGTGAAATCACTTTGCTATTCTGCCAGATGCTTTTAAAAACATTTCTGTGCATCCTGCAGTGAGCAGAGGATTCTCCTCATCAACACTCCTCTACAGAACACCCTGAAGGAATTGTGGACCATGATCCACTTCCTTTTGCCAGGAATCACCAGGTCATACTCTGACTTCCCTGTTAAGGCCGGTACCGACCAGAACCAGGACTACTGCCACAAACTGGTCATTCGCCTGCACAGGGTGGGTATAAGCGCCTGCGAAGCACCGCTCCGTATTCCAAAATGTAATTTAATTTGGCCCTACCTCCAATCCTTGCATATTGAATCTGCTTTATCCTAACTGTAGATGATCCAGCCTTTCATCCTGAGGCGCTCAAAAAGAGACGTGGAGAAACAACTGCCCAAGAAGTACGAGCATATTCTGAAATGCCGTCTCTCGACCAGACAGAAAAACCTTTACGAAGACATCCTCACTCAACCAGGGTGAGATATTTGCTCCACGTGGATACTTGTGTTGCGATATCAGTAAGGCCTTCGTGACCCTGGGAAAAACACTTTTTAGAGGAACAAACGGGAGATTGCTTGAACACATCATTAGAATTTTAACAATTTTTCTTCCATAAAAAATTATTGAAATTCATTTTTTTATTGTTTCGAATGGTTTAGATGCAACTAGTACAACATCATTTAGGATTAGCTTCGGCACATTAGCTTCTACTGGGAGGGTTCTTTATTGTCTGTCCCATTTGGAAAAAATATGAAAGATATATTTGTAATGACCGTGTCAATATGTACACTGTTGCAATATTGTTTGCATTTTTCTCTTGTTTGGAGCCGTTCCTCACTCAGTCGGCTGTCTGGATGTGCTCCCCCAGATCTCAGGAGGCTCTGAAGAATGGTCACTTTGTCAGTGTGCTTCAAGTGTTGATGCAGTTACAGCGAGTGTGTAACCACCCGGAGCTGGTGGCCCCCAGGGAGACCCGGAGCTCCTTCTTCTGCTCCTCTCTGCAATACAACGTCCCATCACTGGTGCTGGGCGCTCTTCAGAGGGACTCGAGCAAAGTACACCGTTTTCTTTGTCCTTGCTAATGTGCACCAAGATGTTTGCTTACTTACATGTATAATAATGTACTGATCTGCCTCTGCTGTTGTCTTTTTATCTACTTCTCCTCCTAGATTGCAAACATGTCCATATTCGATCTGATAAATAACGAGAACCGTCTGACTCGGTATCAGACTGACGAGGCGGTACCCAAACTAAAGATCACCCAGCAGCTCATAGAGGAGATCCACTCCAGTCCAGAACCATCCCCACGACCCAAACCATGCCCAATAAAGCCCCTGAGGTCAGCAAGAAAATCTCCAATTAACTCGACATGCTTGATGTCAACTTTCTGTTTGCTCTTAAATGTAGACCGTCATATTGCAACTCCCGATAATCTGACATCAAACATAATCCTATCATTCTCCTTCGTAGATTGTTCCAGCCAGTGCAGTACGGAACAAAGCCAGAAGGCCGCCTGGCTGCCTTCACCAGTGTGGCGGGCCAGCGTCCTCCAACGAGCTCTCCCGTCACGAGCACCACTGTTTCTACCACCAACCAGTCGGGTCAGGCCAGGGGCAAGTCCCCTGTCACCACGGCAACCACTACAGCCACCTCTCACGGTAAGACCATTTCAGGAGCAGCACTCGGTTATTTATTTAATTTGGTGTCCTGGAACTGCAAACGTCAGAAGACAACTACACTGTTATTGACGCCTTTACCTAATGTTCTAGATTTGACCTTGAACTATATGCGTTATAACACCAATGCATATATGCTGCATGAAATATATTGTCATGCCTAAAAAAATAAAGTAGGCTGGGCTCAGAATGTCATGTTATTAGGGGTAGTTTTTGCAGTACATCTTAAACTCATGTAGTGAGTCATGATTCTGTACCTCTTTATGCACTCTGTGCCTTTGTTTGTGACACCCTCATTGGCACAGTTCACACGTTCCACAGCTGTGCATTTGTTTTGATTTTATGTCTTTGCAGCAGTGTTGGGCTGACCTCATTGTTTTGACCTAATGGCATCACAGCCGGGATATTAGATGGTAAACTTCTCAGAGGAAGAACTGCAGGCAAAAGGCGTAGGGGCAGGAAATAGACCCCTCCGCCTGTAACACACCTGTCACATCTGACACCGGCTGATAATTCCTGAACACAGCGGATAGAACGTGTGTCTTGTTTACATGCTAACGACTAGTAGAGGGTGGCTGAGCATGATTTTAAAAATGTAGAAGTGTGTTCAGACTTTTTTTAATTGTTCAATTAACCGCATTATATTCCTCTGAATTGGATCAAATCACCAGGAACTTCATTCATTGCTAGGTTTTCATCGATAACATTTGTCAGCAGTGGTTTACATGTTTACCTGTTAATATTCAATAACCTCTCTAATCCTGCTTGCTGTTTAGAGCCGCTACTGCTGATTGATTTGTATGGAGGAAATTGTTTGATCATATCAATGTCTTGACTAAATATTGGGTTACCCTTAACATGCAGTTCCATACCCCATTGCCTTGTATTTCACAGCAGTTGGAACAGCCACTCAGAGAGCCCAGACTGCCCCTCCCGTCAGCAGCAGCAGCAACACTGCCTCTGGGAGCAGTGGTATTGGGCAGCATGTGTTGGGGGGCCCCTCCGTGGCCCTGGGCCAGACTTTAGCTAACACAGTGTTGGGATCTGTAGCTCCCAGCAGCCAGCCTGCATTAGCACAGGTCCCAAGGCCATCTCTGGCCCCCAGTCATGCCATCCAGCCCAGCCTACTGTCCCAGAGGCTGGTTCTTACATCTCAGGCCCAGGCACGGTTGCCTAGTAAGTGGCCTCCCCTCCCTCTCAGTATTTCCCCTCCACCTCTGGCACATCAGTGTGGGCTGCTCTACACTGAGGCCTTTACATGAGGCACTGCTGATATGTGTTTAGTTCTCACTCCTTTAGAGAAATGGCTTTTTGTACATAGACTTTAACTTGCAATGTTGGCAGCACTGGTGTTGCAGCGATTATAACTTCTGGTGATTTAAAAGATCCCTGTAACAACATATCTGTAGCCATATCAGCAGCATCTCTACAGCCTCCGCGTTCTCCAATTTCCTTCTCAATACCTGCATGTTCACTATAAACAACCCACTTATGTTATACCACACATCACTATACAATTTCACTTAATTATGATGTTATTCCCTCCCACCCTCTTTTTAATATTTTTTTCGTCGGTTTACTAATAATCCTTTGTCTCTTGCATCAGCCCAGCTGCAGGAAGAAATCCCAAAGCCTTGGTTGTTTAATGTTTTTCTTTGCTAATTTTATGGTTTCACCCTGATGTAGTCTCATTGCAAAGCATGTGGATAAAGTCCCAACAGCTGCCGACCCTTTCCCCCTCAAACGTGAACAGAGAATCCTTTTCAGTAACCTCACACAATGTTTCAATATTAAAGTAACTAAAACATTGTTTTTAATTTAGATTATCATTTTTTCGTGTCAACTTTAGTGTATTGGAAGTGAAGTTGCTGAAACCCTTTCAATGCAAACACTTTTACACATCCTTTTTGCTCAGATGGAACATGAAGTGACTCTTTTGAGAGCATATTTTAGTGTTATATAAACTTGTAACTCAACTTGTGATTGTGTAACAATGGAATCGATACCAACAACTTGTCAAGGGATTTCAAACATTTTTACATACATGTGAAACGATATGGAGCCCTGAAACAACCTGGTTACCTGGTGTGTTGTTGCTGCATTGACGCGGTGCGATATGTTGCTGTCACTATTACTGATTGGTGCACACAAATTGCTTAATACATTGCATTGATTTTAAATGATCATTAATGTGCTTGCATTTCTTTCTCTCAACACAACAATTTATTTCCTTGATAACATTTTAAAATGTACTGTTAAACCCTTTTTTAGTTCGTCGACCACTTTGTTGTTCTATAACCTTGTCATTGTACTCAGACGTACAGGGCTAGTCAGAGGTTTAGACGCCTCTGGGAAGCCACAGTCGCAGTATTTCGAACAATAAGGGGGTGTTATTTCTATTATGGATATTATTGATTGACAGCATTGTACTTGATTGAAAGTGCATCAAGTGTAGTGCCTTGTGTATGTTTGAGGTTCTCTGTTTCACCTGAGGACTTTACAGCCCTTTTTATTTTTCCCATCAGGGATTTTTGTAGTGGGAGCTGCTTTTGTTCTGTTGTGGAGGGCGGCTGTGCTCGTTCCTCTGATTAATCCACCCTGTTTTTTGCATGTCTTGTCTTTTTTTCACCCTGAACTAACTGATGCAGAGTACCTTGTTTTGTCACAAAATTCTGCCACGCCTTTTCATCGTTGTCTCTGATAAAGTGTCTGTTCTTCCTTTCCATTGAAGGTGGAGATGTGGTAAAGATTGCCCAGCTGGCCAACATAGCTGGCAGTCAGAATCGCATCTCCCAGCCAGAGACTCCTGTCACTCTGCAGTTTCAGGGAAACAAGTTCACTCTTTCCCCAAGCCAGCTCCGCCAGCTCACCACCGGACAGCCCTTGCAGCTCCAAGGTACACTCGGTAATGTACATCCCATCGCCCCACTTTTATTTCTAAATAATTCCCACCTTTTGTGTCTACTTATTCTACTTCCCTGCATGTCCACAAGGCATGCATTTCATTTAAACACGTCTTCAATACCGTTAATGAACATTTTCATTTTCTGCTCCAATGTGGATATCTGCTCTGTAAATGCACTTGTCTGCATACTCCATTGACATTTGGTATTTTTTCAGAATCGTGACAGCACCTTCTAGCTTTGCATTAATTAAACAGAATACCATTATGCATCCATCGAGATGCATCTGGGGGTCTTAATTGGATTTTCCTCCGCATTTAGCATATAACAGTACATTAGTGTTCTTTTGAAGTCAGCCCGTGGTTGCACTCACCCGGACAGAAGCCTCTCTCTGTACAACAAGAGGCACAGACAATACAAGAATCTTTTGTTGTCTGTGTACAACAGTTATACAATAAACATTTTCTAAAAGATCTTTTACATTAAGAATTCAAGGCGAGGGAAATATTTTCCATCAAATTAAAGGATGCCTGAGCGTCATCATGTAATAGAAGGCCACCTCTGATCTGCCATCTAATGTTCCTGCCACTGAACATCAGGCAGGCAGTTTGTTGGCTGCCTCGGCTGTTTTGCCGTAATTTGTTGAGAGCACTTGTTTCTGCCTATTTAAACTGACAGTTTTTATTTTGTAACTTTATTTAATGGCCAAGTGGGTCTTAACTGCCCCAGGTTGAGAAGGCACCTCCTTATATCTTTTGCTTAATGTGTGTCATGGGATTTAGGCAACATCCTGCAGATTGTGTCAGCTCCAGGGCAGCAGATCATCCGACCACAGGGACCGATGGTAATGCAAACGATTCCACCAGCTGTCCCTGCCTCCAACGCCTCAGCTACACCTGTAACACCTCCTCCGACCCTGTCAACAGCCCAACAAGGTGACTCTTTCACAGTATAGATATCTCTGAGACTCTCAATCACTTGTTTGGTTACAGAAAGTAGTAAATGGATAACATGTATTCTGTTTCCTATCGTTGACATTGTGGGTTTCTTTTTAAGCATCGGGTTTTACAACAAATGCTGCATCCGCCGCCACCAAGCTCACAGCTGCAACGCATGCTGGTTCTCAGGTCAGTTCATCATTTTGAAGCAAATGTTTACGATCCCTCTTTTGACTCGACCAATAATCAGAGTGCAAAGTACTTTAAATAAAGGTGAGTCATTTTGGTCTCTCACCATAACCTAAGGAGTCTTCAGAAGAAAAGACCCAGCAGCTCAAGGAACGCTTGTGCCGCCTTTTTGAGGCCAACGAGCGGCGTTGCGGCCGCAGAGTGCTGTACGGGTCGGACCTGCTGCAGGCTTGCACTCTGAGCACAGAGCCGGGCCACTCGGCCCTCACTGCCGGAGGCTGGAGGTGGGTGGGCAGGGAGAGCTGCCTCAGGGCCCAGAGAACCTGCGTGGCCACCACCTCTGCTCTGCAGTCCACTCTGCTCTCTGCGGAGGAGCGGCTGACGACTGCCGACAGCCTCATCAAGAGGTACTTCCGACTAGTATTGTTGTTTCGTCTGTACGGCACTTATATATTATGTGAAACATCAGGACGTCTTTGTCCATGTTCACTGGGCTTGTTTGATCAAACTGCATTTGTTTAAAACAAATGCTTTTTATTGCACTCTCTACCACCATCTTGTTTAAGAAACATAAACCCTTTCCCCAAGAGTTTTACTGGCATCAGTTCCATATGTTTTATATTTCTTAATCCAAATAATGACTAAGCGTTACCATGTCATTTTTTAGGTTGGAATGCGTGGTACCTCCAGCTGAAGCCACACCTGCTCACCTGTATGCAG
Source organism: Apeltes quadracus (assembly GCA_021346845.1). NCBI lineage: Eukaryota > Metazoa > Chordata > Actinopteri > Perciformes > Gasterosteidae > Apeltes > Apeltes quadracus. The sequence continues at coordinate 12,204,579 of CM037929.1, read as the reverse complement.
TCAATCCCCCGGTTCCCTACAGCCTGGAGCAGAAATGCTTCCACCGCCGCCTGCAGGAAACCTCTGCTCCGATCAGTGCCGAAATCCACCGCTTGGCCTCCAGGCCACTCCTTCACTTTTCTGACCTGCAGCTCATGCAGATTGACTCAGGTTAGTGTAGAGTAGTTTAAAGGAAGAATACAATGTAAAAGACAATAATTCAAGTAAATTGGCTTTTTTTTCTCCATGTTGTGGTTTAGTATTCTCATCAATGTAGATATTGTGTCAGCTTTTGGGATTACAGACAAGTAATTCAAACTTGTAATACTTTTATCTCCCAAGGTAAACTAGAGGCTCTTGCCATTCTGCTGCAGAAGCTTCGGTCCGAGAGCCGCCGTGTCCTAATTTTTACTCAGATGGTGAAGATGCTGGACATCCTGGAGGCCTTCTTAGATTACAGGCAACTTACTTACGTGCGGGTCGATGAAAGCTTCTCTCCCGATGAACGACAGGTAAAATCCCCAACACTGATTGCTTTTATATAAGGAGATACATATTTGTAAATACACTGGCAATGAGGTATGTTTAAATGAATGACTATTGTCTTGGACCAGTAGTGGTCGAGCATTTGTCATTAGGAATAAGAGGCGATTTATGTTGTAGCTGTTTTTTGTCCGTTGACTCGGTTGGGGTTTCCCTGCAGGAGACAATGAAGAAGTTCAACAGGAGCAGGAAGGTCTTCTGCAGCATCCTGACCAACCGCTGCTGCTCTGCAGTTGGGACTTTGTTTGATGCGGACACGATCGTCTTCTACGACACCGACCTCAATCCCAGCATGGACGCCCGCACCCAGGAGTGGTGTGACAAGATAGGACGGTCCAAGGATGTACACATATACAGGTGACATTATCAACATGGGGAAATCTCTTCGAGCAAAAGACAAATAAAGCCGCGTCCAACATACCCGCGTTGATATTGACTTCGATGCTACTCCTGTTACTTTTGGTTGCAATAGGTTGGAAAGTGGGAACTCCATTGAAGAGAAGCTGCTGAAGAATGGCACCAAGGACCTGATCAGAGAGGTGGCGGCCCAGGGCACCGACTACACCTTGGCTTATCTCACGCAAGTAAGATGAGTCCACTGTGGATTGAGAAATTTTTTTTCCATTTGATGTTTTTTAAAGCATTTTATTCAAACTATCATTGAGAATCGTTAAATCCGTCATTTTCTTCACCCTTGGACACCAAGACCCATGACTTCTCTGTAATTAAAATGTGCACATGTAGAAACTCGCCGCCTCCTCTGTGTTCTCAGCGGACAATACAGGATCTATTCGAGGTGGAGGCTGGCTCAGGCGAGAAGGTGGAGGAGTTTGTGGTTCTTCACCAGGAGCCATCAGCCTCTGAGGCCATCTCTCCCCGAGTGGCTCGACCCTACATCCAGGCGCTTCACAGCATAAACCTGGATGCCCAGCCCGAGCAGGAAGAGCTGCAGCCGAATGAGGAGTTAGCAGTCAAGGACCCGACCGAGGACGGCCGAGAGGCAGAGTGCCAAGCTCAGGAAGAGCCGGCTCAGAAAGAGGAGCTGAGCGCAATCATGGAACAGGTAGGAATAACGTATTTGTATACATACTGTTCGCAGCGGAGTGTAAGCCAAAAACAAGATGTGTATCATCATTTTTTGTTGTTTGACTTGTTGTTGTTTGAGTTCATATTTGCATTTACTTGCCTTCCTCTGCTCAAACAGCTCACACCAATTGAAAGGTACGCCCTTCATTACTTGGAGTACCTCCACATCAGTGATGATGAAACGGCTCTCAAGGTAACGTTCACTGTAGATTTTCATTATTATTATTATATATATTTGCGGTATATATTTTCAGATGTATTGTAGTATATATGTGGAGTAAAGTCCATTCACTAGTGTGCTAGTTGACTGATTTTTTGACGGATACATGTTGATACACCTCAGGAGCAGCTGGAGTGCTCCAAGAGAGGCTGGGAGCTGCAGCATCTGCAGAAGCTTAAGGAGGAGGAGAAGGAGGAGCGGCAGATAATGGAGGGAGATGACGATCTCTTCACCTACACCAGAGAGGATGCCTACAACATGGTGGGTGGCCGTAGCAACGCCTGCTAATCAAACATAGAGTGGTGTGTGAATCTGTTGCTGACATGAATCTTTTCTCTGTGTTTGAACAGGAGTATGTATTTGATGCAGAGGACGGCCATACAGAAATCATGCCGGTAAGGAGCCAAAAGTGTTTCAAATTCAGAGTTGCTTAATATTTTAAATGATTGTTTTACATTTGCATTGTTTAGTTGTACATTTCTACACAGATCATTGTATTATCTGAATGTGGTTCTCGCTTAAACGTCATTATTTGTATTGAGGCACACCATGAAGTCCTTCGCTGAGTACTGACTTGTGATATTTTGACACAGCTTTGGACTCCACCGACCCCACCACAGGATGACAATGACATTTACATTGACTCTGTGATGATGCTCATGTATGACACCACACCCATGCCCGAGTCCAAGCTGCCTCCTATCTACATCCGCAAAGAGCACAAAAGACTCAAGATGGACCCCTCGGGTAAAATTAGATCACTCATTAAGGCCTTCTTATCTGCTTTGTACAACAATATCTCTGTCTACTATCTAGTTTTGCTCTAAACACTAGTTCCTTGTGGGATTTTTTTGTAAAGTTAATATAGTTTAGGAAAGGGATGCATAGTCTTTTATAGCAGCTTGTTTTTGTTGGTTTCTCCGTCCTTACTCGAGTGTGTTTGTCCAGCAGCAGCCAGAAAGAAGAAGAAGGGCCACGGGGAGACGGTGATTCCCCCGCGCTCCCTTTTCGAAAAGGCCAGCATGCTGAAAGTTCGCCGGGAGGGAAAGGACCAGAAAAAGACCTTTTCCTTGAAGCAGCAGGCGCCCTTTGCCAAACCTCTCCCCTCGCTGGTGAAACCTGCCATGGAGGCGGGCCAGGACAACCCCGAGTGGCTCATCAGTGAGGACTGGGCTCTGCTTCAGGTACACAATGACGTCCCTCACAAGTTTTATTTCACTCAACAAAACCCATTTCTATGATGCACACATTCCATGTCTAAATGTAATTGCCCTGCGTCTCTCAGGCTGTGAAGCAGCTGCTGGAGTTGCCCCTGAACCTCACCATCGTCTCCCCCGCACACACTCCAAATTGGGATCTGGTGAGCGATGTGGTGAACTCCTGCAGCCGCATCTACCGCTCGCCCAAACAGTGTCGCAACCGCTACGAGAACGTCATCATTCCCAGAGAGGAGGGCAAGGTAATGGAGAGCAAGCAGAGAACGCAGTGCCCCCTACTTTTCTGTTTTGTTTCCACCGCCTCTCTAAATGTGACTTTCTTTCAGTTGGTGTATGAGGCTAACCCCAAGAAGAAAACCAAGAGCATATACAAGGTACCCTCTTCTCGCCTGGTATTTGATCAATGTTTCTCTGCTCTCGATTTTATGGCCTCACTTTTCCTATTTTTCTTGTGTTTGTATTCTCAGTCAAAGAACAGCCGACCTCTAAGGACCTGTCAGATCTACACACAGGATGACAATGCCACTCACATCCAGCTCTACAACAGCCGCTTTGAACTCATGAAGATCATTGCCAGCAAGAGGAGCCCGCCAATCAAACCGTTGTGAGTACTGCTGCCTTTCATGACGTGTAACCAATCCATCATCTGAGAAGAGAATGATGAAATCTAGTTTCTTATTTAATTTCATTCATTTATTTCCTGATGTTTACAGGCTTGGCATGAATGCGTTCCAGAAGAATCCCAAACATGCCTCAGTTTTAGCAGAAAGGTTTGTGTATTTTGCGCCGTTGACATCAAAACCGTAAACCTCGATAAGGGAAACGTGGTGTGACGTTGTTCTTCTTTTCTTTAGTGGGATAAGCTACGATAAACCGCTACCTCCCATTCAGGTGGCCTCCCAACGCGCTGAAAGGATCGCAAAGGAGAAAAAGGTGATTGTCGGCAATCGGCGAGAATCAGCAGCGCCGGCTTTCTGTGCCACCACTGTCGCATTCAAATTGTGTATTTTGTCAACTCGCCTCTTAAGTGTGTGTTTGTGTGTCGGCAGGCCCTCGCAGAGCAGCAGAAGGCTCAGCAGTTAGCCCAGCAGCAGGCTGGAGCGACCCCGGCCCAGGCCGCCCCCGGACAGGCGCAGACCCCAGTGGCCGGCCAGGCTCAGGTCCCTCAGGCCGCCGCCGTGGTGCCTAATGCAGCAGTTATGGTAAGAACCCAAAAGTCCAAAACTCTGACCGACATTCTTCTAGCATTGCCAGATCCTTAACAAGCCCATTCGTCCAGCGAGATCAAATACAGTTATGGTTTGTGTCTTTCAGGCTGGAGCCATAAAAAATGCCACGGTCGCTACAACCCTTCAGGCTGGTAGGCTGACACACACACACACACACACACACGGTTCCCATTACAGAGCAGTTGGCGTTGGAATAGTTAATTTATTTCTCTTTTTGTTTCTCCCAGCGACTGTAGGGGGGATTGTGAACACAGCAGCTGGAGTTCCTCCAAGTCCCTTCCAGGCCAACAAACGGCTGGCATCTCCAGGCATCCCAGGCACTCTGTCTGTGAGTCATGTTCATTTAATACTGCTGCTTTGCCTCCCACAGACTTACTGGAACTCGTGACTCAAATAGCCAGCGGATTGTCGTGAAGCCACTACGTGCTGTGGACACAATGCTGCTTATAAGTGTTACAGCCGTTGCTCATTGTGTTGCCCCTTTGTTGTTTGTTTTTCTCAAGACCGCTGGTGCGGCCGGGGCCCAGGTGGTCCACGCACAACAGAGAGCTGTAGCGCCCGCTGGCTCCCCTGCCGATGTGGTCGCCATAGCTACGGGTCAGGGTGTCCGAGCCGTGACCCAAGTGACTGCGTCCGCAGTGGTTTCCACCACTCTGAGCCCGGTGCCGTCGCAGCCTCGTCCCCTGGTCGCTCAGGTCCCAGCAGGTACTTGACTAAAAAGACGGCCCTCTGAGGACCCGTTAGGGTTTGATCGGTCTGACTTCTCTGCCGTCCCTCCGCTCAGCCACAGGAATGCAGCTGCCGCAAGGAAAGACTCTCCCACCCCACCTGCAGATGCTCCGACAGCAGCAGCTACAGCAGCAGCACCAACAGCAGCAGCAGGCTGCGTCCCCACAGATCAAAACTGTAGGCAAACCGCAGGTAGACCACCAGCATTTTAGCACAAAATTGTCACAATGGTGGCACTAGTATAGGTCACTTTCAGTAATGCGACTCACTGTTATATTACATGTTTTACGCACGTTTGGATAATAATCACACCCCCAATAAACACTCCAACGAAACACTCTTTGGGTTACGACAGTGAAGTGATCTTTAACTGGCACTCGTTTGTGTTTACAGGAGTTGCTGAAAATGCACAAGCATAAGTTGCAGCAGCAGCAGCAGCAGCAGCAGCAGGTGGCTGCAGCCGTGGCAGCAGCCCAGGGCCAACAGGCTGCAGGGGCCCTGCAGGCTCAGGTGCAGCCCGCTCAGGCTGCCCAAGCCAATCCCCAGCTCGCAGCTGTGGCCGCACCCAGACCTGGAGCCGTGCTGACCGGTGCCACTGTTGCCAACCTGCAGGTTGCCCGACTGGTGAGATTAAAAAGGATCAAGTTAATGAGAAAGCTCTTACTTAAGGGACCCAACTTATAAATCAAAAGGCAAGGGTTTGTCTTGACACTCATCCTACAGGTCAAGGAGATATATTTATATATATTTATATTAGGATAGGAATCATTTTACTGTGGAAAATTACCATTATTGGGTTAATTGTCAATATTGTTGATTTGCTTGAAAAAGATCTCCTTCTTGTAACTGAAAACAAAGACCCTGATTTAAAGAAACCTTACTTGTACAACTGATGCAATGAAAGTATTTAACAACATTTCAGTAACGTCATTGCAAAATACGTCCCTTGAAATCCTTTTTCTTTCCTCTGTCTCGTGTCAGTAGTTAAAAACCTGGTTGTGGTTTCTTTCAACAGACTCGAGTGCCAACTCAGGGCCAGATTCAGGGGCAGGCAGGACAGACGGCTCAGGTGACCCTCACCAAGCCTCCTGTGGTCTCTGTGCCCGCTGTGGTGTCATCAGCTGGCGTCACCACTCTGCCAGTCACAGTGGCTGGCATCAGTGTGGCAATTGGTCAGCCACAGAAACCAGGTGTGTAAAGTTTCATTGGATCTCGTGGACCTTGTTTCTATAACTTTGTCTAGATTCTTGCCTTTTTGTGACGTCCACGGTGTTGTCTATATGCTAATGTTCCACTATGTTATGCTCTCTCCTCTCTGCCAGGTGGACCCGTCTTGACGCAGTCATTCCCACAGATGCACGTCCAACAGCTGCTTCAGATGAAGAAGCAGCAGCAGCAGCAGCAGCAGCAGGCTGCCGCCGCCCAGCAGAAAGCAGGGCAGCCGCTGCAGGGACAGGCCACTGTGCAGCAGAAGGTAAGCACACCACACCAGTAGGCCCTGGACTCTCACATGGTTAACACATTCTCGTTTGTAAGGAGGCGTTTCTTTCACTACAGGCAACAGAAACAACAAATGGAACATAAAAACAGAATTTTAAATGTGTACATATGTTAATCTTTTTTGGTTCCATATAAATGATACTAGGAAGATGGAGTAAACTGTGGTACCGTTATTTCCTGTAGATCGGCACCCAGCAGGTCACAGTGCAAGCGGCCCAGCCCGCCCAGCAGAAGGTGACGTATGCCACTGCAACACAGCTGCAATCAGGGATCAAGACCCAGTTCTTCACCACGTCCATCTCCCAGGCCCAGAAACCCGCCGGAGCTCAACAAATCCAGGTACACTATCGGTGGCAGTCACCACCGCAAAGTAAATATTGACTGGTTTGCGTGTTGATACGAGTTTCCTGTTGACTTCTCCTACCAGGTGGCTAAGCTCCCACAAATAGTGCAGCAGCAAACCACCGTGGCCAATATTCCACAGATCGTGTCTTCTGCTCAGCAGGTAAGATGGTAAACTGGTTATCGGCCCCTATGCTAACCTCCTGTATGGATGATAACATCACTGTGTTACATTGACCTGGAAATTAGACTTTTAAACTTCATGAGCCTCGCATCCTCAACCAAGGAAGGAAATTGATATTTTGTTTTCGTAATTAATTGCTACGTACATTATTTGTTATTTAAGAGGGCTGTATCAGCTCTTCGTAAAAGCGGAATCGATCCCATTTAACCCCCAACGCGGACACATGTGCTCCTCTTCAGATCCAGGCCCAGACCGTGACTCTGACCCAGGCGGCGCCGTCCGCGCCTCCTCAGATGCAGATGATCGCCGCGGGCACGGCGGCAGCGGCCCAGGTGGTCCAGCAGAAGATCCTCCAGCAGCAGCAGGTGGTGACCGCCGCCACCTCCCCCAAGATCCAGACGCCTCCTCCCCACAGCCCCGCCCAGCAGCCCGCCACCCCTTCCTCCGCGGAGGCCCCGGCACAGCAGGCCACTCACACACAGCAGCCCGCTAAGGGTCAAGCTCGCCAGGGCGGCATCAGGGCCAAAACTCCCGGCAAGCCCGGCGGGGCGAGCAGCTAGGAGAAGCACCCCGATGCAACTTAAAACGGCCGAGTGGTTTTTTTTTGTGCCGCAGCGTTCTTATGGATTCAACAGCAGCTGAGGCCAGAGAGACAGACTTTGCGTCACGTTGTTTGTCACATCAAACCGTTACCTCACCCGAAAACTAACTGATTGAAAATGAGTTCAACATAATTATTATTATTATTATTATTGCTGCTCATACCTAAACTCAACCCAAGCACTGCTGCCCAGAATTCATATGGGATCCATAATTTTGACGTACTGAGACATTTGTTTCTTGTATCTGTCATAAAATGTGGATATTTTTTGACGTTGCCACAACTTCCCCATGACTACTGCCCTGAAAACATCAAACAGTCACGCCTTCAAATGATCATATTATAAGTTGAGATATCTGAGTCTAATGGGTGATTTTGCATTGGGAAAGCTGTCCATTAGAATAAGTGTATTCATAAATAGTCCTTTTTATGTCTAATTCCCTTGTTGTCTATAGATACTGAATGGAGAATAATGCACGTTCCTTTAGTCCTTTGTTTTTTCTATTGCAGCAAATACACTGTAAACATGTACTATTTTGTGTTTTCTCATAAATTGTCTTTTTTTTTATTGATGTCAACAAAAAAAAACCTGTAAATATTGATGAAAAACATTTGTACTTGTAAAGTAGTTGTGTTTTCATTGGGTTTTTTCAGCCTAATTGTAATAAAGTGTTTTGTTTTTATACACATTCATCTTTTTTCCCTACATTATTTTCATTAAATCCGTTGTAACTACTTGGAAATCTTGTGAATTCTTATAATGCCTTCTGTTTGTTGGAGCCCCTGATAGTTACACCCTACGATTTGTAGCTTCCACGCAGGTGCTGGGAATTTATTTGTTGTTATGGAGAAAATGTTTGTTTTTGTATTAATTCAACTATTCATTTAGTCATTAATAAAAAAACGTTTTAGAGGCAGGCAGGATCAGGACCGCTAGCTTTCATCTGGAGAACAAAAAAAAACACATGACCAAACAAAATGTCATTGAGAGGCTGTAACTGCATACAGTCAATGTTGCATCATAAGCATCTTTCCCTTACGCAGTGCGCTTTGTGGGCCCTGTCTGCTTGGCCCGGCTGGATGCCGACTCCTGCCAGCTGAGTGAGTCCGACACAAGGACGAGGATTCACCCGCCCGCGCGTTAGGAACCTTTTGCCTTCTTTCTCGCAACACCTCTCAAAGAACAATACAAAGCGGGTGCATTAACAGGATGACAATGCGTGCAGATCCACAAGGGGACGCTGTTGCATCAGTATCACCTCGCTCCCTGTGATGAAGCCCCGCTTATACTACACCGGGTTACCAGCTCATCCATCTGCTCCTCTCCGCATACGTCTCATCCCTAATGGCACTTGCTGGCCGCTCCACGTTCACCTCTAAATGAGAGAGACAAGTGAGGTGAGGCGGAAGAGGGGAGGGCCCGACGAACAGATGGGCAGAGCTGGTTCCCTCCATCCCTTATTTCGATTAAGAAGAACCCTCCATAGTCACCTGGAGGGTTCCTCTTTTTTTACAATGACTCATGTATTAATCATGCATTGGAGCTGCAGGGAGAAACCACCAGCGAGAGTAGGTGAATCACACCACTTCACACTGTATCCATTGTCCACTCCTCCCTGCACCCGCCTCGTATTCAAATGTCCCATCATAACCGACAAGGGTGAGTGTAGGTGCACTTTTGTTGCACAACTGTAAACATGCAAACGCTTTCTGTGAGCGCGAGCTCTGCGATCCAGGAACTGAGCGGTGCAGTTCACAGCTGTGAGTTCATAGAACTGACAAGGCTTCGCTTCGCAGTGCTTGCATCTCGGTGCCTTCCTCTCCATTCAAGGAGCAGAGGGTGCAACAGGGTAAGCGGAAGGAGGTAAGAGGCCGCTGAGGCTGTCAATCCCCCCCCCCCCTCCCCCGCCCCCCGAACCCCCACATCATGAGACTGTTCACCTCGGAAGAACAAAGTCAAATGTGTGAGCCGGAGATGAGGGCTGCTGTTTCACTGCTCAGTGTGGGAAGCAAAGGGAGCCATGTGAGTGACAGCCACTGGAAACACGGATGACACACACTCGTTAAAAGCGCGTTGACGCCACTACGGGGAAGGGAACAACGCGGCGGAGGGCTTTGTTGTTGCCTCAGAGACGAGCAGACCCGGAGGCAACAGATGCAGAGGCCAGCTCGGCACGCCACGGGTGAAAAGAAAGCACCCAGGTACAGCAGCAGCAGCCCGGGGGAGGTTTGTCTTGTCGGAGCTCAGCCCTGCTCAAAAAAAAAAGCCCAAATCCTCTAATTCTCTTAGTCTTATTGTTCAGCCCATTCTATGTCCTGGGGCTCCCCTTCTAATGACGCTCCTACAATAATGCTGACGATCACCGCTACTGGAGCAAAAAAAAAAAAAAAAAAGACAGGCCGTCTAGGCGAGAAGGTTGCCATGGCAACCCACCGCGACCCCCTTTTGTTCAAATCGCGGGGCTGGAAGGAACAATGGTTGGCACACACACACAGTGACAACACAGACAAATAAGGAGGCATAGTACAGGAACAACTGTGCTTTGAGACTCCTGAGGGCCGATACAGTAAAGGCCCAGTGCTCCAAAAGATGAGTCACCGGTCTGAATTGCAGTGGGATGGTGTTGGTGGGGGCGGGAGGGGGGGGGTGTGATGTGGCAGTGGTAATTGCTCCGCATGCAAGATGGGGTGAGAGAGCACCGGAGCTGACGCGCTCCACTTCCCTCGGCACAGCGTTAGGAAGTGTCATTTGGCACCTTGGAAACGTTGCCGCCGAGCTCTACAGTACGAGTCTGCCACTGTGTGCTCCCACCTCCCACCGTCTTTCCAAGGGCCTCTCTCTCTCTCTCTCTCTCTCTCTCTCTCTCTCTCTTTCTGTCTCTCTCCGTCTCCCCCCCGGGCTTCTCTTTCCTGCCAGCTCGACTCTTCTGTCACCTTCCCTCCGAACGCCTCGCGGTACAACCGCCGTGGAAGCGAACGCCTGTGAACCACAAAGGGGAATCTCTGTCTTCTCGCTGAGTCTCGATGACAACCGCGTGTGTCCTGCGTGTGCTTTGTGAGACATTCGGGGTCTCCTCCAGTGACGTTGAGGAAAGGTAGGCTCCCAACATGGTTATAGATTCTCCTTACCGTGATCCCCACACACCATCATCGATTATTGTAGTGTGTTGTGATGTAGGGTCAGATTTTTCTGTGCAATGACCTGAATTTGGCCCGAAGCCACTAAGACTGACAAAAAGTATAGTCTCTCTTTATAGTTTTGATGTGTCAGCCATAGAGAGTACTGGATCATATGTTTCTTTTATGAATTCTTTGTGTCACCTTTTCTTGAATCCACGACAATTGGTTTCAAAAGAATGCGTCACGAGATATTACATTTTATTTTACTTTTGTGGAATCTCACAGCACACCGAAGATAACACAAATGACACTTTGGGGAATTTAAAAATGCATGTGTGAGATACTTGTACAGGAAGTGTAGTTCTACGGAAACCGACCGAAAAGGTGTCAGTCTGAACTGTTGAACTGTTTGCTGATGCAAAGCGGCCACGCTGAAGAGCAGGCAAGCTCTTTTTCTTCACCTAACGAGCAAAGAGGAAATAAATAGACGGAGCGTCTAATGTTTAATCCCCCCCGACTCAGTCAGTGGCTACAAAGGTCAGTGGTCTGGGGACGCGGGGTGGGACAAAATAAGGGATAATGTTTAGGGGCATGGGTTTGCGTTAGAGGGGAGAAGATGTGTAAAAAACATGGAAGACCCCCCTCCGCCACACACACGCACACACACACACACACACACACCCTTCCATCTTGCCGCTAAGCCCACACCCCCCAAAACAAACTCCCACACATGCTGAAAGATGAATGTCCAACAAATGGAGGGGCGAGCGAGGGCCCCATGTGAGAAGTGTATTGTGCAGCCTCCCCCGCCCCCTCCTCCTTTCCCTCGGAGGCAAGTAATCAAGGGGTCCAGTCGGCCTGGACCGGGGGGGGGGGGGGTCGTTGGTCGGGTGGAGCGGGGCAGTGGCGGCTGAAGAGGGGGCAGTTGCTGTCTCACTAGGATGTTATTTATTGGCCTACTTTGAATCCCATGCTGCCTCCTGCACTCCCTGTCACTCCCATTGATCTTGTCCTGACCCGCCCCCGCGGATGTCTCTGCAGACTCTCCTCCTCCTCCTCCTCCTTCCCCCTCCTCCCCCCGTTCTCGTCTCATGCTGTACACTGCTCGAAAGGCCTTCTGCTCCTGCTGTAACGTTGTGGAGGGAAACTGAGAGAGTGCTTTTCACTCGCGACCAGGACAGGGGGACAGGGGGCCCCAAGCAGCCGCTTAGTTCGCTTATGCCTTGGGCCGGCCCTGTTTGATCGTGCTAACGTAGTGCTAATCACAAATCCACTGTAACGTGTATTGCAACGTCTCGTTGGTCTCTTTCTATCTGTATAGCGATATTTACAAGCAAAACAATGGAGAAGTGCCAGACAAAAAGTCACAGAACTGTCAAAGTTGATCGGTTCACTTTCTGGAAACAATGAATGTTGATTGATAAAACGGTCAAAATAGTTTGAGATATTTCAGTCTGGAACAACTGACTGTCTGAATACCACCCACGAACAAAAGGGGAACTTAGGGGCTTTCGGCCTACAGAGAAGCATCAGCTTCCCACCTTTCTACACCTTTCTGCAACAACATGTTGTTTATTTCCGTTTCATTTTGGATGCATATACCGTGGAACAATTGAAATCACAACTTACTGTTGAGACATTTTAGTTTTATGTGCATCTTGTTAGGAAAAAGCGTTAAGACGGCGTTGAGCTGTGCAGACGGCTTCCGTAGGTGTTCAGCACCGATTTAACTAACAAGTGCACTCCCAGCCATTATTAAGCCTTTATTGCACCTGGAGATCCCGGCGGGTTTGCTCTGTGTGGTTTATCTTGGTCGTATCTGAACGTGCTTGGTACGTGATTGCTCCTTCTTGTGGAATGCTGGGCAACGCCTGGAATGTGCCGACCGTGATGGGAAACATGTGTGTCAGATGGGGAGGTTGCTGGGGGGTAGATAATGGGATTCACTGTTGCATGTCTGCCTCGCGGGGCTGCAAGTCAGACGTCTCAGGTGCAACGTATGGACGATTCAGCTGACTGCTCCGTAATCCATCGAACTAACCCTTGCAGTTGGCGCTCCTTTTACAGTACACCCACCCCAGCACATTGGATGCACGTGCACGCACCAAATACACAAACACAGTGTGTGTTAGCAATGCAGGGGAGCTGGACTAACACAGTGTTGGTATCAACAGACCTGGACAGCTACTGGCCTGAGGCGTCAGACTAAAACCATCAATTTACTCCAAACATTTGTGCTCCTTAGAGGATTAATCCCAACGACTGGTGAACCCAGGATTTTTGTGAGGTTTTTTTTTTTTTTTTTTTTTTTTACGTCTAGACAAATACTGAATAGATCATCATTATAGACATTCCCACTAGCCGTTGTGTACGTGCCACAAGTCATCAGCCTCCTGAGCAATAACTGTGCTGCATTAAACGTGAACCGCAAGCAATGATGACTTTTGCATCGCTGCGTGTTGCTGCTAATACTCATGCAATTTACACACATTCGAATCAATACACATTCACTTATCAGCGAGTCCGCCCGTGCCTGTGAGCGCGGTATTACAGCCTTCCCACAATGCCAATGGCTGCTGCGCGGCAGATTCTGCATAGCTCGCAGCGGGAGCCGCCACGGCAGCCGCAACCTGCGAGCGCTTCCATAACGAGCGGCGGCCTCTCTGACAGAATCGTTTACTGCCTGGAGGGCTTGGAGACAAAAGTGGAGTGTGCGTGCCTGCCTCCAACCTACTTAGGCCTCACGCTGCACACATGGAAGGGTTGATGTGCAACATGAGATCCAGTCCTGGTGGATTCCTGCCTGCAGGTGCAGACTGACCAGAACGAACGCCTCGGGAAGAAGCACGCTGATGGCGCTGCTGTGTGTTCGCTGTATTCGTTGCTTATGTGAGAACGTGTGACTAGCGGCAGACGTTTGTAAATGTTTTTTTGTTCCGGTCTCAAATATTGTCCATCCATTGTCTCCGTGTGGCGTTGGGCGATTGAGAAGCTGAAGCCCAGTTTCAGAGACTGAAGTTGGCTTCTTCATTATTTTTGCCTCTAAGGGAACCCTTCTCCAAACCTCTCACACACATTATTAGAGAGCTTTGTTGAGCGTGTCAGGGAGGATAACGGGTCAGTTTTCCCGACTCCCACTGAGTCTGGACAAGACACATAAATCACACACCCACACACCCACACACCCACCCACGCACACACAAACGCATGCATGCAACGACAGTCAGGAAGCCAAGGGATCTGCACTCAGTCAGTCTTCTCTCGCATTAAAATGTTGGAACTGTAATATTTATTTCCTTTTAATCCTTTTTGAGTTCTTGTGTAGCATATGGGGAAGCACAACGTGCACTTTGAATCTAAGAACGAATACACCTCAAAGTAGTAACATATGTTTAAAAATGTATGAACACGTAGATCATGCTTGCGTGCGTGTGTGTGAATACAATTGCTTCATGAGGAGACAGAAAGAGGGAAGGGTTCGACATTTCACTTGCAAATGCGTGCATTCATGGCTCCGCTGGTATTTACAAGATAACGTATCCTGTGAACGTACAAGATAGCTTATCTAAAGAACTGACACAAAGAACACAGATACTAATCATGTACCCACCGACTGCTGATTTAATAGCACATTTGCAGACACCTGCAGTGAAGAAATCTTTGGATGTCACGTGTTACGCTGTGTGCATGCATGTCTGTATTTGATAGTCTGGAGGTGACTTGCATGGTTGGGAAGATGTGCGGCGGTATAGATGAGCTCTAGGAGCTCAAAAAAGCGTCATCAATTAACATTATTAACGTTATCAAGGCTGGATGCTAGCTGGGTGGAGATTAATGCTGCAAGGAGCTGCTGGTGGATTAAAGGTCACATCCCGTGTGTTAATCACTCAGCGCCCCTGAGCTCTGGAAGGAACCAGTAGAACGGGCACATTATTGCCACCTGGTCGGGCACCAATCCTCAGCAGGATCAAAATGAGGACTCTTCCACTCAGCAGACACACAGGCAGGGAGTGGGCGGGATAAAGGGGACAGTTTTAGCAAAATAGTGAGAAGGAAAAGAAAGAAGAGTGAAAACCTGCGGTGTACCACCATCAGCGCCCCACCCCTGAGTTTGGGACCCCTGCCCTAACATGTACAGTGGGTCGTTTGCCATCTTCACAGTCGCCTTTCTGTCTCTCACGGACATAAACTCTACATTCCCGGTGCGAAAAGCCTTGAGGACATTCCAAGGTGGACGGATTCATTTCTCGTGTGTTCAAGAAAAAAAAAAAACCCTTGCAGGCTGGATCGCAGCTATTATATATCATATTTCTGCGGCCCACACACGCCTCCCACTCTCATCTCACATCTGACGAGAGTCTCTCAGATCGGATGTGACTCACCAGCTTTGGCAGCCGAAGGCTAAATTCTTCTTCTGTTACTCTCACAATGACCACTCAGCTTTTCCTACTGCCTTTTGTGGTTTTTCTCCTTCTCTCTCTCTCTCTCTCTCTCTCTCTCTAATGTAATGAACCACAACGGACTCGGACTCTGATCTGTTGTTTTGCAGGAATTCACAAACTTTTTGATTAAGCTCGCATGAAAAGCATCTCACGTCCGTGGTGGTTTTACGTCACATAAATGATTTGCTCGGCATTCACAAGAGCATGAAGTTGTTTCTGAGTTGTTTTCTTTGTGGACTATGTGCGAGAGGACAGAAGGCCAGGTCAGGGAGGGTGTGATTGCTCAGGGAGCGTTGTAGATGCTTACAGTGCAGCCTCTTCTCTCCCCGGACCCTGTTTTCCTGCGTCAACGCTTTCCGGGCTGCGGGCGCTTGGTTGGCGGCTCGTTTGATGGAGCGCTTTCCCTCCTCCCCGTCTGAGGAGGGTTGTGTGCGTTTTGACCTCGGCGTCAGCAGCCGGACAGAAGCTGCTGAATAGGACGCCTCCTCGAGGCGCATTGTGTATTTAAAGTAAAGGCTGCGGACCACAAATAGAGCTGGAAAAGGAACATGAGAGGGAGTGTTGGACTTACATTCACCTTGAGGGCAGAGAGAGGCCTCTGAATGAATGTTAATGTTCTGTATTTGTTGAATGCTGACTCTCTACTAACGAGTTCACCGTCTCCATTCAGAGCACAAAGTGACAGCAGTTTTTGTTTTAACTCATCCATGTAAAATCAATGTTGGTTATAAAACCTTGAATATCATTTTTGTTTTTTTCGAGTTTCACTATTATGTGTATATTTTATATATATTTTACATCTTATACAGCCCTGTAACCTCTGAGAGCTGTGAGTGGAACTTCTCTGTGTATAAGGGTGTAATCAGATGGCGTGCAGGAAGGAATGCCCCCGCTAAGGCTCACTACGCTGCTGCATAACAAAAAGGGCCGTCGTAGCAAGCTAAAAACGGTACTTTCTCAGTCCAAGCGGCATTTCTGCCTTCTCGATTGAAGCAGTGAAATCCTCCATCGCGTGATGGTGGTTTGCGGTTTCTAGCTGCTGACTCCGTTCGGGGGAGGAGGAGGGACTCAGTGATGAGCAGCGACTGACGGGGATTTCACTCTTTGTCTGTGGGAGGCACGCTCCAGTGCCGAGCTTCCTTTTTCTCGGGGGCGTCTTTCTCAACACTGATACCGCTACTACTACCACTACCTTGTGATCTCACTAGAACTCATCCTCAAACACACACAAACACACACACACACACACACACACTCACACGCTCACACAGTGTGCGCCAGAGATAACTCCAATCACAGTATCTGCTATTGCACTCTATTCTTATCTCTGCACTGTTATTAACTCCCTGTGGACCATAAGCTCTGTTGACATTTCACCTCATTTATGGTGTGCAATACTTCCAAGGCCCTATTATCTTTATCACATGCCTTGTTTTAATTCAACAACTCTCTGCTGCATCAAAGAACAATTTCCTGCACCTTCATAACTCCAGCCTCCAGGGGATCATTCAATTCCCCGATCAGTTTATAGCACATCAGTGCACCCTGACTGCTCTAGTTTATTGACAACGTTTCTCATGAATTAGGTGATCCTTATCTCTCTGTGTGTGGAGACTCTCTTTTACTCTCTTTCTGCGTCAACCGACTCAGAGAATGCACGCTTTTTCTTTTTCAAAAATCCACCCGCAGGACACAAATGAAGACCCGATGTCCACGTGGGAGACGATCGAATGCGGCAATCTCCAAGTCGGCTTCCCGGGAGGCGCATGTGCGTTTCATTTGTGAGTTTCTACGACATGCCGAGTGCGTTCTGTGCTGTATGTTGAGCTCGCCCCTCTGCACGTCTCAGTCTAAAGCCACCCATCCCCCAACAGAGAGATTCTGGCTCTCTGCGCGCGCGTGTGTGTGACTACATTAGGCCGGCTTCCTCTCCCCGACTGAGTGAGCCTCCTGAGCTGGTCCCTGGGGTGGGTGTCGGTGTGCAAAGCAGGCCTTTTTTCCCCCTGTCCATGGGATGTTATTGATGAGGTGAGGTAATGGATCTCCCTGCTGTGCTCACAGGGATACTGGGGATAAATCAGACAGTGGGTGAGACCCAACCAGCCATTCCACCTCTCTCCAGACTCAACTTCCATTTCATTAGCTTTATTTATGGGAGATCTGCACTCCTCTGAACCCCCCCGCCCCCAACCCACTGAACTATTATTCTTCTTCCTCTGTTGTAAAGTGCTATGGCAACCCTTAAACATCCCTTTCCTTCTTCCACCCCCGGATTTTCGGGGGAAAACCTAATACTTCACCTCCCACGCATCTTATTCCCTGTTTATAGGGAAAGGAAGACGTGAGCAGCCTGGGAACCTACAGTCGGTTATCATGCGATGGAAAAAAAAAAGGCTGGAAAGATAATGTCGTGCTCTGAAGTGGCGAAGGCCTGGCAGCGAAACCCCATCTGTTTCAGCACTGCTTGCACAATCATGTTTAAGTTGGCCGACGGTCCACCTCTGGGCTTATGGCGCAGCCACTTAGCGAGAAACGTGTAGCCAAAACTGGTCTCGTCCTTGAGGGGAGAGAATAAATAAAAAGTGTTGTGTCCTTGAAGTGTTCTGGAAGTTGAACTTGTATCTTAACCACAGGTTCAAAAAAATGTTTCTGCCATAAATGCTCTCTATTGTTGGCCGGCAGATTTTCTGCTTGAGAAAGGTAAACAAGCTATTCAGTCTCAAATCCAAGCCGACAGAAAAACACTTTTTCTCTGTAAAATGCGTCTGTGTTATCAAGGCTAGTGCTGTTTGTAGATGCTGAAGACCACTATCAGAGACCAGATATCAAGTCAGACTTGCTATATCCTATTTATGAGCCTGACCAATGACGAAATATGTATATGTATATATATATATTTATATATACATATACATATTTCGTCATGTACACATATGCCCTAAGATGTCTCTGTATCTCTTCTATTTGATGCACTGAGACCCATATTAGACATGCAATGCAGTGATTCATGCTCCCCTCACATACTTTTACCATTAATAAGAGACAGGGATGTTTGTTTTTCTGTTAATTTCACAGTGAACATCAATGTGGTGACACTCACGGTAGAACATGTCCATACAAGGTCCACTCTCGTTCACTCTGCATGAATCCATGCAACCCACCAGATGGTTGACTGAGCTGAGCTCCAGCGATGCTGCTCTACTGCCAGCTTCATTAGAGGGGTCGACTCCCAACATGGGAACAAGTGTGAATGTGTCCGTTACGCCCACGGCCGCCGGAGATACATCCAACCTGCTTCACGAAAACAGAGAAGACGTGACATCCTGAGCTGTCCCGTTTTACGCCGTGTTGACACATAAAGACATTTAAGGAGATGATGGATTGATTGTATTGATACCACTGTCAGGGCTATACCGTGGTAAAATGTGTTGAGGTACAAGATGTAAGAAAGACACGGAACACGAGGCGGGAATAGAAAGGTATGTAATGCCCCAACAGTAACATTGACTCACCATATGATCTTGATAAAGGGAAGGAAAAGGAGAGACACGTGTGTGCGCTGGCCGTCGGCCAGGTGTGGACAGACTCAGGAAGTTAAGCTGGAATTCCAGCAATGCAGGCGGTAGTTACCCTCTTCAGCGAGGTGCTGCGTTTTCTGCTCTCGCTCTACGTCTTTGTTGTGCGGAGGGAGGACCAGTTGGGCGAAGCCTCGTGGCTGTGAATATGTTTCAACCCCTTGACTTTGCATTTAAAGCCGAGGCTTGTGTGTGAACGTTACAATGGTTGCAGTGACGCTGTATAGAAGAATCTCTCCATCCGCCTCTGATATCTAGAGAGGAAGATGCATTTTTCCCAGGTTGTTTGACTCCAGCTCAGTCGTGAAAATAATGAACACCAGCCGTGTGACAAGATGAATTACGTCTCGGCTAAAAATGTACATCACAGCCAAAGGAAGAGCTTGACACATAATTACACCGGTGTTATAAATAGCAACCTATGGCAAATAGCATTCCTCGCCTTCATCTAAAAATCACATTAAAAATGAAACACATGATTCTGGTTTTTCAGGTATTTCATGTTCGTGATTATACGTTTCAGTCTAACTGAACACGCCTTAAGCACTTGCTCTCGAAGACAATAGAGAACCAAGAGTGAGCGCGGTAATGTGTTTCAAATCAGCCACAGTTTGGCTAGATGGCACCAGCAAATGAAGCATTTGAATTTGTAATCAAAGAAATGATTCACAAAGGGGAGCTCCCAACAATGTGGTACACTGTCTTTTAAGAGGGCTGTTTTGATGAGGATTTTCCCTCCAGCCCTCTCTGTCTTTCCAAAGGGTTTTCTGTTGTTCCGCTTTTATTTCGCAGCCTTAATGACTGTCTGCAGCGCATCTATCAACTCACAGCCTTTGAAATCTCTGAGGTCTGCCGTGATGGAGTCATTCTCAGCGGTGCCTTTCATGTGGGCTCGAGATCTAACGAGGCGATCATCGCTGGTTATTTTGAATAGCTTGTAGAAGAGACACTTCAGCTGTCTCCTCCAAAGTGGGCTGAAAATGTGTTTTTGCCATCATGAAAAGTGCCCCTGGTTCAGGTATCATTCATTTTGGCACCTCAAAACGGTTCATTTGACCATTTGCGGCTTTGTCTGATGCCTCATTTAATTCCACAGGGGTTCTGGCTGCAATGAAACACAGCTGTTGACATCAAAAGTGGCAAGTGAGACACATTTGTGCTTTATCAGTGAGCTGACAAATTGGGCATTGCGGAGATGGGGGGGTAGATTATTCCAGCATGCGCAGGGGTCCAGAAAGCCCAGCTGAAGTAAACAACTCTCTTTCCTGCTCTGTGATGGCTGGTTGAAGGGATGGTGATTACACTGATGGTTAGAGGGGGTCTCCCAAATCGCAGAGCAGAAACAAAAACACGGGGGAAGAAAAAACAATCTCATCCGACATCATCATGGTGAAGGCTGCCGCCTAAATTCAGGTTAAAATATAGCCCGCCTGAAGTGTGCCTGATTGCCGAAACCTGGTCCAAATGAAATAAGACAAAAATCAAAAGAAGCCAACATAAAATGGAGGGAAACTAATTACCTCACCTTGCCAACACAAAGATTACGTAGCAGCAGGTTTCTTTCATCGATGGTTGACTTAAATAGTTAAAAAACCAAATCTTTTGTATGACTGAAATGGCTGCAGCGTGGGAGGTGGTTTCAGAAGCAAGAGCTGTGAGGCAGACAAAAGACGTTTCAGACCATTTAGCAGGGCACCGGCTTCAGTGGAGTCATTAACTATGTACACAGAACGGGATGTTGTCAACTTCCAAATACTATCCCTCAATGTTAAGCCGCTGTATTTACAGCCTGTACTTCTCCACGCGCATCAAGCATCACCGATGTAGACTTCCTGCAGTGTCAACGCTTGAATTGACCCCTCTCGAAAAACCTCTGAGGTCAGACTGGAGCCTTAAGGGACAGAGAATACAGAGGGGTTTTCATAGATATAGTGAGAGAGAGAGAGCGAGAGCGAGAGACAGAGAGAGAGAGAGAGAGAGAGAGAGAGAAGAGGGATAAATACTAATATTAACTAAGTAGATGTTTGAGCATCAATGATGTAGTAGGCTATATATTTTATATACATAAATAGATAAATAAATACCATGGATTGTTAGAAATAGGCTACACCTTGATGGTTGTGGTAAAAGAAAAAAACTTATATATATATATATATATATATATATATAAATATATATATATATATATATATATATATATATATATATATATATATATATAAAACAGTAGCTAAATGTTTGTAATAAAATAAGTGTAGAAAAGCAAGCCAGGGTTGTGAGCTTTTTATTATATCCAATCACATAAATTGCATACGGACACGCACCTAAATCCATAAAGCGTGCACGTGTCTATTAGATGATATTTAAAGGTCGTGTGCAGAAATACATTTCAGATACGCTACATAATGTGTGTAAGGGGGAAAGCGCACATAGAAAGAAGAACGGTGAACTATAATAACGTTGTCCTTTCATAAAATATTTTGGGTCGACGGTCACATCAACACTACAGCGCTGTATCACTGTTATGGGGTAAAGAGGAGGGACGAGAGAGCATGGGGACCTATTGAGAGAGAGAGAGAGAGAGAGAGAGAGAGAGAGAGAGAGAGAGAGAGAGAGAGAGAGAGAGAGAGAGAGAGAGAGAGAGAGAGAGAGAGAGAGAGAGAGAGAGAGAGAGAGAGAGAGAGAGAGAGAGAGAGAGAGAGAGAGAGAGAGAGAGAGAGAGAGAGAGAGAGAGAGAGAGAGAGAGAGAGAGAGAGAGAGAGAGAGAGAGAGAGAGAGAGAGAGAGAGAGAGAGACGGTTCAGCCCCGCTGTGGTCTCAGCAGCGGCTTAGAGACTAGTGCTTAGACCACTGTGTCGTGCGGGAATATGCACGGCAGAGCCTTATAACCGCCAGCGGAACAAACAAATTAAAACGAAAATAACTCGGTCGTGTGGATTAAGTCGGGGACGACACGATACATCGAAGATAATTTCGGATCGACGAACGACGATTGATTGGAACATTGGCTACTGTACGTTAACACAGCCGGATGGTATCTCTTGCCCCGACGCTAAGGTTAGCTAACGTTAGCTGCCATTGCTGGTTGTCCGTTGGTTTGGTGGGGTCCGTCTGTTCTGTTCTGTTGTTGTACGACGGGGTCGGGCTATTCTTTGGATAAGAAACACATAGCATAACTGACCTTTTCGAGGCTATACATTGCATTGCAGCAGACTAATAATACATGGTTCGTCGACAATTTTGGAAACGTAGTAATTCAAAGGACTGTTTGACGAATGAGTTCCACGTACACCCGTGTAATTCCCAAACGGCTGGTTATCGCTACTTAGTTCATTAGTGTATAAATCACGAACACGTGCTACACGGCTAGGCTTAGCTAGCCAGGAGCTAACGGCGCTAGCGAGCTGTCAGAACGGAATAGTTAGAAGCTAAAGGAAATTGAATTGTCCTGTTGAATTAACAACCCCTCGCGCACCACGAATGCCCAATATGAATACATAATTCCGATTGCCCAATAATACAAACGTATATCGTTGCATCGTGCTAACCGAGTTAGCCTGCTAACTTGCACGGGATCGCCCTGCTTGCGCTTGTATACATTGGCTTTAAATGTATTGACCCCATGCGAAAGCTAATCCAACGTTAGCGGGTAACTAATTGATTTGTGGTATGTTTGTGGATACGCTCTGTAGCTCAAAAAATCGCAATGTGAGTTTTGCGTATCGCCAACTGGTTGGATGTCTCGCATAAGATTACTTGCTTTTGTGACACTAATGGTTCGTTCGCATGGAAGACCGTGATTTCCACGCGAGTTTATTTCTCACATTATTTACGTTCAGTATTTAAGTGTTTAAGAATGACTCATTGTTGTCAAACTTTCAGTGAAAGGTCACAGCTTTACAGTAACACAGTTGGCATTTTTATACAGCGCTCCAGCCGTGTGAAATGCCGATGTGCCATGTGATGTGATCCTCAGCCTAAACAAACTACCCTCGTGTGTTATGAAAAGAAGCGGATGTCTGTTTTTTTTTCTTCAGTTTGTTCAAGCTCAACACCATCACGATTAACATCCGCATACCGTTTTTATCTGACGATTAAGTCTGCGTTGTGGTGCTGCATTCGATCTGCTCTTGAAAAAACAACATTGTGTTTGTATTGGTAAAGCATGTAGCCGTTTATCAAACAATGCATGAATCGTCTTTTGATGTTGTATGTAGTTGGATTTGTATTCTGTCTGTTTGATGTTAAGTATTTATTTTGTGATCGAGTTATACCAGGTTAAGATATCAATAGGTTTGATTATGTGAATGGGCTCTGGCTTTGAGGTATGCAACTTTTTAAACTGCTGTTGCCACCATCCACTGTGTTTACAGTAAATACTTATTTTTTCGATTCAAGGCAGCCCATGTCAATATCTGGGATGATGAAAATTCTATTTACGGTATACTACCTGGATAATCCGCCTGGTAAGGCTCACTCCAAATACCATGCAATGTCTGCCTCGCTATGTAAACAAACCACAAAGAAACACACACACAGGGAGAGCAGCTTCATTCTCTGCTTGGGTATGCATAACTGGAGAAACTGTAATGTGTCATTTCACAGAAACATAATCTATTTTGTGAGGTTTGCAGAGGTGATCTTTATTTTAGGCGATTCGTCCCACTTCTGCTTTAAGATAAAACGCGATGGGAAACCTTTCAACTGTAATGCTTCCTGTTGTTGCTAGACCGAGTCTTCCTGAAGCCTTAGTCAAGAACGTTAACAATAAATTGCATAAATATTTTGTCAGCTGACAAAAAAAAACCCTCAGCTGCCTTACTTTCCAAAGAGGAATTGGCAGAAGACGAAATAACGACAGCCAGAATCTTGAGTGTCCGTATAAAACTACGATTTATATTTATTGCATTAAAATATGTCTGTGATTTTCTGTTACTGACATCAACAAGCTAGCTTTAGCACTACTTGTGAATAATACATAAATATGGAAACATCTGACTCACGAATAAGGAAGACCGACTGAGCGTATGACTAAACATTTGGGTCTGTTTAGTGACACGACCGGTTGGTCATTTGTATAATGGACATTTTAAGGAAGAAAAAAAGGTGAGCAGTGTCCCACTAGGCCATAGTGCCTGGGGACAGTTAAGGCAGCCTGGAGAAGTGTTCCAATAATTCATTGGCTTGGCTTTGCAGACATGGCTTGTGCACTCATAGTACAATATCAGTTTAGCCGTTTTTTAATTTTTTATTCTAAAGTGTTAAAGTAGCATGTGGAGATATCTCTCACTTATCCGTAGGCTAATGGGGGCAGAGATAATCCTGTGCTCAGCGTGGTGCCTCCAGGGGAACATTTCAGTGCTGGTTCAGTTTCTGCTTGTATTATGAAACATAACGCGGTTACGAAACTGGAAAGCGAGGAATCTTTTCTTATCCACTGTCTGTGAGAGAAGAATCCTCACAGTGAATCAATCCGTAACGAAAAGCTTTGCATCCACTACAAATTGAGAAGGCTAGTATTTGATTGCAACCATGTCTAATTTCAACCACCAAAATATTCTCATCGAACTATTAATCCTATAATGGGAACAGAATGTTTTTTAGAGAGATTTTAAAAAGCATTCCTAAATATAATTAAAAATTGCTACATTAGATATTTTTATAAGACCTATTGTTTTCATTGCACAATACATTTTTTTAAATAGTTTTTTAAAACCGTCAGAATGTAGTGAAATGCGTATTGGCGCAGCATTTGATTCAGTGTCACCTCTAGCTTCGGTCACAACAGCGTCATGACACTATTGTGCACAGGCGGATACCAGAATCTGGGTACAAAATAGTATGAAATTGATTTTAAAGGCGTGAAAGTTTGCCAATTTAGTTTCTGTTCTGTTTAATTTTGCAGGTCTATTTGTTGCCAGGACTTCACATTAGATCTGAATCCTCCTTAATTATCATTAAGGGCATCCGGCTAGTAATTTGCATTAATAATCTGCGTCTGACTGTTCATAGGTGACCTTTTAATTTAGGCAAATCCACACATGTATCTATTTAAATCCAGTCATGGATCTTTTCAAATGGAACTGCTCCACCACACTGCTTATTAAACTGGAATTTATGTATGGCCCACTGAATTCCCAGCGCATGAAACAATGATCACACGGAAATAGCACAACTTCTTCAGAATGCTGCGCGGCACTTTCATAAACCCATCAGTTAACACGCAGAACCCAAAGACGGAAATATGAGGCAGTCGCCATGACACTGCCTCCCAGAATGAGAGACGGCAGCTGTCCAGCACTTCCTGCTCACCACTGGGCTGCACCTGGTAACTTTCGTATGTTTGAATGCTAAGATCGGGCACAGTTATCTGTGCATTTCTTTTCGAAATAGTTTTACACTATTGCCACAAGCAATGTCCTTTAGGCTTTAGACTGTTTCATTGCATCTTGTTGATTTGTGTCTTAGTTTTGTTGAATTAATATATTCTATTTTGAAATGGGAGTTTTCATTAAAAACCAGTCACCCATATTTAAACACTAAAAAAGAGGCGGCAACGGATTAGCAGAGATTAGAAATGGCTCTGTGGTAAGTGATTCACTTAACTCTGTTACGCAACACAGACGACGGCACGTTGGAGGACACAACTCTTGTTTGTGTGTCGGCTGCGGTGCCGGATCAGGTTATATTTATCCCTCAGATTAGCGTAACGTTTCTTCTAGGAAAGCGTTACATCATAGGCTTGTTTCTCACGTTGCAGAAAGCACGTATATAGGAGTAGCCAAGGACCAAGTGTCATGAGAGACAGAGCGCATGTGTGCGGATGAGTAGGACTTCAGCAGTGATGTTACAGCCATGTCCGTGTCTTTTAGTCGTTGAATAAATCCTGTACCTCGAGAGGCCCGTTGAGAACGAAACAAAGTTCCCAGGTCTTGCTTGTCCACTAGCTGATGCTCATTTTAGTACACTGTGTTAGCAGCAAAAATGTAGGTGCACCGCTAACTATGATATGTTTATACCAGAAAGACAATGAATTAAATGTAAAAATGGGTTGCAGTCTGAAAGTAAGGAACGTTTCATGACAATACACAAAATGTTTCCAAAGTCATTTATTTCAGAGCTGTAATGATATTATTAGGTACTCACAATGGTACTCTGTATCTACCTGTATACAAACAAAAAATGATTGTTGCAGCCTTAGTACGACGGCCCTAGTTGTGTGTAATTACCTTATTACGTGTAATTATGCTGAGCTTGTTGTGGGGAGTTGACGTGACACGTCTGGATTCTTGTATTGACATGTGTTTCAAACAAACAAGTCCCTTGAATGCATCGTAACAACGAGCTGCTGGTGGGACGTCCTCTGGTCTTGTGATGTCAGTTGGGTGTTTCCCCACTAAATCTTCTGTCCATAATTCAAAATTGTTTGTTTCGAAATTAGATGGGATGTTTGTGTAAATAACACCAGCATTCACTGCCGTTCGTGTGTAGCTCACATGTAGAGCCTGTACACACGTACTCGTAAACCCTCTGTGCGTCTAGTGTCACGAGGGGAAAACGGAGGCACTCGGGTGGAATGACAGCATGCAGGAGAACATTTCAGAGCTTTTGAATAATTAAGTAGCAGTGATGAGGAAGTAGGTCAGCACAGCAGACGAGTGCACTCCTTCTCGCTTCTACTTCCTGCTCCTCTGCACGCAGGTGTGAACGTCAGGTGGGCTTTAAGAACCGAGCATTTCTGAGCGGAGACCTGGTGCTTCTGAGAGACGCTGGCTGCTGTGCCACTCAAGAGGTCTGCAGATGTGTCATTTTGGCCACCAATACTTAACATGTAATCCATCTCCGTGGCAATGTTTGACTAGTTCTTTAGTTTTAGGTTTAATTAATGAAACCACTTGTGGAAGAGCTTTCTGACACTGTGACTAAATGGATCTTTCTAGAACACACTGAAAAAAAATACACAACTTTTGAATAGTGTCCATAAGATAATTACTGTGTGCGTGATTGCCACGAACGTTAGTCCTTTCCTGCCACATTAAAATTGTAGACCAGGTTCTAAATTGAATACACAATAACAATGTGCTGCTGCTTTTCAAAGAGCCAGAAGCAAACTTTGTACCGGTAATAGACCAAAAGCCTTTGAGTCTCCTTCTGTTTGTACGTTGGGGAAACCCAAATGAATCATTCGTCGGTCAAAATATGTTTTTGAGTTTTCGTCATGCAATTTTACAGTGTCGCGGGAACAAGCAGGAAATCCAACTGCTGCTTTGCACACACACACACACACACACTTAAAACAGTGTTAGGACAATAGTAACGATATAATCCGGTGCAAAATAAAAAATATGCCATCTGCCAGTATCAGTTGATTATTCATGGCAAGATTATTTTTGTTTTGTCTTTTAGGGGTGCAGAGTTAGATAAAATGCATAGTAATACTTCCCTTTACAGTTGCCTTTTTGTATATATATATATATATATATTTTTAATGTGATACCTGCAATTAAAGATATTGCGTTAATGTTGTCCACCCAGGGACACTGCAGTGCAGAGCAGCCGCAAAAATCTTCTTAGGAGTTCCAGTTTCATATTTTCTGTCCTGTTTTAAGACCTTGTTCCATCGTCTCTGGTAATGCTGTACTAGCCCCTTTTTGTGATCAAAATTGATCACCACTTTGCTATTGATCAGTGCTACTTAAGCAAGGCAACGCCGTAAAAACAAGCTAGTGGTCCTGTGTTGCTTTAAAATATTGATGCGTTGATGCATCAATATTTGCATCGTTCAATCGTGTTTTCAAGTCTAGTAAAATTGTTTAACAGCTGCATTCACAACACCATAAACTGATATTAAAGAGATGAAAATCTGCAGGATAGAAAATCTACTTTAACAATCACTTGCATTGTTCGGTACGGTCTCCGTGCAGCAGGTGCGTTGTTGTTAGCAGGATAGGAGGTGTGACAGCTAGTGGTTTTTAAGGAGGTGATTGTATCACTCTCCCTCACACAAATTACACCTACGTCAAAGTTGTCGGCCGGTGTTTACACTGTGTGTCTCCTGTTGGCTGTGTGTTGTGACTGCTGATGTGGAGCAGAGGTAAAGCTCTTCTAGCGTTGTGTCGGCCTGCCAGGAGCCGCGCTGTAGATTAAGCATGGCGCACACGGCCAGTACGAACATCACCTGCTGCATTTACTGCCCAACTTTCCCCTCCGCTTTACTTCGCTGGGTTTTAATTGTCCTGTTTTCTCTCTCGCTGTGCTGTTGACGGCGCATGTTACGAGAGGAATAGACCAATGAAAGGTACACATGTTTGAAATGTAACCTTATACTGCGCAGAAAGAGATCTGAAAAACACGATTGGCAAAGAGAAATTTAAATCGGTAACAGGGCTCTCCGGGTACTCTGCGTAGACACAGCAGTGCTTATAGAAAATGGCATGGGTAATTCTGTTAACACAAACAATGGGGGAGGTCGGGGAAGGCTTGAGTGGTGAGGCCGTGTTTTCTTGAGAAACACTGCTCGCCGTACAGATTAACCTCCTTTCCAAATCCTGACCTTAAAAAAAAAGAAATCCCGGGGCCCCAACACTGACGCTTCCGTGTATTAATTGCTTTTTCTTTAAGCCGGCTGCTCTCCCGCCACCTTTCTGCTGCTCAGTGTTGAACCCGATGTTGAAGTTCTCTAGGATGTATTAGTGTATTACTGCTGCTGTACACGCTTACTGACTTAATGAATGTTGATGGAAAAAACTACCACTTACCGCTGTAGATATACATGTTTTGTCTTGTCTTTTTCACAATAGGCTCGGGTCCCAGTACTTGTCCCTTTAACACGTCAACTGGAGAATCCCCGCTAAATCTCGCAGAAAGCAACGCCCGCAGGAATGAGCACTACAGTGTTGGGAGGATGGGTTTTATTTAATTTAATTATTTTTTTTTACTATTACCCTACTTGCTACTTTAGTGGCAGTAAATGGTGGATTTCCTTTTTTTTCTTTTTTTTAGAACATGAAAGCAGGTTGATATATTTTAAGCAGATGCGATCAACCCTCAGCAAGCTTTTACTTTGGTCCCTGGAAAACAATTGAGCATGATCATTTTTAAAATGCTGTTTGATTGTGGGCATAGATCCGCCTCGAGGTTGAGTGAGGTAGGCGAGCGAGAGCCTCCTTGTCCGGGGCTTTTTGGTAATGAGGCTCCGGGGAGATAAATCCTCATGGGACCTGACAGGGTGCCACATTCCTGGGCTGCACCCCCTCCCCTCCCCACCATCCCTCTCCCTCACCTCCCCCCCCCCCCTGAGCGAGCCTCATGCCCACTACACTTTTTTTGGGGGGCCTGAAACTAGCGGCATAATGTTCTATGAGCATCAGATTAAGAGGAAATTCTTGCGTCCAAGTGGCCCCATGGATAGAGCCATGGGGCCACATATCCATTCTATCAAGTCATCGAGGCTCTTGTCAAAATAGTTTTTTTTTTACCAGCTATGGACCTCCGTGTGCTACCGCTTCTAGAATCTAGAGATTTAATTAACTGTTAATGTCGGTGCTTGGACCCGGCATCCCGCTCCCCGTGGCAGGCGGGAGGCCGCCTGTGTGCTCCGTGCTAGTATTTCCACAGCCATTCCTAAAATGGAGAGGGAGGGAGGGGGCGTGGGTGTGTTAGAGAATGAAATATTGGCTCGCGAGGCTGAGGCCCAGTCGGCTCCGTTTAGAAGGCGAAAAAGCAAAAGAGAGGGGAGAAGAAAAGCACGGTGGAGCGAGGCAGCGAGTTGACTGGGTTCGTTGGCAGCGAGCCACCGGCTGGCCTCTGGGTGTCTGCAGAAGTGCTGTTGCATGTGTTGAGCCTCTCGTCTGGAGAGTTTACGTCAAAGCTCCCTCATTGTTTTGGTCCTCATCTCGATTCAGGTCTTTTTTAGATCCTCTGCCGATCGTGTGACTGCCTTTAGACTTGTTTTTGTTCCTCTCAGGGGAATCTCTCCCTGACTGGACGGCCATCAGAGAGAAGCTTCCAAGGAGGACGCCTTATCTCACCCTCACTTTGTCTCGCTGGCCCCTTTTTTTGTTGTTGCGCTGAGCACATTTACATGCAACGTCAATTCGAGAATTTCCCTCATCTAGTATTTCGCTCGCCATGAGTTCCGGTTGATCTACGGTTTCGACCACATGACATGTGGACAAAGTGTAGTGTGAGATTTTCAGTAGCGTTTTTCCTCTGAGCCGGCATTTACAGAGCGCCTCTGTCCCTTAACGGCAGAGCCCCGTTCAGCTTCTTGCAACGGAGCCCATGGTGCAATCAAGTGACCCTTTGTGTTTGTGACAGTGTGGCAGGAAGGAAGGGTAGATAGTGCCCCTCTTTGTGCCGCAATAAGGAGTCGGACAAGGGGGACTGGCACGCTAGCACACCACTGCAGACACCTTGCATAGTGTTAGAATAACTTCAAGTTGTAGAGGTCATTACTCTCCCGGTTGGGACTTCTTAAATTATTATTTTAAATGGTCTGTATTTTTCTTCCAGTAGCAAATGTTCCCCTTCGTCAGCCATTACTTATAAACAAGGTGCATGTGACAGCACTGACATTTACTGTTAAAGATATGTAAGCTGTCCCTTTTTTTTAAACACTAAACCAGCAGACTGTTTGTTATTGGGTCCAAACTGTCACCAAATTCTACCAAAGTGAATCAAAAGGATGGTTCAAAGGTTTTGATTTGCTTATTATATCGGCTTTTTACTTCTGTCTTTCCAAAAAAAGGTAAATTTAATTCCATAAAGAATAAAAAATCTTCCCAATTTCCTTTGGCCGGTGAATTTGTTTTCTAGATAATTATTGAATTCCTCTATAGTTGTTAAGAATGACTTTGCTGAAGCATCCTGTTCATATTATGACATAACAGGGCCAAGATGTCCTATCATGATAGAACCGCATACGTCACATGATGCTATGTTTACTGGTGATGCAATGAGTGAATGAATTGATGCACGTGTTTCTTTGGGGGGGCGGTTGTCGCCGTGGTGGCGGGCCTTTCAGTGTCACTAGTAGTCCTATAGGGCACTTTGCTGTCTATTCAAGTTCCTCGAGAGCCTGTATCTTTGCCTCCCTTGCTCTCGTATGGTTCCCACATGAGTGGATGAGGTGGGAGGGGTTGATTAGTCAGAGTCTTAATGTTGTTTCTTGGCAAGAGTCCCAGGAATAAATGCCATGAGTGCTAGTCCACCTACTACTACTGCTAATGTCTGAGAGCGCTGCGAATACCGGCTTATCAGGTGTCGTCTCGACGCGCGTTCCTGTGAATTGGTTGGATAGAAATGTTAAGCAGTTTACCAAGTGACTCTTATCGAATGCGTTTGCGTACTCTTTGAGCGTTTAGCGAGCCCCTCTGAAGCTGGTAGCAAGCTACTAGTGGCGGACTACGGCTCCAGTGCCTGACTGCCGAGGCCCACGTCTATCTGTCATTGGGGTTATTTATGTTCCCCATAAACCCCCATTAAACCTTTGGTTCACTGCATGGCTGCTGGTCTCGGGCCGGTCCCTGTCTGCGTCCTCAGTGTGAGGGGCACAGTGGACCATTCAGTAAGCGGCAAGGGAGGGGTCCAGTCTAGCAGGTGCGGGGACTCGCTCCTTTACCAGGAGCGATGCACAGGGGAGCAGCTGTGCTAGGGAGGTGATGACATCTTGATATCCGGTGCAGACTGAGACGCACACTTTCATCTCCAGTGACCCCGGAGGGGCCCGCCAGAAAACATATGTTGTTTCCAATGCTCACGAAATTGCCGCAGTTTCCTTTGCAGGAGTCCCAAGCAATTCCGCAGGGGTTTCTCCTCCACCAAATACTCTCATGTTTGTCAATAATATCCATAATCTCATGTTTTTTTTTCTTTTTTCTCCGCAGGGTGCTGGCTCAGCCAAACAACCAATAATGCACGGCGTCTGCTCTGCAGCCACACCCACTTCCTGCCTGTAGAGGAAGCGGCTGTGCCAGCATGTCCTCTCACCCTCAGTCTGTGCAGCCGGGCCGGAGGACTGTGGACACACGGCACCTGCCAAACCCTGCCAGTCTACCACTGCAGCTGCAGCGGGCACACGCGGTAAGGGGGCCTCTGTATTTTTTGTCTTCTTCTTTTTCCCAAGGTAGACCTTTTTGTTTTTTTACTGGAGCTGTAGCTCTTGCTATGCCTGCTGGAATATTGGGCAAACAGGGAATTATTCTGAGCTACTGGAAAGGGCCTGACCCCAGGGGCCTTTCCCAACAGAAACATTCCCAGGTTTCAGTGTTGTGCCCACAAGAGCTGTTCCCTCATTAGATGTTGGAGCTGACGGCTGAGGCCCATTATTTCCACCAAATTCTCCTAATTATCCAGATTATGTTCTGATGCGTGTCATCAGGTGCCGAGCTGTCAGTGCCATCGGGCTTCCCCATATGTGTGGCAAACGAATGGAAGGCGAGGGAGGGATAATATTTTTTAGATAGAATCCCTGGATATTGCAGAACAGGGAAGTCAATGGGAAGAAATGTTCAGATGCTTTCCTTAACCTGGGGTCCATGCACCAAGCTGACCACATGTTTGCGTTCTAGGAAGTGGGACTGGTTGACTACCACTCTCATCATGCCAGGGACTACAACTCCCACCTGGCACAGCCCCATCGCCGCCGGCCCTCCTTACTCTCCGAGTTCCAGCCGGGGAATGAGAGGTAGGTGCACTTGGCCCTCATGAGGTCCATTCAACATTTTGTGTTGTTTAACGCTGCTTCTTGTTTAGATTCCTTGTTTAGATTTCTTTTTTTTTTGAATAGCATACTTTACTGACTGCTGTTTACAATATAACTGTATTTGTACAAGAGTATTTACAGGACAAACATAGCATCATGGAAAATAATAATAATGAAACCGGAAAAAGCTAAATTCATATTTGATATGTAACATCCTGCTCTGCTTGGGATTACAGATGACATTACATTTTTAGTGTCAGAAATTTATTTAGCTCCTACATGGTTATTGTGGGGTCACATCTATATACCTTTCACAAGGAAATGGCAGTATTGCTCCCTTAATGTATTTGTCCAAGTTACGTGTTGGTGCCTCTGCTGAATGGTCTCATGCATTCTGCGTTATTATGCTGCATTATTATACTCAACCCTCTGCCTGTTAAGCCTCCCCTAGTGTAACCTTTATGTAATTGGCATCCGCAAGCCGTTGCTTTTTTACTGTTGAGTTAAACAGCTCTGCAGGGCACCCATCGTCTAAAGAGCCAACAGTAAGTCAGGCACAGCCTTGTGCATATATAAAGCTTTTCTCTCTGGGGACTCAGGTCTTGTACCTACAAGAGCTGTTTATTATTTATACAGTCATGCTTTTGAGGATGAGCCTTGATAACTACTAGTGAATAATTGATATGCCATGCATTTTGAGGATAGGTCACATTTTTTTCCCGTCCTCTCTTGATGGTTAAAGCAGATATTTTTGGCATCTCTTAAAAATGAAAAAAAGTACAGGTTTATGGAGTGAAGGCTGCGCTTCTGAATATGTCAAACAATTTGTGTTCTTCTGGAAGGAAAAGGGAGTTATAGCGGCAGATGGTAGAATCCCTCTCTCGCAGCGTGTAGCCGCAGCGTGTTATGCCAGTGTGTAAGTACCAAACGGATTATGGTCTTCAGTGTGTGTGCTGGTCCTGTTTGGTGGTTTGCATGGCCGAGCCCACAATGTGGCAGCACTGGGCCGTGGGCTGATGATCACATCCTGTGGCGTACAGGAGCATACTGTACACCCGGCGTACAGTATGTCTGTTTCTGCACGACAGGTGCCTTTGGTACCATCGCATCAAGAAGGGTTTTTTTCAAGAAAAGATTTTTTTTTTGTGGAGACTAAAATAAAACGCTGGTGTTAGTAGCCTAATTCAGAGGCTTAATCTGTTCAATGGTTTTGGACTGAAGACTAGGTGAAAATGTGCTAGTTAGGGAACATGGAGTATTGGAGTATTACCCTAATTACATGTCAGGGACCCACAACAGTGTAATCATGGCTGAGCCACGATGGTGGTTGATTGTTTCGTCGCGTCTTGACTCCAGGCAATATCTCAGTCCCTGCGCCTCTCTTCCCATCTGTCTTGACATCACCCAAGCTTCTTCAGTCAGGGAGTGAAGACATTGTAGAGCAAGCGCAAAGAGAAGACCGGCGTGTTATCACATAGTTATGTTAGTCTTTTCATATATTTGATCCACTTTGGGCGTCACAGCAATGTGAGTCTTTGCATTAGTCTTTGCATTAGGTGCTGCGCTGTGCCGCCCCCCCCCCCCCCCCCCCCCCCACAGCTCCTCTCATCCCCCAGACAAATCCTCCCCAGGGATCAGATTATTCTGCACGCTCACAAGAGGGAGACGGGTAAAGAAGGAGAGTGATGGAGGCTGAGGAGAAGAAGGGAGGGGGGTGTTGGGTAGGGTAGGATGATGTGATTATGTAAGTGCCAACCCTCTATGAAGATGAGAGAGTGTGCAACTGAATGGGTGAGAAAATGTTTTTTGGGGTGGTGTTGCATACCATCTGGGTATTCATTTCTGGGACCCTATTTTTCAAACTACTATGTAGGCAATCGGATGAATTGCCACAATCCGTTTCTCCCCTCACCACCCCATGACACCGTCTAACATGCAGATTCAGCCGGTTATATTACCGAAACGACTTGACCCGCCCCCTCTTGCGTGAAGCTCTCGTGTAGTCCGAAGGTGGCCTCGCCCGTTGCAGCACCCCGCTGGGCTTTGGCACATCAAGAAACCACACTGTGGGCCTGGACCCGCAATTACGGTTGTGTTTTCCCTCTTCTCTTCAGAAGCCAAATCCATTTTGACACTAGCAGCAAAGTCACTGGCATTTTGGCATTCGCCGACTCGAGAAAAAAGTTCCCTCCGATAGAACATGGAGCCATTTACACATGGGCTAATAAAATATCCCTATATCGAAGAAGCCAGAGCAGTTAACATTCAGAAGCTGTCATTTGACTACACGCCAAGGGTTAATTTTACTGGCGCACTGTATAGTGTTGCCAACCCCAATGACGAACCCGTGCAGAATGCACATTACAGTACGGAGCGCCGCCCTCCTCTGGCGGCCGGTGCAGTTGTTAGCTTTCCCGGGCCAGCCAGATCAGTGCCTAGTTTTAGGGTAGAGAATAGGGGTGTGTCATAGCTATTGCTGCAAATCTCGACTGCCTAGCAATGGTTGCAAAACCCGGCACAAGAGCAGCTCCACCATATGCTGCTGAAATGAAAGCCATTAGCCGCTAGTTTTGCAGTGAGTCACCATTTCCCATTTCGTTGCTTACTGTTCTTACCACTACAAACGACCCATTACCTCTTTCCATTTTACAGAAAAATGAAATTAGTCTTGTCTAGTGGTCACTTTTATGATTCCGGTTTAGCCCAATCAAGCCCGCTGGCAAAAGTAAAAATGTGTCTTTGTGTGGTTAAATGTTGCCTATTTTAAATGGGAGGTGATTAGGCCATTGTGTTTTAAACAGACCTCGCACCAAGCCTCGTCTCCTGCTCAGACAGCCTTTCTCGTCATCGCCACACTTTCATAACAAACCCGAAAATATTTGTACACGTCTCAACGGGTGGGGTACGTCTGCCAGGGGAATTTCGATTTGGTGCGGACGGCCTGGAGCGAAGGCGGCTTCGGATCCAACCGGATGCAGCCTGTAGCTTACTCAACATTGAAATGCATTGGTAGCTTCCCGTACGTTTATCTAAGCTGCTCTGTTTTCACTTTGCAGAGGACAAGAACAGCATATCCGCTATGAGCACATGTACCTGCCGGAGCACAGCGGGCAGTCCGAGGTGGAGTACGCAGAGATCAAACGGCCTCGCCTAGAGATGGCACCAGAGTCTCTCATGAGGCCTTCGTCCCACCGGCCGCAGCTGCCTATGGGATTGGCTGAGGATATGGCAAAGGTAAGTAAACAGTATGAAATAGGGGTGTAACGATCCATCTATTACATCGACGTATCGATTTATATTCCTCTGATCCAACTACATCTGTGCTCGGCGAGTTGGCCTTATGGACGACATATATCGATCTAACATCGTTTTAAAATGTAATAAACCGATTGTATCAATACTAGGAAATAACCCGTTGGATTTAAGCACGTCAGACTTTATATGGGTGTTTTTTGTTAGCACTTTAAATGATAAAGGCTGTCACGGACTACGTAACGTGCTCACGCAGTATGCAGGTCCCGCCGTCCCGAGCCCCGATTCAACTTCCGGGTTTCACGGCAAAGGCGAGGGGATGTTCCACAGGGATTGAAATAGAGGGGTTTTGTGGTGGTCGGTAGGGGGAAACCATTATTGCAGGGTTTTTTTTTGTGTAAATCACTAATACGGGTGAAATGCAGTACATGATGCTAACAAGTGGAGTAAATTACATTTGATGGTCATGGAACTGGGACTTGGCTACTAATATTAATTAAGTATAAATTATATTTATGCTTATGGGGCTGGGTGTATAAACAAAAATCAGTATAAAGGTCATGGCAAAATATCCCCTTTTTCTAAATAGGCCTCAATTATCATAAAAAATGTGGTCTATTATAAGATTCTCAGTAATTGTCAGGGATTAGATTTACAAAAAGATGTTTAGGAATTACAATTTGTATTGTATATAAGATGTCCTTATCTTTTTCTTTTTTATTATTATGTATATTATATACTATATTTATCTTCTTATTGTATCTGTTAGCCTTGTTCATAGCCACACAGGTTTTTATTAGAAATACCACACCAGAAGCAGGTTCTGCAGTGTACGAGCTGGCGCTTTGTGAGCGGCAGTGGGAAGAGACCATAACGGAGCTGTGAAACGGCAATTAATAAATGGTAGAGCTGACCTAGATTTCAAAAGACTGAGGGTGGCACTGTGTAAACCACACATCAAAACGACCTGCCTGCAGCGTAGCGCTGAGGAGGGAGGTGTTGCTGCCATTACGGAGCGCTTCAAACTGCCACGGGAGGAAAACCGCCCTGGAATGGTGAACAGATACAGCAATAACGGACGGTACGGGGAAAAGAAAAGCCTCATCTCTTAAGCTGTCGGGGAAATATTCAGGAATGCCTGTAATTCCTCCAAAGCACTGACGGCCCTAAACCCATTATATAAGACTCATCGGCTGCACGGAACAAGTCCCCTAAATGACGAGGGAAAGCTCTCGCTGAAAAGTGGAAATGGCGAGAGGCACAATGGAGGTGAAGGAGTAAAGGGAGGGAGTGAAAGAAAAGAGGAAGTCTGGCAGTAGAACGAAACAATGCTGAGGACTGTAGCATGAATTACAGAGAAAGGATGAAGCAGCGCGTCAACGTTTCCTGATCTTGTACTTAAAAAAAGAGTTGGAGTGTCTTTGTTTATACCCGTGCTGACTTTGTTAATGTCCCTCTCACCATATATGGCTCAATAAATGCAGATGTGTAAATAAAATAAATTCTATTCTATAAAAATATTATGTTTATCTTTTTTAGTTGTACAAGGAAACCCGGCAATTTTTACAAGAAAAACCCATGTCAGTTTTTCTACTTTAAATTATTTCCATAATAAAGGTTGCTAGTTTATGAAAATATTTAAAGTTGCAGGCCATAATTTAAGCCGATACCTGTTGGGGAACAGGAATGTACAAAAGTCAAAATGATGCATTAGCTGAAGGGCGAGGCAACAATTGGTAACCTGGCATAGAAATAACGTCCACAATCTGTTTTTTTTTTTAGCCCAAGGATATGAACATAAAAAGGGAACCGCAACATCAGGTCTGCAAATGCTTACATTTCAAGTAGAATGCAAGTACCTACTAAACCCACATCTTTACACAGAACTAACCCCAGACAAACGGCAGACCTCGTGCTGCGGAATGTTCTAAATCTGAGCGTGTAAGCTGTGCGCGGCTACGGCCTTAGCTGCTGGCCTGGGACGTTTTCACACAGTCACCGGTGTACTAGCTGTGGACCAGCACAGAGGACGGCGTAGGACACGGCACTGAAGGCAGATTGCTTGTGACCTCGCAGTTTTGTCCTCCCGTCGAATCCCTCGTGGTCAAACGCACTCCTTAAACGCTTCCCGCACCGTTATTGCTGCCCTTGAGTTTGCGATGAACAAAGATCAGTAGCAAAATGAACTCAAATGCCATTGCCAATAGATAACTGCAGCAATGAAGGCAAGAATGAAAGCAATTTTCTTCTTTTTTTTGTATAGATCACACATCACTGACCCGCCCTCACCAGTCAATAATGACCACGTCTTTCTTTTTATTTCTTTTTTTATTATCTGTTTTTACATCAACATGGCCTTTGTGCATGCTGAGCTGTGACTCGTATCAGGAGGGCAGAGGTATTTGTAGTCAAAGACAATGTTTTGACAAAGTCAAGCCACCGTAGAACCGATTACTTAGCTGCCAGATCAAGTAAATAAATGTTATGTGTCAGTTTTTTTCAGGAAGTTCTTTGCCGCGGTTCCTGAGTGTTCTACGCGGTGCGCTGAACTGTGCCGCTGTTACAAAACAGCCTAAATTAAAGCATTTAAAGTTGGGGATAAAACATAGGCTAATTATATTTAGAATACAGTAATATATAACTGCTTATAAAGGAATAAATATAAATGAGTAAATTAATGTAAATTTCTTTATTGGTGTAAAAAAAAAAAAAGGTAACTGGTCGACCCATGAGAATGTCAGTCGGCTGTCAGCTTTAGTCGACTAAACGACTAAAGCTGTCAGTCGGCTGTCAGCTTTAGTCGACTAAACGACTAAAGCTGACAGCCCTACAACCGGTGTCGAGCTGTGTGCCTGGAATCGACGAGTCCTTAGTAAACCGCCTCCCCAGGTGGAAAAGGTTTCACGTTTTAGGTTTAATGCATCAATCTGGTGCAAATTTAAGATGCAAAGAACTGTGCTTCTTGCTCGTCCCGTGCTTGGGTACATGTTTGAGGTTCCTTTAATTTTAGGTAACTTTGTCTACTACATTTGTTTTAAAGTATTATGAATCTTAACCTAAATAAATACAAACAAACTACAATGTACTAAATAGCCTGATTATTATGTGTATGGAGTAGTTGAGACTCGCTCCACAGTAACCCTGTGCAGCGGTTCGACTCTCGTCTCCCTGGTGCCGTCACGTCTACAGCTGCGTAGTTGATGAGCCGCTCTGTGCTAATATGCACGGCGCTCCCCCCTGCATCCTCAGAACTCCTTCACATTGCAAACTGAGCCTCCTAAGCACAGCAACGGTGCCAAATCGCAGCAACTTCATATTTGCGCGCGTGTGGTCTCGTGACATCGAGACACCACGCTGGCTTTCATTGGCCGGACCTGCCGTTGGTCACCGTCCCTCTGGAGACACCGATTCTGTTTGGATGAGTTCTTGTAAAGTGACCGTCTTGCAAGCAGAGGGAGAGAACCAGTGTTCAGTTCAGTTTTATTTATTTGTTCAATAACACAAATAGTTTGGTTTTATAACACAAATGTATTGTTTGACACTTTTTGTTTTTGTCGTGCTTTTTCAGGAACGAGGCAGTGGAATGGCGAAGCTGGAGCCCATCTCCCCTGTGAGCCCGGCCCTCATGGACCCTGACTTGGATCTGGTTCCGACTCGCTTCTCCAAGGAGGAGCTGATCCAGAACATGGACCGCGTGGACAGGGAGATCACCATGGTGGAGCAGCAGATCTGCAAGCTACGCAAAAAACAGGTCTGCACAGCTATAAAGGCGTCAATTTGAGATTTGATTGTGTTTTGTTGAGAATTTGCAGACGGGAGTTTCCTCATTTTAAAGTGGATTTGTTCTTTCCTTGAGAAAAACATATATGTTGACGTAGATGCCTTCGGCTTGCAAAT
Organism: Apeltes quadracus; assembly: GCA_021346845.1. Taxonomy (NCBI): domain Eukaryota; kingdom Metazoa; phylum Chordata; class Actinopteri; order Perciformes; family Gasterosteidae; genus Apeltes; species Apeltes quadracus. The sequence goes on along the minus strand of CM037929.1, from coordinate 12,164,959 downwards.
TGAACTATATAAGTGTATGACGATACGGACAGTACGAACCGCATGAGCAGTGACTGTGCAGAGTTTAATCAGTCAACCGCTGAGAAGTAGCAGCGCCATTCCTGAGCCCGCTGCTCCTGGAATGGCGAGTTTCCTGCAGTGCCGTCGAGGAGGGAAGGCGGTGTATGGCGGGTGGGGGGCGCAGCGTTCCAGGAGGGACGGCCTTGATGCCTGGAAGTGGAGGGACGGTCTGAGACGGAGCGGTTGCCACACCAGGCGGTGACGCACTTTGTAAGCAGATGCTCGATGGTGCAAGGGTAGAAGTTAGTTAGAAAATTAGATTACAAAAGTTTGGCAGTACTTCTTGGGTACTTGAGTACTTCTTGGCATGAGACCTTTTTTTGAAGATGACTCGGTTACATGGAAAATTCTTCCTATTGTGGATCTTTTTTGGGCACAATAAGAAAGACGAGTCGTCTAGTAGACGCCGCAGTGTGATGTCATTTGTGCGCATTCTGCTCATGTTTGACCGGGCAGGCATACCTAAACGCACCACGACGTACCTTTTATCCTTCATGTACCTGCCTACCTACCGGCGGCTCACATCATCATTTCATTTGCTTAGCTTCTTGGCTTGTTGGCGGATGGGTTAATGTTGTCCAGGCGTTGCTGTGTTGTAATCGCGACATTCAACTTCTCACTCGATGTGTTACATTTTTGTACTGTTTTTTTTTTTTCCCCCAATTCTCTTTTTTACTTAAGCAAAAAGTAGGTCAAAAATATATAAGGCTATAAATAACAGCTTGCCTGTGGGCGGAGGATTATGGTGGAGGTTTTGTGACTGCTAAACCACTCGCGTCTCCATAACACTGTCTCCCTTTTGGCCGCCTGCCATGTTGAGCAGAGAAACTGTGTGGTTAGGCTCTTTCTTTTCCACCCGACACCATCCTCCATCGAATGGGGAGTTCTCATTTGAATTCAGGGAATTTACTCATAAAAAAAAAAAAAAAATCATCTCTCATTGGGATTTGGCAGCTACATGTGGTGTACTCAGCCCCACTAATTATGTATTATTTCGACCACCTAAAGACGCACTCCGCTCGGTATTTTTATTAAGGCATTAATATTGTAGACGCAACCGTAAATGTTACCCATAATAACAACAATATCCAGATTTTTTGTTTGCCTTTTTTTGTTGTTGCTGAATGAAATCAGTGGGTACCGGATAAAAAGCATTACAAATCCTCTTACTTGAATGATTTCTACGTTTCCTTTTGTTAATAGAAACAACTTGGCATATAATAAATATGGATTTCTTAACAAGATAAAGCTGGTTATCCGATTCCAACGTTTGTGTTGAAGCTTTAAATGATGGAAAGGCTGAGCTCTGCCGCTTACAAGCGTAAATCAAGACCGGCCCCACTCTCCCTCCTCAATACAGTGTTTTTATGGCTATTTGTTTTTTACAATCAGGGTCTCTTCAAGCATTAAAACATCTGGACTAATTAAGTGGCACAGTAAAAGTTATTTAAAGAGTTGTGGCATAGGTAGGGGGTGGGCGGGCGTTTGGGCTTAGGTTACCGCCAGCCTGTGTTATGTCAGCCGAGCTCAGGATGGCTGGTTTATTTTATTTTACTCTGAAAGGGAATACGAGGGGGTGGGGGTCTCTGCGGGAATGTCCGTGTTTTCCTGCTCCAGATGCTTATCCTTGCCTTTCATGCCGCATGATGATCCTCTGGAGGCCCCCGCCCCCCCTTTGAAGCCCATAACGAAGACGAGAAGTCGGGGCTTCAGCTCTCTTCGCTCCACTTGGCTTTTACTGTGACGATAAACGACTTCTCCTTACTCTTCATGGGTTCTATATCCAGAATGAATCCGGACATGATTTTATGCTAACTAGTATTTTTTATTTTTACTAGATGCATTGTAGGGTACATTCAAAAGCAGCCCTGGCTGACTCAAATCACTGTCAAGTCATCCGAGTAAGGAAATGAAATAAAATGTAAACAGCTGTGACGGTTCCCACGCGTCTGACAGATGAGAGGCTTGTTTTTTTAATATCAAATATTTGTGCTGTTTCGTTTTGTTTGCGCAAACGAGTGGTAGCGGTATCTAAAATTCAGTGTTTGTTAAAATCAGATTTTAACAATGGAACACTGCTGTTCTTCAATTTTCGGCCGTTTCTTCACTCCTTATTGGTCTTTTTCCCTCCCTCATCAGAGGTTCTGGGCACACAGCAGGCATTGTCGCTTGTTTACAGGCTGTTGTAGTAACTCTGATTAGCAAGGCCCTGGGGAGTTAATAGCTACTGCGTCTCAGCCCTGCTGGAGTTCCGGGGGAAACGCGTACTCTTTAACCCCGCAAAACACCAGCCGGCGTGCCACTCGTCTTCTCGGTCAACTCTCATCTTTTGTTTCATTGTTACAGCAACAGCTGGAGGAGGAGGCGGCTAAACCACACGAGCCGGAGCGGCCCATCTCGCCTCCACCCAGCGAGGCCAAGCACCGCAGCCTGGTGCAGATCATCTACGATGAGAACCGGGTCAGTGGGATACACGCGCTCAACCTGTGGCCCACAGCCCAAACCGTTTTCACTTCATCACAAGCCACAGAGAGAGAGAGAGAGAGAGAGAGAGAGAGAGAGAGAGAGAGAGAGAGAGAGAGAGAGAGAGAGAGAGAGAGAGAGAGAGAGAGAGAGAGAGAGAGAGAGAGAGAGAGAGAGAGAGAGAGAGAGAGAGAGAGAGAGAGAGAGAGAGAGAGAGAGAGAGAGAGAGAGAGAGAGAGAGAGAGCAAATGAGCTACTAAAGGGCATGGCAGCGGGCTCGATGAATCACGCACAGCCTACACAAGATGACGCGGCCGCACACAGAAACAAAATCTTTGTCTTTAATGGGATGTGCGTGTACAGCAGCGTCATCACTCTGTGAATGGAAGAGCAACGGAGTACCTGGAAGGTCAAATCCCGCTGTTTAGTCAGTCCTAGTCACAGCAATCATTATATGCTCTAGTGCTCTGTGCAGATGTTTATATTTCGTGAAGGAGGATATCTGTGCTTTCAGTCCCCCTAGTGGCCAAAGGTAGAAGTCACTAACCGCAGGCCTAAATGTTTTTTATTCAAATTTCCATGCAAAGCAGGGAACTCTTCTCACGCTCGATGACACTCCAGCTTCAATTTCTTTTGAACAAGCCCCCTACGGGAAAACCAAGTGATGTTGGAACTTCACTGTTGGAAGGGAAAGAGGAATGTTTCGAATGCAAATCCTCGCAAATCCTTTCAAACCATGGCAAAGCAGCGCTTGGTGTGTCAAGAAAATATGCTGGAGAAGCTAGTTTAAAACCAATGTGTTGGAACGTACATAATTTAAGTGCAGTTGAGCAAGAGACAAATGCCTAACAGCTGCACAGATGTCCCCAGAAACCAACTCCCCTTTTGCAAAGAGAAAACCACACCCGAGGGAGTGTCCTCCATGACTCTGACCCTCGCTGTCTTCACTACCAGCCAAACCACAAACACTAGTAACAGCAGGAGATGCACATTGCTCAAGACTCTCTGAAATCACACGGTGTTACTCAACAATGCCGCTTGACCTCCGTAACGCTTTCCACTTCCCTCTGACTGGCAGGATGCCTGCTGCCTAACCCCACCTCTCTTTCTCTCTCTTCCTCTACCAAACCAGCCTGCACAGCATTCACTCATATGGTCATGTTCATTTTTTTAGTCGCCGTAATATTTGGTTTTACACATAATTTCAAAATAATTTTACTTGTACGTATACCGGAAATTCCGGACCATAAGCCGATACACGCTTTGAACCCTGCAGGCTTATACAGCAGTACGGCCAATGTATCATATTTTTTTCCCAGGCTAACGTGCGAGAGCAAGACACACGGGCGCAAGAGCGAATGCGTCGAGGAAGACGCTCGATTGTGTTTCGACCAGACTTTTTTCCAGTGGCGTAGTCTGTTCTGGTAATGAGTATACTGTGAGTGCCGGCTGATGGGGGGTCGGATGCTACGCTGCGGCCAAAGGGGAGTTTGAATAGGAGGGTTTCAATACTAATGATATTATAGATACTTTATCAGTTTGCTTCCTTTTGATTATTTTGTCGGGGACCCTTGTGCTGAAGCATGTGGGGTATAATCACCCCAGCCTCAGTGTGCCTTTCTGAGCTGGTGTCACTATGGTGTCATCAGAGCCCTGTGGGCTCAGTGTCACCACCTTTTGCACACAATGTGACAGGTGCATTCCTGCAAACATCCCATTGTCAAAGCCCAGGGATGCACCACTCTTCTCATATTTTGAGCGTAGCCGTTGACATGAGCACAAGAGAAGAAAGCTCCTCTGAGACCTTATCAATATTCTGTTGAGCAAGGCTGAATTTTCATGGATACCTAGTATTATGATGGTCTTTTTCTGCTTTTTCTTTTCAAGTTTTTGATGCGAGGCACAAAGGTTTGGTAGTAGCATAATCACTTGTGGTGTAACAGACCACGGTTGATCCGTGCAGATCAGCCTTCACCGTTTGGCACACGCTGCGGATTAATCAGTTTACCTTAAGCGTCAGCGTGTAAAATGAAGTTTGGCCGACCTCGTTATCCGCCAATTTTAAGTTGAAAATAGGATCATGACATGTATGCTCTTGCTCTTGTCGCTGTTCTCCGATCATTTGACTTGTGTCTGTCAATACGGGTCATCGATAATCTACAATGGGCATCAGCTAAATTGGAAAAAATGTATATCTTGTCATTTCCAGCATTCAATGTGAAGCCATATTAGGAATTCTGAAGTATCTTGCAGTCTTGTTTCCCTATATGTTAAAGAAGTTGCGTCAATGAAGAGAGAAATCCTTTGGCGTCGCTTTTTCCCCGAGGATGCCAGCCTGGTTCTAATAATTGCTGTTCATTAGCTGCTTAGCAGGCAATACCCCTGTTACACACACTCACTAGTGAGGCGTCATCATTAATGACGAAATCAATGCAACGGGAGTCAAGGAAGAATGCTAGTAAATGTAGCTTCATTTAAATACCATGTAAAGTAACCTGTATCAGTGGCTCCTTTTATGCCTCATGCTCTGAAGGAAATGTACTTTAAAATATTGGATCCTGGTTTCGCTCACAGGTGACCCAGTTGGAAGCCCGTGTCGAGCAAAGTTAAGCTCTTCGCGTGAGCTCCTCTGCAGTCTTGCATCCAAGTCGGTTCGCGTGAGTCTCGTATAAACTTAGTTAGATCCCAAACCCCCCTCCCCGTGCCGCTGCTCCATTTGAAGTGGGAGTGAAAAGGACAAGGAAGCAGCGTGACATTGTGGGGCGGTGAGAAATAAAGGTTGACGTGCACACACACACACACGCAACCCGGCAAGTTCCGTCTCTGTTGTCGCCTTCTAAAATCTCCCCTCCCCCTCGCTCGCTGTTCCTCCATCCCGGCTGCGAATGTGTCGGTCCTGCCGGTCTCCCTCCGAGGTCACTAGAGGAGATGGAGGGAGATAGAAAGCAACGGAGGGAGTGTGTGCGGGGAGCAAACATTGAGCGGTGTAGTCTGGGACACTGCTCACACATTTGTCTGCCGGAGCTAAATTTAAAAATGTACAGAGGAGCATCGCTGCGTAGAGGTCATCCAGAGACACCGATGGGATTTTTTTTTTTTTTGTTGCTTGGTGTCCCAAACGCTCCTCTCTTACTTTATGGTCCCTGCCAGGAGTTTCTATTGTAAATAAACAAAAGCTGATTGTTGGAGGTAGTGAGCTCAAGGTGAGATCTCTCCCTCAGATGTCTCTTCTGACATAAGCACTAAAGCCCTTTAGACCCCCCCACCCCCCCTCCCCAATCTCCCTTCCTTCCCCTGTATTTTACTCGATCTCTCCCACTCAGTTTCTATTCCACTCCCACTTGCCTGCCTGCCTGCTGTTTCTCTCTTCCTGTCTCTGCTCAGGGGATGTGAGTACCTTTTTTTTTCTGTGAGAGGAAAGAGGGAACTGTGGCCCAGCTTGAGTTAAAAGCTCTAATAATAGTCCTTTCATCCATCTTTCCATCCATCCATCCATCCAGCCGGGGAACGGTAGTGTAGCCTCGATGATCAAGTGAGCTCACAGCGTTGCCGTGGTGATGGCTGAGGTGCAGGCGGCCGGCTAATGTATTACTCCTGTTTGTGTTCCCGTTCCAGAAAAAGGCAGAAGAGGCTCACAGGATACTGGAGGGACTGGGACCCAGGGTAGAACTGGTGAGTGGACACTTTGAATTTTGTGTGTTTGTGTGTGTGTTTTTTGTTCCCTGCTCTCGTGTTTTTGCATGAGGTGATGTAAGAGGGATAAAAAAAAAGCTTCTTAAAGGCCAGGAGCAGGTTCATGTGTGCGTGACATAGGAAGGATTGAAACTAACAGTCAAAAAATGTGTATATATATGTAATGTATATATATATAGGTTTTTTAATATTTTGTTTTTCCTTTTATATTAGTGATATATATATATATATATATCACTAATATAAAAGGAAAAACAAAATATTAAAAAACCTTCGTTGGGGAGAAAAAAGGGAAGAAACGTCAGAGGAGATGGACAGACAGCAATGGATGTCATGTGTACAGAATGAACCAGTACTATTAACATCACAGTAATATTGCGAGTTGTAAGCCAGGTGTACGGCAGGACCACTGCCCGGACAACCTCCATAACCTCCATCCACATCAGTCTGTGGGGAGGGAAAGCACAGAGACTTCAGGACAGAAGCAAAGTCTGTAATGTTGGTTTAAGGTGACGGTAATGGTAAAGCGATTCATAATTACAGTCATAGTGACAGCAGCAGGACCATCGACAGGCTCCCAATAGAACTCACGAGCTGTGAAAACCTGCAAGGCGAGAAAGCACAGATAGTGAAAGTTAGTGGTGTGCATTAATGTTGACTGTGATCGTAATGGTACTGATGATAGTGTCAGCAGATATCTGGACACCTCCATGGTGACCTGCGTGGGGGAGCACAAAACCTCTGGGGAAGAAGCTCAATTAGTGATGTGCATCAACGAGATGAGAATTCTTCTAGAAGGGAGGAGAGAGAGAGAGAGAGAGAGAGTGTGCAGGGGGAGAGAGGGGAGCTTAGGGTGTCCTAAGAAATCCCCCGGCAGCCTGGGCCGATAGCAGCCCATCTTTATCTGAGCCAGCCCTACAAGCGTTATCGAAGAGGAAAGTCTTAAACTGCCCACACATCAATCCGTTTTTTTTCCATCCTTTACTGTTTGACATTTTTATTAATCTGTTCATTTACAATCAGTTATGCAACTGAAAATGGCATTTCTTTAAAAATGTGTTTTGACCTTGTGTTCCAGCCTCTGTACAATCAGCCTTCTGATACCAAGCAGTACCATGAGAACATCAAAATGTGAGTCTGTCACTACAAATGCTTGCATGCTTCCACATTAAGACATGTATAGCCAGCCATTAGAGTTTAACCATTTATACAGGAACACATGTTGGCTTGTTGGATATGCCAGTAATGTCCCCAATGATAGCTTTGCTGTGTATATTTTATACGCAGAGAAAAGGTAAATCTTTTTAAATAATGCATGTCAAGCTCTCCTGATGCTTGAACTTGTTTATCTTAGCAGCTATTGATTATTGTACTGTTTGTATGTTGCCCCTCAATCGCCACTTGCCCCCTGGCAGACCACAACGAATAGAATATTTAGTGGGGGATGTGTGATTGTCATTGTGTTTATTTGACAATTAAACTTTCTGGAATAAATGTGTTATAAGCCCGTCTACCCAGAGTAAAAAGATGATACCAATTGAAAAGGCAGTTTTGATAACACAATGTAATGTTTGTAGCAAAGCTGTTCACACATGTGTGTGGAGAATTGTGCAAGTATTCTTGACATCTGCGTGCAGTATCAGAATTGTAAATTTGTACAAAATAAATGTGCAAATCCAAATCTGTCTTAAGATTTGTAGAAACAATAATTATTTCTTTACAAACATGTGTAAATGTGGACATAAAATGAGCCAAACACAGAAAACTCGTCAGATACAACTCGGCAGGCCTCTCAACCTTTTTCCACACTTCTGCTGTGACTAAGATCTGCTAATGTAATTAGTCCACTGCGCCTCAGCAGCAGGCGGCGGTCACCCGGGTGGACGGCGCTAAACTGTCCGGCTCTGATAACCGGCCACGGTCAGAGGAATCACAGCTGTGATACGTAGCTGTCCTCATGAATGGCTCTTTGTTTAGTTTTTCATTAGTGTTATAACATATCTGATTCCTCTTTGGAAGGCTTTTTTTTTTTTTTTTGATGGGAACTTTCCATTCCGAAAACCCGGGAATGTTGCGAGGGCTCACTGTTATGTCGTTTTTGAGGACCTTCAATATGTAACTTGAGGCTCAAGTAATTAAATATCACTCTGGATGTTTCGTATGCTTCAGAATATGAACGCCTGCTCTAACTAACCCTAACTAGCTAAAAGATGGGCAGTAACACAGCTTCAAATCAATCAAAGACAAATAAAACCAGCATAGACATTGTTTCTAAAAATGTGCAAAAATTTTTTCCCTGATATTATCACATGATACACTACAGTATCCAACATTGACACGATCATTTAAACATTCACCTTAATGCGATGCCGTCGGGCAGACTGCACAACCGTTCCGTCAATGCGACTAATCTCAAAGACTACATCTCCCCTGACCTCTCGCCAGAACGCCTCTCTGTCTTCAGCCCTTTTGATCCCCGCACCGTTTGATCTATACTATTGCCTCAAAGCAATTAACTGAAAACTCCACCCTGTGTGTGCGTGTGTTATTAAATACCACTGTGTCACTTGGAGACGGCACAATTGACTTCTCTGTTTTGCCAACTGGTTTGATGACCGTGGCGCTCCTCCCCGTCCTGCTCGCAGATGAGTACGGATTTCTCCGTGCAGCTCTCAGCACCCGAGTCCCGGTTCATCTACTGCACTCGGCTCAAGATATTTCCTTTTGCATATTTTAAAAACTGCTATGAAAGCAAACTCAGAGTCTCAGAATGTTTTTGCTCGGTGTGCTTGCACCTCCGGGCAACATCTGTCACATAGCCGTGTGTATAACGAGTCTTCCAGCCAGCATTTTTCGGAGGTTTTGCGCTCCGATCTCGGCTCCCGATTGGTGCGGCTATAGAGGAGGACAAAGGAAACCTTTTCGATTGGGTTCAAGGTTGACGCTAATCCCTCCCGTTGCCATCTGGTGACCAGAAGACAATACCATCCCTGTCTCTGCAGGGCTTCATCTGCTTCAGCCATCGGCACTGTGTACGCCGAGTCCTTTGTAGCTCATTAAATGCCACCGCGGCAAGCCTGGCTGTCAGCGCTATCGGGCTGGATTAAGCCGTATTCAACTCTTCTGCGGGGATGGCTTTGCTCTCTACGTGTCCGTGTGATTGTGAGGGAGTGTTTATGTATGTTGGGCGTTGAGGCAGTTTAGATCTAACTTGTTATTGCAGATAATGTCTTTGGGAAATGGAGAATAGGTCATCCAGTGTGTTTATGCCTCCCGGGCCATAAATTATCGAGCCCGTCGTCTTAATTCTCACCACGAGCATCACGCTGCCTTGTCTTGTCTTGCCCTGTGACACCGAAGGACCCATTAGGCTCAGTTGAACGTAGAACAAGATTATATTAATCGTTGTGTTACGTGACCTTATAACTGACCGATTAAGTGTCAGAAATAAAATTCTGTCTCGCAGCACAGAGAGCGACGTGCCGGGAGGCTGCCTGAGGAGATTACTGCGCCTGACCTTTCGTTTGAAGCACTGTGGCTGGCTGTTCCCAGACAACTTTTATAACTTTGCCCTCTTTTCCACCCAGAAGCGACTTTATCGAGCAGTGGCGTACAAGGGCAGCCGTTGTGTGCATTTGCGCGTGTGTTTTTTTTGTTTATCGACAGGAGACGGGGTGCAAAAGGCACACTTTGCTTTATTTGTGTTTTTCCTTTGAAAAAAAACATGATGAAGTGTCTTTGTGAGGGTCTTCCTCTTATCATTTGTTTATGCCCCTCTGCCCCTCTGTTATCTCCACGCCTCTTTCTTCGACCCTCTTAGAAACCAGGCGATGAGGAAGAAGCTCATCTTGTATTTCAAGAGGAGAAATCATGCTCGTAAGCAGTGGGTAAGTAGAGAACTCTCCGTCTTAGTCTCCTTGTCTCGGTCCATGAAGGATGATGCTGTGAAAATGGGCCAGCTGCTCCTGAAGTGAGTGGCCATTTTAAGCTGACCAAAGAGGAACAGGGCTCTGGGAATCATCTATCGTCGGTGCTGTCAGTGTGCCATTTCGGAAAAGGATTAGTTTTTGAAAAATGAAGAAAAAAAATAACCAACACCAAAAAACAAAAGTCATTTGTTGAATTCTCAAGCACTTCTAATGAGTGCCAGTGGTTGAGGTAGACTGGGCCACCCAATGGGGAGATAGAGCCGGGGGGGTGGGTGGGAGGGTAGCAGCTCTTCGTGTAGCGGGACGTGACCTTGTGCTTCATGAGCCGACTGATGGTCGTGTCTGAACCTGGTTTAATGGTCTACTTTAAGCCTCCCCCCCGTCTTCAACCCAAGGCCAGACTGACCACAGAATACAGACGTATCTTTTCATCGTTCATGCACCTAGGAACATAACTAACACACAAGAAGTCTTAGCCCGTCAGATCTAATGGTCCGTTAGTGTTCTGTCTCAAGATCGTAGTGGAAATAAGGATCTCGGATGGATTGAGAGATGCTCCTCTTTCTCGTGGTGCTCCAGGAGCAGAAGTTTTGCCAGCGCTACGACCAGCTGATGGAAGCCTGGGAGAAGAAGGTGGACCGCATCGAAAGCAACCCGCGGCGCCGAGCCAAGGAGGGCAAGGTGCGCGAGTACTACGAGAAGCAGTTCCCCGAGATCCGCAAGCAGAGGGAGCTGCAGGAGCGCATGCAGAGGTGAGGTCGCAGCGCGTCTCCTCGCCACACCTTTAACATCCGGTCGTTCAGCGGCGTCAATTGTTATAGATGATTTCCTTCATCGGTTTTAAGCGGCTCAGTCCCAGACAGGTGTGGGTGCTTTTGAGTGACAGCTCTCGTGTGTTTGTCCCCCGCCTGTAGCCGCGTTGGGCAGCGAGGAGGCGGGCTGGCCTCGTCCGCGGCGCGCAGCGAACACGAGGTCTCCGAGATCATCGATGGAATATCGGAGCACGAGGTACGTTCTGCCGCTCGAGATGTTTGAGCCTGTGCTTCCTCTTCTACAAGGTGGGGCTCAGTCACACGGCGGAAGATCAGATTGTCCGATAGGTATCGAGCGCCGAGGTTGACGAGGCTTCCAGGGATGAAGCCAAACATCTCTGAAGACTTGCGCAACCTTTCACCTTACGTGCGAATATCAATGTGCCGGTTTCAATTCAATGTTTATTCTGTAAATCAGGGAGATATGTAATCAATTTGAATCAATTTGCGCAGGTCTCTATGAATCGAGCAGTTTTTGGCCTCTTTACTCAAAACCATGTATTTGGGAATCTTTATAAAGAAATATTGAATTTGCCTGGCAGTACATATTAATTATTATATGTACAGAATAAACAGCGTGAAAGATGTACCTTTCCATTTATAACATGAGCAGCCGACACGTAGCCTCAGCCGTTGGTGCTGCAGTCCTTTTTTTTTATTGTATTATGGTTCTGGGATGAATGTAGACTTGGGATATAAAAATCTAAGCCTGCAGAATTAGCTGCTTTTGGAAATAAAAGTGTCATTATCAATGGTGTAAGTCTAAAAGCATTTTATTTTATTTCTTTCAATTTTTTTGCTCACAATTCATGCAGAAGATCTGTTTTGAAGGCTTGAGGTGTCCGGCTCTCTCTGTTCAGGAGGACAATGGCCTGAGCAGCTACTAGTCACGCATTAGTCCCTTTCCTCACTCCCCAGCGCCGCGCCTCCCCTGGACCCCCTCCTCTCCCAAAGGCCTGGTCTCAGTTGTAGGATTGTGTAACGGTTTGAAATTGAAGAGTGACAGGAAAGTGAGAGTACACATGGGCTGCTGAGTGGGCAGGAACTTCCCCAAACTTCCTCGCCGATCTTCCCAACTCTTGAAAGACGGCGACCGGTTTCATACAGTGCATGTCAATATAAGCACTATGCTGTCAGATAGTTTCCCTCTCAACTCAAGACCGACCCACTCACTCCAGGTTTCTCCCTCTGTGTGTGTGTGTGTGTGTGTGTGTGTGTGTGTGTGTGTCGTGGCATTGGTGTACGTCAGAACACGGAGAAGCAGATGCGGCAGCTGGCGGTCATCCCTCCGATGCTCTTTGACGCCGAGCAGCAGCGCATCAAGTTCATCAACATGAACGGTTTGATGGACGACCCCATGAAGGTGTACAAGGATCGGCAGGTTATGAACATGTGGAGTGAGCAGGAGAAGGACACTTTCAGAGAGAAGTAAGCTCAACCCCCCTCGTTGAAGCCACAGATGCCGACATCGTTTGATTTTCTTTGAACAGAAAAATGCCCCTTCTTAATCTTATGGGGTCCAAATGCCCACTTAAAATTGGTTTTGACAGTAAGGTTTTTCAGCAGGAGTGTAATGTATTAAAAGGCCGCTTTGCACAGTAAACTCTGTGAATGTCTATTACTAAATGATCTTCGTTGTAGACTTCGTACGCATAAGTTTCTTTTTACGTAACACAATTGAGGCACGTCTTCTGTGGAATTTGGGTGACTGATGAATGTTTTTAGTAAGGAAGTGATTCTCTCCGTCTCGTGAGAAACAAGAGGAAGCATTTCAAGCTGCCAAAGGGCATCAAACCCATACTGAATTATTGACCTTAAAGTCTCCCCATATGCTTCAGTTTTTTTTTCTCATTTAAATCGCAAAAAGGTTTTGTAGAAAGATCTTTGATCACCTTTTTGTTTGGCGTAATTGTTTTTATGTTTTGGGGGTTTATCTAGGATTAATGCTATTGATCAGATTAGTGAATTTTCTTTTTCTGTGGGTGACATCACACCATCAGTCACTCTTTTTACAACAAATGTATATATTGAGATTTTGCTGTTTTCCTCCCAAAGGTTCATTCAGCATCCCAAAAACTTTGGTCTCATTGCGTCTTTTCTGGAGAGAAAGGTATTTTTCACACAATCTTTTTCACAATCACAAAGTTTTTCCTGGGTAATCCAGTTTTGTCAGGAAATGATTATTAAATAAACCCTTTTCTTTAATGTTTCAGACGGTGGCGGAGTGTGTGCTCTTTTACTACCTGACCAAAAAGAATGAAAACTATAAGAACATCGTGCGGAGGAACTACAGACGCCGAGGAAGGAGCCAGGTATTTTCACAGTTTCAAAAGATGCTTTAAGTCAAAGTCCAATTGCACTGCACGCTTTGCTGGTCTAAAAACCCTACCTATTATTTTATAAGAAGACTTTTCTATTTCATGTCATAGCATTCCAGGCCAATGTCGTTCCATGTTATTAAACTAGTTTGGTGGGAACTTTGGTGATCAACTCATTCCTTAGTTTTCTCATCTTCAGTGAATGTGACTTGAGGGACTTTTCCTCTGATTTATCCACATAAAGAGCTGTGGATTTATTTTGATCAAGAGTTGAAGGCATTGAGTTAATTGAAACTGAATGAAAAGTAAAAAAAAAAAAAGGTGACACGCGTGCTGATCGATTGCCACAATCTGCTCAACCCCATCATGTCATCACTATTTCCATAATGACTTTTTTTTTTTTCATTCTAATTTCTATTGCTAACGAGCTCCCAGTTATTACTTTGCCTCAGATCAGGTGCTAGCTGTTGAACTTCATGGTGTTGGGTGCTAAAGAAATATCACATTAATTCACTGCCGACCTTTTCCTGTGTGTTCGAGGACGGTGTCGTCTCATCTTTCCTAAGGAAATCTCTGCTCATTACCCGCCGCGTGGCTTCCACATCTTTTCGGGGGGAGCAGGCAGCAGTAACAGCGTGCTCGCAGAAGGAAGTTTGGCCGTAATGTGTCAGAATGATGTCAAATGCTAATGGAGGTTATGTCTTGGTAATGGACAGTTTGATGTGCTTCCAGCTGTGTTGAGGCTTGTTTTTCATACAGTGCTGTAGTGGAGTAGCTACACCAGTGATTTAGATTTAGTGTGTTTAAAATGAAGCAGTGTTTGAAGTTGTTCTGGTCACAATGCGTGTCTGCTCTAATATGAACTCTAAACCAAAAAGCCCAGACAGACAGGAAACTGCTGAGGAAGTGGTTCTGAATGCTTAAAGAGCATATTTTTGAACTTTCGTATCCTTTTTTGTCCATGCAGAAAATAAAAAATGATTTTTTTTAGCTTAGGAACTATTCTGTACTTATAGAGCGTCGTGAAAGAAACTTTTTGTCACGTTATTTTAAACAGTAGTGCGGTTTCTTGTAAAAAAACAACACATCATATGAGGCTGGATGGACCGAGTACATATGTTGTCAGATCTGCTGCAGGAAGTGCTTTCTCACCCACCGTTTACAGGCAGAAAAAGAAGCTGTTGCTGGTAAATAAATGCTTAACTGACTTTGTGCGTCCCTACATTGCAGCTTATGTGTTTACAGGTAAACGGGTTACAAGGCAGGGTGGCCGTTGATTTAACGGAGTGCTTTGTGGTTTGCTTCTCCCTCAGCACGGCCAGCAGCAGCAGCAGCAGCAACAACAACAACAGCAACAACAGCAGCAGCAGCAGCAACAGCAGCAACAACAACAGCAGCAGCAGCAGCAACAGCAGCAGCAGCAGCAACAACAACAACAGCAGCAACAACAGCAACAGCAGCAGCAGCAGCAACAAGTGCACCGCGGCAGCCAGGAAGACAAGGAGAAGGAGGAAAAAGAGAAGGAGGGAGAGCGGGACGAAGAAAAAAATGAACCTGAAGAAAAGGAAGATGGAATGAAGTGAGTTATTAATGCTGACCAAATCTTCCTGCTGGCGTCCTCGCCTGCGCCACTAACCTCTCGACTTGTAAACATTGACGGAGTGAGGGATGGATGCAGCCACGTTGTCTGAGCAAGGCCTTTACAGCTCCAACCATACTCCTCCTTTCTCCCATTTCTCCAAAACACACTTCCTATAGTTGCTTTAGGTCCGATGGAGTAGGAGTGCGTTTTGGCGGGCGGGACCGTTTTCTGTGAATTCGATCACTCTGTAACCCTTCGAGAGCTCTCGCACTTCCAGCCACACATTCCACCGCATTCTACTGCGAATTCAAGTGTTTTTTTTTTTTACCCGTCCTAAAACAGCTGTTTTTCTGTTAATACGTCTCCTCTTCCCAATTGGATGCCAATTTTCCTTTTTTAAACTTCTATCAGTCTGGAGTTTTTTGGGGGGGCAGGGTGATAATCGGTCCGACTTTCTGCCTGTACATTTAAAACCGTCTTATGCCCGTATGTGTTCACGCACTATATTATGACGTCGGCTTAGGCTGTACACTGCACTTTATTATAGCGGGTCCTATTTGCTAGCAGTCGCGTCGGCCTTGAAAAAGGCCGGCCACTGCTGACCGACTCCCTGCTCCGAGGCGGGTCCAGGGGACTTTCAGGGGACTCTGTGCTGCCTGCTCGTCGCTGGCACAGCTGGCCCGCCTATATTTAGAGAGCCACCGGCTCCTCTCAGCAAGATTAATGGTGCTGGGGGGGGAAGATGAATTGAGGAGCAGAGGGTTCAAACTCCGTGGCTGTCTCCTGGCTTGCCATTGTGCTGACACTCTATAAATTATCTCTGTGAGGGGGAAAAAAAGTATGTCTACACTTTTAACAAAATCTGTGCTCACCTGTCGTCATGCAGACCAATATTTTGGTAGCGCTGTCCTGTCCAATGCCATGTAAAGGCTGCATTGACTGACTGAATAGCAGCATTGCAGATTGTAGCGAAAAAGGTCGTATACAAATTTGCAAACATGACCACTGTCCCTTTTCTTTTTTTATAGTTCTTAACCTCCCTTCATTCGCACACCTTCAGACCCCCCTGTGTTTCTCTTGCTGACCATGTTGACATTTCTCACACACAGGGACGACACTTCCGGAGAAGATGCCGAGGACAAAGAGCCCGCTGTGGCTTTCAAGGGCCGACGCACGGCCAACAGCCAGGGGCGGCGCAAGGGCCGAATCACCCGCTCCATGACCAGCGAAGTGGACGAGACCGCCACGCCGCCACTCAACAACGAGCTGGGTCAGTCTCCCAAGTAGTGCCTTTCTGCTCATCTGTCTGGCGTTCTTTTAACATTTAAATCCATTTTTGTAGAGAGGGGGAAATGAATAGCAGTTAAACTATTATAATAAAGCTAACAAACACACAGGCATTACAATACGCTGTATTTCATACTTGTTATAGAAGTTTAGGGGATTTCTAATTGGCTGAAGGAATGACTCATCTTTGATCTACTTCTGGCCCTCACGCACCACAAGAGTGCACTGTTGTTCCTTTTGTCTTTGTCCACTTATTCCCATTCGGTCTTGCATTCTCTCTACTTCTAACTGACACTCGGAAATGGCATAAAAATAAACCCTCTAAATCCACAATTTAAACCCAGTTTGCAAAAGATTTAATAAAAAAAGAAATATTCATTGTCAGCAGTCCACCTTGCCCCCCCCCCCAATGGCAAGTCGGCCATGCACTGCTGCAGGCTATCAGCTACTTTAGATTTTGATGTTTCAGCACTATGTCTGCTTGCTACAGTAGCTTCTGCAGCACAGGTTTAGTCACAGGGAATCCCCCGGTGACTCGGACCCCCCCCCCCCCTCATCCCCCACAACAGTTTGTTTCCCCTGCCGGCCCACAGTGCCCTTCAGCGGTCCTCATGGAGGACACGGGAGCCGGGCAGGCGGCGAGGCCGGGGCATGAGGGCCGTGCATAAAAAAGAACCCAGTTGTTTTGTCTATAATCATTAACTGACTTCTCTCCTTGGATTTCCTGCTTCCTCCGTCTAAAACAAACGGTCCTTAGCGACCCACGCTGTAGTGCCTCGATGGCAAGCAACACGAGCTAGCCTGCCCCCCCCCCCCCCACCCTCTTCTAATTTCCCGCTCTCTTCTTTCCTCTTGTCGGTCACTCCCTAACTGATTTTGTGGCTGCCCCTCCTGCCTTCTCTCACTCGGTGCTTCTCTATTTATTTATTTTTTTTTGCTAACAGCCAACCTGGAAATGAATGAGAGCTCTCGCTGGACTGAAGAAGAGATGGAAACTGCCAAAAAGGGTAATGAAGTGTAAACCTTTCTTCTCCACCGCCAAGTAATAACCTTTCTAGTTGCTGTGTATTATTATAAAGTTGCAGATGGAATTAACACTCTTAGCAGTTCCCCCCCCCACTGTTCTTTTAACGGGTGATGCGGTTGTGACTTCCTGTTTGTGAGGCAGCGACCGCCACGTGCTGCTAGGTTGCGCCTCTGCTCAGACGCGTCAGCCAGCCAGGGTTGGACGCGTTTCCCCCCCGAGTCTCTCTGGGTCACAGCGGGCCCGCCTTTCTCTGTCACGCAGGTTGTTGGGTCTACCTCTTATCAGCCGGCCCCCTCCTGCAAATGCGGCAGTCATTAACCCGACGCGACTGAAGATTACTTGCAGGCCTGTGGCTGATTGACAGAGGTCGCTGACCCTGCGCCCATTCTACTAGCGCCCGCGCTCCGTGTGAGTGTGTTTTGACAGTGTTGGTTGCGTGCGGCCCATGAGTCTGTTGGTGAGATATCCACTCCTCACCTTTTGGGGGTTTGTGATGCGTGCTGCTTTTCGGGATAGGAGTTTCCCACTGATGTGTTGCACCAGATCATGGTGGATTCCCTTCTGACCAGCTAGGTTTATATGTTCCCTTTCTGAACGGGACTTTGGTGCAGGTCATTTTTATTCATATGTGTGTATTTATCTTTGACAACTTGATTTGCCCAACATCAGTCCCAGCAGTGGATTTAAATATATTTGCCGTATTATTAAATATTGGTCTTGGGTGGCCTAGTACCGTTGTGTTTTGTCGAGCTGTCTCTACTCAAAACTCAATTTCAGTGCTCGCTGGCTGCTGCTTTGGGGCCGTTGGTAAATGATGAGTCATCCTTCTTTGTGTGACTCTCAGTTCTGCATCTGACTAACTTAATCTGTCTTCCCTTGTACTTAACATTGGACATGCAAGCAGGCAGCTTGAGTGGAATATTGAAACCACATTTGGTTAACAATTGCCCATCGGTCTCCTGCGTTCCCTGTGGTGTCTTTGACGATTTGGGGTTTGTATGAATATGTGAGTTGGTGTGTTATAGAATTATTTTTTCTTTTTTTTTTGCGAAACTGGCGCTGGCCTGAACACAGTCCTGTGTAGTAATCCTGGTTAATGTCTTCAGTTCCATTCTCTGGCAGTGGGATCAGTGGGGCTCTCCATCCCACCGGATTAGCCCGGCAGCTTGGTGGGAGCAGGGCTTCTATGAAGGGTTTATGTAACCACAAACCCCAGAGCCCTACCTACGGTCCTGAAGGCCTGAGTGCGGCTGAGTTGCTCTCGCCGGTTTTCATCGGTTCTGGCATCCACCCTCACACCTGCCGAAGGGGATTCCCTTCCCAGGGACTCGCGCTCCCTGATCGTACCCCCCATTCCATTTCCTCATCGTATCGAATGAGCTCGTCATGTGGCTTTCCCTTGCAGGTGCTTGACATGTATATGTGTTCTAAAGATGCTTGGTGTCCTGATGCTAGTGTGTTTATCACATTGAGGCAAACAGGTCTGAATAAATGCGTTCATCGTGCCCTGGCACCGTCCCTCTCGTCTCACCGTGCATAAAAACTGGTACTTCATACCCGGGACGGCCGGTCTTTGTAAAGCCTCTCTCTTACACCCACCAATTGTGCCTGCATGCATGTATTGGTGTGTTTGTGCACGCAAGATGTGTGTCCAAAAAAGGTTGACTTTTTGTGTGTGTGTGCGTGTGTGTGTGTGTGTGTGTGTGCGTGCGGTGCAAGCTGTTTACATGTGCACCTGATTGGCAAAGGCTGTGGAAGATTTGGCAAGCGCCTCTTTTCCCCACTCACTCACTCACTCACTCAGAGGTCACATTCAAGATGGAAAGTGGGTCAGTCGGGAAAAATGTGAAAGCCTTCATGCGTTCTCATGGTATCAACATCAACTGATTCCCCCCCTCCCTCCCTCCATCTACTCCCTCCCACCCCGTCTCCCCCGTCCTCTCACTTTGCTTACTCTCCACTTCTGTATCCTTTGCTTTTCTCCATTGTTGTACTCAGGCTCAGTAGCTCTGCTCTCTTAATATCTGTCCTTTCTCCGGGCTCTTCTCTTTCTCTCTCTCTCTCTCTCTCTCTCTCCCCCATTCCCTCCCCCCCTTCTGTCTCTCTCTTGGACTGCCTCTCTCTCTCTCTCTTGGACTGCCTGAGTGTGTGTTTGCGTCTGTGTGCTAGAGTATTAACGAGAGAGAGAGCGAGAGAGCGGGTTCAAGTGAGTGTGTACTCACGTGTGTGTGTGTGTGTGTGTGTGTGTGTTCTGCGGTGCCTGTTGGCAGACTGAGGCAGGGGGAGGGACGTACTGAGAGACGGAGGAAGGGAGGGAGGAAAAAAAAAAAGAGAGAGATAGAGAAGAGATCAGATGAGGGGAGAGCGAGGCTGAGCACGTAGCACCGCCCAACAGTCCCACTTTCCTGTGGAAGTCTTCCCGGACGACCGCCATTGGGGAACGGCGCGGCGGAGAAGAACAGACCGGAGGACTGAGCGGGAGGGAAAGAGAGAGAGAGAGGGGGGGGGGCAGGAGCATGTGCTGTTTTGGAGCAAACCAACCCGACACCGGCTCAAGTAACAAGCCAGCTGGCAGGAAGAGCGCAGAGTCTGAGCTGTTTTCATCTCCTCCGCTCGGGATCGGAAAGGCCCGGCCCTGAAGAGCTTCCCGGCCGGTCCCTCTAGAGATCAGACCGCCTGACACCGCGATCCGCAGCACGGCCACGAGGCGACCGCCGGACCGACAGGCATGTGACAGACAGGAACAACCACTTTCTGGCTGCACCAGGTGTTGATTTGACTTTTCTCTGGGAGGAGCTAGTGGAAGCACTGTGTGGTGATTGGCTGCGAGGTGACCACCTGCTTCAGTATCGCGTCTGCTGATTGGATGTTTCCTCCCTGCACGTTCCTCCAGCAACGAAGGCCCCCCCCCCGAGTCCACCAGAGCTGCTTAAGGACTGTACCGCTAGTGCTGGCGTAGAATGACAGATATGGACGTGGCTAGAGGTCACAACAAAGTGACATTGGACTTTCTGTAAACTCATTTCTTTCATGTTGGTCCAGGTTGGGCGCAGCAGATTTGGCTTACTCGTTTGAATGTGCGTGTTGTACCATGGCGCTGTTTGGTTTTTTTCCTTAGCGCGTCCGTGTGCCATACAGGTCACACGCCCTCCGTGTTACAGTCTACCCCCCCCCCCCCCCCCCCCCCCTCCCCCCTCCTCTCCTGAGGCAGCTGTGTAAGGTTAATAAGTGTCAGTCATGAGTCTCGGACTCTTGGAACAAGTCAGGTTGCTTGCCACGCTTTTCTTCCTTGGAGGAGCATTCTTGGCGAAGCCTTTTAGTTGCAGCGATGAATATTTTAGCTGAAAAACCCCCTTCCACTTTAACACTCGACAGGTCGTAGGTGCACAGCAGCTTTTAGACACCAGCAGCTGTTATGGTGGTTCTTTTTATACTGACATTATTGAATTCTCAGCATGACCGTGAATGTTGTACGTCTCCCCGCATCTTCTGGAAGTTGCAAAGCTTTCCGGCCCTTTTGAAAACTTTCTTTAGGCGTTCTTAATCGTATTTCACGTGACTTGTTTACATCCATTTTCCTAATTTCGCATAAATATATTCAGTCGTCTGAACATTATTGTAAAAGGTAAACTTCTAAACAACTAACTGAGCCGCTTTTATTGCGGCCATTACTTATTTATATTATAATTCAGCTGAGCTTTGGTGTCAGTCATTCTCTCTGACTAGCAGCTGTCCCTTCCTCTCCTTTGGCTCCGACTCCGAATTGTTGTCCCACCGCCTCCATTAAGCGATGAGATGCAGAGACCTTTGAACCCATGTCCAAGGTTGTCCCAGGAGGGGTTTGGCTCTGTGCCTGTTAACGACTCCCCTCCTCACAACCCCTTTGAGAGGCTGTCCTGTTGCCAGGACCCGTCAGGCTGGCACAGGAAACAAGTGGGTGGTGTAAGCTAAGCCTCTTACAACACACACTGTTAATGAGCTGCCTTTAGCTAACAGCAGACTGGGAGGGAGGGAGGGAGGGAGGGGGGGGGATACTGGAGCAAAGTCTACGCTGTCTTTCTCACTCACTTGCACTTTTACACACTGACTGTACCAAATATATTTTTTCAAACACTCGTACCGTGATCGTGTGTTGGTTTTGTGACGGGTTGATCCATCATGGCTGCGGCGGCCCTCGGACTGTGAGGCACAATCATGTGGTTGACAGTAAAATACTAGGATTTCTTGGAACTGGGTCACATCAAAGTCAGTCGGGATTTGACACCGTGCGGTCCCAATTGGGACAGTCGGTGATGTCATCGATAGGAGTGTCGGGTCTCCAGCCACTTCTCTCTTACGCCTCCACTTTGTCTCTCTCCTCGTCTCTACTTGGGAAGCATGTGGCTTTGAGCCATGCTGTTTTTGGGAGTGTGTATTTTGCATCTTAAACTAAACTCCAGGCCGTGATGATGTTTTAACAGCTATTTGAGGGACCGATGTATATGGCTATTGACGTATCATTGAGAGACTTCCATTCTGTGCACTTGAATAGTTCCCAGCTTGCATCATTTCGTTTTTTTACAACTGAAAATAGAATTTCATTTGACATGGAGTGGAGAAGTCCTGAAAGGTCCCACGTCCACAATGTGCAGCTGTCTCTGTTTCTGTCCCGTCTTAATCCCTCTGCCTGTCCTGTTATGTCCAGGCCTTCTCCAGTATGGTAGGAATTGGTCGGCCATCGCCAAGATGGTTGGTTCCAAAACCGTGTCACAGTGCAAGAACTTCTACTTCAACTACAAGAAGAGGCAGAAACTGGATGAGATTCTGCAGCAGCATAAAATGAAATCGGTAAACACAGGGACAGTTGTAGTCATTTCTGTGTTTTGTCGACGACCAAGCTATGGGATTGTAGAAAGGGGTTTTCTTCAGAATTTGGGGACTCTTTTTGCCTCCGCAGGCTGTTTTTATTTAGTGTTTTTGTTTTGACCCAGGAGAAAGAGCGAAAGGCCCGCCGTAAGGGCAAACCCCTGCAGAATGAGGAGCCCAGTGCCCCGTATACTGCAGAGGAGGAGGAAATGGAGGCGTCAGGAGCCAGTGGCAATGAGGAGGAGGCCCCTGAAGATGGAGAAGGTACTTCACCACCAAGAAACACATGCTAATTGCCAAAATCTAATCCAAAGGCTCTCTATTTAACCTCCATTTATGAACTGAGGGAATTATCGTCTTGAGCAATATAATATTTTACTCTTTCTAATAAAATGTTATTTTACTTGATCCCTATTAGCTTGAAGACCTATACGTATTCTGAAATTACAAAGAAATGACAAACATTAAAGCTTTATTTTGTCGACAGAAGTAGAAAATGTAGACGGCACAGTGACAATAGAGCGCTGAAGCCCCGGGGGATTTTGTCCATCATCCCATTTGGTTTTGAGTTCCTCCTTATTGTACAGTGAAACCTGATTAGGTAGAAGACTGGCACTGGGAAGAATCCGGTTTAGCAGAAAGAGACGGGAGGGGTGAAATAAATAAGGACAAAGAGATGCAACTTGCAGTATGAGCCCAGTCTTGACCTGTGTTTCTTTTCCTCCGTCCCTGCCAGGTGGAGCCAACAACAGCTCTGATACGGAGAGCTTGCCCTCGCCACACTCATCGGAGGACAGCAAGGCTAAAGAGGAAGGCTCGAGCAGGTCAAAGGGCAGCTCCGCCACCGGGGACAAGGACAAGGAGGTGGCCGGCTCAGACGCGGCCCAGGCCGGGGATGAGAAACCTCCAGTCAAGGAAGATGCGGAGTCGGCCATCAAGCAGGAGATAAAGACTGAGACAGGGGAGCCCAGCAAGGAGCAGCTGAAGCCGACTTCCTCCGGCGACGCCGTCGATAAAAAACCTCCCACTGCAGAATTGGAAGAAGGTAAAAGCTCCGGCAAGAATTCCCGGAAGGACCACGGGGCTAGGACTGGTTCCCATGGGGACAGTGACTCTAGTGCCACTTGCAGCGCTGATGAAGTGGAGGAGACGGACAACCCGGACAAGAACAGGTCAGTTTGTAGCAAAAGACTGTCAGAATATCGCACCGTTTACATTTTTGAACCATGTATTGCTATTTTTTCACTGATGTTTTCATAACGGTGACATCATTTGGCCTCCAGATTATTTGTATCGAAGGGCTTTTGGTTTTGAGCGGTAGTTTACTTTGTGTCCTACTACTGCGGTGTACCACGGCAGATACAAGAACAGACAGCAGCAACGGATTTGAAGTGTTGTTAGTTGCCTAGCTACACTGTACAGCAGCAAGACCATTTTTGGCAAACCACTTGTTGTACACCACAGATGGCTTTTCTATCAAGAGTTTCTATCAAGAGATCTTTTTTTTAATATGTGTATGTGTAAAAGGTTGTATACGAGAGGATATAGGTTTGTGTGTGTGTGTAATATATGAATGAGGAATGAGGAATGGGTGTCAAAGTGCATGGGAGGGGTGATTAGTTGTGTTTGCACGGTATTTGTTCAATTCTTTCCATGACAGCAGACTGCATGTACTGGCAAAGCTGGGGGAAAAGCTGCCCTCACTGCCAAAGCAAACAAAGGGACTGTGTGTTTGTGTTTGCACTTTGTGTGTGTCTGTCTGATTCCGAGTATTTTGTGTGCTTTCAATAGATTTTAGAGATATGGATTTTCTACTTGCAATTAATTTCCAGTATCGGTCTCTGTCAACACGCACGCACACAAACCCACACACACACTTGTATTCCATGTATTCATCGCTCTTCTTTAGGGTTTTTGTCCTGCGCAGGATGTGTCAGGCAGGCATGTGGGGCGGGAAACCTCTGCCATCTTTTGAAATATGTTCACGTTTAGTACATTGATGAACAATGCATATACGAGAAGGCACAAACTTCTTTCTCTCTCTCTCTCTCTCTCCGTGTGCATAGAATGACTTCCCCCCGGCCCAGTCTGCTGAACTACCCTCATGAAAGCGTCATCTCCTCCCCGCTGCAGAAGCCCATGGACCTGAAACAGCTCAAACAGAGGGCTGCCGCGATACCTCCTATTGTGAGTCACTACTTACAGCAGCAGATGAAATTGTGAAGTCACATTTGTATAAAATAAGGCAGCCGGATGAAGGGTGATTGGGAAGAATGCTTTGTGGAGAAGTAATTAGATCCCAGGCTTTAGAGAAACTGTAGCTTACAAAGCAATACGAGATGTTTACCAGACACCGTACGTAGCTAACCATATGTCGGCTGCTAGGAAGGCGCGTGCCAGCGTTATGCGTGAGTCGTGATTGTAACCTTTTTTTCTCCCCCTCATCCTAGATGCCAGAAGCCTCCATGCAAGCTAGTCAGCGGGGCGGGGGTGGCAAGGCTGTGCTGCCCCCTCATGCCCTGGCATTGTACCAACAGCAGATCACCATGGCTCATGGGGAGTCATCTCAGGAGGTCAAAATGCAGCAGCAGCAGCTTCCTGGCCAGCCAGGCAAACCGCAGCCCTACACCCTGCAGGCAGACCGAGACAGGGAGGCTCTCCACAGCAGCAGTCCTCGTGTCCGCTCCCGCAGCCCCTCCACCAGCGACAAGGATGGTACGCACACCTCCACCATGCCCGAAAGAAAGCCCATGCATCAATACTTCTCCAATCAAATAGTTTTGAGAGAATCGTGTACGACGTTTAGGAAGCTAGAGCTACAACTATTGGAACCCCTCCCACAATCTCTAGCATTTGTCTCTTTCCCATGGCATGGTTTTCTTTCTCTTTGATCCCTAATCTGCCTGTTGTAGCGGCTGTATGCATGCATGTCAACATGGTACGTACACTAGTTGTTTTAGAATGAAAGATAATTGGAATCATGACCACAAGTTGTGCAGAGGTCTCGGGAATAGTTTGAAAGAAAGTGGAACTTAACGCTGCGTACCTTTCCATTTTAGTAGCATTGATCTAGTTTTACTACGGTCCCTGCTACTTGCTCTAACCTTGATTCTGTGTTCTCTAGTGTTTAGGGTATTTGAGTGTTTCTGGGACACTCGCGTGGAGGGTGATATATGATCTGGTATTGCTATTGACCCAGAAGGGAATATAGTCTAGTTCAGTGCAATTACAGTGAGCTTGTGGAGTTTGGGTCTCTGAAAGTAGTGTCATACTTAATACATAAGCAACCGTCCTGACAACTGCGGGTCTTTTGCAACCAACTGGGCGCCGCAGCAGCTGTGGACTCTTAACAAACAGCACCCACCTTTTTCCTGCATTTTCATAAAAGAGAAACGGCTTAAAAGGCTCTTTGTGCACTGTCTGGCTCGGAGGCAGGTGTGATACATTTATGAGCTACATTGTTGCTACTATTTAATACCATTTGGCTGTTGGTGAAAACAAAAGTCGCACCATGTTGCAACAGTAGCGAAGTGTCTTTGCAGTTCGTGCATGAATTTATTTTGTGTGAGAGAGTAAAATCTGTGAGGATGCGATGATCTGTGGTGTGTTTATGTCCCTTCAGAGCTGGAAGGCAACGAGAGGTGGTTACTGACCCTCCTGCAGGGATTAAGTAGGTTCACCCCTTGCCACAACATTCCCTTTTTAATGACACGTTAATCACACTGCAGGGTGATCATCTCCTCTTTTACTGTGTGTACTTTGAAACATCAGCAGTGGCCTGTTGTGTATATTGGAATATTAATTCAGTCTTGGTGACATCACCCTGGCTGGGAAGTGGCGTGAGGGTGTTCTACGTGCTCATAGACAACGATCTCATTGGTGCTGATGTTGTTGACTGGAGCAGGAGGCTGCGGCTGAAGGGATTAGCGCAGGTCTAAGTCTGTGTTGTGGTTTAAGTCCTGACTCGGCCTGTTGTTGTTGCAGAAAAGTCCCGCGCGTTCTCCCCACACGGCGAAGCAAAGAAGCCGGCGCTCGGCCCCGATGACTTGAGGACCTCCAACTTGGGCCGACAGGTTCTCTCCCCATACCCCATGTCCCCGCGAGACATGGCCAAGATCAGTCACGACCAACACCTGCTGCACTTCAACTGTGAGCGCCCTTTCCTCACACCGCCTCCAGCTTCTTAACGACTATAACTTTTAAACAAGACCTCCACGACCTCATCGTCTCTCTCTCGTGCCCTCCAGCGTTCCAGCAAACCGGCCACCCCTCGCTTTCTAACCTGCCGCAGGACAGTGGACGGCTAGCAGCAGTGAGACCCCTCACGATGCCAGAGCCTCCGCCGCTCATTTCCTCTACGAAGCAAGGGGGCTCCATCACACAGGTACGGCACCACACGAATGAAAACCCCCCACAGCTTTTACGTGCTCTTGTATTGCAGAAACGACAGGACAGAGTCCATGGAGCTCCCAATGACGACACCCTTTGTTTCTTTAGGGCACCCCAGTGCAGTTGCACAGCCCAGCTCACGGGTTGGACCATGGGAAGATGACCCCCACGCAGATGGGTCTGTCCTGGATGGATCAAAGGAAAGTGGGTAAGTAAAAAAAAAAAAAAAAAAAAAAAACTGCGCAGGGTGTCTAGTGCACTTCAAATTTCCTTTACTCCTACTGCTGTCCATTTCTACCCTCCTCATCACTGCAATTCTGGTGCATCGCCATAGAAACGTCTATTTAATTGCCGTTTCTCTGTTTGTCCTGTGTAGCAGGTGCTTTTCCCGTCATAAAGCAGGAGCAGTTGTCTCCTCGCAGCTCCTCCCAAGCAGACAACCTTTCGTCCCAGGGTTCGCCTCATGATAGCGCCGCTGGACGTGGTGCGTATCTTTTGTTTGATTTCCATGGACAATATTACCGGTGTTGGTGCTGCGGCGTCTGTCCTTTCCCTGTCTACGGAATGTAGAATTGTATCATCCATCTTGGGAAACAATCCGATTTAAATGTGACCGCTGTGCTGCGTGCCCTCGAATAACAAAGTAAAATCATGAGTTCTCCCACATGTTTGGTTCAGCTTTGTCATGCTGAACAGATTAACCTTCTCAGCATGACAGTGACCTGAGGCTCGCAGCGAGGACCACACTGGAGCCACTTTGGGACAAGTCTCCGAATGTACTTGAGTGGCCCGGGCTAAACTTAAATCACAAACTGGAAATCCGTAGAGAGTCGAGTTTGCTGACGCTGATCTTATCTGACAGAGCTTGAGAGGATGTGAAGAATGGAAGAAACTGCCCAGATCCATATGCGAACTCAAGGACATTCAGAGCCGCAGTTACTGCCTCTGCCTGTGGTGTTTTATCGTGGTTCTCCTTTTATTAAGTATGGGAACTTGGGTCATGCTCTTGCATTAGTAGACAATGTAAAGACTGAATGTTCTAGTTAAGCAATAAGGTACTAGAGGCTGTCCTTCATCCTTTGTCGGCTCTAACAACACCCCCGAACTGTTACATTATTGAAGATAAAGTACTGCCTCAAGTACCTTGTTGCTTTTATAATACGGTTACCGGCAAAATTATAAATAGTAAGTAAAACACCAAACGTTTTGTATCTCATTTTAGTAGTCCCCGTACGTGCATCTTAACTTCATTGGGTCCCGCACCATCTCATCCATCCACATTCCTCATGACGTCCACCTTTATTGTCTGGTTGCGAAAGCTTGCATTGCCTAAAAATAAAACGATCATTTGTCGGATTTCCGTGTTTTTGTTTTTAGGCGATTGCCACCGAGCTACAAGCTAAAATGTCAACTAACGGTGGCGCAAAATCGAACCTGTTTATTTGAGTGCGTAGTGATGCGGAACGCTCGGGTCAGTGTGAAGAGCAACTGTACATTATCGCTGAATAATGAACCCCTGTGACTCACTCTCAACCAATCAGAGCGCTGGATTTCATGTACCTGTATTATAATTATGAACAATGCTGGAAATAGGGCATGTGCCTTGATTCCAGCCATCCTCACAGGCTTTTTGCAAACCTTTATTCACATTAATTCCATTTAAAGTATTCTTAAAGCTCTTTTTCTTTCTTCGTATCCTCAGACACTGTGCTTTCTATTACAGGAGTGCAGGGAGGAAGCATCACTAAGGGTATCCCAGGGACCAGAATGCATCCTGATTCATCAATCTCCTACCGGGGGGGCTCCATTACTCAGGTGAGTCTTGTGCGGCCCTTTGTTAAAACCGTAGTAATGTCCAAATAATGTTTATAATTCTCTCTGATAATAATGGTAGAAATATGCTGGGGGTGATTATATTTTCTTACGTAATTTTGCATTGTACAGCTAATTTTGCGATGTAAACAAAACAATTTAACCGTGGAAATGTTTTTTTTGACGAATGTTCTTTTCATTTGTATTTGTCGACGGATGAAGCTGTGTTACAGGGATCCTGTCATTGTAGCAGAATCTGTATATGTGCAGTTTGGTATCGCTGTGTTCGGTGTGGCAATTCGGATTCGAGTGTGTTTATGGATAGTCTGCTGACTGTTGAATTCTGAGTTGTGCATTACGACAGACTGCTGGCAAACATTTATCTTCCCCTTTTATTTGGAGAACCTCTGAACAGCCGTTGTGTGTATATACAGTCGGTCAGTTAGAAAATAGTCATTTAAAAAAACATCCATCTTAAATGAGCCATTATGTAGCTTAAGGAGATAACCAATTATAACTTAGATTTTGCCCATGGTTTTCCTCCTCAGATCAGAGTGGCACAATCGGGTTAATGTGTTTTGCTTTGGCATCGGTCAGAACCTGGGCTGTAAACTGAGACTGAATATGCTAAAGTGTGTCACACTTCATGATAGTAGCTGTAAATCTGTCTGACACTCAGACATCCCACAACTACAGCATTTGTTTTTCCCAAACCGATTCTGTCATTTGGCCCCTGTCCGCGCTGTGCGATTCCAATTCCATCAAACCAGTAGCTTTTGTGTATCAGGGCTTTGAATTTTAGTCCTTATGATGAAAGCGGGGGGGAACGTCTGTTCAGTCATCATTTGGCAAACCACATGCTGTGGCTGCTGGATTTCCCTGCTTTGTGACATAACCACAGCTCTGTGTGACCCTGTCACCCTAGCAACAGGTACACACTGTACCGCGTCTCCTCCCCATTTTATGCATCTATTTATTTTAGACGCTGGCTCGACCTGGTCTTTGATATGCTCGCTGTGATGTCACACCCAGCTGGTGAGAGAGAGAAAGCGAGTGTGGAGCGGTGCAGTTATCCACGATGGTTAGTGAGTGAAGAGAAGGGGAACGAGATAAAGTGTAACGGGGCTCATCTGTTTGTTTAGCCTGCAGCCAGATTAGCACCCAGTTAGATCAATGTTGCGCTTCTTTTGCTAGTAGACGAGGACGGCTTTAGCCAGAGCCACCTGATCCTGTTAACATAACCCCACCGTTACACAGAAACGTTACGGTTATGGCCTTCAACCTCCACCCGGGCCTTCTTGGAAATAGACGCAAAATGTGGCAGTCACAGGCAGTAAAGTGTGTCCACTCCCCCTCTCGCTCCCATGCAGAGTACAAGCATGACGCTCCCTCGGTGGACCCGGGGGGAGGGAGGGAGGTTGAGTTTTAACACAGACTGTTGTCGTCTGTTGTTCTTCAGATGGCGCTACTTTGTGTTTCAGAGCTGCTTGTTTAATTTATGTCTTCATGTTGGGTTCAAGAAAGAGAATACATGTTTCTTTTTTGCTTACAGTGCTTTCCATTCACCAATCCTGATAAGAAAAACTAAGGCTATTCATTGTCTCTCACTATCTGTGTCATAAGAGTATCAGTCTGGATTGTTTTTGAACTCTGAGCCTTTAAAGGCCTTCCGAAGCAGTTATCTGAAGTACCTGTGAAGTACCTTTACAACAGACATTAGTTATTCTTTTAAGTGTGCTATATAACATTGGGCTTTGTAGTGTCTTATCCACTGTAACGTTTTTTGATACTCTTATCCCTGTAAAGACAATGTCGGCAACGTATCAAAGTTTTCTTTCTGAATGTTATCTCAACATTTCAATGGAAATCCTGCATCCACCCAATGGCATCATTGTGGGCTTATGTGTTCATTACCAGCCTGTTAACAAGAATGAGCGCGTTACGGCAGCTATGTACACCATTGATTGATTAATTGATTGATTGATTGATTTCTATGCAACTTTATGATGTAAAGGCGGTTCTGAAAATAGTCCACTTTGACTGAAACAAATTCTTCGGTCCTCGCTGCAATTTGTCACAGAAAAAGAGACTCCCAATTAAGTGCAGGTATGTCTCCGCTCTCTGCCGCAGGGGACGCCGGCGGATGTGCTGTATAAGGGAACCATAACGCGTCTGATCACAGAGGACAGCGCCAGTCGAGCCGACAGGGAACGGGACGAGGCGCTGTCTAAAGGCCACGTGGTCTACGAGGGCATCAGTGGGCACATTCTCACATACGACCGTAAGAACAGCAGCTTGCCTGCGGTACATTTTTCTGCCCCATTGCCAACAATTACCTTTTTTTTTTGTTGTTGTAAGATCTGCCTCGTTCCCAACAAATGGAGTATATGTGATAAATAGTTATTAGATTTCGTTGATTACTGGCTGTACACTGAAGAGGTATTTTGTAACTTGCAGGCCCAGCTTCTCAGACCCCTAAAGACGAGGGCCGAGGCCAGTCTGGGGAGATTCTAGGCCTGAAGCGTCCGTATGACATCATGGAGGGAGGCATCTCAAGAGGAATGCCTCTGAGGGATCCACTCTCTGGTGCCAGCTGTGAAGGTGAGAGATGACCCCTTAATCCTGTGTCATGCTCTCAAAGGGCTACTGGAATAAATGGCCTCCTCCTTTTTCCCCTTGTTTAATTACAATTGACACATTTTATTATTTATTACACTTACCATAGTCTTGCATCTACCTACTACTCCCCTCCTACCTCAGGTCTGATTGGTCGAGCCATGCCTCACGATAGGGACAGTCCTCATCACACACCTTATAAGGATGCTCATCACATCCGTGGCTCCATCTCACAAGGTAGGATTATACTTGTATTGATTGATTTTTGAAGATTTATGTCTAAATATAATCTCCGGCTGCATTAAAGATGAATGAATGTCGGTGTTTATGCTGATGGCTGTAGCAGAGAAACCAATCACAGTTCAAAGTGGAACACGAATAGCACAAAGCCTTAAGTGTTTCGCTGCAGGATCAATCTTTTAAACTGCATGTATCTGCAAGCACAATAATGCTGTTCAGTATATTTGGTTGTTTTTTTTTGTCTCGGTTTGCATTCTGTGTAATTTCCTGTAATTCCCTAAGTAGCTCACTTAGTCGCTCTCACTTCATCAGTGCTCTCACAGCCGAGAGCTTGTAGCAAAGATAGCGTCTTTTTTTTCCCTTTCAAGCGGCAGAATGTGCCGACTTTCATGTTTGTCAGTCGGGCCGCGATAATCGCCGATAACCATCCTGTATCATCTCGCTCAGCATTCGTAGTGAACAAAGCTGCTGTCAGAACCCTCACTGGTTCTTCTTTTGCTGATGTAACCCTAGCTCTGCCTTTCTTCTGTTCCACTGAATGCTGAGCTTGAGATTGACGTGATTTTTAATGTGGTAAGGTATACCTCGTCACCTGGACCCTCAGGACGTCTACTTGAGGAGGGAGCCCAAGCAGATGAAGCGAGAGGGCTCCCCGCCCCGTGGGCCCGGCTCGCTCTCTGACGCCATGAAGGGCAGAGAGGCCATGGTGCCCACGGTGAAGGAGGCGGGCCGCTCCATCCACCTCATTCCCCGAGAGGAGCTCAGACAGCCTGCCAAGGAGAGCATCATGGCACAG
This sequence comes from Apeltes quadracus, assembly GCA_021346845.1. Classification (NCBI taxonomy): domain Eukaryota; kingdom Metazoa; phylum Chordata; class Actinopteri; order Perciformes; family Gasterosteidae; genus Apeltes; species Apeltes quadracus. The sequence continues at coordinate 12,133,090 of CM037929.1, read as the reverse complement.
GTACACACACAAAAGGATTTGTGCTTCGTCTTTTTTCAAAAGCTATATTAACATTAGTTTGTCTTGCTTTCGATGGGCCGCCTGCTCTTCAGATGCTTTTGCTAGTTCTGTTTTCATAAACTCCTTATATAGCCGCTTTGAAAACAAAGTTCTGACTATTATTTGCCCCACAATTAACTGGTGAACTCCTGTTGTGTTCAGGGAACACCCATGAAGCAGGAGCCAACTGGTTCAGGGAAACGTCACGATGTCCGCTCCATTATAGCCAGTTCACCGCGTTCTTACCACAACGCACCCTCCCACATGGACATGCGTGCCGAGCGGGGCCGCTACGACGAGTCGCCAAAGGGGCGGCCCAGCGCCGTGGTCAGCACAGCTAGCACCATGGCCCGCTCGTCTCCCCTTACGCTGGGGTCAGAGCAGGGAAGCAAGGCTCATCACAGTCCAGTGGGCTACGAGGACAAAAGCACCCTGCGGGCCCCTTACCCCGGGCCTTCACACCGTGGCTCCCCACTGTCCAGGGAGGCAAGCCAAAGGCAGCACGACGGTGGGTGGATACCGTTCAGGCGAACAAGAAAGTTCACCCTGCGCCACCACAAAGAATGTGCTTTGAAAAAATTTTTTTCCTCGTTTTAACTCCCAGGTTCCGGTAAGAATCCGTCTCAGGAGCGCAAAGCCACGCCGACCCCCAGGGAAATGAGTGCCACCAAGTCCCCCCTCCCCGGCGTTCCAGACCAGCAGACCTACGAGCGTCTGCTGCAGGGTCTCGGGGCCACAGACGTGTACCGTCAAATCCCCATCGCCTTCGACCCCGCGTCGCTGCCCCGCGGCATCCCGATCGACCCAGGTAGAGCCAGCGGTCCCGTTCAGTTATTCTCACAGTCGGATCTCATTAGACCCAACCGTGTGTTGTCTCTGCATAAGACCTGAATAACAGAGTGGACGTCTTTTTGCTCTCTTCCCGCACAGCGGCCTACTACTTGCCTCGCCACCTCGCGCCCAACCCGGCGTACTCCCATCCCTACCCCTACCTCATCCGGGGCTTTCCCGACACCGCGGCCCTGGAAAACCGCCAGACGCTGCTCAACGACTACATCACGTCGCAGCAGATGCACCAGTGGCCCGCGGCCGCCGCCATGGCTGCGCAGCGCTCGGACCTGCTGAGGGGCCTCACTCCTCGAGACCAGCCCCTCCAAATGCCCTATTCTGCCGCCCCGCGAGGTGAGGCTAACGGCCCGCAACGAACACTTGAGCTTGCGTGTTTTCCTCTGTTTCCTCATGGTTTCATTTACCCCCCTCTTCTCTCTCTGTCTCCCAGGGATCATCGACCTTTCTCAGGTGCCACACTTACCTGTCCTGGTCCCTCCCTCTGCGGGGGCGGCTGGTTCCCCGATGGATCGTATCGCCTACATCCCCGGGGGAAGCGCCCCCTTCCCTGGCAGGCCTTACACCACCTCCCCCCTCTCACCTGGTACAATTGCGTTCACACAAAGCACGCTGTGTTACACATGAAATATGTTTTTTGCTGTTATTTTTGTTTCACTGTCACCTTTTCCCTACGCAGTGAGTTCCTCGCACATAAACAAGATGCAGGGCGCAGAGCGCGAGCGCGAAAGAGACCGCGAGCGCGACAGGGAGCGGGAGAGGGACCGGGAGAGAGACCGAGAGCGGGAGAGAGAGAGGGAGCGCGAACGCGACCGAGAGAGAGACCGAGAGAGAGAACGCGAGCGGGACCGCGAGAGGGACAGGGAAAGGGACAGGGACCGGGAGCGCGACCGAGACCGAGAGAAGGGCGGCCCGCTTGGAAACGTGGAGCACGCCCCCATCTGGCGACCAGGTGGGAGGCAGATTCTGCCCTGAGTCCAAAGTGTGTAGTCTGGAGAGTAATTGCGTTGGTAAAATGAAATGCGTCTGTGCCACCCAGGTACCGAGCACAGCTTGGCGAGCAGCACCAGCAGTGCGCGACCTTCCTCCCAACCGTACAGCCACCAGCACTCCCCGGTGTCCCCTCGCAACCAGGAGAACGTGCAGCAGAGGCCGAGTGTCCTTCACAACACTGGTGGCAAAAGTCTTTCTATCGGCGATCACTCCGGCTCATCGGTGTTCCGGTAAAACTGTGTTTTTAGTTCGGCTTTATTCGAGACGACACAGCGACATTTTCCCGGTCTTGTGTAACCAATCCTATTTTGTTTGTCCTGCCAGGTCCATGTCCTCAGGCCCGGCCCACTACCAACGTTATCCTGGCCACCTCCAAAGGACGGGCGCGCCCCCCGAGACCTACCCTACTGCCATGGACTCGAATGTTGGCAAAGAGCAGGTTCGCGAAGGAGGCAAGAACAGGGGGGGTCCACCCAAGCACGCGCAGGACCAGCACGGGCCCTCCGGCAAATCGGAGTCCAGGCTGTCCTGCCCGAGCCCAGGAGGAATGTACCAGGGCTCCTACCCCGCCGCCTCCGGTCGGCCCCAGCACCTGCTCCCCCCCCAATCGGATAACCCCCCCGGCCGTGGAGAAAGCGGCACACCTAGTAGGGAAAAGACTCAAAACAAAGCGATTCAGGAACAAGAGCTCCGAGTACTCGGTAAGCCCACCATGACTGCGGCCCACTTCGTAAACGCGGTTATTATGCGTCAGATTTCTTGTGAAACGGGGAAGGCAGAGACGGGCTCGCTCAGCGGCGCCGCTGATGGTGAGACGCTCTGGATCCCAGGGTCCCCCTCATCGCCCACACCTGCCCCCGTCAGTCTGTGGCCTGTTGCACGCTGTGGTGGTCGGCATTATCAAATCAGCCCGATTAATTTGCAGATGGCGGGATGACGAGACAAAACATCCGTTGCTGCTTGTTTTTATTTTGCAGTGGATGTTTCAGAATTTAACACGCGGACCTCCTCCTCCCTCCCATACGGCTGCTTACTTACTTACCACATGAAAGAAGGCGAGCTAACAATAGTTTTGGCACTTATAAAGGCATTGCCTCCCCAAGACCCGTGAGGCTGGACTACAACCCAACTCCACGAGGTCCCAGAGAGCTCCAGCGTCTCACAGGAGGGGGGAAGGACGTGAAAAAGGCTTTTAGCCACCGATGAGTGGGAGGGGTGACGGGGGTTACTGCTGCTTCTGCCCCTCTCAAATCTCTGCATCTTCCTGTTTAAGGCTCACCGTCATTTATGCTGATACATTTTATTCTTTTCCCCACATACTTATACTTCTGCCACATACTTATTGTTGACTCTGAAATATCATCGATCGGGGATGGAAAACATAATCAGTTCAAGCATAATTTCTGGTCAAAGCTCTTCATGCTTGGTCTCTGTTCAAAGTGTTGGATTTCATGTTTGCCTCTTTGTGCGTGTGAACGTGTGTGTGTGTGTGTTTAGCAGCTCAACAGAAGATGGAGCCACACGGCCTCTACCGTCCTCCGTCCGAGGAGAGACTGTCTCCGGGACAGCAGCCCCCGTCCCCCTGCGTTAAAAACAGCCACAGGGTAGTCACCCTGTTACAGCACATCAGCGTGCGTTGGCTCCCCGCATTAAATCCCATGACACAACAAACAACAACAATCTCAACATTTGTGTAGCACATTGGTGTCAGTTTGAGGTTTAATGTACGCCAGACAATTTGTGACGTGCATCTGTCTCGACATGTTAACAGGAGGTGATAACTAAGGACTACACTCAGCAGCAGCAGCAGCAGCAACAGCAGCAGCAAAGCTACCACGGCTCTCCGGTCCTGGACGTCCCTCGTCCACCCAGTGCCTCCCAGCCCCCCCCCACCTCGCAGGAGTCCCGGTACCAGGAAGGCCTCGGGGGAGAACGCAATAGAGACCGGTAGGAATCATTAACTCCAAGTGTCTGTTCAATTTATTTGCTGGGCAAAGTGTACAATATACATTATTTACACGATGAACAAGAGGATCAATGACCTTTTGATCGGTGTTGTTCAGGCTGCAAGTTTACCTGCATTTGCATCCTCCGCAGATCTCCTCCTCAGACCAAGACGTCCCCTCTCAGTGGGTCAAATGACGGCATCGAACCGGTTTCTCCCGTTGGCGCCAGCTCTGAGACCGATGTGCAGGGAGGGGCCGCTTACTCCAACGAGCAGGGAGAGCAAGGGTAAAGGCCCAGAGGACTGTTTAATGACGCGTCAACAACAGACAATGATGACAGCTTTATCTGCAACCTCATCTTGAGGGTGTCGGGGTCCCCCCCCCCCCCCCCCCCTCCCCTGCTTGTTGCGTTATTGTTCCGCTTGTTGGCTGCTTTTGGTAAACGGGGCAGTCGTGGTATGATTGAGCACTTTTTCAGCGAGGAAGCAAAGTGTTTCCGGCTGACGGGTTTGTCTTCTCAGCCTGCTGGCACCACCAGCTCATGTGGTACAGAGACAAAAAAAAAATGTCATTGTTGTAGCCGTGAAAATGATGTCAGCAGAATTATTGATTCTGCAACAGTCTGCTACGACGGTATGTATGTGATGGGTAACGTGTGTTAGTATGTGATCAGCTGTTTTGTTAAGCTGACTCTTTCTCCTCCTGCAGAATGGGCTCCCGTTCGCCTCCCAATGCCGCCCAGCCTCCAGCTTTCTTCAGCAAGTTGACGGAGAACACCTCGGCCATCGTGAAGTCAAAGAAACAGGAGATGATCAAGAAGATGACCGTGGTGGGAAACGACGGTGATTTCAGTAAGTCTGAAACTCTCGGCACATAACTTCAATTTGTCCTTTTCATAAACCGGGTGGCCTTTTGAAAAAATATGCCGCGTTCCCACTTTTAGATGCTGGTCAGCCAGGAACGGAGATCTTCAACATGCCGGCATCGACAACTGCAGGTAATCATTTTAAACCTCATGCTAGAGCTGCACCATTAGTCAAATTTCATCACGTCCACGGTACGGCTGCCACGATCAAACAAGCATGATTGTCAGCGACATTGACGTTTACAATGCGGCTGTACTGCATCAAACCAAGCGTTTCCTCAACCAGCCCGAGCCTCTTCTCGTGTCTCAGCACGAGACCCCAACGAGCCGCTAACAGTCACCTTCAAGACGGACTTGTTTTCATTCGTTTGCATTCTATGATGGCGTATTTATTTTTAGTAAGCCCTTTATTTTGGGTAAAGATTTTATTTGTTTTGCTTTTCGTAACAGAATAAGAACCATTTTATTTTATTTTCGTGTAAATACATGAACTTCAGCTGGAACGTGGCACAACATGCAAGTGTTCTTTTTCATTTAAACGTGGAAGCGCAATAACGTTCCCAAACTGCTCTGAAGGGAGCAGGCGTCACTGCAGCGGCTGCGTGTGGACGGTCAACACGTCCATGCAGCGCTGCGAACCCGTCTGTTTATTTAATGGTGACCATAAAGGGAGGAGCTTACGAGGGTGACATAAGAACACATCTGCTTGGCTCAATGTCGGAAAACATTGTGTCGAACTGCTGACGGCAATTTTTTGAGTGAGGACAAATACAAGGGAAAACTTTGAAATCTGGATGAAAATGTCTGACTGACTGTCCACGCATGTCCACACGAGAGCCTTCGTTTAAAGACGTACGCGCGGCCCTGACCTGGTGTTAAAGGAGAGTGTTTAGTCAGGAAATCGACTTGAGCCGTGTTCCCAGATGTGACGGGCGAGGCGAGAGCTGCCGGCTCACCGTGTCACAGGGCGTTTGAACAAGTTGGGAGAGGCATCACCTCTCAACCTCATCCTCCCGGAAGCCTCTAGGCAAAACCCGCCCACGGGATAGAGTGCACACATTCAAAGACTGAAATATAAATGCAGCACCGATGCAATGAAATCAAGTGACTGAAGCACGTTTGTCTTTCCTACTAATTGGATTTCCCCCCTGTTCACTTTGTTCACTGCTTGTGTTCAGTGTAGGGGTGTAACGATTCGTTTTAACACGATTCGTGGTTGTCGATACGATTCAAGACCCTCAGACCCTCTCTGACAATATAAATGAACAAGTAAACAACAATGAAAAACCCCTCTATTTTAACCCTTGTGGAACGTCCCGACGGCTTTGCCGTGAAACCCGGAAGTTGAATCGGGGCTCGGGGCGGCGGTGGGTTACGGCTCAGTCCGTGACAGCCTTTATCGTTAAAAGTGCTAAGAAAAAAGTCTGACGTGCTTAAATCCAATGGGTTATTTCCTAGTATCGATACAATCGACTTATTACATTTTAAAACGATGTTGGATCGATATATGTCGTCCATAAGGCCAACTCGCCGAGCACAGATCGATGTAGTTGAATCGGAGGAATATAAATCGGAGGAATATAAATTGATACATCGATGTAACACCCCCCCCCCCCCCCCCCCCCCACTCCCCCCTCTCTTCTAGCTCTGGTTGCTTCGTTCCCATTTGTCCCGCTTCGCACCGCGTTCCTTGTGCCTGCGTTTCTCCCGCTTGATGTCAAACGCTCCTCTTCCTCTCGCAGGACCGGTGAGCGTCCGCTGCCATCCGGCTCCAGAGACGCCGGGTAATTCCATAGGCCTGGAGGCCATTATAAGAAAGGCCCTGATGGGCAAATACGATGATCAGCCTGAGGAGCGCTCCCCATCCAACGCCGCCAACCAGATGGGATCAGCCGGTTCTGCCGGTGTGCCTGTAGCCGAGGGACGCGCTGAAGACTTCTTCTCACAAGGTGAGACCAAGATGTTGAAAGTAGGCGTATTGACTCTCTAATCTTTATTTTTTTCGCATTAAAAAATGAGCAGGTAAAAACAATGATTTATTGCTGTGACTTTGTTGTGTATTGAATTTGGAATAGGACACTTTTTTTGCGCTGGATTGTTATGCTGAAGGTTTGAATCTCTTCTGCTTGCAGGTGGGGGAAAGTCCTCAAAGGGCAGCGGGCGCGCTAACGGGCGCAAGGCAAAGTCTCCGGGACCGGGGCTGTCCGCGGGGGAGAGACCTTCCTCTGTGTCCTCGGTCCACTCCGAAGGAGACTGCAACAGACGAACTCCTCTTACTAACCGCGTGTGGGAGGATCGGCCTTCGTCCACCGGTATGCGACGCAACGGTTATCTGTTGCTAGCGGTTAATGCAAAAAGACAGAATGTGTAAAACTCAACAATTCTTCCTCTGCATTCTTTTCTACCAGGTTCAACGCCGACTCCCTTCCCGTTCAATCCGTTGATAATGCGTTTCCCCAGCGGGACGGTGTCCGCGCCCTCGCCGTCCTCCGGCCAGCTGGGGGGCCCGGGACCCGCACAGGGCCGGTCCTGGGAGGAGGAGCCCAAGCCTCTGCTCATGTCTCAGTATGAGACCCTCTCTGACAGCGAGTGACCTCGCATGACCCGCTAACAGTCAACCAGCTCTGTGCGGCTGCTGCTGCTGCACGCACGAACAGACACACACACACACACACACACTTGCTGAGGCATTTGCAAAACAACCAACACCATTCCACTCTGCATTTCCTCCGTCAGTCGTGGAGCATGTCTTTCCCATGTCTGAGACGCCAAGCAGACACTGCTGCTCTGTGTCTGTGTGTACGTGTGTGTGTCTGTGTGTATGTGTGTGTGTGATTGCACTTACGTGTGATGCATTCACTCCAGGACTATTCAAAAAGGACAAATCACTTTTATTTTTTTTTATTTTTTTTTATTTTTTTTACCTTGCTACTTGTCCTCACTGGCCTTATCATTCTAGGCGCCGTGACCTGCACCTTTTCGGGCGCACTGCTCTGTGTTGCTGGCCGGGACACCGCGGTCACCCTGTCGCCCCTGCCGGTGACCAAACACGAGAACCGCAGATCCCACCTGAGAACAGCGGGCCACGCGGCGAGGGGCCCTCTCTCGCGGCCTGTGCACCGCGACCACTGCAGGGCTGCGTGCCAGGCGAAGGGAGCGCGAGCGACGTCGCGTTTTATCTGGTTTCGGTTCGTTCTTCTGCTCCTTTTTTAAAGTCGGTTAGTCCTGTGTTTGGAACGTGAGCTGAGACCGTTAGTACATTTTGATGGTGAACTTTTGATGGTGTCATTTGTTGTCTATTATCTGCAATTATGTATAACTTCTATCGGGGAGGGGTTTGGGGAGGGGGGGGCTGAGATTGTAATGCGGGGGAGGGTCACAACATTGGTTTACAGGGTAAACATGCTGTTCATTGCTGATGTCGTCATATATTAAGGGGGAGAAGGGGGGCCTCAGAAGAAGGGCCTGACCTCAGGCATACTTATGGGGAGAGATGATTTGCCGGATGGACTGTTTTTATATTAATCATGTCTGTGTTTGTTGAAAACGTTTTGGGATATTTAGCACTTAGTTGTCAGTCTGTTCACAATGGCATTTTTAAGAATGTGTTTTCCCCTGTGGGAAAGTGAAAAATGGACTCAAGACCGCATAGAAATCCCACTGTGGAGGTATCCTTAAACCCGCCCCCCCCCGTCTGTTTATTTAGGCCGTGCTACCGGTATTTTTACCGCGCTCACACTCAAAGCGACAATCACAGTTTGGTGAAGGACGACCGAGCCGCTCGGAGCAGGTGCGCACCGACGTTACATCTGCTTGCAGGCGAGCTCCTCGGCATCACTAAGGGTTTGTTCGCATTAAGGAGAGTGACAAAAATAAGCCATCTTTCTATGAACATTGGTCCGCGGCGTCGTCCGCTTAAGCCGGGCCCTCAGAATCTGGTGTAGGAGCTGTTGTGACGGTCTGACCTCTGACCTTTAACTGCATGGAAGAGGAGCCGAGACCCAACTCCTCAATCCAGGCAAATTTTGTACAGTTACGAGATATTCCTAGTGTTAAGTGCCATTTATTTGACATATACAGTTCTAAAGTTACAAAGTGACGCACAATGTTTCTTTTATCCCCCATGACGGACGTGATACTGTCCACGCACGGAGATCTTAAGACATAACGGCAGAAGAAACGTCCTCTGTTTTAAAAAAAAAAAAAGAAGAATTTTATACTTTTTTGTTTGTTTTTTGGCTTCTAAATCCATCACAGCCTTAGCTTTTAACTCTAAAACTCCACAACAAGACAGGACAGCGTACATCGGATGTTAAATGAGACCCGTGAGATCCTTCGGGCGTTCTCATTAGCACCCATCGTGTTTGTACTTTTCGGAGGAAGTCGAGAGGGAACGAATTCAAGATGCATTCTGCTGGTTTTATATAACAGGGATTTACATTCACAGTTTACTGTAGTATTTTAACGGTCCTCCTTTGTGTAAACCCTGTGAAATGTCTCCTGACTTGTGACTTTGTGCCACCGGGGATGAGTCCCATCCTCTGACTCAACACCCTGAAGCGATGACATTGAGCCCGTTCAGTAGACAGGCGTACCTCTCCATCTCTACTTCATTGTCACAGGGAATTCTCACAGACATGACTGTTATAGGACTGCGTCCTCTCCCTCCCTCCTTCATTCATTCTGCCTGTTGTTGGTAAAGCCTCCAGCGGGACCATCTTTTAGTTACTTTTCTTATCGAGGTTTGTAATTTCGTCGGGCAAAAACACAGCCTGGCTTTGTACATGAATCCCTCTACGCGGATATTCTTTGTCCTTTGATGAAATTGTGCCGGTAATCAGACTAAGCCATAGCGTTTCCCTCAACCGATGATGGACTGATATGTAGTTTTTAAAAGTATACTGAAATGATTTTTAAAACTCATTCTTTGTGTTTTCTGATCATGTCCCAATTCATAACTACTCATTCAAAACGTGAAAAGACAGTTATTTGCCGACGGGTTCCCTGAACTGTCAAATTGTCACTGTCAAATGGTTGAACATTGTTCAACCATTTGTGCATAATGATTTTTTTTTTTTTTTATTATAACCCACTGTATAATAGCAAGGATTGTATATAAAACTGAAGAGATGTAAATATTTATGTGGCTTGCTTCAAGGTTGGTATTACAAAAAATAAAAAATACAATAAATATTCACATGGTTCTACATGCCCACCAGCAAGCGTTGTGGATAGCAGTGTGAACATGAAAAACAAAAAAGACACTGCCTTAATGTTTAAATAAAAAGCTTATTGCCATTCATGGTCTCGGAGTTGTGTTATTTATTGCTGCGTTCGCTCACATTTTATTCCTTTTGCGTACGGAAACATTTGACGGATCCAAGGTTGTACCGGTAGAACCACCGAGGGGCAGTATAAGCAAACATTTTAATAGTAACCCACGGTTAATGACTTTCACACTGACTGCTAGAGACATGCTTTCCCCCCCCCACCCCCTCAAATAATTTTACCAGTGGTGGTCGATCTGGTCTCCTGTGATTTGTGCGATTTATCAGCTTGTGTCAAACTGCAGGTCTGTTTATGATCCGCCTGCGTACACAACCTCCCCGAAGCACTACAACTTCACAACGGCACGAGATCTAGACTGACGAGCCTTTGGCTCTCAATTTAAAGTCCTTATAGGTGCTTGTAAAAACTGTCTTTTGGGGTGAAAATATTAAACCTGTGCTTAAAAGTAAAACACTAACTCGACACAAAAGAATGAGGGTTTGGGAATAGCTTTTTTTTATTCATTTAGAATATACATCTTTTTAAATTATTTTATTTGATCAGAACAAAAATGATAATTGATGTACAAAAATATAAAGAGAATTATGGAGGGCATCAATGCCACATATACAACTAGAAAATATTTTACAGTAACAAAATCAAATGTTCGGAAACAGAAGTATTTCACAGATCACCAAAGTATTACATTTGTCACCCACCAACTTTCCCTTAACGTTCTTATGACATTTCACAGACCATCTACGCAAACAAAACTCCATCTTTCCTGGAACTTTGCAGTTATAATCTTAAACAATCTTCTCCCCTCGTCTACAATGTTTCCTTTGAAAGAGCGGTTGTTATTTTCCTCTCGTCTTTCTCTTCGTATCGCTACTTTCTGTTCCCCCGTTAAACTCAATTTGTGCCTCCACACAAACTATAAATATAACAAGTCTGCAAATGTAAAGCCTCAACTGAAGTTTTGAAACTCAATTGGAGTTAAGTTAAACTAATAAAGATAAAAAATCTGAAGTAAAGTCTGAAATTGACTCATTTGAGTTGTTCAATAACAGACAAAACAATAAAAATAAGATTTTTTTTTTGTCTAACTGTTCCGTTGTTATATCTTCGTTATAACAGAGTGGTTAAACACTTCAGGGTTGCCTTGGATCATAAAATCCTCAGTCCTTTGACTAATTGTTCATATCTGAAATCGAGATGAAACGACAGCGATTCGTAAATTAAATTTACATCTGTACCGTGAGTGTTTACGACTGTAAGCGGAAATTTACAGTTTGCCAAAATAAAAGTAAAGTTTGTATCACACAATGACAAAAAGTAGTTCTTATGTGGGAATTAAACGCCAGATCACACTGTCTTAGCTACTGTACATACAAAGCCAACGAAAAACAGCTGCCACGGCTAACTTTAGCCGGCTGCCATGTGACCGGTTTGTACTGAAGAGAAACATCTGCCCTCATGCTTTGAAATGAAAACAAGATTTTGAATCAAATCTCCCAAAATCAACATGATTATAATATCATAAGGCAATATTGTCAGAAAAAATGGCCGCATAATGTTAGCTACTTTGAAAACTGCCTCGATACTGCACCTAAAACATCTAAAAACACTGACTTATAAATAAAACAACGTATGATATACATTTACAAAGGATTACTGGTTTAGTTTAACACAACCTTTATTTTGTGATGCTAAAGTACTTCATGTTTTGATTGTTTCTTTTGATTGGACAAAGCTGCCGATTCGTCCGGAAAAATGTTACTAGCAAAGACATTATTTAAGTATTGATAGTGCAATATGATTAAGTAAATCACTAGTTTGAAACTAACGCTGAGTTACTTTATGCACCGACAGGATTCTTTTTTTTTTTTTTTTTTAAGAGGTCGTTGAAACACAGATTTTCCGTAGAACTGAACGCTCCAGATTCAGCTCCAACCGTAGAAGTGTTTAAAATGAACACTTCCCGTGGTTGTCTCAAATGGTGATTGTCACTCGTGCGAGAAGCTCCACCATCTGACGCCCAAGCCGGTTCAGAAAGCAAACAGTCCAATGATTGCACGACACTCAACTGCCATGAAAACATACATGTTTTTCTTAATCACAATTCACTACAGACGACGTGCTGATGGAGCAGACTAGAAAGGATGTTTACATCCTGACCACATTGATCCAAGACAGCTCAATACGCCAAGTGTTCAAAAGGTACTGAAATGTGTTTTCAGAATACTCTCGAGGCAATCAGTTGCTGTTGCGCTGCGATTTTCTTTTCATTGGACTTGGTCGGCAAACAGCTGTGGTGAATAAACACGACAGCTTGCGACTTGCAGTTGAGTCTAATGAAATGTCTGGTCGAACTACACCAGCTGCAGTTTGAATGTGGGTTGATTGAAACTGTACAACTAAAGTTCCTCCTCAGTGTGATGAGTTATTACAAAGAGGTGAACTGTCTTTGGTCCGACCCCCCCCCCCCCCCTCTACCTCCCGGCCCTCGGCCATGTCGAGTCCCCTGGGAGGACAGCGATGTCTGGAAAACGAGTGCGATGAAGCCGTATCAGAATGCTTTGCATTGGCAGGCTCGGCTGCAATCTTCCACACGTGTCATCTTGATCTTTCCCGACACACACGGACGTCTACAGCCTGTTTACCTTCGCTGCGTTCTGACCCGAAGGAGAGCGAAGGCCACCAACTTGTCATCTGTTGCATTGAATAAGACATCATCCGTTGAACTGCCAGAGGACAGACTCCCTTTTTTAAAGGACTACATCAGTAGAAAGTCCAAATGCACTGAGGTGAAATGTCACTAAAGCCTCCCCAGAGTTTCCTCCATGGTGAGCACAGTCGGTTTTTTTTTTCTTTTTTTTTTACGGGGCATCTGGTATTACATGAAGTATTTCCGCTCCCAAGTCCCTCGTCCTCCAAAAAACACACACAAGGTGATCCCCAGGCAACCCTTCTCCCAGTGCGCTCTGGACCCTACAGGTCCTCTGTGTAGATGATGCAGGGACTCGTGTCCTCGCTCGACTCCAGCTGCACCGTGGAGACGAACCAGCGGCGGGAGCCCGCGGCGTTGTAGCTGAGCGTCGTGCGGTAAGTGTTCTTCGCGTGCTTCGGGTAGATAATGGTGGTGCTCTGGTAGCTGATGGGTCTCTGCCGGGGCTCCAGGTACACCTGGGACTTGTAGCTCCTCCATGTGCAGTTGCGCACGGCCACCACCGTCTCGCTGAAGGAGGTCGCCGTGGGAACGGGGGCGCAGTACACCCGGTCCTGGTAATGCCTGTCCGAGTCGTACCTGACCTCCGAGTTGCACCTGCAAAACGAGACGGCGATAAGAGCATCAGAAACGTGTGCACAAAAACAATCACTGGGTGGCGCTGTTGACATGTGTTGCTCAAAATAAGTGCAGAAAACGCCGCGTCTTTGTGTGTCAAAGTTCCCTCACTTGATTTCCCGCGCTGGCTTGGGGTTGACCTCGATGCTTTCTCCGAAGAACACGGGGTGCATGCGAGTCTTTGCGTCCGTGCCGGTGGAGTTCAGCAGCAGGTAGGGAAGCTGTGCAGAGGAAACACAACAGCCAAAGTCTCACAAAAGGCATCCGTGAACCGCTGAACTGTTCGTAAACCGGCCCACCAACGTGTTTGTTCAAGGAATTCCAGTAAAAAAAAAAAAGCAGCATGGTTGGGGGTTTCGGCAGAGCCAGGAAACCAAATTAAAAACACTCCTGAAAAACACACTCCTTCATCTGCTCTCACGAGAACTCGCCTTGTCGTTGGCTCGACTGCCGCACCAACAATTAGACAAACAGAACAGCCCCAGGAACAACGCTTCCATTTTCATTTAGGTAATTACACCGTGGGTCCGACCGAGCGCTGTGAAGTTGAAAGTTGTAAATCTCTTTCTTGCTGGCAAGAGAAATGTGTGACCAAGATGACACAGCTTGTGTGTTTCTTTGTTCTGTGTGCGAGCGGACCGAAAACAGGCTCGCCAATCATTTTGGGCCTCTATATTTGGAGGCCTGGCTGAGTGCAGATGATACAGTAAAATAATGGCATGAAAGGAGGTGAAGTTGAAAGAGTAACGCGTTGGTCTGCCGGCCACCACAGGCAGGTAAGAAGTGACCAGAAACACAGTGTCTGAATATGCTGTGCCTTTGTCATATATGATTGATTATTGTGCAAAGCATGATACTTGCAGGTGGAAACTATCAGGCGTTGAAGTGAGTGTGTGGGCATCTTTCTGAGATTCATCTCTGCCGTCTTCACTCCTCCACAACGATCACCATCACGCTCGCATGGAAGTGTCAGTCTGATGATTTCTGATAGAGCCCAATATTTTCAATCCTCGGGCTGCATCTTACCATAATGAATTAATCTGCCAATTATTTTACCAATCAACCAATCATTTGGTTGGTCCAAAAAATTTTTTTTTTAAATCCTATCAAAAGTACTCTACAAACCATGTTTGAATAAATTTTACGATTACCATTGAATAACACGAAACTACCGTCTCATTCTACCTATTTGAAACATGACGTTTTCTAGAAAGCTCCAACATACCAGTACAGACACAGTGTACTTAACTAACTGCACAAACCAGATCTGTTTTTGTACTGACCCTTGACCTCTGAGCGTTTCCCCCTGCTGCCATAAGGGGACACAGACTACTGACATACACACACGCGGTGGGTAATGTCGCAATTGACCGTTTTTTTTTCCTTACGTGTGTGTCTCCGACCAATCTGAGTCACATGGCACCTCCACCTCAACCACTTGCTCTCGCGTTACACAAGCGGAGGCTGTCACATGCTGCGGTTGGGCCGCTGTTAAGCGCACATGCCACCGGGGGGAGGAGGGGGAGGAGACACGCAAGAACAGGCCAAGGACACTGCTGCGTGAAGCTCGTCTTACCTACATCCTAAGGTCCTCACCACACACACACACACTATCTGAACGGTGGGGCTGAACTGGCGCAGCGGCTGGTTTTTTCGGAGCCGGACTGGTTAAGTTTTGGGTTAAGGTGGGTGTTCTGCTGCCGGTGCTGCACCAACTAAAAAAACTGAACGCGTGTGTGATCACGGAGAGCATCTCGCCGGGTGTTTCTGGCAATTTCCGCCTGGGGAAACACTCGTGAGCGGAGGACAGGTCCCCCCCATGCAGCACAAAGGCCCCTGGAAGCCCGTTTCTACCCAGAAAAAAAAGAATCTGCGGCTGAGCAACCCACACAATGTACAATGCAGAGCTGCTGAGAGACAACGCCAACTCAAACGCACTTTTCCGACCGCCGAGTGAACCGACTTTGCAGGGAGGTTAATGCATCAGGATGAGACAGTGAGGCAGAATCAGAAAAGGGTCATTTCCTTGAAACAGGACACGTGTCTTTTACGGCACCGAAATACCCAAGACAAGATGATAAGCATTGATTTTGTTAATGCATCCAATGCCACACGCTTGTAATAACGTGCAGGCGTAACATAAACGAACTGCAGACAGACAACAGACAGGCTGTCTCAGGGTTACTCCACGTTTAATTTAGAAGTGAGAGGTCATCAAACACTTATGCAATGGCGCGCAGTCACTCTAACAAGCATCCGCCCCACCCTCTCCCCCCAAAAATAGAACCTGTAGATTGTTCTTACACAAAAACAACTCAGAAATAGATTTGGAAGGAGGAAAAAGGAACCCGGCACCCTCATGCCTCCCGTCGTCGTTCCAACAAACAGGCCGTCGGGCAGGATGAGGAGCCAAAGCCAGAGCGCCCCCCCCCCTCCCTCCCCTCTCCTATCAGGGCCGATCTTTAAAAGGGAAACCACAAAGCGGAGACCAACTAATCTGAACCTCCAGAGGATTAGACGATCGCTCTCTGTTTCAGCAAACAATGTCACGTAACTCCCGGGATTCAGCGCCGCATTTCTGAGGCCTCCTTCAGACGCTTTAAAAGCCGCCCGACCTGCACGGACACGCTTTGGAACTGGGAGTGAGCTGGAAAGGATTTTTTAATCAAATCAGCCTCATTGCGTGTGACACAAATGAAAGGAGTCATTAAAATGCATTTTAATGCACATTATAAAATACATATTGTAACAGATATTATAAGTATGAAGTAATGTTGCCTCAGGATTCACTCTGACTGCGTCGGTCGTTCGTTTAAAGTATGCAATTGTAAAAAAAAATATCATGCAATTTCACTTTTTAGGGTTTGAACGATCATGAACAAGCAATGAAGCCAAATCCCTTGAGCTATGAGGATTTTACTCAGGAAACAAAACATATTCAATAGTATTATAAGGAAAAAATGACACTGACAATTGCTGACACAAAAAAAAGCTGCTGTTGCTACGTCGGTTCTACTGAAGTGAAGAGGTGTCGATGCAGCAGCACCCTGGCTTCATCTGTCTGTTAATCTGTCACTATTTTCTCCGTTTTCACGTAACTTAATTTAGGTGTCAGATTGAGCGAGACACGTAACACACAGCTGGTCACTGTATAACTCTAACAGAATCACATTTACGAAATACAAAACCCAAAAAGGTTTCCATTCTTCAGATCGGCCCACTAGGGACAACTATGAAAGTGATGATGAGTATAAACATTTGAAGGTTGTGCAGGTCGCCCCGCTCAAAGAGTGCGAGTAAGCTTTCTGTCATCTTCCCTCGGAGCCCCTGGAGTCACTGCGAGGGCCCCTGGGGGGGGGGGGGGGGGGGGGGGGGGCGAGGACCTCGATTTAATGAATACAAGTTGGCCCCATCAACTCAGTGACCCCTATGCCACCATGTTGTTAGAAAACCAACTGACCCACCGGAGTGTAAAGGAGAACATTTCTGTTAATTGAGAGCCAGATATACAACGACAGCACGAGCGCAACATCTAGTTTATAACTCAGGAATTTCTAAGAGGGACACACACACACACACACACGCACACACAGAGAGAACTTCCAGATGTTTTGTGAGTGGGATTGAAGTGAAATGTGTTTCTAGCCAAACATTAAAAAGCGCTCAAGACTTTCAGTTTATTTTGCAGTGGCGTTATTATTTATCCGCTGTAGATTACATTATTTAATCAGCGTCAACGAAATGAATGGCTGAATTACTGTGGACAGAAAACCGACCCGAGTATATAAGTGCTTTCTCAGTACGGAAGACTCGTTTAACACCCAGCGGGCACGTGTTCCTTACCAGCTTGCCTCCCCGGCTCTCCCTCCTGCAGAACCCGTGCGGGCTTTCGGCGGCGCGCGGCTCGATCAGACCCGGGGAGATCGAGCAGAAGGGGGGGCTCGGACTGGGGGGCAGCCCCGAATCCGGACTGTCGAGCAGCCCTTCCCGGTTCTTTCCTTTCAGGCTATCATCCATCGCTTGTAAGTGGAGGTGCCCCACCATTGCTGGGGCCACTCGAGTAGAAAAAATAATTAAAAAGTTTCAGTGACAGATTCGCTGGGTCTCGCGTCGAAAAGAAAACTCCTGGGATGTTTTTCTTTCTTTTCTTTTCAAGAGAACTTCTGCAAGCAGAGAAGACTCTTTCTTTTAGGAAATATGAATTGAATCGTTGGCCACACACAACGGACGGAGGGAAGTTAATTCAGCTTGTATTTTCCCCCGTACCTGCGCGTCGTGCCGTATCCACCTTTTGATCCCGAAATATATTCCAAACAAACAGGCTTGAAAAGTCGGGACCAAGAAAAGATCAAACGTGACACCAAAACTGTGTCAAAGTAAAGTTTTAATTCCAAATAAACTAAACTAAACCGTAGTAAAACACACTAAAGACGTCCGTCTGGCACCGATCAGCACGATAGCTTCCTCTGCTCTGCTTCGACTGTGCGCATGTCTGTCTGCATGTGTGTGTGCGTGTGTGCGCTCTCCAGCGGAGAGCTCCGTCTCAATGATCCTGCCAGGCTTTTTGTGCCCACCTGGATCCGGTCCAACCCTCTGGTCCTGGATCACTTCCACTTCCAGCCGATAGGGGCCAGCACGTCCTCCCCGGTGAAGCTTTATCACGTGCTGAAGTTCCCTTGAGCAATACCGCTACATGAAATAATACTTTTTTTATACCATTTCTGTGTATCTTAATGCTTCGAGCATGAGGATTATATATATTATATTTAGCATTATCGCACCTCTGCGTATGGCTATGGCTAGCATGCTAAATGCTAACGCTTCAGTGTGATCAAAGTGGGACACAGAGGCTCAGGCGACTGGAACAATGACACTGTTGAGTTGAACCCGTAGCAGATTGTCAAGGACTTTCAGACGGTTGAGTTCCCCGGATGAGAACGTTAACAACCGCCACGTTGCCTAGCAACCTCCCTGCGCATATTAGCTGCGCCAGTGTGGAGTTTACATATAGTTTACATGTCCACGTTGTCCGCTTCGTTTACTGTGAACTCTAACAGAAGCTTCATGCCTTATGTGTCATGTTGTGTTTATTTTCGATCAAAATAGTTGAATTACCCGAGCTTCGTCTCTTTTCCCGTCTGTTATTTAACATATATATTTATAGCCTACAATTGATACTTTTATGCACTGCCATCCGTTGTGATATGATGAATCTCAATATTTTTTATATAGGCCTAAAGTTCATCCATGACGAAAATATAATCCTGCCGTGTGAGAAAAACCCACTGATTTATAGTGCCTGGTTTAGTTTCAGTCATTCCAGTAATAACCAGTCAGCTGTCTTTTGTGACCAGTTTGTTTTGGTCAGCAAAAGGATTATTAAGGGATAAGTACAGTTATTTTTCATAAGACCTGTGTGTATTCATGGCTTTGTGTCTTCATAAATCCCGGCTGGTGTATTTCAGGACAGGGTGGAGATGGGTGGGAACACTGCGCATCCGTTACTGAATTAGTTCAAATGCATGCACACAAGCACACGGACACACAAACACTCACACAGCGAGCAGACAAAGCAGACCTGAGTGAACAAATGTGCAGACAGTGTGCAGAGAAATAATTGAATTCTCCTTAGTGCTTCCCCTCTTCATAATGCCTGTGCTCTCAGAGTTACTTTTACCAACAGCAGCGCTGCCAAAATGGAAATCAGAGCATAAATAATAGCCAGTGCAGCGCAGCCTGTGTGCCTTAAAGTGTTTGATGGTATCTTTGATGGTCCACCAGCTCTCCACATTGATTACCAGATCGCCAGCAAATCATCATGCGCAATGTTTTTTTTTCAGTTCTCATAAAAAAACAGAGAACTCTGTTTGCCTTTGTTGTCTGTAAGATACAGTTAATTGCACGCCTGTTAAAGTTGTGCAGCTGTAATCTTGTTTGCTGAAGATCTTTTTTTCCCCTCATCTGTGTTATTGAGCTGAAGCCGCTGTGAGTTTTACTGGCTTTCCCGGCGTCAGGTGTGTTTTTGTGTCATCGTGTCCATCGTAAAGGGCCCATCACGTTGATCCTCAGGCATTTAAGGGATCATGATTGAGATCTGGAACAGATTAGCCATAAAATACTGTGGCACAGATGATGATTGCGTTTGTCTGCGGGCATTTGATCACGTTGTACGTGCACACGTCTAAGTGTTCGTTCAAATGACTAGAAATGTCATTTCTATGTACCATTGCAGATTAGTATGTCTGCTGTATGGTTTCAATTGGCCGTGCTTCAGCTTGGTTTCGCTCAATTAGCAACCAGACAATTCAACTCAACAAACAACAAAAAATATATTTTGTGGACCATACTCACATAATGCATTCTTCATGTGCTTTCATCCATCCAAGGTTGAGGGAAATGAATTACCCTTTAAAATCATGTATTATCCTCCTCGTTCATTCAATCAAGTCTCTTTGACACGATTACGGACGGTTAAATCCGAGACAACATGGAACCGGCACCTTTTTACCATTTGGCCAAGCGGCTGTCCCCATTATGTGGGAGTTGATTGAAGAGCTCTGCAATCAGGATTCTTTTCCTCAGAGCTTTGAGATCTCAGGAGGCTTTGAGGCAAACACAGAGGGGGGAAGACAGCCAAGCCGTCTGCTGGTGATTCATTCTTTAGTGCTCCATCATGCTCTTCCCCCTCTCATAGGGCAATCACTCACTGCCACACACGCACACACACACACACACACACACGCACACACACACAGGAGGACACAAACATGTTTTTGTGCGTTGATTCATGAATTTACACACAGCCACAGAGACACACATTCCTGATCTGCAGGACTCTGGCTCACTCTCGCTGCATTCACACAATCTTGCCAAGCCAGCTGTGCGAACTGGATCCAAAAAAGAGCGGGGTACTACAGGTGTATGTTTGCGCGTGTGTGTGTGTGTGCGTGTGTGTGTGTTTGTTTGCATGCAAGAGAGTGGGTGCCCCCACGACAAACTCTTCCCAAGGTGTGCAGTATTGTCTGCATGTTGTGTGCACGTGCCGTCTGGAAAAGCTCTGAATGTAAACAAAGCGCACAGAGGCCAGCGCTGGCCCGGGACGTCACTGCGGTTTCCACACACGACGCTCTTCTTCTTGAGTCGTCTCCATTTCGCAGATAGGTGTCCGTTCTCCACTTTGCTTTTCACACAATGCACACACGCATCAACACTAGCCGCTTGTTCAGCGTGCTGTTAGAAAAAACAGTCTCAAACACGCTTTGACTCGACGGTGGATTAACCGGGAAGATTCTAGATAAAGCATTTAGAGCTTTGAGTAAAATCCACAATGCACCTCTCTTCCCTGAAGCCCGGCTGCATCTGGCTTTAATGTGTTGAGACCTCTGCCTGGATGGAGAAGACCGTCCTCACCTGTCGACTCCAAGATTCTTCCTCCTTTCCTCCTCTCTTTTTTTTTTTTTTACCTCTTTTTTTATGCCGCTAGGAATCTGCTCACAGCCAAGGGCTGAAAACCAACTCTTCATGGAAACGTACAGAATGGCTCGTTGGTTTGTAGTGATTTGTCTCTTGTCTTATTTGCACAACATATAGCGGGTCACTTGTGACTGTTCTCATTACAATCATTTATTTACCTGTTTCTGCTTTGGAGTCAAGCTGAACACATCTCTAAGAGTGACATGCAAAAGCTCAAGGTAGCGAAGCAGGTCGTCCTTTAATCACAAGGTGGACGGTTAAATCCACAGCCCTTCTTGGCAGTGTGTCCATGTCTAATGTGCCCTTGAATGAGACACTGGAAATGGACTCCAAATCGCTTCATAGCAGCCCGCCGCGTCTAATGGCCAAGGATGTTTCAAGTGCATTGTTCAAATTGAGTGTATGTGAAGATTAAAATAAAATACATTTAAAAAACAGGAAATATCCTCCTCTATCTGCTTGCTAGTGTTATATATTGTTGCACTTGAGTTTAGTGTGCGTCAGTTTGTCCCATGGTGACCATGTATGGAGCCAAGTATGGAGTTTAATTATTTTTTTGAATAAAATAGTTGTTTTCATATTTTCAAGTTCAAAACTTTTGTTGTATTTTTCAATGTTCAACAACAAAACTTTCGGCTTCACATTTTTTTTTTCCGAATGAACAAAACTTTTGACCTGGATTTGGCTCCATAACCATGTTGTTTGAGTCCAAAGGTTTCACATCCTTTCCCCTGATCAGCGTGTGCGTGTGACTCTGCAGCCTGCCTGCTCAGCTGTAATCAGTGATTCACCTGCACGCCACTTCCCCTCACATTTTTCGCCGCCTCACAGCTCTGTGTGTGCACAGTCAATACAGTCGGTACACAGGAATGGGTTTTGTTTAACGTGTATTAACTGGCATGCTCAGTGAGGCAGAGTATATGTTTGGATCGATATGTACGTACATGTGGATCTATATTCTGCTAAAGTAAATATTTGAAAGTTTAAAATCATAAAATCTAAATATATATATTTTGTGTTCACACAACCAACAGGCAGTTGCTGTATTTGGTGTGCGTGACTCACGGTCAAAGTATCACTTTGAGCAACAAATGCCAGGTGGGATTTTTAACCCCGTCCAAACCTGAGAAAAAAAGCGATGTGGGCAGAGGTGCTATCTGCTTCGCGCCAGTTAGTCAGTGACTTATCTCCTAAACGAGGTGTACGGTGGTCCCAGGGAGAGCCAGGCTCAGCTGGGGAGCAAACAAAGACGAGAGAGAGAGAGGTCACGGCTGGGGTAGAGGACGCAGAGATAAGAGCTGTTTATGTTCCTGGGCCCCATTCATCTCCATTGAGAGGCCTTCATCTCAACACATAGAGAGAAAAGGCCGTGCCCTTTTGCCGTGCTCTCTGTGCCTCTCAAAGCATAAACAAGTCTCACTCTCAGGTCCTAACAGCCCTTCGTGTATATGCTCGGCGTGTTTGCTCAGGACTGGGGGGTTTGAGTGTCAGCCTGTTCACTCACTGGCAGTTTAAGGCAACGAAATGCAACGCAGCAATTTGAGTTCAAAATGTCAAAGTGACAGCGGCTCACCACAGTAACTTAACGTGTGTCGCCCTGCGATTACACAAGGCGAATCAGTTGTGGGAAGAAGAACAAACAAGCCGTGACTTCCTCTTCAGCGTCAGAAGGATTTGTTCTTGACAGTATTGTTTTCTCACCGTGGAGCTTCCTCTCTGGCCTCGGGCATTGTTTGATCTCCCGCCGGTCGATGCACCGAATGATTTGTGCTTCACTCAAAGCTTAGACGTTCTGTCGGACAGAGAGCAGCTCTAATGCTGTGCCATAGGGGAGGTTGTGTTTCCCGTGGTGTGCTTTGTGTTTGCCTTCTGGCCTGCAGGGATATAATGACAAGCGTGGACCACCCATGTCTGCTTTGGGCTGAATGTTATTTAAGGAGGTTCTCTCTCTCTCTCTCTCTCTCTCTCTTTCCTTCTCTGTGTGTGTTCATGTGTAATAAGCTCTAGTCGATAGTATGATTTTCAAATGTGCACACAACAACTTAATGTGATTACACTGTAATAACTGATGAATGAGAATTAAATCAAGTATACAATTATGTAATTGTATAATTCGTAAATTATGAATATGGTCAGATGAGGAGTTGTGGGCAAATACGTGACTACATTGAGAGACAATTCAAATGCCCTGATATGATAATGCATTGTGTTAAAAGCAAAATATTGGTTTGTTTTGTATACTTCATGTAAATGCTAAATAAAGTAGATTTGAACGCGATCAACAATACGATCTGTGCATTCAGACTTGCCAAATGCTTCTCTCTCACTCGGATCTACAGTCACTCTCAGTGCCTCTGTCAAAAGCAATCAGCATCATGCCCCCTCATTCCATCTCTCTCTCTCTCTCTCTCTCTCTCTCTCTCTCTCTCTCTCTCTCTCTCTCTTTCCGCAGCCTCTTGAAAGATCATTTTGAACAGCATCCAGAGGACGTGCTGGGTGAACACCCGGCAGTTTCCAGGAGCCTCCCGTTCCCCCAGAGGTCAGCGGATCTGCTGTTGAGGACAGTCTGCACCCTGGCGACCAAACTCTTCCTGGCTCGGCTGGTTTCCAGAGGTCCAAACACAAGGTCCATGTGTTTCTGTCTGCAGCGTCGCAGGCCGCGCATGTG
The DNA here is from genome assembly GCA_021346845.1 of Apeltes quadracus. Lineage (NCBI taxonomy): Eukaryota > Metazoa > Chordata > Actinopteri > Perciformes > Gasterosteidae > Apeltes > Apeltes quadracus. The sequence continues at coordinate 12,109,646 of CM037929.1, read as the reverse complement.
TTTCCAACTTGCTGAGCATCCTGGGTGAGACGTTCAGAGAGGCTTTTGTGTGGGGACGTTTACTCGTGATCTCCCACAACAAAACTCGGGAAGCTGGATTTATCAAAATATGGTCTGAATTTAAAATAAAAAAACACTAGAATGCATTGATGATTCAACCAGGAAAAATCATAAATACGCATGGTTGCCAGTAGGACTTTTGTATAATTACCACCACAAAAAGTGAGATGGATTTGAATTTTACTTTTCCTGTTTTCTGCCACTTCTATTAGCCTTCCAGTGACTAACTCACACACTTTCTGGATGTGTCTATTTAGAAGTATTGCACCCAAGCATTTACAAAATATGGCATACATCTTTAAAATGACTGATTTGATGCATTAACGAGCTGGCACATCAACTGACGCGCCCAACATGTTTGGTGTCTGGCTAACATGCTAAATCCTAACATGCTCACGTGTAACCTCGTGTTTGAGATTCCTGATGATTAGAGTGGCTCGCTGAAAACATTTATGAATGTTTATGTGACCTATACCAAGACCATCAGCGAGTAAATTGGCCGCGAGTTAGTATTGTAATTATTATCAATGCTTGCCAAAAGGGTCGGATTACGTGCAAAATCAGAAACAAATATCAACCACAACCCCCTCCAGGTCGGACAGATGCGGAACACCCAGTCGTGACATGTGGAGCTGGGCAATGAGAAGGTGAATCAGACTCGTCCGCTGTGACACAGGCACTGACAGAGGTGCTTTACTTCTGACTGTCTGGCTTCAGGCCTCAAGGAGGATCCTGTCCTCAACGCACTCACACACACACACACACACACACACACACATCCGAGCTGTTGCTCAACGCGGCTGTGGGTAAACAGGCTGTGTTTATATGTCCATGTCTCAACTTGCACACAATTGACTCACGCGTACACACATCGACACACGGGATCATATTTAGAAAGGCAACGCACGAAGACAAACGGAGTGGGCCTGTCTGCAGCGCCACACCAGATGCGCCCGCTGCGACTTGTTAGACTCTTGCACAACATAATAACATGCACACCTCGCCATTGGCAGCTCATAATACTGTGGATGATTGGCGAGTAATGAATATTATACATACTAATTAAAGAGAAGATTTTAAATTTTAAAACTCTTAATGAAAGGTGGAGTTGGGATTGATAGATTAAGAGCATTTAAAGTGCCTCGTTGCTGCTCTCAGCACAGGAAGCCTGTGACTTGTAGCTAATGCGGCCTACAGCGCCGGCAGAGTAAACAACGGCAGAAAGTGCTCACAGAGCTAACAGGGTTTATCTGGGGGTTGGGAGGGTCTATCATCTGGAAAGGTCACCATGGGTCGGGACGGCATTATCAGATCTAATTGCTTCACTAGTTCAGCGAAGAGTGTGGGCAATATTTTATAGTTTAAAATAGTTTTATTGAAGGTTTGTTTGCTTGAATTGAATTGATCATATTTCAGGATGTTGCCCATGTGTATCTTACTAAATTCACTGTCTTTGAAGAAGGAACTACAGGCAATTATTGTGAATAGACTAAACAAAAACAACAATTTAGTTTGCTTGCATCCATGCTGCATTGGTTAATAGATCAGGAGATGCTACTGTGGCCTTTTCACACAGATTACCAGGGTTGAACTTGAGCTTTATCCCGGGTTCCGGCAGCCAGTCTGTTCAGCTGTGTCGGGCTGGACGGAGATCATGTGACTAACCACTGTCCCTAGCTGACCCGTGGGCGGCTTAAACTGGCAGCCAACAGCGGCCAAAGCGTACAGCTGCTGCCTCTTCATGCGGTCCGACATGACCGGGTAAAGTAGATCAGTAGGCCTACTTTACCAGTAGTTAGAAATCTGTTTCCAGCCATTCACGAACATTAACATCCATAGTGGGAATCTTTGCACTGAATTTAACCAATTATCTCTTGATCAAGTCACAATGGGACTTGCACACAATTGAGCCACAAAGACTTAAATGTTGTGGCAAGTGCAGCTCCATTTGAGCTGGAGGGGAGGGATTTGGAATGATGTGTTTCAATTCACGGTGAGCTGGTTACTTTAGCCCGTGTGCCTCTCACAAAGCCCAAAACATTGCAAAGACGGAACACGGTGATTCAAACGACAGCTGAAATGTTATGTTTAATGGAATTAGAAATTACTTCTTAAATGCCACTCCTTAAGCGCTGCCCTGCTGTTAGAGCCCTCTTAGTGAATTGAATGGGCCGTTGCTAGCATGCTATTTCATTTTCTTCTTTGTCTGATTTAAAAAGTGAAATGATTTATGGCTGCAGAGCACGTGGGCGTCTTACGTATTTAGGTTACCCGCATCGGCGTCATTACCGTGTCAAACTGTATTTACTGTCTTGTTGAAACGTACTGTGGTCTTGATACAACATTGCATTTGAGTTGGGACTTGAAGATACTTCGGCTGCAGCCCTCGAGGCTGCTGACTGACAGATTGAGAGTCATCGTGGCATTTGAGAGGTTTATGGAGTCAGAACATTCCCCTCTTTATTTTCATGTGACTATCCAGGAATTTCCTTCTGGAGATCTTTTTGTTCCAAATATTATCATGAGGGCATGTGTGTATCATAAAACAAGAAGGAGCTGAAGCTTAGTGGACTGATTCAGACAGAGACATTCAGATTCAAATCAACGTAGGAAGGTGGTCAAAGCAACGCCCCCTTCTCTGGTGAAATCGCAACCATTGTGGCTGGCTAACATCTGTATAGACTAAACCATACATTTTGTAGACAGGAGTAAGAGAAATGGTGGTTCTTGAAGTTAATGTTTTGCGTGTTACGTTCCCTCTTTGATGCAAGTAACTTACCTGTTTTTTACAATTATAGTAAAAATTAAGCTTTCCATTGCAGGAATTTGATGAATGAAGAGACTTGTGCATGACACATTCTTGTTCCTCTGCTCCCTCAGCACCGGGAGGCCATAAAACCATGATGAGGATTTATTACTGATGCTGCTGATTGGCGTATTTAAAACCATCACTTTTCAACTGCCAAGTCACTGAAATGTCCTCCTTAGGGGGAAGTTGAGTGACATGTATCCTGTCTGCAGGGATTTATTTGAACAGAGTTGACAATGTGATAATTGATAAGGAGCGTAGCAGCGATCATAAAGATAGCTCTTTCCCTTTTAGATTTATTTTGTTTCTCTAAATCAATCAATCATTACTGATGTCGAGCTGGCATGATGAAGCCCAAATTGTGATCATCAGCAATGTTACAATTTCTTTTCCAACGTGGTAGAGATAGAAAAATATTTTGGGGTTATTTACAAAAAATAAAATAATGAAATGAACAATCTTGACAGTTTTGAATCACCGTGTTCCGACTTTGCAGCTGAGCTACGATAAAAATGTTTCACTTCTTCTGTAGTATTTCTATTTAATTTAGCAGGCAATCAATTCATGTTAACACTAACATATTGCTTTCTTGATAAAATTTAGATAGAATAAAGGCTTAGCATAGTGACAGGAAGCAGCAACAAACAAATCAGTTTAAAGTTGTTTCATAACAGAGAGCAGTGACTTCTCAGAGTCTTGTCACTGTCAGGTTGCCGAGCAACCAGCCAAGTACTAGTTACTGCGCTGGCCCAGTCACCCAAATTCTTCTTTGCAAATACCCAACTTTTCATTTTTACATAAAGTTATCTGATTAACGGGTCTAAACAATGAGAGGAAATGTGTTGTTTTTTAACTTTTGGCTAGCCGTTTTCCCCTGTTTCCTGTTTTATGCTAACATAGGCTAACTAACTGCTGGATGTAACTTCATATTTAGCATATAAACATAAGATTGGCACAATATTTTATCAGACTCTTGCCATTAAAAGCTAATACGCGTGTTTCCCTCATGTCAAACTGAAAACATTTTAATTTGTGCAAAATGTAGCGGGCATTTTAACCTTACTGTAGTCCGGTGGCTAACATACAACAACAGAATTAGCATAATGTCAAAATCCTCATCAGGTAAAATAACAATACACTTACCGTTTTTAAGTAGCATCTATTTATTACGCATGGCAAGAATGTTGCGTCGTATAGACATGTCATCATTCATGTAGTTTTTTTCTCACTCCGACACACAAATGTCGTGGCGTGTTTGTGCTTGTGGGGGCTTACACATGCTAGCACAGGCATACAGCAACTGGGAGTGTGGTGGCTGAGCAGGTCTATGCATTTCTTTGGTGTATGCTCGACACACACACACACACACACACACACACACACACACACACACACACACACGCACACCCTTTAGCTGCCAGGTCAAAGTGGCCGTGGCGGAAAGCATGCAGACTGTGACTCACACAGCGAACGTGACACCTGTGCCGTCCAGGCGGTCACATGTCACCCACCACACCCTGCTTACGCAAAAACCTCTCTCCCTCTGACGTAGATACAGCAAATGAATCCTCCCTGAGTCTGTCCCTAGAGGCCACATAAACACTTTTTAGGCACACAAAGTTTTTCAGGAGCATTTAATGGCTGCAATTGTGCAATTTCCATTGATTCATTTATCGATTTCCCCAGTCGTCCCGTTGAGCTATACGGGACCAGACTTTAGTCAAGGATGAATTTTTCCTCAACACGTGTTGAGGTCCATTGATACCATGTGGTTCCATTTAATGTAGACACATAAAACAACAAGCAGGAAGTATTAAAACCATGTAAGGCTGGCTGTGCAGCTCCGCCAGGGACCCACTTCTCAATTCAGCCTGTGTACTCACGGGCTAAGGCAGGGACACCAACACACCCCACTAACGCACACGCACACACATACACGTATACCTATTGGAGCAATTAGACACGCCTGTTCTCCATATTGGAATAATAAATACAGACCCGAGGGTAGTGCGGCACTATGCCGAGTTAATGCTTCTCTCTCAGCCCTCTGTGCCTCATTAGAATAAACAGAAGTGGCTTGTTGATGAGTGGCAAACCGCCCTCATATTGAAGCAGCGTTCACATACATTACTTCTGGTTTGTTTAAGCTTACAGCAGCTCCAGTTTTTCGCCACACAGAGTGGGGCAATCAGCGTGGGAAAGTTTAGGTAATAACTGTGTTGTGTATTTCAATCAATACTCTTCTTGACTAGACTCAATTTTTGATGTTCGAACACCCTGTGGTCCTCCAGGCCGGGATAAACAAATTCTTATTTCAACTACTGTTTGACCCATCTCTACTAGACCATATTATTTATTTGTGAGTCCCAGTGCAGAGCACTCCATTGTAAACATTGACTCAGATGGAAAAATACAATAGCTGACTATTTATATAGCACCACTAAGAATGCCTTGATATGCATGTGGCCTCTCATAGAGTAATGGCACGGTTGGGGTGAACTAATCCTCGTATAATTTCCCCTTTTCCTTGTATTTTGTCTCCTCTAATGTTCTTCTACAAAGAGGATGAGTCTTCTTTCTCTCTTTCTGTTCTGCCCTCACTGTAATCTACCCTCAGAGTTACCTTTGCCCCTTCCATCTCTGATTGCAAACTCAAGATGTTCCCTCGGGGCATTTGTATATCCAATTAATTCTACTTTTGCCTGTTTATACATACGATATGCCCTCACATGACCTTTTCACATGAACCCGGCTGCGGATTGAATTATGAAAGTGTCAAGTCTCTCCCCCGTGGTCGAAGGCTATTTTCTAAAAAAGACATTAAGTCGCCATTACCCCCCACAAACCACAATGGAGGCGTGTATAATTTAGCGGCGTACTGATTGATTGGTGTGTTTATTTTTTCGTTTTGCCTGACTGGAATTCCAGACTTCGACTTTCCGATTCCTTTGCAGATGGCCAGTGGCCCCTTTGAAGCCTCACTGTAATTAACCTTTGGAGGGGAATAACAAACCAGTACACGGGGGCACTGTGGCCGGCCTAAGCTGCTTTGATGTGTTGCCTGTGTTTACTCTTCCATGCACTGGGTGGGAGGTGTACTCCGCTGACACGTCCCGGGGCTTCCGAGCGGCGCGTCGCACCCCGGGGGTCCGCCGCCTCCCGTCTCACCACCAGCGGCATGGAAAGAACCGTTATCGCCTTTCTGTAACATTGGCAACACTTACTCACACAGCGGAGCTCGGCCAGTAGCAGTGCTCCAAGAAGCCCAAATCATAGTCGACTCCCCTCGTTGCCTCGGCTGATACAGGCAGCGTAATATTCCTGCAGAGCTTAGATGACCCGACCACCGATTGAAAAACAGATGTACTAAAATAAACGTGCATTCATTGATTTATGGGGATCTGAGGGACGAGCTGTAAAGCCAACGCTGAACAAAAAGGTTTTTACTTACACATCCAGCAGAACATTGCAAAATTTTAGTTTTCTTTTAGCCAGTAAATAAATAATCCACATCCTCACAAACATGCCAGCGCAAAGTTTTGTACGCCCAAGCAATGAGCTGAAATGCTGCCAAGACTTTTAATATTATCACTTTTGCATAATTGTTCTGCTTTTGCTACACAATGAGGAGCAAATTAAAATTTTTGTTTCACTGATGGGAAGTTGAGTAACATGATCTTACACTGTCCCCAATATGTCTTTCTAGTCTATTGAGCAGCACTGAATTAAAGAAAAACATGCATCATTCACGTGACCTTTTCCATTGAATGAGCAAAGTGCCATCAAAAATAATCCATGTAACATCTTTTCAGCATCTTTCAGCGTTCTCTTCATGCAGCACCTTGCCACGGCTTTCATTCGTGGGGCTACGGGGATCAAAACATCTCATTCTTCCGGGTTGCTAAGCTAACAACAGGTTCTCCCTACTTGACTGAAACCCCCTGCGGCAGCCATGTTTGACCCAATTAAACAGCTGGCTCTGGGGGGGCTTTTTTGGCTCTTTTCCCCAACTCTGTGGTGGGGTTTTTAATTAGCTTGGGCTTAAGTGGGAGCTCCATCATCAACGGAGCGCGTCCGACGCGTTGCTGTTTCCCCGCTCATTAGAGCTGCAGCGCCGCTTTCCACTCGGCAGGCCCGCTGGTGTAGCATTGCAGACACTTTATACGAGGACTTCATCGTTCACACAGAGTGCCATTTACTGACTGCTGTGGCATGAGAACAGTCAGTCATCTCTGTTCCCCCGGAAAATATGTCACACGCTAAACAGCCAGATATCTGGCTTTGCATTCTGCCCCCTACACGGAGGTTTGCAGGACTCTGTGAAGTTGATTGATATGTCGATGCCTTTTGCGCTGTTGGCATTGCACTCTCATAATATGTTTTTATTTCTTATTGACTCACCTCATCCGGCATTGTTTTTTGTATCACTTTATTTACACGTAATGAATGATGAAGATAAATAATAGGGGAGAATTTTGGTCACACGATTCTAAACATCCTATTAGACAGCCGCCGGAATTCTCACTCGCAGTGCTATTTTTTTTTTCTTCCTTCAACAGCGTCTCCATATGCATTTTAACAGGCCTGAGGAACAATGTTGGCCTTGTGAAGGCTTTCCATGCCTTTTCTGTTAAGCATGTGGCATTTTAGAGTAACAGATTCCTTTAAATGCTTCACAATGGCCAGGCATTTTGTGAGTCAAAATCTGGACTCGGGTTCATTTTCTGGACAAAGACAAAAAAAAAAAACACACTCCCTTTGATTAAGCTCCGCTTGCAGACTGACATGTATGCACTTGGCCGCTTCCTTCTTGCTGAAGCTTCAAAGGTCGTGCACGCATTGTGAGTGTGCAGTGGGAAGGTTTCCACTGGCTCCGAAGGCTCGGCGGTGGGTGGGAGGCGGTCTGGTGCCGTGCTGCGGCTGCGAGCTGTGGAAAGATCGGTGCTCCTTCCTATCTGCCGTGTGTAGCTGACATTCTGGCTCAATGGGCCATTTCAACACGTTGACACTCTGCCCACGGGGGACGGCAGACAGGGCTTTTCAAACCCATCTCTCTATACCTCTTTCTCTCTGTCTAGACAGCCTAATGTGTTATTTGATTTCTTTCCTTTTATGCACTATTTTGCATTGCAGCTGGAGTATCCTTTATTTGTTAAAACCCCAGCAGAGGGTTTTCTTGGCTCGCGTTCAACAAACATATCAACCGTTTATATGTGCAAACCACTGAGGCACAACTAGTGTCCTTGGGTGTTTTTGATATATTTTAAAAGGAAACCTGGTATCAAAGAAAATATAACTTAATGAGTCTGTATTATATAAAAGCAGACTGCAGACATGTATTTAAAATATTGTAAGTTCTGCAGCAACATGTCCAAGCTGAATAAGCGAATAAATAAATAACCAATGTTCTGACTAAATAAATAGTGACTCTAAGCGTTAGAATGTCAATAACAACAGTTAACAACAAGGGTAACAATGTGTATGCTGCTATAGTAACTTTATTAATGTATCAAATGACTGCAACCTGCATGCAGTTTTACATCAGCCTGGTTTTACTGCCAACAACATTACAGTTTTTGTTATGCTTCAACTACAACTTCATTTTCTGCATTCCTGGTAGGATCAGTAGTGTTAAAATCTGTGCACGATGCACGTTCACGATACAATGAAGCAAATATCAAGTATTACCAGTTATGTCTGAACCCCGAGTAAAGGGACGCAGGTAGTAGCTGATGGAGGCTGAGAGACGGATTGCCCTTCTGCTTGCACTCCGCTCTTTTTATAACTCCTCGTGGCTCCTGCGTGACTCGCCGAGCGTTCGGTTACCAAGAAGAATTTAATGTGTGCGAGCTTACATCAGCGGCCACTTGCCGTAAGCGTATGACTCGGTGAAACCTGATGTGTCAGTGTGTGTCACCTTTGCCGGGAGCACGCTAGGAGAGGTCCGCTCTCTGGAGGAAAAAAGAAAAGCTAGTTATGTCCGCTTCCGAAAAATATTACTCAAAGATTTGGAATAAAATCTGATTGTAGATGGTAAAGTGATTACCCAAAGTGACACTTTAAACTTTCGTCTACACTAATTGTCTTTGTCGTGTGGGCCCATAGTCTCCTTGTGCAATTAGGGATGATTATTTTGCCCTTTTTTCGATTATTTCGCCGCCCTGATGACTTTTGGTTTGGTTTGGTTGTTCTACATATCGTGTTTCTCAGCTAGTTGGAGTTAGCTGTAGCAGTGTCGAATACTACCGTCATTTTTTATTTTCAGGCATATGCAGATTTCGTAAGAAATTATTCCGACACTCATGGGCGTCTGACCAGGACTTAAGTTCACACCCGAAATGACCATCAGTGCCCTCATCCGAAGGAGCAAAAACCAGGAAACCAGGCCTGTGCTCACTGCCACCTCATCATCCCTCTATTTACGCCCTTGTGCCTCCTCTTCTCCAGACGCCATTGCAACCATTTCCTGTCGCTCACTCACCGCTCCTCTAATTTGCCCCTGTGTGTATAACTGGAATCCACTTCACGGCTCCACTGAAACTGAATCCTCAGAATGGGAGTGAAAGAGAGAAGGCAGAGTGCTCGGGGGAAGTCACTCAGGTCAATGGAAGGTCACGGTGAAGCCCACCGAGCAATCCGGCCCCACCGCTGATCAAACAAATGGAGATGTGCTTTGATCGTGTGCCCTGAAGCGCTGCCACGTCCAATGTCCTCCAAAAGAATTCTGAAGGTGCACGAGCATCACAAGTGGGAGGGGCTGGCCCATTGTGGCGGCCTCACCTTGGATCCCGACCTCCGGTCCCGTCCTCAGTCTTGTGACTGCAGGGAGCGGTGATGGCGGCGGGCATTCGAGCCGTGCCTGGGAGGTGACTCCCCGGTGCCAGTGTTGAATTTCAAACTCAACCTACAAAGTGAGAAGCAGATGCCCGTGAACCGCCGCTGGCAGGGCAGTGAGTGAGTGAGATACAGGGGGAAAGGGAGGGGGGGGGGGGGGGGAGACCGTAAATGATAGTGACAGAGAGGGATTAGAAAGAGAAGAGGGAGAGAGACTGAGAAACGGCAGCTTTGTAAACACCTCCGCCGCTCGCTGGGCAGGCTGCGTCTGCAGACCACTACTGACGGCCCGCAAACCCAAACACATTCATTTAAGGGGGCCGTGGTGGTTTCTGGCACTAAATCTTGAGATTTTTTATTTATTTCAATTTGGTACATAACTGGTTATTAAATATTGCCTCTGAGCAAACACTTCCACCGCACACGCTTGGGTTCGGCCGCTGTCGCGCCTTGATGCTTTGCACTTGCTTTGTACAACTGGCGCCTCTAACACCAGCAATTACACCCCGCTACATACGTGGGATACAGTTATTTCATTAAAAAAAGTTTAGATAGAGGAGAGACTATATTCGGTGGAACAGTGATGAAACTAATATTCAGATTTATTGTCTACTTTGCAGCAAAACCGTCCGATCTGCTCGGTATCATAACTGATACTACAGGCAATAGATCCAGACAGGTTGATTCAAACACTCCCAGCCGCCAGGCAGGAACGATAGGAATGGACCTCTCGGCCAGATCCTCCGTCCTCTTCCTACAAGGATGGCAGAGGAGCCATTTGTTTGACAAAACAGGTCAACTTGAAGGGACAGTCTTTAGTTTGTTTTGCGTATAAACCTGTGTTTAATTAAGCGTGCTGAATTATCTGTTTATTTTATGTTTTTGTTCAATTAATCGGTGCAACATATAACACCCTCTGTCCAGGATCCTAACAAGTCAGCCACGGTCGGTAAAATTCATTATGAGGTGGATCGACCCACTGGTGTCTGCATGTGGCATCTGAATCCTTTAAACTCTGTCACAGAGTAAGACGCCGTTTGAATTGTGTTTGCGCTGAACAGAAATTAACCCCAGCATCGCTGTCCACACGCGGATGCAGAACATTCTGCTCTGACGTGTCTAGACAGTGGAAAGTAGTAGGCGCATTAGTCACATGTACACTTATAAACAGCAGAGAGACAGAGATAGCGTGATGCAGCACTGTTGGGCTTTCGATGACAGATTATACGACCAGCCAACGTCTCCGTTTCTCACACAGGGGCAATCCTGGCTCGCCCTGTCACACTCCTCCCTTCGTTCCTCTATATAAGTTTGTTGCTGGGCCTTCCCCATAGTTCCCAGCTCAAGTGGGCTAAACTTAACTCGCAGCCTGCCATGAATTTTGGACATTTATTACCACACCCTTCCTTGTCAGTGCCGCCGCCTTCTACTGTGTGTCTGTGAGTCTGTGCATGGCGCCAAACCAAAGCAGCATTCAGCAGAGAGGCTGCTGGAGGTACAGAAAGCAGGAATGCAACACGCACAACACAGACCTAATGTTGAGAAGGAGGTCCATCTAAAAATACCCTGGAAATGGACCAACTATAGGATCTGTGGCACCGGCCAAAAATACATGTTATTGTTAGAGGAGGAGACAGCAGGCTGCTGTGTGTGCCTGAGCGTTTGGGCGGGTGCGGGTGTTGATGCAGTACGAGGTTCCTTCTAATCCTCGAAAACAAGTTCAGTAGAGCCACCTGACTACCGAACTGTTTGCCCTGAGAAAACAGGGAAACCTGCCGCTTATAGAGCAGATAAATAACAGTGGACGAAAATCTTTTTGAAATATGAAACACTGTGTGATTATCCATCCATGTCTTTCAGTGTGTGTGTGTGTGTGTGTGTGTGTGTGTGTGTGTGTGTGTGTGTGTGTGTGTGTGTGTGTGTGTGTGTGCGTGTGCGTGCATGCGTGTTAGAAAGACAAAGGTGAGACTGGGTGTAAAAGTGTGTTTACATATCCCAGAGTTCTTATCAACAGCGTCGATTGAGAGGGAAAACTAATCTCAACTTGACCATGACTCTGCATGGGACAGCCCTGCTAAAGCACACACACCACCCTCCCTCAAAGTGGATTTGGTACAATGAAGGTAAACATGTGAAAAATGGAAGAGATTCCAATGGTCCAATTGTCTGTTTATTTAACACATTTTTTACAATCCTTTTGATAGGTCAGGTGACTGTTTCACTTCAATTTCAATGCATTTTGCATGAATAAAATGCTGTCGTATTAAAGACAAGAACCAAGAGGTTGTAGATACATGAGTTTGTTTTAGTTTACTTTAAGTTAAGTTACACACAAAGATCTTCTTCTCAAGCAGGAACTGCTTGAACTGCTGATTGTTGTTCTGCACAACCTGGAGAAACTGCAGCCATGAAGGTGGCTTTAAAACTGTTCTTGTACACAGCTTCGCTTTTAGGTAAGTGGTTACATCACAATGCTTTTATAGTTACGACGATAATGTTAATATCCAGACGTTAAGTAGGCATTTATGGTAATAGCATTAAACAAAGTGCAGCTGCGGTTGGTGGAAACTTTTTGACATTGTTTGTCCAGGATGGGGAAATTCTGACGCAGGAAGAAACATCAGGGGAACACGAAAGTTATGTTGACCAAAGTGCATCTAATCTACAATAGAAGCCTCTCAACTAGCACACCATTACAATCTGCTTCTCCTTATGGAGCGTCACAGCAGGTAATACATCCGATGTTTGAAAACGCATTTATTTACATAGAATACACATTCATCAAATTTACTCTACTACGAGGTGCATAAAACTGCTACATTAATGTCAAAAGTTGTCATGAGTCTATTTGCAAAGTTTTACTTTACAATATATTGCCCGAGTGGGAATCCATACATGGAAATCCAGTGCTGATGACAGTCGCCTGCTCAATCAAGACTTGGAAGTTTATGCTAATCAGAAGCCGTGATTTAACGATGAGAACAGCGACTGTGCCTCCAGTGAAGACATCCTCATATTTCTCCGTCAACACCAGCTTGTCCGGTCCGGCTGCGAGAGCGGATGTCTGGTGGGTCGGTCAGGCCGTGGTCATCCAGGGGCTTGATCACTTGTCTTCCACTGTGAGCAGAAGCTGCGGAACCTGGGGGCTTCTTTAATGTTATTCTCTTGTAGTGGGAGAGTGGAAAATGACCTGCGATACAGAGAAATATTGAGAAAGCAGCAGCTGTGAAAACATGTATTCCAACTTGTCTGCAGCAGATGGGGTGTGAGTGTTGGAGGCTCCGAGGAACGTGGAAACAGGCTTTCTCTTTGCTACCTGACACTGTATGGTCTTACAATGTGTTGCTCCCGACTGCAGGTTCTACCTTTACCAAAAGGCAAAAAGTAGACTTCCTCTCGTCCCGTCTGAGATCTGGTTGACGATTGTCTGGGTGGAAAATCTACAGGTTTTACATGTAGCTGCAGCTTGTCTAATTTCTGGAAATAATGCTTGGTGATATCTACTGGCACCAATTGTATCTGATTGTTACAATGTGAAGGAAGTAGTCGGTAAAAGTTTACACTGTATTTTAATTCATGTATCTTAATTCATTATCTCTAATGTTTCTATATTGAAAAGCATGACTTCAGCAGCAGACCGATCCTTAAGAACCTCAAGGCTTTCAAATGCATCTTTTTTTTTTTGCACACCACCATGGAGCACATTTTTCCTTTAATAATTTCCATGCGTCTCGCAGGGATTGAGAAAATTGCTGTCATAAGTGGAACACGGACATATGCTGTTAAAGTAAACAGGGGAAACTCATCCTCTTTTTGTTTACCCTGCTTTTCCAGTTGCCAAACAAATACAAAAACTGTGGTCTTAATCAAAACATTGTGAACGTACAAATGATTTTTGAACGAAGAAGTTGTTTCATTTGAAACATGTGACCGTGTGATGTATAGAATCGCTATGTCCTTTAATTCCCTAACCCACAAAACCCTTTTTCGCCTCTCCTTTTCCTCCTTGGCCATAGCCATTCATTAGCACCTACTTATAGGAAACAGATGACTTGTAATGAATTAGGGTCAGGATTTGAACTGCTTCAATACTTTCATTCCAGTTCCTCAGCGGCAACATGAAAGCATTTCTCTGCCAGTTCAGCGGCCAGAATCCACAGAGATTTTAGAGTGACAGGACAGCTGTGGTAGAGGCTGTGGACACACACATTCAGGTCCTGAGTTATCATTTGGGTCACCACAGCTCTCCGTCTTTTAGTTTTTCCCAGGCGTGGTCCCTTCTTTTCCTAGTCAGGCAGTCTGATTCGTCAGACACTACAGCCTCCATTTACAATAATCAGTGCCTCTATCTAGGGCCGTTTCTCATAACCGTTTCGGCACTAGAAATTAAGGCCGGCAGGCCGAGTTGCCTTGTCTTACCTTACCCCGGTTTCCCCTTGAAGTCAACTCCTTCCAGACGTTATTTGGTTTCATCTCAAGTTCTCCACTTCAGGGAGATTTCCCTGATTAGTGTCACAGAGCTCCGTGGATGAAATGACAGAGTTTGCCAGGCCTTCAGCCCCCGTACAGCCACGTCCTTAAGGTCCTCCATCGTTTACATCTATACAACTGCAACTGTGATCCTCCTTAAGCCAGTCGCCTACAGTGTCGCGCTGTGTGTTCGCTCACTTTCTTAAACCTTCATTAAATGGGAGTTCTGTAGCCTCCTGGGATTTTTTCCCTCAAGCGTGAAAAACTGTGTAACAACGGAGTTCAGAAGAAAGACAAACAAACACAAATTAGTTCTCCAAAGATGATCAACCTTGAAACCACTGTTGTTTATTTTAATGCACCTCATAAATCAATGTATTCCCCTGACAAATCTATCAATGCAACAACTAAGTCATTTCCACATTTATTTTATATGCAAACCACTTGATTTTAGGAGATACAATTGCTGTATTAATGTCCAACTCTGCTTTTCGCCGCACACAGCGTGACTAATCTGAGCATTTCACTTTATCGCTCCCTCGCTCTCTCCTGTTTTTTCAAGAAGAAACATGAACTTAATTTCAGAGAAACCAGAGGAGCCTGGTCCTTAGAGGGGTTCTCCAGTCTCTATTCTTCTTGGTCACTAACATCATCAACTGCGCGGCTGCTAATGAGGCAGATATTTTCTTGGCTCGCACTGAATGTCGGTACTCATTTTTTCTGGCCTTTGGCTTTTTGCTTTAGGCAATTTATGATACAAAAAACCAACTGCATATGTCATTGATATTTCATTGGTCTTACGGAGCATTAAATAAGTGTTTCTGTTTCTAAACCCCCCAGCCCTGCTCTGAAAATATCTTCACTCAAACAAGCCTCCTTGTTCCTAATTTATGTGATTAAGGGGAAATAAGTATATTTAATAGTTAAAGGGTTATTTAATATATATTACCTCCTGCGGTGCAATTACACCAGTTGTTGCTGATGGCTTTAATTTTTGTGTTGGTGGATGCCATTATTATGGCCAGTGCCTGTTAGAGCTTGTAGCAACAGAAAAGTTTCCCAGGTTCGATCCAACCAAACCAAAGAAGCCCCCTGATGGCAGAATGTATCTCTATGCAGATGATAGGGTTTTATACTGTATTAATGATTCTGAATTAACTACAGATGAAATGCTACTTGTTTTGCAGGTTTAAGGTGGAGGGTGTAGAATTTTGCAGCATCTGCCAGTGACGTTGCAGATTTGCCAATCATGTGCAAGAACTGAGACGAAAACGTTACATAAACAAAAAAAGTAATTTTTGAATTTCTTTGGTTGAGGACAGTCCTATTGCTATCCACAAAACCAATGTTTGTGAATTTCCTTTTTTTTACTCATCCTTAAAGCTACCAACTAATCCACTAACACTCTACATTGATTAGTTGATTCTTTCGGATCTTCAAACCATAACTGATTCAGTAAAAGCTGCCTCAGGGAATAGTACAATTTCCTATCCAAGTGTAATCTGCCTTTTTGAAGATGGATCAAATCATTTTGCTAATGAGAAGGCATTGAAATTTACCTTATAATATGTTAAATCTGACCTGCATGTTGGTGAAAGTGGGCAACTCCTGCTATCTCAATAGCTGTTATAAGTATTGCTTGCCTTTGTGTGGACGTAGCACATTCCTTGAACCTCCCGTTTCCTGCTGCTCTGGAGGAGAGGAACTTGAAATGCTCTGCAGGACATTTTACAAAGAAGGAGCACACATGTGTAAATATTAACGTTTCCTTTTATTGCACTAAAGTAGCCTGGAGAGAAAGGTGCTCCATTTGCAGGCTTTTTAAATGTCCAGGTACGACGACTGTTTTACACATTTGTACGATAAATGTCTCAGAGAATTCAGTACTAGACTTGTAACTAAGAATTTGAGTTGTTTTTTAGGAGATGGAGAAATGCTTCAATAGGCGCCCAGTTCATCTAATCAGATCTCTACATCCTGTGTTTGAGGAAGTGAGTGATGAGAGTAGCACAATGAGATTGGCATGGGGCACGTGTGTAGCTCTGCACCAATCACACTCTTCTGCAACCTCCAACGGCTCGGACACCCTTCACTTTGTTTCCAATGCCTTCAATGCTAATTCTGTGAGGTTAGGACAATAAACACCACACTGATGGGCTCAAACCCAGAGGAGGCCACACTTCCTGTATGCACGAGTTGGTCTTTGGGAGAAAGACCAGAGGACTGACAGGAAAGAAAGTCAGGGAGAGAGAAGGATGCGGTAGTTGTGGAATAAATATATATGTGGAAAGAGACTCTGGGTCTCTTGTGGGTGTCTGGACTTCCTAGAAACAAAAATTCAACAACAACAACAACAAGTACAACAACAACTGTTTTCACCTTATCACTGCTAATGAATTTGTTGTTGGTCTTACAGAGTACAGTAAAATCCTGTTCCTGCAAGTACACAAATTTGAATTCTATTATGTAAATAGCTCTAGCTTACGTTTTGGATTGATGGAGTTAGATGTGTTTTTAGGCTGTGTGGGCCTGAAGCAGGCCCAAGCATGTTGCATGTCACATGTTGCATGTCGCAGGCTGCAAGCTGCTTCCTAACTCTCCCTCTGTCTTTCTCCCGGTCTCTGAGACATCTGGCTGCAAGCATCTTCAAGATTCCAGCAATGCCACAGCGAGGGGGGAAATCCCACAGCAGAAAAAAGCCGCCTCAGCAGTTTGAGGCCGGGCCAGATCATATCAACTCCGACACCCGCTCAGTCATTTTACAGAGCGCTCTGAGCAGGAGATCCCGCCCTGCCTTAGCAGGGGAGACAGAGGAATGAAGGGTTAGGGGCAAGAGAGGGCTCATTTGTGTTTAAAAACAGGGGGTCATTGTGGGCGGGGTTGTGTCTGTGTGTTTGGTGGCAAATAGGCAGTTCCAGCTGTTGTGCTCCATCTAAGCAATTAGGTATAATCAACTCCCTGAGCTCTCTGGGTGTTCTGAGATACTTTCACACGCTGGAACTCCACCGGATATCCCTCGTCACCGCAATCACACACACACACTCACACACACATGCGCACGCTCGAGCACACGGATTGAGTTCTACCTGCAAACCAAAGTAACAGCGCAAAGCTTCAACCCCTTGTAAAAGTGGAGAACGAGAGCGCGGGCATTTGTGCACATGTGTGTGCAGGAGCGATGTGTGGTGGTTGTTTGTAGCCAGGTCTCCGTGGGCCTCTCCAGCCCGTGGCTCTCAATCTGCCCCGGACTCGCCATGTGTTGTGCACATGTTCTCATCATCCCTGTGAATCAGTCTTTGTGCAGAGCAGCATCCTTCACGGCACTAACTGCATTTTCCCTTGTTATAAACACCGACCTGGTCAGCAAGAGAGAACAGCTTCACTCCAACATGCTGGTCAGAGTGGGTCCATTTTTGGGTGGTTATTTCCATTTCCATGGATCCACAGAAATAAGCCACGCCCCCCTTTCAGGCGCTAATCGAGCGGAAAAAAAGGGGACGCGAATGAAGGCAAAGTACGAATTACACGAGTTAGACCAGTGAACTCGCGCGAAGTAGACCGTTGCAAACATTTGCTTCATTTTGGTGTGAACGCAGCGTTACACACACAAATTCCTGCAATGCATAAGATAGAAAGAAAATAATGTAAATTCAGGCGTTGACACAGAGAACACAGTTTATTCTCTACATTTCTGTAACCACAGTGATATTTCTGTGAGGCCGCAGTGCTACTTCTCATCCCCACAGTGTGTGGCCCTGCAGGCAGGGGCCAAATCCTGCTGTGGCAAACAGCTGCCGGACGAAATGGAGCTGAAATGTCCACTCCCAGTTCCCATAATCATGGCCAAGATTTTATTTACATATTTTAAGTACTTTGCTGCAGGGCAATTGATTTTTTCTAAGTGTATGTACAGCATTCACTTACCTGTTATTCAGTAAAACTTCAGGAATTCCATAGATTCCACTTTATTGTGGAGTGCAAAAAGAAATTCTATATTGAATGTGAATATCTTCACATAAGTGACTGGAAAAGGCTGTCTGGCATGCTTGGATGGTAATCAAAGAAGTGAAAAGGAATGATTGAAAAATATAAACATGTAAAGAAGCACGGTCACACTATGTGGCTATTTGTTTTTTTAAATTATCCTGTACTTTTGCACAGGGACCTTACAATTTATTTTGTCCTTCGTCTGTGATGCAATGAAATGATGCGTTATTATTTGTTTTGTAAAGGAACTTACGGTTAAGTGATTCCAGTGGGTTTTAGTCCCAAGCATATTTTCTCATTCCTGTCATTACTCATACTGCAGTGTGGTTACAGTCGTAATTAGAGCATCTTGTTTAAATGTAACTGGCTGCAGTGGTTACTGTTGGTCAGCGATTGACCTCCAACAACAAACCCCCTTCTGCACCTGAGCTCTTTGTCTCCAGCTGTCTCCCCTTCACCACTCACACACACACGGACACACAGGGACATAATCCCACAGACACACACACACACACACACACACACACACACACGCACGTATCCTTGACGCTTTGTCCAGCATGAAGCTCAGCACATATTGGTGGGCATGTTAACACCCCGGCAGGATCTAAGAGGAGGTTCTGGCACCAGGAGCATTATGTTATTCCAACGTTTCTGCTCTTGAGAAGAGTAACTCAAACATCGTCAAGCCACAGACCAAATAATAAACATTAGTGGATTTTGGAACTGTACTCGGACGGAATATTATTATTTTGTCTGGCTGGAGTTCACTGCACAATGTATTTTTACATATTCATGATCATAGACTAAACAAGGTGAATTAAAGAGAGTGAATATGGGTCATAATATTCCGTAATTTCAATGCTAATATTGCTAAGGGTCAGCTACTTGCATTATCAGATTTACCGTGTTAATTTTAGGCTATACATTGTCATTATATAAACGCAACTGATCTGACATATTTGCCATTTTAAAACACGTCTCTTCCCCTGTGCATCACTACAATTATTATCGCTATGTGATGAAGCTGCCTAATTAGCGGCTCGGGTCTATAAATAGGCTTCCTTGTGCCTCGGGCCTCCTTTAAGTCAGAATCACCGATGTGGGGCACAGCGAGGCTAATGTCAAACACATGTGGAGAAGAAAACGGGTTTACAGTGAAGGCAAGCAAAGATGCTTTATCTTTTAAGTGATAATTACTCGATTCCTACTCTGCTTCTCTCAGCCTCAACCTTTGATCTCCTGCATAAAGACAAGCATGCAATTACAGGAGAGAGTAATGAGTTTAACAGCCCCGCACTTTTCCCTTACATGTATAATTAGGAGAACTCTCCCCCTCCACATTAAGTCCTTCTTTCATCCTTATTATCCACCCTTTGACACTTACTATTCCTCTCGCATTTGTTTGCTACAAGTGTTTGTATGTGCATGCATGAATGCCTCGGGGCACATTTGCCACTGACTGCGGCATGACTCAGATGCCAGTAGAACAGGGCGCGTCCTCCCGTGCCAACTGCACATATTTTTGAAGTCAAGATTTGCAAGTCTTTCAAAGCGCTCCCTCCCTTGCAAACCGAACAAGGGACTATAGGAAGGAAACTCAACTCCCTTTATGAGCACCGCTGTGCTATTAACAACACTGAGTAGACAAAGGGGCTTTAGGATTATCCTTGTGTTTTCTGTCCATAAGTAACGATCACTCATTTGAGTGTGTTCTGAATTCAGGAAAGACTATTCACCGCTGCAGGACTTATTCTCTGGTCTTGTCTGGCCCCTCCCCCCTGTCCTGCCTACCTCGCTCCATCCCCTGGCCACTTCCTCTTGCCTTTGAAGCCGAGGCGCCCTTCTTTGGTGCTGCCAGACAGGATACCCCACATCCTGTGAGAGACAGGAAGGAGCCCTGCTCCTGGTCCCAGACACACAATCTGTGCTGCAGGAGCCTCCAGCAACCCCTTCGCTTTGCTCGCAGACGTGTGCAGACAGAAACCACAGGGAACACATTCTTATCAAACCGAGGCGAAACGGCTTCATCCAAAGCAACGTCAAAAGAAACAAAAAGAACGTTCTGTATCTGCAATGTCAATTGAATATTATTAAAATATCCGAGGAACTCCACAGCTGACACCAATTTGCCTGAGCCTCTTTTGAACGGGCTGGCTCATGCTTCAGTGATCATTGGCCAGACCTCCATCTGATGCAGACCCAGCAGTGGTTTTTGGATGCTGTACCGATAAACCGCATGCAGATCTGGAATTTGGTAACCAGTATTTTTTTGCCCCATACAAATGCACAGTCAGGCTCTGTCGAGGGATCAGCTGGGATGGGGAGCATCTGGATGTTCAAATGTACTATTCAACAAAAATGTTTTAAAGTGTATTTATTACACCTCAAAAGGAGGAAAGAGTGTTGCCTTCCTTCTGAGCGCTGACCTCCCAGTGTGTTGTCTCATGTCCCACGAAGTGCAACGTCTGCTACAAGTCGAAAAAAAAAGGACCTGGGCTGTGTCGAGCTCAAGCATTCCTTAAGGGGTGACTTTATTTTTAATGTTGACATCCATTTAGTTTTTTACTGCTAAATTTGATACACCGCGGCCTCACCCTTCACCCCCGCCCAGTGACGCAGGCATTCAGGGAAGTCGTCCGTTGAGTCTCCGGTGCGGAGCTGCGCCTACTTTCCCATCCGCCTGCAGTTTGAGGTCAAACCCGAACCCCGAAGCCCCAGCAAACCTCCTCTGAGGCTTAACTGTCACTGTTATGTCAGCTTGTGAGAATATTCCCTTTCAGCCGCTCACACAGAATGGTTGGCGTCGTCCCAGAATGCAGAGCATCTCAGAGAAACCGCTGTGGCCGAAAATGACTGCTCCCTGTCCGCGGGCGGCGTGTCGGACTTCCGCCAGCAACCCTCCGCCTCCGTTTCCCTGTCAGCTTTTCAGGTGTGGTATCTCCTTCCGCAGCCATCACATGCAGTGCAGTCATTTAGGACTATTGAGATGCGTAATGGAGGGACTGAGAGCTGCTTGCACAGGAAGCTGGCAGGGAAACAGAGTCACACACCTCTCCTCCCAGCTCTGGATGGGCGACACCCGGAGAGGATAATGTTGACTGTTGGGCTGGACTCAGCAATTGCTTGATTCGGTTCGACTCAGTTATCAGTAGCTCTTTAAATCCTTTTGTTTGCAATGTACTTCTATTTTGATACGTTTGGAGGCCCAATGCTCGTCCTTGTCATGTTAGCCAAAATGAAAAGTGTCCTTTTTTTTATGGCCAGACGTTGCTCTGAGTGACTGAATGTTTGGCTCAAGGCTCAATTTGTCTCGCTGCAGCAAACAGCAGTGAGATACAGACTCACATTGTTAACCAGCAGCCAGAATACGGTTAGAAGTTTCTTCTGTTCGTTTTCTTCGCTCCATTGATTGAACTTCCACTCTTCTTTAATGGGTGCAGAACGCCTGTTGCGCTGTGACACTCACTTACTGCTGCGGTGATGACAACCCGTTTCAGGGATGACTACCTCTGTCACATTTATTCCTCACCTCATCTACTTAAATATATTTCCAGCACATGGAGTCGTATCTGCTTTCCTTGGCCGTATGGTGAAATGCTCGGCATTCAGGGACGGTAATGCAAGTCTGCTGGCTGAGCTAGAGCCGGAATATTCAAGCAGTGACAGGAGACATCTAGTGGCCTGTTTGGATTTTGGTACATATAAATCCAGATTCATTTATAATGTTGAACCAAACATAAAGCAGCAAATAAAATGTGCAAGTTCGCCCTTCATTTTTTTTTTACTGTTTTCCTCTTGAAGACTCCGGGGCCCCACTCGCTCATCAGGCCCCCCCGCCCCCCCCCCCCCCCCGCTCTGATGTTACCATGCCGATTGTTTCTGCCGCCCATTCCTCTGGCTGGGTTTTAAGAAACCCAGCACAGGACATTCAGCACAGGACATTTAAACATATACACTGCAAATACATATCATGTATACAAAAATAGAACGGCGTATATATGTGAGGCATCTCATTGATTCAGGTAATCAAAGAGCTCTTCGAGCCCTTAAATCTAATTGTGGCTTCTTCCCAGTGTCACCAGCGCCGGCGTGGGTCAGTGCTCAGTCACACAGTGGCTGTAACGCATGCATCACATGTGCACCTGTACAAACACACGCAGGGAGGGGAAAGCAAAGCAGAGCTTGAATGGCGTCGCCTTCCAGACATGAATTTTAACTCAAATTGTGGGGCACTTTTTATGCACAGAAAAAGGGACCTGTCTCTTCTGTGAGTTAGCTGGTGTCACAGACCGATGCCGTACATTACAAGTTCAGTCACCTCAAGCTTAACTACTTACGACACACATGACGGGATGTGACTGCTGCGTGAGTAAATGGTGTGAATGTGGTAACTGCTGTTCTGTGTCTCTGTCTCAGAACAAGATCCCTCTTCTGCACAAAAGCCAAGACTGCAGAGCCCATATATTTTACAGCCTTATTTTGCATCCAACAGTTTATGTTCTCAGCGATACCTCTTTATAGTGCAGTGCCTATAGCTTTCTGTGACTCAGCACTAACGACTTGCACAGATGAATGCAGACGAGGCGATGCCAAAGCCTGTGTGGTTTGGTGAGGGTATGCTTGGGCATGTCTGGAAGGAGCAGCGTGGTGTTTTGTGTCAAAGGGTCTTTGCGTTCTCGGATGCAGGGCGGGCGACTTCTGTTACGGCAAATAAGAGATGGAAAGCTCAACTTCTATTTTAATATAGTCAGAGAGAAACTTGAAGAAAACTAATTACGGCAGTTAAACTAAAAGCAGAGAATTCGTTTTTATTTGATCATAAAACATTGGACAAATACTAATTTTGTCTAGAATATGGCACCGGATGAATAGTTACTACAATTCGTCCTGAGGGGAACATGAACCAGGTTTCATGGCAATCCATCTATTTACATTTTTTAGCCCCCAAAAAGAAGATTGGTGGCCTCATCTTAGGGGGATTGTGAACGTCTCAACAAACTTTAGTGGCGATGCTTTGATCAGCTGGTGGCACAGACAGGCTTTAAAGTCGACCTTACTTTTCGTCAGCAAATGAGTACATGTCTATGAATTCGGGGTTCAATCCTCCGTCTGTGTCCTGTTTTTAAGGAGCCGGCGCGGGCGGAAACCAAAGTCACTGTGTTCCATGTGTCTTGATTGGCATCATTTTGTTGAGAATTTAACACCTCGGTGTGTAAATGTTTTATACAAGTTTGCTCTTGTTAAGTGTCTGAACTCCATCCGTCATGTCTGTCTTGTTCTCACAGCCTGTCATGTATGACATCAAGTAAACAACTGCCTCAAAGTTTTGCTCTTTTAATGCATGACTAAGTTGGTGCAGGCCTGTAATAACAGCTGTTTGGTTGCTCATTTGCACTTTCCCTTGTGGCTCATGTTTAGAGTGGAAAATGTCACACACAGTTTTTGTTCTTCTCGAGCTTGAACACAGAGGCCAGTCTCTGCATTTCTTCCCGTCCATGGAAACTTGTAAAGACAAACTCCTGTAAAGCGGTGTTGTAAAAGTGTTTATAGCTGCTTGTTGA
The DNA here is from genome assembly GCA_021346845.1 of Apeltes quadracus. Lineage (NCBI taxonomy): Eukaryota > Metazoa > Chordata > Actinopteri > Perciformes > Gasterosteidae > Apeltes > Apeltes quadracus. Next base: position 12,085,922 of record CM037929.1, on the reverse strand, counting down.
TTGAGGTGATTTATTTTTAATTTAATAGAACATTATGTTGCATCAACAAATAACACGTTAGGTACACATAGTAATTCATTAGTCGACTTTGCATGCTAACTAGCCATCAACTAGAGTCCAAAGCAATCAAATATGTTTACATCTACACGACAAGGTGAATGTGATTTTGTTTACAGGAGTTTTTAACTCTAAATCACTGCTTTCACAGGATAAACATTCTATTATGCTACCAGTTAACTCCTGAATAAGCAGAAAGAGTCTTAATTGGCTTTCTCACCTGAGCAAACAGCTGCCGAATACATAGGTTAGTGTTAGATATTGCCTTCCCCTTTCTCAGTTGGAGGGTGAAAGGTAAATATTCCACTGTGGGTCGTTGGCAGCACCCGAAACAGTCCAGAGCAGGAACCCGGCAGTCTGCAATGAGAAATGTACCAACTACATACATCTTAATGCATTGAAGAGTGCCAGCTGTGCACACACATTGAATCACCCTCAAATACACCGTTTATACAGATCTTAAATACGCTGTCACGTTGAAGCATTTCTGCCTCGTTTATTCCAGTGTCTTTGTTTGTGTTTGTACACTCATGGTAGTTGGAAGCCGCAGCCCTTTCATTTCAGTGCAGTAATACGCACGTTTACCTGCAGTATTCTTCAGCACTGCGTCTGCACAGCTGCAGCAGATGTGTCCTCTTCGCCCACGTTGTTTCAGAGGAGACAGACTTTACTGTGAGAAAGAAGGAAAGTAGTCTGAAGAGAAGAAATTAAAGCCTCTCGGCTACCTGAGGAGGGATACATTCGGCATAAATTGTGCACAGCCCGCCTGTGGAAAAGCACAACACGATAATGATTGAAATAAGAAGCTGATTTTATTAGACTGGTTGTTGTATTAGACTTTTATAATCACGTCACTCTAAAGAAACTAAAATAAAGTTAGTATATTTTTCTGAGCTCGAACACATTTACCTTTGCTCAACTGCAGGGGACAACGGCTGCATGACATCCAATTATTTTAACCTGTGAACATAAATGAAGGCAAAAGCTGATTTCTTGTTGGCAAACTGCACGCATGCAGCAAAGAGAGAGAGCCTGGGGAGCTGCTGCTCATCACTCTTTATGCTAAGCTTCAGATACACATTGGCATCAGCTTCATACTTAACACACAGACTTGAGAGTGGAAAACGATAAGTATATATTTGCCAAAATGTCAAACTATTCCTTTAACATTGTATCACACTGACTGACTATATACTTCAGCTCTAATTGGGTCTTCATCTAACTTGAGTGTCAGGGCCCCGTGGGGTTTGGTCTCCACATTTTGGCTGTGTAGTTCACACCTTTGCCACCACATCGTGGCCACACGGTGTGGTTTCTGTTTATTTATGTATGAAAAACACAAGAATGTACAGTATACGGGCTGAAATAGTGAGAAGGAGCCCGTGCAGACTCACTCAGAGCTCATCCGCAAGAGAACCAACAGAGAGCCTCCATTTCACCACAGCTTAAATTTTAGCCAACATTTTTTCATTCAAGTCATTCAAGTTAATCTAGAGGCAAATATTTCATAGTAAGTTATGGAAATAAATCATGGCATATATTTACATTCACACTACAATAGATCATTTGGTGAATCCTCACGCAAACAGTTGCTCGTGGTCTCATAGTGGAATGAGGGAGCACAATCCACGTAAAGCATCAGCTGGAAGAAAAAAGCCCGCCGTCCTGCTCTTTGGATGTAACCGCTTCACTACCTCGACAACATTCAAACATTCTTCAGTGGCATTAGAAAATATTTGGAGAGGGAGGGAGAAGGAGAGAAACCCAAGACATAAACATGTGGAGCTGAGAGCTAACAGGCTCAGAAAGTCAACCTGCCAACGGGAGCTGCGGCTTCCAGGAATGTGCACAAACACACCGCCTCTCATAGCCGGCTACATGTTCTCTTTCTCTCCGTCTCGCTTGCAGCTGGCAGGCGTTTTATGGTGGAAACTGATATATTTTACCTCAGAAATGCTGAAATGAAGTTATTTTTTGCCCCAAAAAGTCTTAAAGGAATATGACAATTTAGATCTGTAGATTTTAGATTAAATTCTTCATATATTTAACAAAAGAAGTAAAAATGTGCAACTCAAACGTTGAATCTAGCCTTGCTCCTCTTTATGAAGTGCTCAGCATTCGGGGGCAGACGTATGTTGCTGTTGCTGCCCGGTTCACTTCACCTTGACGGCTCCCCAGCTGCTCGCTCAGCAGAGTCAACAGCGACTCGTTTACACAACCCCCAATTCCAATTTTTCCCTCCATCAAGTTTGTGTAATTTGTTTCATGCCTGTCACTCTAGTCAGTAGGATTTTCTTTATCGCATGCCGCAACGGTAGGTTTCTGGTCGCAGTTGACGACAGTTTTAAACGTCTGTGGAGTGAAATATGGCCCTCGGCGTCGTGCAGAGTCGCTCTCACACTGCAGCTTCACTCCATATGTTGGTCCTTCAACCGTGCGCCTGCCAGACCTTTCAACGTGAACCTGCACCAATGTCAACCAGGTGAGTTCTTGTGTTGCATCTGCAGGGTGTTTAGAGGTGCAGGTCTGAACACCGTCTGATCCTCTGATGTTGCTGTTATCAACGTGAATGGGAACGATGCCAAGGACTTGATTCATTAAGAGCTTCTAACCTGCAACGTATAAATCCAGTTTATATCCATGTCAATTAATTGGTATCGTCTGTTATTAAGAGACCACACTCATCCAGGAGGAAAAAACGAAACCGTCAAAAGACATTCACAGGAGGGTTTGTTTACCAGAGATATTCAACATTAATTACATGGTATTTGTTTGGTGAATAGGGCATTTTTCCACCAGATTTCAAATACCAGTGCTTTGGCTGTTTGAAAATGCATGAAAAATTCAGAATGACAAGGTCATGTTTTACACAAAAGGGCTATTCAGCAGGTGCACACCCTGTTAAAATGATCTAGGTTTTTTAGTAACTGTTTCTGGCGAGGTGCCATTCAAGGAAAATTTGTTTGGCCGATTTGAAAGGCAGATAAAGATTCTTTTCATTGCGCTCTCTGAGGTACTGGAGCAGCCCTGTCATAGAGTTTCAAGGCAGAGCTGTAATCCTGCCTAAGTGAAAATCGAGCATGGAAAGAATTTCCTGAAACGAAACTCAATCACATTAAAGGGGAAGTTCAATGTATGGAACAATGATGTTTAATAACCTTGAAATCTTCTGACTTTGTCTTTTCTCCGAGCACAGGACGGACTGGCTGAAGACGGTGCGACAGTGGAGGCCGTAATCCGTGGCTTTCCTGTGCCGACTGCTCTCGCAGAGCCCAGCCGGTGTCGGGTTTCCCGTGCAAGCAGCTGGGCGAGGGTATTTTGTGGTCCTCTTCAGTCCTCTTTGAAAGAAGATAGTCAGGATAAAGTCCCGCCGTGACGCCCCGAGGACCCTGCCGCTGCATCCACACTGAAGAGAGACTTTGGCAGCAGGTGAAGAACATCGCCGGTGAGAAGGAGAATATCTGGCAAGAGAACTGGAAGGCCTTGAACCAATGTGGGAGCACAGGGTGTTATAGTCTGGTGGCTGTGGACTGGTTAAGAACCCAATGTTTTCAGTTCAGGAAGGTCCAGACGGGGAGGATGTGCGGATGTGCAGAGTAATGCTTTTCCCTTACCCTCACAGAGGAAATGGACAACTTTAGGAAGGGCCTTGACAGTGTGTCAATTGGCCTGTCATTCTAAGTGATCTATTTTTTCTTAATCCGAGAAAGGCCTCATGGTATAAATGGTTTCCTTGTATTTTTTCTGGCCACACAGATGGTGGAAAATAGCTCAGTTTTATTTGGAGCCCCGCACTAAAGGATGAGTCGCCCAGTTTGACTGGAGCGCGCCCAAGGCCTTTGGAGATCACACAGGCACTAAAATCCATATGCAAGATGTATAAACAGCGGCCAGGGTTTATTTACTGCATTTGACCCTTCTGTATGTACCCAATTCCTGCTAACTCCACACTCTGGAAGGAAGAGCTAAAATCCTGCACAGCTGAGTTTGGTAAGGGCGTCGAGTACATCATTCAACACGTTTAACGTAAAAGTTAGGTACTGAACACGTACATTTTTTGGCATTCCTGGTGGCGAAAGTTTTATGTATTATATTTCAGGAAGATGCGCTTGCTGCGTTTGATCATCCTATACTATAATATTCATATATCTCTGAATACTCAACTTGTGATTTAAAGACGGATACACGTGTGGGCATGAAATGTATATGTCAGCATTATTCTCATCACTATTGTGAAGAAACCAGAAGTCCGCAGCTATTCCCTTACTTTTCTCTGGGATAACACAGAGGTGTGATTGTGCCGGTGCACCGGGGATGGCTGAGGTGGTCGAAATAGGAGCCTGGGGATTTTAAGACTGTTGTGAATCTGGAAAAGGCATGTCTGCTTCTGCTTCTCTTGGTTGACGACCAAACTGTGATAATCCGAGGGGAAAGTGTCCACCGCAAACCACAAAACAGCTTTGCACGTAACCGTACCACCCAGGTTAGCTCCAAGCAGTAGTTTGACAAAATTAAGGCTATGAAAAGGCATATTTGTGCTTCTGCTCAAGGCAGCTGAATAAGGCAGCAAATAAAATCAAAGCTTGATAAAAGTTTGGCAGTTGTTGCTTTATTTTATATTGGCAAAAGTGTATAATTATGACACTTGGTTCTAAGCCTTAACATGTATTTCACTCCTAAAGTATTTGCATTGACATTTTTTTTTATACTAATCTTTTTTTTATACTAAACTTATACAGGATTTAGTATGTTAACGGTTATGTTAGGCGCTTTGACCGGAAGTGAACTGTGTCACAGTATAGAGTCATACATGTGTGCCGATGGCAGAGGTTTATACACACAGTTTAGAAACGTCTACCTAAATGTAACAAAACCATTATTTTTTTTAATTCAAATTCCTTACTTTAATTAGCCTGTGCTGACGTTGCTTTGTGATGCGCTGTTTTTATGCTGTTGATGTAATATTTTAATCTTTTAATTATACATTGGGATTGTGGTACAATACATCTAACGGGAACATTGATGTTTACTATCATCCATTGGCCCTTACCAGTAACACATTAAACACTAACTCATTTGATATTATGTCTTTTTTCATGTGTTTCATGTCACATCGTGAAGTTGCGTTAAACAAACATCTGAGAAACATTACATGCATTAGCTTCCGTATTAAATGGAATTTTATTTCACATGTGCACTTGCTTTACAGTACTCTTGCATTTTCTTAAAGGTTATTTTAAATGGAAAAACGTTCCGAGAGAAAACTCAAAGCATATTCACATATTTCCAATCCTTTAAATCTCCGCTCTGAGCCTTCATGTTTTCCATTTCATCAGCTCGTAAGTTGCGTGTCTTACACTATCTGTCACAGCATGTCCAATGCGTGTGGAAGGATTTTACCACGGCGCACGTTTTCTTCTTTTCTCACTGTGCGGGCACCTTGAGTTACGGCCACTTCAAAGTCTGGTGTTAGTGGTCCATTAACCTCCAGTAATTAAAGTGTCAGTTTAAATGGCAAGTAGCTCGCTGCTTTCTCTGGATTGTGAAAAAACAAGGAAGAAAGAAATCTCATAGAAGCGTTGGTTTCCTAACATGTTGGCTATATTTCCCTCCCTCTGTTCGGCTATGTTTTGTCAGCTCGTGAATTTCTCATGAATTAATTGGAAGGTACAAAACTGTGTCAGAGAAGGTGATTGTTCTTGAAATAACCTTCGCTGTATGTGCTCATTTCACATACGCTGGCCCCCTTATTTTCCGTTGGCCTCATATAAAGTCCATACTGCGAATACAGAGTATTCAAAGGTACAAATACTTTCCATACCACACAAGCACACAGCAAATCGCAATGAAAAAGTCTCGACCCATTTACTATTTGATAGAGAAACAGTTTGAATGTGTGTTCTAGATTCAACATCTTTCTAAAACATGATGAGCAGCCGTTTGGGAAAAGCAGGACCCTTATGATTTAAAGTGATAAGGGGTAAGTATCTGCATGCATGTGCACCTGTGCTACTCGGAGAGTATCAAGACACACATAATGGGAAATTATCTTAAGATATAGTTCTGCAAGGCTTTAAACGTCGCCTAATTGCACTTCACATGATTCTGTATATTAAATTTAAACTATAAGCAGATAGTTAAAATAAGTTAATTATATTGCTCTGTCAGCAGCTGACTTTGAAGTTCTCCCATAAATGGCACAGTCAGTTCCAGAGTTGGGCGATTATAACTTTCTTTGGACAGACAAATAAAAAAGTTCATGGAAAATTTAATTAGGTTTGCAGAGTTTTAGAGGCAGTATGCCCTGCCAACCTCAATATAATAACCGTAAAACAATAACAGCCTCAGAAGTGTTTGTATTGGGAGCTCGTCAGAGCAGGGGCAGTTAAACAGCCCCACTTGAGACTCGCTGCCCTGTGGTTTCATTTTTAATGCCATACATTTGACAAGGACCTGCACTATCTGTTCACAACGCAACAACTCTACCAATAAGAAACGTTGTGGAAAGGTATAAATTGGTTTTATTTTCACCAATGTATGACTGATGCCCAGAAGTTGTAAGAAAAGCACAATAGTCCACACTAATAACTTTTCCAGCAGTCTAACTGCATCCAGCACCCTGTCTAGATGGCGTTACTTGGAACATTTTTGAGTGCTTTGCTGTGTTTTAAAAGAATGCATTTCCTCTCTTCATAAAAAAAATACAGTCATCTACAGACATATATAGCTGCTCAGCTTTTTATGAAGAAAGAAATGAAATACATTTGCAGTTGTCGACCACACATTAATGATGCCTGCCATATTGTCGATCTGGTCTTTTTATGCATGTTATCATAAAAGTTGTGCACTATTCTCATTCCCACCTCACATTTAAGTCCCCATATATCAATGTATTTAAAATATTTGATAATGTCTTTATACATTTTCATTGTAAGTAGCAGAGAGCCTTCCTCTGCTGTATAATGACAGTAAAGCTGAACCTTGAGCCTTGTTAATGGAAAAGAACACCGCAGGTAGGAGGGAGGTTTTGGGCAGTTTGTATGGGGGACCTCTCCCAGCTGGATCCTTCCCCAGCACCGGATCACCCAAAGGCACAGGCCAAAAAAACAACAATTTTAAGGTGGTTAAAGTCACAGCAGGAGTCCAAAGGCAATTGTGCCTGTTTTATTTGGCTGGTTTCTAGGTTTCTCTTGTTGAGCTACTTTCCTACCTGTTATGATATATGGAGATCTCCAGCAGTGTGTAAGAAAAAACAAGTCACCCAGGAGGTAGGGGTCTCTGTTGGATAATTATTTTCACCTCACTTTACATGGGGTGAGGATAATTTTCCTTCTCCTCGACCAATTGCTTTTTGCAGGCGGCTGGGAAACGTGCCAGAAACATTAGGAATAAAGAAATGGGAAAAATTCAATCCCTATCACAAACGTGCCCAAGCCGGGGAGAGATTAAAGGCTGCTTCCGGAAGATAATATTTCAGCAGGTGTACAATAACTCCATTTATTCCATGCAATGTTTTCTTTTTACAAATGAGCCTCTATCTTGTAAAAAAACGAAGCAAACTGATGCTTTTATTTTTGGTTTGTATCATTTTACGCGGTAGCTAAGTCGCTAAGGAATTTCTGTGGCCAAAAATAATTTTAAGGGGACATTATGAGTCAGTATGAAAAGGCTACTGTTTACCAAATTTTCAAGTTGGATTATTATAGTATGTTAATAAAAGTGCAGCAACTTATCCAAAAGAAAAGTTGTGATTTACACACCTTCACACAAACAACAACACTTGCAAGACTACTATTAGAATACAATACAGGCTGAAAGAATAGTCAAATTCTAATTTTCTATCTGTGTTTACATGCTTACAATTCGGCAGCGTGATGCAAAAGGTGTCAAACAAATTTCTTGGCAAATAGGCTTAAATGGCGAAGTGCACCTTGTACTGATGGTTGATATGTCATATACACGTTGATCAGTATGTTTGGGTAAATGTCTAATTGTTTTAACATATTAGCAAAGCATTATTATGAGCTCAGTCCAATGTTTGACGTTCCCTAACAATCTCTAATGACAAGAGACCTTCAGATAATGCATTAATAAGTCATGAAACACTAAATGAAAGAATACAATAAGACCAATCACCGTAAGAAAATGAACAAGATGAGAAAAGAGCAGCATGGGAGCGAGAGATCACACTGCGCTGTGCAGTGGTGTCCTTGATCTGGCAATGAAGGGCAACGCTCCCCTCTGCTGCCCCCCAGCTGTGCTTCATCTATTTCCATTCCCCTTACTTCATCCTGGGGGTTTGGCACATGGTGGACATTAAATCGGACGCACCATCATACAGCTGACTAATAGCAGTAACGCCGTTTTCCTGCTCCGTCACTAGGTGGCGTAAATGCATCACTGGTAACAGGTGACATATTCTGTTGCTATGGTGATGACGCCGGCAACTAAAAACTACCACGTCCCCGGACCGCTGCTAGCTTCACCATTTCGAGTCGAACAAGGTGAGTAACATCTGCATCCAGGCTTAAGATGCTCGTTTTGAACTGACGTTTCTTACTCCAAAGGATAATGTTGAGTGACATGATTGGAAATTAGCGCGATTAAACGCCGTTGGGCCCTGGTTTCCCATGATGCATCGCTTTATTTTGTCTAGTCGCTCAGGGAGATGATAGGGAATTGACACGGCCGCCCTCCCCTCTCACCAAGGCGAGCCCCGGAAAGCATCCCCGACATGCCCCACACGGCAGGACGCGCTTAGCCGCGGAAGGCTCGTCTGTTCTCCGACAATATACAACCTTTTACGCGATATTTCGACGCCCGCGTATTTTTTTGCCACACGGTAAGCTCTCCAGTTTATATTGTGTTGTTGTAGCCTCGGTAGCTTTTTCAGCTAATGGGCTAGCATATTAAAAGCCTCGCGTAGTTGGTTAACGCGAAGACATTTTTTAGATGTTCTATAGTTTATATCACGCAGTCCGTAGCATGTGGTAGGCAATTTTATAATTGCCATGCGTCAATGTTGGTGACATCATGGATACTGTACAGTCGCCCTTATAAAGGGGACAGTCAAGTCTACTCTTATTCCTTAAGAAGAATATGCTGGAAGCCAATATTTTATTAAAGATAATCCTGCTTGGTAGATTCAACGTGTGCCGAATTTCCCACAGTGTTGTCATCATCATTGTTTATATTCTTGGATTAGACCATTTCCTGCTGTGTTATGGCAAGGTGTGATCTGGGTAAGTATGGCATGTACCATAGAGAATGGCCTATATTGAGACTAGCTTGTCTTCGGTCTTGGAACCTAGACAGCTCGTCCCTGGACAGCTGCAGTACACAACATCTGCTGCAAGGACAGTCTCCATGATGGCAGCCTGCGCCTCACTGCAATGTAGTGAAATGCTTCGTTTACAGGCACCATTCGCCACTCGCGGCTTTTGTATGATAACTCTTACAAGGTATTACCTGAGCGATCGTACCGGTCGTGTGTGTGAAGTAATGATGCTCCGGCAGCTCCTGCGAGAACACGAGCACCGCTGCGCTGTGGGATGTGGGTTCGGGGTGCTGTCCGCAATGCAGGTGCTGAAATGGAAAAGTTCCCTGCCGGATAACACGTCACACGTGTTCTGCAGCCGTTGTTTCATACTGGTTAACCTTTAGTTGTTTCTGTTTATCATTTATTGTGCTTTGATGCTAAAGTTTCCTTGAACATAAACTTCAGTTTGGTATTGGGAAGACATGTTAAGAAAAGCAATAGCTTCATGACAGGGCGACAAGTGACTATTAAGCTATTGTTTAGGCTAAAGGGTGTAGCTACTAGCTAATGTTTCAAGCTGCTGCAGTTCATTGATTATTTATGTTGTCTGTATAAGAAAATAAGTGGTTTGTGTATTGGGAAAAGAAAGACATAGGAAGAGGAGGGGACAGGTCAAACTGGTTTGACATTAATCTCTGTCACTGATTGACCCCCTACATTGTTCTTTAACAAAGGGAAATCAACATTATTGTCTCTCCAATTCACTCTCTAATTCAGTTTCTTTACTCGTACACGCCTTTCTACCAGTGTCACCTCCATGTTTTGGCGTCAGCTGTGTTTTTAGGTGAGGTCATGTCTTTGCAAATCGAAAGCTATTCAAGCTATTGTATGAAAGACTTGGGAGGAGAGAAATGCTTGCAATGCCGGGTTTATCAGAAGGCTACATTACTCATCAATAATGGATTATCTCCCTTGCTTTTATGACGCATCACTGGTTCTATTTGTGATTATCAGTTTGCGTTCTGATTATACCATGATTTAATTTCCTCTGTCAGCCATGGAATAAAGCCGTACAAAAGACAATTTGAAACTGGCAAGTGTGTCCAGCTAGGTGTCATGGGATGTATTATTCATGTCAGAGAGCTGATGATGTAAGAGAAGCTTTACGATGTTTTATTGACGCACACTGATGTATGCAGGGAGAGGGAGAAACAGGCTTTCTCCGTGCCCAAAAGGGTTGTTGGAGGGATCAATGTGCTCTCAACTCTCAGCCTAGTACAGCTTTCTGGCAGATGATAAAGCTGTTGGGACTGAGTGATTGTTTCCTGGCTCCGGAGACAAGGACATCCAGTGAAGAGAGGACGTGAACGGTTGGGCCTCCGTGAGACTGCCAGCCTTCATGCCACACCCAGTGTCATTGTGTTTCACTTTGGGTTTTCTTTTTATTCTTTGTTGTTATTGACTATGATATGAACACCCGTTATTTATTGCATTCTACTTCATATTCTTGTTCTGTCTCTCCTCATTTTGTCCCGTGTCCAGAGGTTACAAGCCAGGCGTGTTTCTGAACATTATCAACCATGGCATCAGCAAACGTTACACTTGAAAATCAGCTGCACAGTGCACAGAAAAACCTGCTGTTCCTCCAGCAGGATCACACCAACACGTTGAAGGGGCTTCACGCGGAGATTCGCAGATTGCAACAGCAATGCACAGGTAAGCACGAGCAGCATGTTGCCACCGCATTCAAAAACGTCTTTGAGACGGTATCTCATGAGGTCGGGTAGAACACTTAGATAGAACTTAGATAGAACACTTACGGCTTAGATAGAACACTTACGGCTTAGATAGAACACTTACGGTGCAACACAAAATAGCGTTGCACCGTAGCAATGCACAACCTGTATTAAGTATTATTCCAATAATAGATATACTCTTCCACAAAGGGAGGATATAAAGATGGAGACACAATAGGCATTGGCCCTGTTTGCCGTATCCTTGTCACTAAAGCTGACATCTAAATCTCACTTATCTTGTTAAAGGAATGCTTTGCCATATGGAAACCGCTGACACATCTTTCCCAAACATGCTAACTACTGTGTGTAAGATGGATGTTTATTGAGAGCTGTCCGTTTGCAACCTGAGCCTCTCTTTTTCTTTGCAGATTTGACATATGAGCTCACCGTGAGGAGCTCTGATCCCTCAGGTAAGCCTCCATTGTACTGTACAGTGCACACACGTGTCTGTTTTGCTACGGACATTTAATGTCTATTGTAATTAGTTACTAACAATTGGCTGTGACATGTTTGATTTACTTAAAAAACGACTTGTAACAAGTCGATTCATTCCTCAAAATCTTTTTATTATAAATATAAAATGTAATCATTAAAACTGCCCAACAATAAGCCTATACATCTTTATCAGTGCACAAGTCTGAGACCAGGGAGCTCTGCCTGTTTCCTGGTAACAAAGTTCCACCCAGAAAGCATTGCAATGTGGGATTCCTGGCTGTTCATTCGAGCTCCCACTGACCCAGCGACCCTCCCCCCACGTTTCGATGACCACGCCATGGAGTCACAACAGCGGTCTGATTCACCCCCAGCTCCTCTGTCTTCACACTGACAGCTGAGCAGTCAGCGAGGCCTCCAGAAGGCTGCATACAGTTCAACATATTCAGATGCTGCTGGAGAGGAAGCATTCTGTGTCTCACCAGGATCACTGTTTGTGTCTTGCTTTTCACAATGCTGGCCTAGATCTGAGCAATTTTGTCAAGGCCTTCAGTTAGAGCCGCTATCATGTTAGCGTGGGACATCTCGGCGATTGGAGTGCAGGAAATGAGATTAACTGTCACTGCGCTAATGCACAGCCTGCTTAGTGCAGCAGGCCTCAGCTGCTTCAACTAGGTTGAAAATGTATCCCCCTCTCCCTCCCCTCCCCGCAGAGCCATGGATACAAAGAGTATGGCTATCAGTCTTTTTAATAGGAGAATGGATGTTGAAAACATTAGTTATGCTATGTATAAAGATAATGTATAATCCCTGCAGTATAGGCTGTTAGTGGGTGGGCTGCGGCTGTGTTGGGGCACAGTGATGGAGGTCAGGGAAAAGCACTGTCCTTACCGTACACCACATATGTAATGTGAGACAAAGCGCTCTGCACAATGCAGATTAGTCTCCATAGGATCATACTGCCTCTGTCGGCTGGCAGACAGTCCATACTCAGTGTCTGCTTTTAATGTACTAATCATTGATGAGATGTCTCTGGTCTCGCTTTCTATATTCCCGTATTTGTATGCATCTGTGCATAGCTAACAGATCTGCTTGAACATTGTTTTGTTGTGTGTGTTCAGACAGCAGCGAAGTCCGCTGCAGGGAGCTGCAAAGGAGGTGCGAGGAGCTGGAGACCCAGCTAAAGAAGAAGGAGGAGGAGAACACGGAGCTGATCAGGGACCTCGAGCAGAAGAACGCCATGATCTCTGTCCTCGAGAACACTATCAAGGAGCGGGAGAAGAAGTACCTGGAGGAGCTCAAGATGAAGAGCCATAAGCTGGCTGTTTTGTCCGGGGAGTTGGAGCAGAGAGCGAGCACCATTGCTTACCTCACCGCACAGCTCCACGCCACCAAGAAGAAGCTGTTGGCCGGCAGTTCGTCCGAGGCCAGCCCCAACGTCAGTCCAGTCACCTCATACAAACCCACGCCTCCACCGGCCAAAGACAGGCAGCCTGAAACCCCGCGGCGACGCTTGAAGAAAAGCCTCTCCCAGCCACTTCACCCGGAGTTGACCGAGGTGTATCGGCTCGGCCCCGACGGCCGGCGATTGGTCCTGCGGGAGGCGGTGGACGCCATGCCCGACCCGACGCCCTTCCTGCAGGCCGGGAGAGAGTCTCCCGAGCCGCAGGTGGTGCGAGAACGGCCTGCCGTCATCCCTCCCATCGCCTCCGAGCGCCCCTCGCCCGGCGCCCTGGGTGCGTCGGCCAGCCCCCGGCACAGCCCTGCTCGGGACCGTCAGCACAGGGCTCACGTGGGCGTGGCCCACCGCATTGCACACGGCACCGCTGCCCTGGCTCCTCCGCAGGCGGAGCTGGAGACGCTGGCTGTCGACCAGGTCAACGAGGGCAAAGTTGTGCGGAAGCGCTCGGGAACCGACAGAACAGTTTAGCACTGCAATGCTAACATGTGCATGCACATACACACACACACACACACACACACACATCTACTCTTAACACACTGAAGGAGCGGGAAGGAGCCTGAAACCACTGTGTAGCCTGCTTTTCGCGCACACTGCAATATGAAAAATTTAAAACATTTTGTTCATGGTATTCCATAAAGACTTTCTTAATATGCATTAAAATGAGTACTATAAAGCATGCCAAATGTTTCTTATTTGCAACCAATGAGATCTTGTATGATACACAGCTTGACTGTTGCTTAGACTTTCTCTTCATTCTGTCTAATGTGATGCATACAACGAATTCTCAGCCAAATATCTGCATCAGTGCCTCCTTGACCGGATCAACCAAACACAAGCTGTGTTGTGTATTCATGGCTCATAGTTACCATTTATATATCCCTATCTTCTCAATCACAGTCTGGACATACCATCAAACTGCTGCATAGGATAGAACTGAGATACTTAAACTAATACTCTCCGAATGTCTTTTATCTCCTTGTGATAGCAGTATAATAACATGACTGTATGTACAAGCTGCATAATGTGCAATTGAGATTTGCTAGCGACAGGTGAAAAAGCTGTAATTTTCATTTAATGTGAAGGATGAAAGGCATACATTTGGGAGTGTATGAGCATGAGAGTGTTTTTCAGAGGAAGACACTAAAGGCCATTGACAGAATAAGTTTTGGCTTAAACAATATCCACTGATGTTATTTGTGATACCAGGGCATTTTTTGCAACACTGCTGTAATAGGATTTTGTGATATTATTAACTGTACTTTCTAAAGGCGATACATTTTTAATGAATTCTTTTTTTAAATGTATTGTTCATAGAGAACACCAAACACCCTCAGATATTGACCGTAGTACTGCAACACCAACATGACTAATTATAATCACTTAATAACCTGCTTTTCACACGAAAATCACTTGTCCTTGAAGTATACAAATTAATCTACAATAAAGCAATGTTTTTTTGTTTTGGTTACTTGTTTCTGATTGCACAGATGGATAACAAATGTATAGATATTACAGTTTTTTGTGTTTAGGGTTAAGGTTAGGGACTCATCCACGCTTCAAAAACTAAAACATGTTATTACTGTTATACACGTTATTACATATAATAATTGCAAGAGAAGCGAAAAACAGGTTCAAAGCAAATTTAAAGGATACATTATAATCCCAGATTCCAATTCAATTATATTTGTGTAGCCCAATATCACAATTGACTAATTTGCTTCAAGAAGGTTTACATCCTGCGCCTCTTGTGGAAAACTAATTCTCTAAAGAATTTAAAGGGAAACAGGAAGAAAGACCATGCAGTGCAATTCAGGAGTTCTCAAGCAGCTCATTGTCTGAGGCATTCAAACATATCAATGGGAGTGACAGTGACCCCTGGTGGTCAAACAACTGTAAATACTTCAGTAAAACATGCATCGCCACAGCTTATTTAGTTATTTTGGGTATGGAAATGGTTATTTTTTAGGATATATCCCCATGACCAAATGTTAATATTATGAATGAATAGTGACTAATTATAAAAAGGTGTGTGTATGTTACAGCCTATGAGATTATCCAGAGGTTTGACATGCAAGTTTCTGTATCCTAATATTAGGAAAAACCAAATGTAAAATTTCATTTGTCTAGTAGTTTAATGATAGGATCAAAACAAAGTTTAAAATGGTTTTCATGAGCACAATGAATTATAGGCTAGAGAGAAGAAAAAAATGTAACAAAAACAAATCATAGTATTGTATGTTGAAGGTTTTCATTTAAATCATTAAGTATACCAAAGAAACCATGAAAATGATGTTATTAATATAAATCATGGCTTAGCATGTTGGAAAATGAAAAATGATAGTGAAGCTTCAGTGCAGTATGTTGAAAAAATCACGGTCAATTTATGGAGTAATTAAAATAATGTTAGAATAAATTCTGACATGACGAACTATAATGAGAAATAATTGGAATTCTTTCATTAACATATTTTAGGTGCTATTACTTTTTTTACATACTATACTGACTTTTCATGAAAAACAAACAAGACAAGTGATTAAAATACACTTTATTTGGGAAAGGTATTTTGGTGAAACTCCATGTTGCAGTGAGACTAAATATACTTTATTGATTACATTTTTTGGCATAATTCTCTTTACTTTGAAATGTACAATGTTCAAAAGGCCACTTAATGCGCTGTACAGGACTGTCAATAAAGGGTATCTAAATACCTCAATAAACACACACATATAATTGCTCTCATACTTTTCAATAGTACCCCAAAAATGAAGAGCATTAATAGATCTTCGAGATCTTGATGGCAGAGCAGACCTAACAACTTTCAAGTTGAAAAGCCTTTTAGTTAAGGATTTAATAATTGCTAACATAGTTCTTTCGGTCTCAGAGACAAGTTAGTTAGTTAGTTCTGGTGATGCAGCGCTTGAAACCTTCCCAGGTTTGCCGTCACTGTGCAGGCTCGCACCTCTTGGCTGGCGATGTCATTTTCTTCTGCTGAAAGCCTGGACAAAAAGTTGACCATTTTTTACCAAAACATGTTTATCACAGTCCAATAGCGAAAAAAAGTGAGAAATCCTAAAGTGCAAACCTAAATCTGTGAGGGTTAACCGATTTAATTCTTCCTCCAGCTGCTCGTCGGTAATATCCAGCGGCCCGGAAGGTACCGCAGGCAGAGAACTGAGCGCGTCGGTGCCTGCAAGGCTGGGATGCCCGGGGAATCGCAGGCCGTTTGTTGGAACTTCGGGAAAACTTGAGATGGAATCCGGTTTTGACTCGTCCAGCAAAGCTTTCAGTTCCTCCTCCAACTCATCTGTGTCTACAAAACACATCCGTGTGACAAGCTTAGACTTTCCTTGGTATTCACATATAAACCATGTACTTAAGACCTAACCGTAGGTCATACCTGCACTGGTCACCCCACTGGATAGAGTTTGGTTCACCTCATCTTGAGTGTCACATAACTGGTTTCATCGTAGGAAAGATACACACAATGTTAAATGGTAAGATTGAATTAAAATGATAAAAATGATCTTTATTATCTTCTGTACCTCCTGTATTTGATCCACAAGACTCTCAGCACGTTCCACAGTCACATCCTTGAGAGAAAGTCTCAGAGCCGACACTCCGGCCTGATACGCTTGCATAACCTACAAACATGACGAGTACACACTTACAATACTGATACACACTGGTTATACACGTAGGTTATAGATACCCACACAGCTGTGAGGCAGTCACTCTGTCCTCTTACCATCTTATCCGTCTGTGACTGGGCTATTCGGTCCAGGATTCCTCGGATGAACTCCAACTTGGCAAACAAGCTGTCTGATCTCTTTTCCACCCTTTTGCAGCCCTTTAAACTCCTCAGCGCCTGGGGATACGCGGTGAATATTACCAATGAAACCAGTGCTACGATGGATTTCTGTTTTCAGTAAAAGTTATTATGTACCTGTGATTTCTTCCCTTCCCGGAGATGTGTCCGTGCCTCCTCTTTGTACCTGCACTTAGATCATGCAAAGCTTTAGCAATAAATCATAAGAATGCATGACTTTCAGAACAGTTTAAATGTAATGCGGTCTTTCTGACTACTTAGACCTGAATCCCTGAAAAAAAAGACAGCTAAAGTATCATGTCGCACATTTAATGCTTGTTATTTAACAGTTTAATTTAACAGTTATGGCTAGATCGCACAAGGTACGTTTTTTAAAATAAAACTACCATCTTCTTTGACATCAAGCAATCACGATCAATACTGGTTCCGTTTCTACTTTAAGTGCATATTAGAGGCGATGTACCGGTCAGCCTCAAGGCCCAGTTTCTCCACCCGCTCTCCCAGCAACATTTCACTGCGCTGCAGCTGGTAGATGCCAACATCCACGTCGCTGACTGGAGAAACATTATTTTGACCAGCATGACAAAACTTGACAATCTGAAAAGGAGACACATGAAGAACTTAGAACAATAAACCAGCAACCAGAGTACACCTGTTCCCGGGCTATGTAGTGGATAACAACCGCCCAGTCTAACAGGGAGTCTCTTTGAATGAGAATTTGTTTACCTTCTCACCATCGTGCAATGAAACCGTCGCCTGCTTGTCCCTCTGCAGCTGCAGGAGGACCATGCACAGGGTGCTCTCATCGGCACAGACGTCAGAGGACAGAGTGCAGAGCTCCTGAAACGACAGTATGCAGCGGCTTGCAAATCCACTGCTCCTGTACACCTTCAGTAGTTCTGACGCTTTCTCCTGCGGAAAAAACAAAAACAAAGAATAACCAGCAGCCACCACAATAACGTGCATCGGCCGCCCCTGAAGATTAATAAAGCAAAACCATTCAGTGTGTTTGCAAGAGGACAAGTCGACCTTCCTTTGGTGATAAAAGTGTTAAACAAACCTTCACTAGCTCAATGACAACGAAGGACGCGTCCAAAGGCACCCGGTCGCTTCCCACTAGAGTTGAGAAGGTCCATTTCAGAGGTTTCACCAGCAGCAGCCCGACGCCCCAGTGCAGCCAGCCGCAGTCCACATGGGCAGCAAAATCAGACTCCCTCTGGATCTTGCCACATCTGGCCGAGGCGAGAACAGAGGCGGTGAGACCAGATTGAGCCACGGAGACAGTAACAGTGGTTGACGGTTACCTGGCCATGGACCGGATGACGGTCGATAAGCCCAGCGGGGATCTCCCTTTCCTTCTGAAGGTCTCGTTCAGCTCCTGCAGACTGACACACACCGCGGCTCGGTGCCTGCAGCCTTTGACGATCAGAGCCGTCCAGAAGTCCATCTTACTGTCCCAGTCCGTCGTGTTGACATCTCGGTTCTCGTTGAAGTCCGAGAACATGAAGTTCATGCGCTCGTCGTCGTCCCATTCGGCTGGCAAGGCAACGTCCGCGGCGTTAGACATTAGCAGCAGCGAGCCTTTAGCTCAACGTTTATCCGGTTACAGACAGCTAACAGCTAACGTGTTAGCAAGTCGAGACAATTCGGTGTGTTAGCTAACGTAATAACATCCGCTACCTGCCCGCTTCGGTAGCAAGTAGTTAATAAATAGCCGTAATGTGGTCTGAGGTCCTATTTCCACTGTTAAAGGGAAGTGTTGAGCGTTAGCTCCCGTGTAGCTGCCAGCCTTCGAAGCAAACCCCTTACTCCAGCATGATGCATTAATATTTGGCTAGGACGAGCTAAGCTGCTAACGGTTCACATGTCAACAACATTCGGTCGCGAGTTTTATAAGTCAGAACTGTGCGTCCAAGCGGTGACGATCTGTGCCAACAAGCAAAGCTATTTCTCCACCGACTCAGACACCCCGAGCAACTAAACAAGCGCACCCATAATTCCGCGCACTTCGGCACATATCACTGAAGCGTAGGATTGTGCAGGATTGTGTTTAGTATGTTTCATTGGCTATAGGTCTACAACTCTCGGCAAAATTATCCAGATTTAACAGCTAATACAGTTTGATATGGTACCAATTTTTGTGTTACTTACTGGTGTCTGCAAAAGTTGTTATCCCGGTATAAGGGAAGCAAATTCTAACTAAAGGGCAAATAATCTTTTATGGGCTTTAAACTTAATTTAAACGGAACCCTTTCCATGTACGTTGCAATTATTAAGTCGTTTTGAACTGTCCATTAAGAAAAGGGGAAATTATTAGAACTTTTTTATTAATTCTTTCATTCTCAAACATTTCTCAAATTGTTTATTGTTTCTAATCATCAAATTTGCAATAGTACCTCAAAATGTTTACCTACATTTTGGATTAAAGCTTTGACCACGTTCTAAAGAGCAATAGCAGGAGTCACATTAGCAGTTTGCTCATGCCTCTGACTGGCTCCGATCATGTTTTTTTTTATTGCAGACAAACATTAAATCCCCCAAAGAATCAATAGCTGGAATATTAAGCTATAATGAAGGATTTAAAATATTACAATGGTTTTGCTTGTTTTACATATTTCTATCATATTTATTGTACTGTGTCATGCAAAAAGCTACACAGATAAACTACACTGCTTAAATTACAAAACCATCATTGTTTTACAGTCCTTTACAATATTCCTGTGAATAAATGTGTTGATGTACATGCATCTCATTTTCAAACATTAGTCAAATGCAGCATACGATATAATATTCTTTGAAAAATAATTTGCATTATTGTTTTGCAGAACACAAGCAAATATGCGGCTGTGACACACTCCATATGTTGTCATGTTACTGATATTGTATATTATCACATTATTTCATTCAGATGTTAAGGGATAGTGCATAAAAATAGATTAACTATTTAATCAGTTGACTCGCATAGAACAGGTGACACATTAGAACTTAAGTTACATGGCTTTAACATTTTGCAGTCTTTCCTTTATTTGGCACGTTGTTGTTGTTAAATGCTTTGGATGCGCTTACTGGAGCATCTCTATATGGCACTTAGATCCAGCAGCAGGTGCTGGTAGGCCAGCGTGTTTCCCTTGAAGCTGGCAGCCAGCATTAAGTCCTTGTTGTCCACGGACACCAAGCTGAAGGCTCGCGGGGCCCTCATATTGAGCTCCTGGAAGGGCTGAAAGCGCTGAGTGAGGTCATCCCAGAGGTACACTCTGGAGAACTGAGAAATCGCTCCCGAGAATGAGGTACTGACGGAGGCCCACCGTGAAAGGATACACTGCCATTGAGCCTCGAGAGGGAAGAGTCTGGATCTCCACGAAGCGCTGCCCTTCCCAGCGGAGGACCTTCGAGTCGCCTATGAAGCGCGTGAGGCAAAGGTAGAGAACTTTCCTCACCCAAAAGTGCTTAACCATCTGCACATCTGCTAGCTCTGTGATTTGGGAGAAGAAAGCGAACTGCTTCTGTGCTCGGTTCCACTGGTAAACCACCGGCGCCTGAGAGGCACTGGAGAGGATGAGGTGAGGCTTTCCCCCAACATCAAGGAACTCCACATGCGTGTCCCGGTGCCAGGGATGAAGGGATTGGTGGGTGTAGAAACCGTTGCTGTTCCAGCGGTAAATGCTGGTGGAACCTGCCTTGGAGCTGTCCGCTACAACAAAGTACCACTCTTCGTCCAGCTGGAAGGTCTCCACGAAGTTGGGCTTCCTCACGCGAGTGGTGTCAATATCTTGGATCTTCACAAAGCGCTGCGGGTCCTCTTCCCACCTGCGACAACGGAAGGGTCGTTATAGTATCCCTACTGCTTTCCATATTTTGGAAAACACACTTATTTGCTTTCTTGCCAAGAGTCAGGTGAGCACTTTGATGCCACTCACGCCTCAACTGACTATATTTGACTATATGTGCGTAAAAGGTGGCAACTTTTCCATTTATGTTTTCTTTTTTTTTCCATATGCTGCAGTCGACCTGGAAGATTGGATCGCACGCCTTACTTGTAGATATGAGACCCGCCAAAGAGTTGAGCAACAACCATGTAAAGGCTGTTGCTAATCACCACTGGTTTGCAGTACACAGCAGAGCGAGCTGCATGAGACATACACATGAACAGAAAAGCCATCAGGATTACATGTATTTTTTTCAAACAATTTCTGTGTTTTCACAGCCGGCAACTTACAAGTGATGTTATGAAACATCCTGAAGTTCATCTCCACGTGATCCCACACGTACAAGGTGCAGAACCCCGAATCTGGCTGAGCAAAGGCCACGAACTGATCCTCATTGAACTCATAGGCCTCCACAGACACGGAGTGGAAAGGGAAGGTTTCATAAACAGCAAAATCTGCGGGAAGACAAAACGGAATTACAATCACTGCTGAAACGAGAAGTCACGCCGTGACATCACCAGAACGGAGGCTAAACCTGCGCTGATGCAGTTGAAGTCCCGCGGCGTGAGGTCGGGGATTCGCCGTCCCTGGAATTCGAAAGGGCTGGCGCAGTAGATGGCGGGGACAGAAGTGTTGGTCTTCTCCATCCAGTCGACAAGCCATTTGATTTTACAGTCGCAGCGGAAGTTGTTCCCCCGCAGGTCTCTGAGTAACAGGTAAGCAACAGAGACAGTTCATGGCTGAGTACGTCTCGCTCGCTCTCTCTCGATGCGCACAGTGTCACGAAGACACTGTTTCTATTCCGGTGAAGGCACGCGCTTACAAATCGGTGAGAATGTCGAGATGCTTGAAGAGATCTCTTGGCAGCTGCTGCAGGTTGTTGTTTGAGAGAGATCTGAAAAAAAG
Source organism: Apeltes quadracus (assembly GCA_021346845.1). Taxonomy (NCBI): domain Eukaryota; kingdom Metazoa; phylum Chordata; class Actinopteri; order Perciformes; family Gasterosteidae; genus Apeltes; species Apeltes quadracus. The sequence goes on along the minus strand of CM037929.1, from coordinate 12,064,255 downwards.
GGAAAAACATAAATATCCCTCTTGTATGTAATTGCTAAATAAGCAGTATACCTCTTCAAGTTTCTTTTAAACTATTCTTGCGTGAAAATGTATTTTAGCTGCGTCCGGTAGTCTGTTGTGTGTGTTTTTGTATTCAAACAGCTCGACACGATACTTACAGGTGAGTCAGGGACTTGAGTCCTCTGAGGGTGTACTTGGACAGGGCCTGGATGTCGTTATTCTCAATGAACCTGAGGAGAGAACAAACCCCTCACATGTCACGCAGGGAGGACACACTCTGAGATTGGGAAACACGGTTGTGTTGTCATCGAAAAAGGGCCGTTAGCTGCAATGATGTCAGTAATATGACTGTTTACTGTCATGCTGTCAATTCAAATCAATTCAAAGCACTTTATTTGTCCCCGAGGGGCAATTTTGAAAGGGAAAGAGGAACAAGGGACAAAAAACAACAACATAAGCAGCACGCATGCTATCAACCCACAAACATAATCTGAGTACATAAATGAGTCTGAATTTCAGAGATGCACATTTTTTCAGAATATTTTTTTGATCCCGTCCTGTCTATGTTTTGTCCATCGTTGGACGAGGACGTACAGGCGTGTGCAGAGGTGGCTGGATGTGGAAGTGTGACTTCATTAGTATTCATAGCGGGTAGTGCTGGCATTGGCAGTGATGCAGACAGACCTGATTGGTTGGGCTGCATCCAAAGCCACACAGCAAGCGGCCGGAGGCAGGGCCATCACTGATCAGCTAAAAGCCCACCCGTTCACACAGTGTTCAGCTTTATCAATTTTTACTTTTGGCAGCCTTTGCATTACAGCAGTACAATGTGCTGCATTGAGGTTGAATCTATTTGCTTTGCAGGACAATATGGCTACATGGCCCGATTGTAATGAAACATTCACAAAGGGAAACAATCTGTGACAGAAAGGAAGGAGTGCAATGCTGAAAATGTTCACTCACTTTGTAGTTACGGCATAATGGTAAATGTAAAACATGGTGTAAAACTAGTGAAAGTAAAATGGTAGTCAAAGTAACGCAGTAACAGTTACACAGCCTGATTAGTGTATATTTCAAGCATTGCACTGATCAAAGGTATTTGCAAGAGTATTTATGTGTTCTGATGTTTCATGATTTCACCTGAAAACAGTTTCTGTAGCTAACATTTCTGGCGGTACAAAATTTGTATCAATATTTTCAAGAAATCTGATGCACCCAATCACAGCGAGGTAAAACGTGTGAGCCACTTACAGGTACTGCAGGTGAGAAAGGCCAGCGAAGGCATCATCAGCAACCATGGTGAATGTGTTGGAGTTCAAAAGCCTGCAAAAAGGAAACAACTATGATGAAGCCACGTAGAAAGTGTGACACATTCATATCTGAAAATAGTTATGTATACTTGTCTTTGGGTCAATTCAGAGGCCCATTATGAATGCTTCATAACGCTAGTTATATGTACAGCATTGATCATTCACACTACACAAACCTGACATAGTGGAATCACACAAACGCACACGGACGTGACCGCACACTCATGATTGCATCTGAGTGGATAAACAACCCTTTGTCTGGCAGAGAAGAACTGAAGGGAGTCAGTGATTGGCAACGCCGCTGATACGGAGCCACTTTACTCGTATTACTGCTTTGTCAACACTGTATTCAATAAGCATTCATTTCTCGCAGCTGAAGTCACCGCCATTGTCAGTGCAAAACAAAAAGCCGTCTGCGAGCGCCACAGTGCCGGCTGTGTCAAACCACGCGTGACATTAAGTGTTGTGATTTCATTTTCCAGCGTGAAGCTCGCTGGCGCAGAGCAGAGGAGATATGTGCGAAGAGTCTTTGGCGTTTAAAGTGCTCTGTTGTGGGTCGGGACGCACTCACAGGAACTGCAGTAGATGAAGGTGTGAGAAAGCTCCCTCTGGGATTGTAGTGAAGGCCGCGTTTACCATCGTCCTGTTCAGGCAAACATCATCATCATCATCATCATCATCATCATCATCATCATCGGACGTGTAGGAGGAGTCATGTGTGCTTCATGGATGAGAACGTTTTCCAACATAGACTGTTATCTATTTTTTATTACTTTGAAATATGAAGTCTGCATATATACCAATAAATAAATAACTGGGACACACACGTTCTTTCTTCACAGCCTGTCACATGAAAGGGACTCTGTAGCCTTCCAGGAAAATATGAGGTATACTGCTCCCACAACATGCGCTCCATTTATTGAATGTATTTCTGAACTCTCTTTAAGATTAGCTCTGTGAGAGGAGAAGCAGGTCTCCTGCAGAGAAATAGGGAATCTATTGTTAGTTACTCTCTGGAGCTTGGCAGCATTTTACAGCCTTGTTCTCGTAGCGATGTTCAAAAACAGTAAACGGACATTGTTGTTGTCATTATTACATTACAGTAGTAATATATTTTTAATTAAAGACCAATTGTATCAAGAAAACACAAGCTACGTATAGCTGTATTCCCTTTTACTTCATTAAAGGACAAGTGGTGATTCCCACATTATTACGCAACAGAGGGTGACACCAGCCAGGTACCCACCTCTGCAACCTGCATAATGCCCAACCTGAAGACAGAAAGCTACGGACTCACAGGGAAATGATTCCGGGTGGGAAGCTCTTGGGGATGGCCTTGGTGTCCACGCAGAAGGCACTGTCTTTGGTGCAGGAGCAGGTCGCAGGACATCTGGGGATCTTTGGGGCTCTCTTGGCATTCGATTCCCTCGGCAGGCAGAGAAACAGACACATGAACGACAGGCACATCAGCCCCGTCCACCTCTGACCGAGCTCCGGCATCCTCGCGCGGGAGGAGGAGAGGGAAGCTGTGCGGATGAGCTTCTTGAAGTTTTTTTCCTCAGTGGCTTGTCGAGAGGCGAGACGATAACGCCGCTCCGATAACCCTCGGCACAGAGTTGAGGATGAGAATGAGGGGGATGGGAGGGAGGAGGGAAAGTGGGTGAGGGGGGGGCGGTGGCGGTGGGAGGCAGGGGGGCGGGGAGGGGGGGGGGGGGACTCTGCAGCTTCTTTGGATCTGTGTAATCTTTCTCTCTCAGGAGCTGCTGCCAGAGTTCAGACTGCAGGAATGACGAGCCAGGCTGCTTTCTCCGCACCAGGGCTTGTAGGACGCCCCGCTGACAATGAATTATTTACTACTGCACATGCAGAAAACCATAGAACAGCAGCACCAGGGAGGGGGGGGGGAAGAGGGGTGGGGAGGTTGGGCCATTCCTGTTGGAAGAAGAAAACCATAGAACAGCAGCACCAGGGAGGGGGGGGGGGTGGGGGGGGGGGGGAAGAGGGGTGAGGAGGTTGGGCCATTCCTGTTGGAATATTATACCATATCTTATCAGGTGTGAAGTTGTGTCGAGCTGTTGCAGTCATGAGAGTAGACAAAGAGGCATCAGGGATGCAGGGAAAATGCGTGTGCATGCACACACTGTGTGTGGGTGGTTGGCTGCATTCTGCCAGCTTTAAAACAGCAACCAGTGATGAGATGCTCTCAAAACTCGATGATGCCCACCAGCAAACAATGCAGAATGCTCCCTTGCTGTCGCAGAGCAATTGCTAGATCGGGTATTGTATAATTTGTATTTTAAAGCAACTACGTCAGCCGACAGCAGCTTAAACATCTTTAACCCTCTGAGGACCAAATCAATCCTCATTCTTTTTCTGGCTGGCCTGTTTTGATTTTTACTTAGTATACAAAAGGAACCCATTTTTTGTCAATCTTGTCTTGAAGAAGAAAAAAACCATATAGATTTAAGCTTTAAGCAAGGAATGTATGTATTTTTTAAATTGGGGGCCCTGAAGGTTTGTTCTAGTCATTAAGTTTAGCACTTCCAATGGGTTGGGGGACATGTAGAAGTCAGATAAAAAATTAGCACTCTCATTTAAAAAAGGAGACACTGAGATATCCTGACTTTTTTTGTAGTACGGGTGAAACTCCACTGGGTCCTACTTTTCCCATAATGCATCTCAACAGTGTCAAGACAGTCGCTGCAGTCGCTGCCTCCAGTATTAAACATGAGATTCCTATCAAAAATGTAATTGATTTTACCGGAGGAGTCACAGAAAATGTGTAAAATCAGTACTTTTTGGATAGGGTTTTGGGGGGGGGGGGAGTCATATTTTTCGCTTTTGCTTTACTTTAATCAGAAACACAACGTGTATTAACTATATAATGGCTCGAATGACATTTCACGGTCAAACAGCCAATAGGAAACAAATATCACTAGATAAACGCTTTACCCTGTGATTCTGTCTCACGCCACCAGAGGGCGCGGTTTACCACTAAATGAAGTCGCTCCCGGGCAGGTGACCGTGCAGAGGCGCTGAATGGCTGCTGGCAGGTTTCGGTGCCAGGCGTCACCAGCCGTCCCTCACAACGACCCCGTTGTCACAAGCAGAGAGACCCAGCAACACGCCGTCCGTCCGGGTCTCTGCACGTTGGTCCGGACCCACACCGGCACGACGGGTGCATCACGTGGTGTTAAGTATCAGATACAAAGCTGCAGTTGTTTCGTAATTATTATAAAGCAGATTATAATGATTTCAGATAACGTACGACACAATAGAACATTACATTAAGTAATTTCACGGCATTATCGTGAAGGAGAAAAGAGGAAAATCTCTGAATGTCTTCAGGGGCTTAGATATTTTATTTTACATTACATGACGATGCTTTTATCCAAAACGACTTACAATAAGTGCATTTCAACCATAATAAATATCATAAATATCATAATAGGATATTTGACATAATGGGAGAGCGTGATGGTTATCCGCAAAATTAATTAAGTGTCTTTGAACAGAAATGTGTCCATCCTTTAAAACAGCCTTGTTGTACACAACGTGGCATTACCTTACGTGGGAATCAGTCACAGGAGCTATTTTTATGCTTCATCTTTGTTTGTACGTTTGCATGCATCCTGGTTATTATGGTATGGGAGAAGTTAATGCCTGATCTTACTCCTTGCTGAACTCCACCCAAAACCCAAACGTCCGGTGGGAACCGACATAATTGCCAGGCCCAGACGCGCAGCGTGAAGCAGCAGCTGTGAACCGCGACGTGTCCCGTGTGAGGCGGAGGAATCTGAAATGCTGCTGAGATTAAGCCACACAATCCTCCCTGCACGAGGGCACTTAACTCAATCACAGGTTTCAGTTTTAAACGCTGTTTTGGAAGGTAAGGCCAGTCAGGCAACGCGTTGCATTGGCACCTCTTTCCGATCGCCTTGTTTCATGTCTTCTTTTCACACTAACAAAATCAGTTAAACTGCTGCTCACTCTGAGGCTTCTGCACTAGAAGGAACACGTGGCCATTTTGAGTTGGGCAAAAATGAGTCATCAAACATCACAACGTGTTCCTTTCTCCGGTGCCGGACTGCGACCATGTCAATATACCCTCTGGTGTCATATGTGCTCTAAAATCAGAGCTTCCCCCCCTGCTTCACCGAAAACCAACTTTCACTCCGCTTAAAGCCACATTTAACACAGACGTCGTTCACTTTAAGCTTCAAACCCACATCGTTTCATTACGGTCCAACGTGTCTGAAAGGAGCCCTCTGTCTGTCTGTTTCCGTTTCACTTTGGCTTTCACGGTTTAGCCTCCTGCCTCCGAAAAGTAAGACCAAATGCGTTTCACCTCAGTGCTGTTCGGGGGGAAAATCCCGGCAGCTCCAGGCAACGCGCTCCACACTGGAGCCACACAGGTGTGGAGACTCCAGGCAGACGTGTACGCACACGTTTTGGCGTTTCTACACTGTTGATGGCGTGCTGCTGGAGACGCGAGCGCAACACGCCGGCAGCTTGTCTGCATATCTTTACACAAAGAAATGATTAACAGAGGTCAACAAAGGCACAAATAAACTGTCGATTCGGAAGTGTTAACTCATCAACTTAATCTTCATGTGTCCTCGCGAGGCCGATAGATGCCCAGTAATTCAGTTGGCCAAGTCCGAGGACAAGTTGACGTCAGATGTCTTCCTCCGTGAGTCAGGAGCGAATATTGCATTCGCACAGGACCAAGAAATTCAATAAGGTAAGTGTTTGTCACTACAAGGCTCGCAGGGCGCAAAGCGGCCGCGTTTGACGAGTCTGTCTTTAAAAAGCAATCGTCGGGCTGCCAACATGCCAATAAAAGTCACAATTATTTCATTGTGGACAATAAAAGGTGGGTGCTTTAGGGGAGTCTAGTAACAGCAATGAAAAGGAACTGCGGGCTGGGGTGTACCTTCAGGATTACGTCCCAAAACATGTGCCAAGAAAACAACTGTCCCAAATTGCTTTCACTCCTCTCCTCCCTCTTTAAGTGCAGCCCAGTCACTGGGAGGTATAAGGTATGTCAGCCAATCTCATCCCGCGCCCGATTCAATCAAAGAGAGTACAGAGACACATGGCTCGGGGCCGTCGTGTGATATGATTAGAGTTCTGTGCACAACGAGGCCGCCGCTTTGATTCATGCCCTCACTTATCTGGTCACTTACAGTGGCGGACTGAAAACGACTGAGCCACGGAGGGGGGCTCCCGCAGGTACCGCTGCAGCATCCTCAAGGGGCTACAAAGGGCCTCCTTATAGCTAATCTTCAGGTGAAACTGTCATTTTCTTTCAAGAGGAAAAGGCTGCAGTGACGCAGCACAAACACAAAACATGACATTGGGATGAGTAAAGTCAGAGACTATTTATTAAGGAGACATGCCACTTCTGCAATCAATATAACTCCCGTAGAAAAACCCGTAACGGCAAAGATGGCGGTTGTATGCGCATGTCCCGCCTCTCCCGCTGGAAAGCCAATCATCTGCTTTTTAACAGTCAAGGACTTTGGTAAAGTCCTTCAAACCAAAAGGCCACGCTGCTGTCTTACTTTTCAATCGGGCTGTACCCCGTCACCCCCCCCCCCCCCCCCCCCACCCTCCCTTTCACCCGCATGCCATGAAAGACAGGTGATACGCCTCTCGGGACAGGGATGTGTCAAAGGAATGCGTGTGCAGGTATCCCGCTGCCTGTGGGGACGGCGGAGAAAGGCCCAGCGCAGCGGTTGATCCTGTTTGATAAAGGCCCTGACATGCCCAGATTATATGTCTCCGCCTGGAGGAGCTGTCTGTGTCTCATTCCTGCACTGAAGAAAGTCGATCCGGTGGGAAAGAGGCGGGGCCGGGCCTGCAGGCCTGTAGTTTCTGTACGGAAGCCAAAACACACCTTGTTGGCCAGGCACCACTGACACCACCCTCGCTCATTATCTGACCACACCCACGTCTCCAGATGCCATAAATACTCCGTCCGCAAATCAAGCAACAGTTACTTGTGTGTGCTTCAAAATCAGTGCCGGCCCGAGCCTCTTGGGGGCCCTAAGCAGAATTTTATTTGGGGGCCCCCCTCCCACCACGCACAGTCACCCGTGCTAGAAGATTATTGGCACAAATGTCACGCTATAATGTTATAGCGAAAATTATAAACGAATACAGTGAGGTGATAATACAAAACTAGGGCTGCTTGCAGCAGCCGCTTAGTTTGCCTTAGTTGCCTTGGGCCGGCCCTGTTCAAAATGCATAGTGTGTAATTGTAGTTATACATGTTTAATGTTAAACCGTTTTTTTGTTGTTTTTAAGTTTTCTATGTATCGGTTGCTTTGTGACAGAACTGAACCAAACCAACCACACTACACAGTAAAAGGCAGTGAAAAGGGGGGGGGTTGCATACTGTGAGATTTTCTACTAATGGAAATAGATTTGTCCTGATCGTGGTGTGCAACCTGCATGCTGTTAAAGAAAAGTGAGTAAAAGGACGAGATATCACAGTACTCTTTATGTTGTCCAAAAACGTTTGCAGTATTGCGCACACTGTAATGGCAGGTCATTTCTAAGTAATAACAATGTCATTTGAGGCTTCATTCCATTCAAATCCAACCGATAAGCTTATTTGCTTATGTTTTTTTTGTTGTTGTGCCAGCCACTCAAAGATAATAGTGAGACACACAGTGAGTGACAGTCCGTGCCCCCGGCTCACCCCTTCTGTTACGTCTCTCCCAAAGAGCAGCTGGGGCGTTGGGACCTGTCAGATAGACAGCCATCGCACAAACAGGGGGCCCGGGCCCTCCGCGGAGACGGACACATCAACAACCAAAGAGCGCAGGAGCCGACACACAGACCGCCCGCGTCTGTCATCTTAACTTCAGCCGGCCGACCCGGGTTCATCACCGAGACCAACGTTCATAAACTGTTATTAAGGTATTACTCCTTTTGTTCTGCTGAAAAATGTCCTCCAGAGTGAACTGCACCCAAAACCACAGTCTGTATTTAGACACGAAACCGTTGCTCGTCATCTCAGCTATTCGTAACGTGGGTGTGGAATCTGTCGCATTGAGCAAAAATAAATGAAGAAATAAATTCCTCCTGGGTTTTGAAATGATCTGTTCATGCTGGACGGGCAGGGCCGGCCCAAGGCATAAGCGAACTAAGCGCAAGCCCCCTGGCCAGGGGGCCCCAAGCAGCCGCTTAGTGTTGTATTATAACCAAAACAGCCCTAGTTTTGTAAGCAGTCCTAGTTTTGTATTATAACCTCACTGTATTCGTTTATAATTTTCACTATAACAGTATAGCGTGACATTTGTGCCCATAATCTTCTAGCACAGGTGACTGTGCGTGGTGGGAGGGGGGCCCCCAAATAAAATTCTGCTTAGGGCCCCCAAGAGGCTCGGGCCGGCACTGTGGACAGGAGCTGGACCCGTCTGCTGTGGTTACCCACACATCTCATGCCTGAGGTCTTTTGTTTATGGGTCCATCACGGGCAGGAATGCAAGGACAAGAGACTGGTCTCCTTCACCTTGACCATGGACGCTGGCCAGAACGACATTCATGAGCTCCAGTATCGCCCTGCGTGCACTGACAGCTCCCCTTCCACTAACCGCTCCTCACTCGCTCCCCTATAAATAACCAGCGCACTCGGGAGGAGACAATGGGCACAACAGCGGACTGATGTCACCGCTCCCTGCTTCCAGGAGGCTCCGATATGCAGAAAACGCACCCACCACCCTCCTTGGCTCCTCTCTCCTCGGCTCCTCTCTCCTGAGGAAGATACTCTTGATTGACGACGTGTCTTCTCAAAGGGTGGCGGAGAGTTGAAGGGCAGGTCGCGCTTCTCCGCCACTGACAGGAAGCGGATTCATTGGTGAGGCTCGGGTTTTTCTCTGGGCCCGGAGTCGATGATCCACTATTGGAGTAAATCAAACCATCTCTGGTAAAAAAAACAACACAAAGCGATTCTTTCAACATCTCACCAAGGAAACACGCACGGGCTGTAATGGTAAAATATGTTATGGCATGGTCTTATATTAACAGAGGGATTATTGTCTGTATTGAACTAACGTGTGAAAGCAGGGTGATTCAAAGTTTATCTTCTGCAGCTGTGGAAGGAAGGACGAGTCAACTCCCTACGCAAAGGCTCGAACAAAGGAGCTGTGTTACCCCATTTTTAACCATGTTTCTTATCTCAACTTGGGTTGCCATATTTCATTTGTGCCACTGAGAATGTCCTTCACATGTGTGTGTATAAAAGCTCAGTGTTCTGACCGCTCGAAGATGCCATTTTCACAGAGCACCTGATACGTGCCTGTGTATTTGACCTCCTGCTTGCAAGCAAATAAATGGACTTTTACAACTTTGAGCATTCATCAAGACCCTGTTTTTCTTCAAAACATCGAGACAAGTCATTCTCTTCTACGGAGCTCTTATTGAAATATTCCACAACAGGGTCTCATCTTACTCTGATTACTTTTCTTCCTCTGACTTTTGAGAAAAGATGTGTGTTTACCGACGAGGTTTATTTTATTCACTTTACACCTTAATGATGTGACGATTCCTTGACTACAGGGTCACTATATAATTAACATTTCAAAGGATGAGAAGATGAATTGACCCGAGCGATGGCAGTTAAATGAAATACTGTCTGTTAACGGCCGGCCTATTATTCTGTAAGAGGACATATTTTGATTTTGTCGTATGACCACAGAAAGTGAATAAATGATTCAGTTGCAAAGATTATTGCAACTTTTTGCCCACAAAATCTTATTTCTAAATGCAATCCTCAATGTAAAAATAATCTGGTACAAAAGGTACGCATTACATTAAGTTTAACCAGAATTAAGCAAGGGGGGCGTTGCTGACGCTTGACATACCAATTAGCTACCAAGTAAACTTTGGGGGATTAAACTCCAGCACAAATTCAACGGGTGGTAATTAAAAACAATAACAGGACACGGCAGTCACTTTCATCCTTGTTTGGAAACCATATAATCAGATGCTGTCACGTTCCCCGATCACAACAAACACCTTCCCGTGTGCATCCCCATGACAACAGAATAATTACTACAGATTACAGCTATCAGCAGTGCACAACGATGGAGAATAAACAACGAACTTTCCTTTCCCGAACTCCTCCCGTGCCATCTGTCAGTAGTCGTAACATGTTGCACCTAATGGCACATGTCCTCCTCACGCTGCACCATTAGCAGGCTATAAAGCAAGGCCTCTGCAGTCCTTTCTATTCTTAAACGGCGCTCTTCATCATCACCTCAACCACAGCGCAGATGATATCGTTTATAATCCCCCGTTTCCAGGAGTGGATGATATGTTTCCATCCTTTTGAGTTTGTGGAAACCTGGACATGGCCGCGCACGTGACGGCCAAGACGGGCATTGTTGAGCGTACCGTGTGTCCACAGCAGCTCGGATCCATAGAACCGTTGGAATAAAAGCAACCGGGAGCCGTTCCTCATTAACGAACTGTTCTGATTCGCCGCCGTAATACAGTAGGAACAGGAGGCTAACTGCATTGACCCGAGCTGTAAGACCCCGGCTTTTAAAAAAGGTCAAGAGCGGCGCGGGGCTGATTTTAGCCTGTTGCGTGGAGACTGCAATCCAGGTGATGCATCGGCCAATGGCAGGAAGCCAGAGCCGTAGGCGGGCATCAAGGTTGGTGCGGCTGACGGATGGAAGTGTAGCACCAGCACTCACCGAGCCATTCCCACGGCCATAAATTACGTGTTTACTGCCGGCTGTGGCTTCGCGCTCGCCAACATTACGTCTGATGTCAGCAGCGCATTATCATATCTAATCAGCCCCCAGCAACCCGTGTTAAATGGGTGTGGGTGGGGATGGAGGGGGGGCGGGGGGGGGGGAATTAGGGGTTTATCATGATTTACATCACAAACATGAAAATCTCAGTATTTATTGACCCGTTTATGGAGTGGAGTTCAAACTCTGAAAGCTTTGTGGTTTGTTTTTCGATAGCATTTTATTTAATGTAATCCTTTTTACGATGAAATACGTGTTCTGCAACCCTTCATCGAAAGTTATATGGCAGCAAATGGAACTCCTGTTAAAGCATTTACAGTAGGAGACAGGTTCATCACATGGAAGGCATGCACAGTGGAAGTGCATGATGTTAGCAAATTACTCTGGATTTTAACAACCAGGAACATTTATAGTCCTGACCACCATTGGAATCAATGGACACTGAATGAGAGAACAGCCAACGCTCCGCTTACATCCAGCATACAGACAACCAGTCAGTCACACAATACATATTTTCACAAATCTTTTCTGATGGAGAGAAACCCCCGAACACCAAGTTACGCTGTATTGCAGGTTTGTGTCATGAAAAGCACTTACAGTTGAAAAACAGAAAACCCAATATATATACTTTTTTTCATTGATGATTATGCAGTAATCAACTTTGACTTTGATTCATTCATGGGGAATCAAAGTCATGATTCAGAAAAAAAAAAAAAAAAAAAACTGGCCACGTGATTCTTAGCAATTTGGAGATGTTCTTATGTAACAACTGCCCCTACCGACTATTAAAAATGGACCAAACAAAAGCATCCTCGTACAAAAGAAAAAAAAAATCAATTATGGTAATAAAAATAAGAGTACAATGTAAATATATATTTATAACTTTATAACTTTATTTACAATAAGATAGTGAATGATGCAGAGGACCGTGGTGCTGCATGTCCTCTGGATTTGGTCAAAAAAGCAGAATATAGTCCTTCACTACCGATGAAACAACAATGAAGGGAATGAAGAAACAACAAAACTAAACAAAAAACCCCCCCAAAACCCGACATTATCACAGTCAGTCCTTTTGAATCTCCTCACCCGTGGAATGCCCAAACTGGAAAGAACAGTGGGAGTCTGCTCCATTTTTTTTTTCTCCCGACACTGCGCCACACTGCCAAGCCCGGTAATACAAAGTGCCCCATTGACATCGTCGTCCCCACCGAGGACCACGGAGACGGCTGGACTCCTCGGCCCATGTGATCAAACGGGTTCTACAAGGCGCCTCTCCAAGCGGCTTTCTCACAGGGCACGCAGTGTTTTTTTTTTTTTAGCTTCATCTCTGGGAATGTGGGGTAGAGTCCAACCCCATGAGGCAGGGAGTCAGTTCATTTTTCTTGAATCCACACGAGGTATCAGCGTTTCTTGATGGCTGCCCCGTTGGAGTGGCGAGGGAACTTTGGCAGGCAGGGCTCCTCTGCTCCGGCATCGTGGGAGAAGACTGAGTCCTCCCCCGAGGAGCACGTGGAGCTGCGGGTGTCGGGGTAGTTGGGGGAATATTGGTCCAGAGGTACAGACAGCTCCAAGTACTCCTGTAGGCAAAGAAAAGGGAGGGGTAAAAAAAAAAAAAAGTTTATTACGTTTAATTTAAAAGAAAAAAAAAAAACGTGTGTGCTTGTTATTGATGACAGGATCATTGACCTGGTTGGATGTCATGGCCAGGCAGCGGTCAAGGTCCTCAACCAGCTGTTTGAATGTGGGTCTGTGCGAAGGTACAGCATGCCAGCAGTCCCTCATCATCATATATCTGCAGATGGGGAGATTTTAAAATGGAGCGCGGTAGGAAACAAAAATGTCAATATGAACTATATGAGCAAGACTGTTTTTGTCTGCACAAAACGCAGCAGCAACACAGCACCTTAAAGAGCCTCGCAATTTTAAAATGATGCATAAAGGAGAAAAACAATTAATAAACCTGCCTAATTAACGTGGCAATTGCTGTTGAAAAAGCAAAAAAAAGAGATCGCAACCCACGACATCCCCTTAATGCTGTATGCTCTAAACAGAAATCCTATATTTGCAATTCAGTAACCATCGGTTGCCAGAAAACAATCCTCACGGCTTCTGCTTTGTGATTACGACAAGGCAGCTGTGTTATGACCCCAGGGTTGTTTTGATCATATGTTGAACATGCAGCTTAAGGTGTGTCAAAAAAATTAAAGACCTTTTTAAAAATGTAATTAAAAAGCACCTGGCCGAGCAGTACAATTTAATATTCTGTCCATTATTTCAACCGTAGCAAAAAATAAAAAATACTGAGTGATAGATATTCAAAGTTGGTCTACGGTGTGCAGCGTTTCCTTACAGTTCATGAGTGCACGTTGTGGGCTTGTCCATTCGGTGGCCTTCCTTCAGCAGCTTGAACAACTCCTCCACTGGGACTCCGGGGTATGGAGAGCCCCCCAGGGTGAAGATCTCCCAAAGCAGAACCCCGAATGACCAGCTGCAGACAAAAAAAAAAAAAAAAAAAAGACACGTCTACTTTTTCGCTACAACAAAATCTTTTTCTCACATCACATGAAACAATGAGACGCACTACTCACACGTCGCTTTGGTTGGTGTATATCCGGTCGAACAGAGCCTCGGGAGCCATCCACTTGACAGGTAGACGACCCTGTGGAAAAGGTTTGCACGTTAGCGTCTCTGGTAAGGAGGCTTTTCCGTGAGCCCGCGTGCTCATCGAATGAAGGCTACTCACATTGGTGGTCTTCTTGTAGTAATCAATGTGGTGGATGTCTCTCGCCAGGCCGAAGTCTGCTATTTTCATCACGTTGTCCTCCGTCACCAAAACATTGCGAGCGGCGAGGTCTCTGTGGATGCACTGTGGAAATGACAGAAATGAATAGAAGTGAACCGATGTCCCGGGAGAATATTTACTGTTTAAAGCCATTCCTCTACCCATTTCAACCTAAAGTTAATTATTAATACCGTTGCTTCCTTCTTACCTTTTTAGAGGACAGGTACTCCATGCCTCGGGCCACTTGATAGGCACAGGACACCAGATCTTTGATGGACATGGTCTCAATGGGAACCTGGTCCGGGTTGTAGCAGTACTCCATGCCTGGTGGGCGACGAGCTCGCAAGTACTCACGCAAGTTGCCCTTGGATGCGTACTCAACGATCACATACAGAGGACCTAAAAAAATAAATAAATAAATCACCACCAAATATTCACCCTAAAATGAGGCCATGTCACTTAGAATTTGGAGTTAAGTTATTGTTTTTATTTAGTGTATTTAATATTAATGATGAAAGCATTTTTTAAAAGATTATCAGAAGAGCACAAAAATAAACTTTACAATGGGAGCGGCAGTATTTTACAACATGCATTTACTACCATAACCAAATCCTTAAAACCCAAATATCTGACTGATGCGCCACTAGAGTGAAGAGCAAGTAAAGCTGCACCATATCAATAATTTTTCAAATCTTCTCTTCCATGAACAGACTCATTGATAAAAATAATTCATCATCTGTGACAATCGTCTTCTCTTAAACATCATATTTTTCTAATCCATCAATGAAGCTTCTGAAACCTACTCACAAGGCCGTTGCAAAGAATCCAATTGGTGTCCTCTGTGAGTGACAACGTGTAAACCTTAGCTTGTTAAAAACAGTTAAGATGGCCGGCAAAGAAAAACAACGCCGCTTTGAAATCAATACAAACGCAAAAGAGTTACCACTCCGTCTGGAAACGGTCACTGAAGTGGAGTGATCAAATGGATCCGTGTTTCAGTGTGGCAGCGACAGAGCGCCGTGCACTGCAGGGTCATCGGAGGGCAACTCTCCAGTTTTTTTTTACGTCGGGGACTATTGGAGGGAAATGGCAGCAGCTGTGGCGATTCAATGTGCGAGTTCGGAAGTGGGTGTCGGACCGGTTTACTCACGCCGTTATACACAGAAAGACAGACAACAGTGTGTGTGTGTGTGTGTGTGTGTTGGCCCGAGCAGGTCAGCAGCAGACTGTCTGGTCCTACCATCCTGTGTGCAGGCTCCCAGCAGATTAATGATGTTTTTGTGCTTTCCGATGATCTTCATCATCTCCATCTCGGAAATCAGGTCCGACAGGTCTTTCTCTGTGGCGTCGGCTGTAGGGATTAATCACATTACGGCAATTAGCCAATGTTCTTTTGGGGGGAAAAAGCTCGCACTGGTAGAAATCTCTCTGAAGAAAAGGCCCACATGGTAGGAGAAGAATAAATGCTACTTTCCCTACATCCACACTCCTCTGCGCAGTTTAATGAACACCTTTTTATACGGGATGTCAAGGGTTCTCATAAATTTGTACTCCTGCCATCCCATTAGCGACGTGGCTGGGATCCAGTGGCAGATGTCTCTTCGCACTTTTGGTGGTGGAAGTTTTCTCATCCCTGGAGCACTGAGTTTAAGCTTTAAGATCCGTTCCCATAAATTAAGGGGATTCCCCCTCTGCCAAATCAACAGATCGTATTAGTGTACCAGTCACCCAAAAGTTTGGGATTTACTCTGAAGAAGGAGCAAACTTACATTTCAACATTTTGACCGCAACCTTGGTCACGCGGTTTTGTTTCTCTTTGTCGAGACCGAGCGCCTCTCCCATCACCACCAGACCGAAGCAGCCTTCGCCCAGCGGCTTCCCAAGAACCAGTCTGTGAGGAGGAGGAGGAGGAGGAGGAGGAGGAGGAGGAACACGAGACATAAACACCAAATCTGCATTGTGTGTGTGCAATGTTTCATTTCAAAAGTTGATTCCAAACTTAAGAGTTTAAATTTGAGACCCTGCGGCTGTTTTCCGGTGCTCGCAGACGGACCGACTACAAAACCGCTGTACTCTCAGAAGGTCACCCGTCTCGCCCCAAACCTGCTCCTGCCCCCGGACATACCTGTCCCGAGGAAGCTCCCAGCAGGGATCCTGGGGCAGCTCATACTCCGACACCCCGGACAGCATTGGAGATCCGCTGGAGGAGAGGCGGGACGGGCGAACCAGCATCACCCCAGAGTGGATGGAGGAGCTGGAGTCCACGGACACCTGAGGAACAGAGGACTGACATTACTCCTCCCGTACAGGAACTGAGACCGGCAGCAAGAACATCATTTTAGTTGACAGTGACCCAAGTTTTATTTTGACTAGAAGTTCATCAAATGTACAACCGTATACAGTCACTCAAAGCAGTCAGGTCTTGCGTGTGAATGGAGAAGAAACACTCCTTGAATACTTACCGGTTGTACAATACCTCAGGAGGCTACAATGAACCTCGAAGCCCCTTTGAATAAATGCGATTAGTTCTCCGTTTGCAGCCTGAGCCAAACGGCTCCAAATACATTCTTAAGCTTTGAATTTACAAAAATGACCTCAAAAAATGGAATGTGGAGGGAGAAAGAAGGAGATGAAAAAAGGTATATATATATGTTCCAAACCCCCTATCTACTTTCTGTTACCTGTCTGCGCAGCGGGATGCTTTTGGCCAGCTTGTGGACGGCCAGCTGACTGTTGAAGTCGCTCTTCTTCGACGAGGTGCGAATCTTCACTATAATTGCGATGGCAATCATGACCGCGATGAAAAAGAAGCCCACGCAGTAGATCAACACCTCCAGGTAGGTGTGGTTGGCTGGAGGCTGAGGGACCGCTGGATGCAAGGTGACAGGGGATGGGGTCAGTGGTCATCTATGAAGTTACACTACTGCTGATGCATACGTTTTAAATGCAGGATAATCACACCAAGCATACACATGCTTTCAAGTAAACTGCAACACAAAATAGACTAACAAACACACACACACAGCCTTGGAAAACCAGAGCCTTTGCCACAAAGAAAATCAGTTTAATTGGAGCCCAATTATACCTCGTTTGAAGCACAAGACTCAACTTCTCTTTAGATATTTTGCAGATATGAAAAGTCAATGGGGAAAAACCAAATGACCAATTGTTACACACCAAACTAAAAAAAAATAATAATTGTTTTCTATGTAATAGAAATACAATAGTTTAACAGTGTGCAAAGGATCTGACTTTCATACGGAGAACACATCACATCACACACACACACACACATCATTTTTCACCATCAAACGGCCCAATTCACATCTTATGTCTACTTGTAGGTCTAAAAGCAGCATAACACAAAGCATGAGGTTGATAAATATCCAATTTTAACTTCCATTTGTAAAGATATTATTAATGAGTTGTGTGTGGTTGCTGGTGATACAAACAATGTCTCTTAAGAAAACAACGTTTTCACGTGAAAGAATTTGCCAATTTCGCTTGTAAAACAATCATTCAATTCAGATCCTGTTTTTTTCCTCCCCTTCAGTGAAAACACCAGGATTTATTCATACCGCCTCTAGGTGTGTAATGGGTTCCACGTTTCAGTGAAGCTGCGCACCGAGGCTTGGGATGTGGCATTGTGGGCAGCGGCTGGATCTCACAAATCACTTCCAACTGGGGTTCCTGAGGTGGGCTTCGCCACAGGACGACCTGAGAACCTACATCCTGAACATCCAACGTTCATACAGCTGCGGATTCCAATTTAAACTTATTCAAAAGCTTCACTTGAAGCGTTCGATGTACATTTTGCAAAGAGTTATTGTAGTTAATTATTAGAATATTACTAAATTGCTTCGGTTTCCGTTTGGTTTTGGGGAACAAATCGTATTTTCTTTCCGTAAGTGTGTTGAACAATGCATCCCAAACCAAGGGGGAGGCAACCTGACCCAAGTGTACCGTTACACCCCTAACCCAACACCAGCAAGAGGCTGACTGACAAGCCGCTTGATAATTGAACAAATGCACATTCCAAAACGCAGGAATGAGACACGTCCGCCGCAGCGGGCCAATTATCGAAGCGCGGCGCTGTGATCACAGTGGGAAATGACACCGGGAACACGTGTCATTTGGGGCGGTTTGTCAAAGAAAATTAGCTTTATACCAAAGTGAACGCAAACACCAGATAAAACAGCCTAATGGGAGAGACACCATACGATCAGCGATGCCAAATCAACCCCTCGATGCGTCGGTCTACATGGCACCGTTAAGAAAGCCTCCATGTACGAGGTCCTGCTTTTCCAACACACCAAGCATGTTTCTATACGTGGTTTATTATTATTATTATTATCATCATTATTATCATCATTTTTGTCATGCTGCGTCAGGTAGCAGACGGATCCTGGGGTTGTTTGGCATTTGCTGATTCCATTAGAGAGACTGCAGAGCATGGCTCGCGCGCTTCCATCTAGAGGGTTTAGATGGAGCAGGAGCCATGCCGAGGAAAGGAGGGAGAGTTTGAGTACTAGAAACCCGCTCTGGCTTCCTCCCACATTTTTTCTACAGAAAATCGTCCGATGGGGCCCATTTTCTGTCAAATGTGAAGGTGGACCGCCAGGCTGGGGTTGGAAAATGGGAATTAATGAAAAAAAAAAAAAAATAGGAAAGAGACTGAACCACTGATACCTTCAAAAACGGTCAACCATGCAGAGTGATAAGAGTACCCGATAGAATTGCCCGCCAAGCAGGTGTACTTCCCAGCGTCATCAAAAGACACATTTCTCAGTTGGAGGACTTCCATTTCCTTGTCCGTGGTGTTAAGGCCAGCGGTCTAGAAAATAACAAAAAGAAGCAGACCCAACAAGGCCCAAGATGGGAAAGGGAACCATGAGTAAAAGGATGCTGAAAGAGAAAGAGGCGGAGGAGTGTTCTCCTCCTCCATTCAACACCATCTGCCCAAAAAGTACCACCGAGAGAGCCCCTGCAGGAGGACTCCAGTATCTGTTAGTGGAGGAGCAGGTTAGCTTCACTCTGCGCAACCCCATCACCACATTGAATACCTCACTCTCATCTCTACATGCAAGAGATGGGCAACATGGAAAAACTCCTCAGCAGAACAGGCCACACTCAAACCAACACTCATACTTCTTCCAAGGAAGAGGACAGCTGGGAGGTGAGAGGGGGTAGGGGTGGGGGAGAAGCTTGGGAGCCGTAAAAGGAGGACTCTGAAGGGCAAGGGAGCGAGAGTAACAGAAGAAGATGGCAAGAGAGGCCCTTATTAGGAGGGCACGGCACAGGAATGGGGCAAGACAGAGAAGGGGGTCCAACTCAAACCTGAGACTAAACACTTTCAACTGTTCTGCTGGGAATTTTCCATAGCGTCATTTACAGTCAGGAGCACTGAGGCAGGAGAGAGGGAGGGAGAAACGGAGGGAGGAGAGAAACATCTGAGGTTGTCTCGAGTCATGGGGCCCTATTTTTTTCCCCCAGGTGGTCCTAGAAGCGCCTCCACTGTGTCGCCCTCGCAGCGCAGCGCGGTGGTTACCTGTGGGCTCATATCGGATGACCGTCAGCCACGCCGACTGATTGGCCTCTCCTATATAATTGGACACTTTACATATATACTCCCCGCTCTCCTCCTCAGTCACATTGTAGAGGGTCAGCACCTGAGCATCCGAGCTATTGACCCCAGAGTGCTGGAAATAAAGACATGTCATGTGCAGCACAGACAACAAAAAAAGTGGCTGAATTAAACACGAAATTAAAAGGGCATTCAGATATAAATCATTGTATTCTTCGGGGTTGTATTCAGGTTGGCAATGACACGATGAACTTCATACATTTCCCTCAGATGAAACCCTGAGAACATGAGAAAACTCCTACCTTGAGGACACGGACATACGCTACACCGTCAGGACCGAGTCGGCTCCCGTTCATCTCGATGTGCTTCAGCCACTGGATGTGAGGCTGAGGGTCGCTGAACACTTTGCACTCGAACTCCACGTCGCTGCCGACCAGGGCGGTGCGGTTAGCCGGCAGGCCGGCCTGCAGGATCGGTCTGTGGGGAGAGCGCTCTGCAACACAGCCGGAAACGCAAAACGTTCATTTTAGAAGCAGCTCGACAGCGCTGCGTCAGCTTTAAAAGATGAATCTGCGAAAGTCACGTATTCAACTGAAAATACTCCCGACACATTGTTCATTCAGTCATTTCCAAAATAACAAGCACCTTCATGAGCCGGCCACCGGGGCGATCGGTCTATTCTCAAAGCATTGGATAATACATTGGATGCAGATACTGGACAGTGGGCACCCTGATAAAACAGTGTTTGGACTATGCAGGCAATGTAATATAAAAGACTGATGCGTACAATGAAGGTACACACAGCCGACCGATTTTTAAAAACACAAACCAGATAAAAACCAGTCACGTCGGGGCTTTGTTACTGGAAATGCTGCGACGGACGGCAAACAAGGTGACCTGTATAAGATAATGTGTAACATACAGAGAGTAATTCCTTATCTCGAGACTGTGCATTTTATTACCGGACGGCCACAACAGGTTACGTTGTCGGGTCTGCAGCGGTTATTGTGGGGATTAAATGTTGCGGCTCCAGTTTGATGGCCGACAGTAAAACGAACAAGCCAAGATTCTGGACGAAGTTAAGTGGCCGGTGACAAAACTCTGCCCCAGCTGAAGCAAATATCAACGCTCATCGGGGTCTGTGTGGAGCCAACGGGACCAAAGAGACAAGAGAGGAAGCAGGTCTATGATTTTTAAAGGCTAGTGGTGTAACTGAACTTCCTGGAGGAGTAATCCCTCTTCTCCTCAACATGGAGCCATTAGTCGAGCTGCAAGCACACAGGCTTTATTCATCAAATAGGCCGACCGAGGCTGCGCCACCCTTTGCTTTTGGGGATAATCACATTCGAGTGGTCTGAGAATTCCACGACTAGAGGCTTCACGATTATTCAACAGGTTATCAAACATTGTCCAACAGAAACTACATAATCACTATCAACGCTTACCGACTACGTCGAGCTGGTAGGTGTGATTGATGCTGCCGTACTCGTTTTCTACCAAACAGGTGTAGTTTCCTTTGTCCGAGGGAACCACAGATTCCATGATGATGGTCCAGACGTGGTCACGCAGCTGAGGATCAGAGATAAAGCAAAGGTTTACAGTGGCTGGATTGCGGATAGAGTTTCTGCTCCTCTTTTTTTTGTATTTGTTAAAAGAAATTGAGTCTTCATGTAGAGTTTCCTTTGGTCGAGGAGTTTCACCCCAGACGGCTCTTGTGGTGGTTGCGGGAGGGATTAGAGCAGAATGTGGCGCTCGTGGCACCTTGTATGTCGGCCCCTGACATCAAGAGCACGGCGGTGTGAAACGCAAAGTTCATTTACCATTAAAAATTAAAATGCTACTCAAATCCAATTAACATAAATTGGGACGGTTGTCACTAAATCACCGCGTCACGTAACTAAACTGACATGTTGTGTCCAAAAGCCAAAAACAAAAAGAACCAAAAGAGCATTTTTCCTCCATCTGCTTTCTACCAGTACAAGTGTCGTGAATCTTTGTTTCTTTCTTCATTAACGTCAATGATGTGTGACGTAATGATAAGATAACACACTACTCCCTCTTGATGCGACACCACCCAACGTTTCTAAACAGCGGATCTTTGTCCAACCAAACAAAGAACACAGGAAAATATGTTCACGTTTTATACACATCTGTCCCACCCCGTCTACTTAGCGCCAACTGAGGTCTGCCTCTTTTTTCTAAAACATGTTATAGTTTTTTTTCCTCCATAAATCTGCCAAGACCGGCAGTGTGTGATTAACCAACGGACCTCTAAGGCAATGGCAACATCAAACATGCATATACACAGACTGAACCATACGGTTTCCCTCATTTAGCTAAAAACGTGATGAAGGAGCCCAGCCGCCTGCTGCCAGATGTGTTGTGCTTGGCTTCATATACATGTGGTCGACATTATTCCCCCCTCCTGCACGTCTTCATGCAGACGATATGAACAATGGAAGCCCGGACATAAAAGCAAGAGTCTGGGAGGGATAAGCGGGGCTAACGCAGACCTTTGCACCTTAACTTGGAGAAGAAAAAAAACGTAGTAAGTAACGTAGAAAGAAAATGCCAGATGGTTGTGTGTGCTGCCTGGCTGGCTGAGGGGAGGGGGGGGGGGGGGGGGGGGGTGGGGGGGCAGGCTGCTTAGAGGAAACTCCTAAATCTGTCCCAGCTGGGGCACGAGGGAGGCCCGGCTGACACCTCAATGGGATGAGCAGATGCAGGGCCTTTCTTAGTGGACACACATCCGACACCGGCAAGCCAACTGCCACGACATTTACACGGCCCCCAAAAACAAAATGGTTATTCACGCGATTATCATCGGCCCCCATCATCATAGGATTAGATTGTGCATAAATGCAACGGCCTCCTTTAACCCAACAGAAAACGCGTAAACACGGATACGTGATAGGGACATTTAAGGGGCCATGAAATTTACTGTAAAATGCAAAACAGTTGTAACCTCACATTGCATCACATTCGAATAGAATAAAGGGTTGCACGGAAAATCGGTTGACAAAGAAAGTTGTCCCAGCCGATAGGCCACATCACAGACGCAGGAAGTCATCCCTCGCCAGTTTGTAAGCACACGCAAGCTGGCGTGGTCGACAAGTGGCAGCACAGCAATGCACTGTGCACATGTGTGAAAGGCATCCTCCAAACAAAGTATAAACAGAGCCATTGTGCTCCGGCGATGTCGTCAGCACAACAGAGGCTCCAGTATCACGGTGGGTGTTCTGCTACGTGGATGTAATTACAGAACGAGGACAGCGATGCGATCCTCCTTCCCAGAGTGTGGCTAGGATTGCAAACCCGGAGCCGTTCGGAACCAGGTTCCTTTTTTGTGGCATCGGGTTTCATCTCGTCTTGTTTCGTTGTTTTCAGCCGTAATTTGAAACTTTCCTGTCTTTACATGTGGGATGAGTTTCTTACGAAAGAGAGGGAGGGAGGGAGAACTTTCGGGGGTGTGACTTGTGCGCTGCACATGCCGATTGGTTGACTCCACGCAGCATTTTATTTTAGCCGATTTTTTAAACGCGATTTTTTAAACGCGATACTTAAACGCGATCAAAACTCAAAACAAAACGGCGCTTCCTGTCCGTCGCAGACCGGGACTGGGAGGAGCAGTCGCACGCAGTTCAACGTCAACACACAAATCTACATAATGTGCCCGGTACTTCAGACCCTGGTGTAAAAAAAAAAAAAAGTTCCTATGGAAAAGGTTCCTGGGACAAATATATTTATTTTAGATAGTAACCTTGAAGCCTCCAATGCGATGGTCTTTCTTGAACTCCTTGCCATTCTTGTACCATTTCAGGCTTGGCGTCGGGTTGCCGCTGGCCTGGCATCGGAACTTCACCGTCTTACTGGCCGGGACGGCGTGAAGTTTCTTCTCCATTTTCTCTGGATGAGCCCATTGTGGGGGCATCGCTAAAGAGCAGTACAATTAAAAAAAAAAGAAAACCGGATGAGTTATATACAAAAGTATGTTAAATATAGTTCAACATTCGTTGCCGGCAGACGAGTCACAACCAAAACATTACATATGTGCCTTTGTAGGTCGGCTGGGCTTTTCTGTAGAGACAGTTTTACTACGAGTGTGGCCACCCTAACCAAGCCATGGCCAAGTGGCAAATAAACGACTACAGATTACGTAACGCTTGTTAACCCAAAGAGTTCTTAAGTACTGTACTGGGTGGGGGGGGGACGGTGAGTTTCTTTAAAATACAAAAAGGCAAAAAATGCAAACAAACACTTCAAAAGCTCTGGGATTCACAGTGAGAACTCGGGGTCGGCATAGTTGCCCTGCTTAGTAGCTGGATTCTCTGTGGGCAGAGGGGGCAGTAGGAGCAAGATAACAAAGGCCGTGTGTCCTAATTACTCAAAGGACAAATTGGATTACCGCTGAGGTCAACCACGATTAGTCACAGAGGAGATCCTCCTTATGTAGCGAAAACCCTGTGATTCAGAGTGGAATCACTCATTTGAGTGTGACCAACGCACACGAGTAATGACCACTTCCCACAGTAGCGTTGGTAACTTAAAACAGAGCAGCAGCACACTCACGCAACAGTTTTTCACTGCCCAAGAGTTTGGCTTCCTCTGATGAGGACTCTTCCTCCTCCTCTTCATCGTCCTCAGACGAGGCCTGGGTTTCAACTGGGGAGACGCACGCGCAGAACGGTTCCGTTAGTACTCGTCCATGGTGATGCACCATGTAGAAGAGCAAACCGACAAGTACGGGCAACATTCAATAAGAAAATGACGACCGACGTAAGAAAGAGAGCTTCGTATTCCTTTACCCGTGACGTTGAAGTAGTTGCTGTGGTTGCCGAAGGTGGTGCAGGCGTACAGGCCGGAGTCCGTCAGCTCCACCGCCTCGATCACCAGCTGGGCGCCGCGGATGCGCGCGTGTTCTCCGTCCACCACCGCCTGGTGGTCTTTGGTCCAGTTGACGGCATGGGGGGAGTCTTTGGCAGAGCAGCTCAGGTCCAAACTGTCCCCGGGATACAAAGTGAACAGCTCCACCTGGGTTTCCACGGAGGCTACGGAGGAAAACGGCAGGGGACGGTTATTAACGACAGCTCTGTGGTCATATAAATGTGAAACCATATCCAGCTCAAAATTACAGCCACAAGAGCGGACAAAAACGGTAAAAACCCAAGGGACAAACTGATTACAGGACAAATGCAAGATGTCCTTCACAATATATAACTAAATAATAACGGAACATCTTTAGGCAACCGTAACCCCGTCAGAGAGCCCTCACACGACACGGGGCTGAATCTGTACTGCAGACACATGAATTACTGCAATCAACTGGGGTCCAAGAGGAGAAGAGCAGAAAGAGTCCTTCCGTGATCGTCCTCCAGGCAAACTGCCCGCCCAACCGCTCCCTCAAACAAAATCATATCCCAAATGTGTTAAGGCCCCATCGTCAGGCAGGCAGGCAGGGAGCTACTCGGGAAAGAGGTGAAATTCAATTAGAGGACGGAGGAGAGGGGAGGCGTCTCGGAGCGAGACACCTGAGCCCCCCCTGTTCTAAACGACTACGTAGCCCGCGGGGCAGGGGTAACCCGATTACGCTGACACGTTGTCCATCACGATAGGGCGGTTTGTAACAAACAGAAAGGTAAGAAATCGTGAGCGGCGAATTTGCGAGCTGTTTTTTTTTTTTTGCGAATCTGTGCCGGTGTCCGATTACGAGGAGTCAGAATTCAGATTTTGTGCACAGTAGGACTGCATCGTTTTCAATATCAATTATCAAGAGATTATATTGATTATTCTTAAAATGTCGGAAGCCTAAGACGATGTCTTGTTTAAACCAAACAAAACTCGAAGATATTTGGTGGACTCATGCAAAGACAGCGTGAAAATCCCCTCATTTTAGGAACTAAAAGAAAACAATATTTATTGTTTTGTGCTTAAAAAATATCTTCCATGATGAAACAATTTCTTTCAACTGGTCGGGTCGGCTGTGGTATAAACACTTGCGTCGGCCGGCTAGCGCCACAGAGTAATCCCCATGCGGTAGAACCACAATGAAAAATCCAACTCATTTCCTACATTGTCCCTTTTCTGTTACAGCAAGAAAAACAGAGCTGGATTATCAACCGCCATCGAGGTGAGCGATCTGTCAAAATGAGATTATCATGAAAAGTTCAAGGTGCACCGTGTTTGTACAACGCACTTCCTCGGAACAGGAAGCACATCTATACAACACAAGCACAGCATCAGCAGACCCGACTAATCCCTCCCACCCTCACAACAAAGGCCTCCGAACAATAAAGGGGAAGAGGGAGCGGGGAGAGCGAGCATGTGCACAGGAGCGAGCGAGGGCCTGCAGCGGCAGGTTCTAGCGCCAGTTGCTATGGTGACCCCACTTGGGCCTAGTAAAGGTATTTCCTGGATCACATATGTCTGACAGGCCCTTAATCCCAGCAGGAAAAAGGGGCCGGGGAGGTGGGGAGGCAGGATCAACTTTCTCCTCAAATGCAAACCCCAATGGGGGAGAGGGGGGGGAGGGGAGGAGGGGGAGGGGGGGCAGAAGAGTTTTAGTATCATTTAGTGATGGACTACCGGGACACGGACTCAAACCCAACGTCTCTGCACCGTGTGGGCGGGGCTATTGTGCTCCTGTCCCCGCGCTATAAATGGAGAGGTCACTGATAAGACTGTCAGCATCCCAGCTGTTAATCCGGCCACAGGCGTCATAAAGTGCCCATAAAACCTGTAAAGTTTGCTTGTTCCTTTATTGTCGGCCACAGTCGGGACCATTTGTGCTTCCGTGGCGACCTACATAAAACTTGGGTGAGGTCCAACACAATGTAGTCAAACCTACCTACTGGTGTCTTAAAAACAATTTGAAAAAAATAAAAGGCCGCTAGGCTGTTTTTCGGAATTATTTGATACTAACGAGCGGCATACAAAATATGACTCTTCACACCGAGTGGAGGTGCCGCAGTACAGGATTTCTTTTGAATCAGAGGACGTTTGATCTCGTTAATCCTCCTGCCGCTATGATTGGATTAAAATTAAAAGACCATATTTCCAGAGAGCGACCCATCTGGAATGTGTTCCCACCACTCATTTGAAAAAAAATATAAGTGACATCTTTAAAAATCAGCCTAATGATATTAATCATGAAAGGATATTTTTTTTGGAGGGGGGGGCGCAAAGCTCCCCAGTCTGCAAGTACCAGACCAACAAAAACAAAAAGAATTGCTCCGGTCTGTGGAACCTACTGTGGCTACAAAATAGGAAGCAATACTCTGCGTGAACGACTTGTGGGATTTCCTGCCCTCTCTGGAGGCTGAAGGCCGTGAAGTCGCGCCGGTCGAGGCTCCGCGGTGGCACGCGGAGGAAAATGGCGATTGGCAAGTTTCCTGCGCCGGCTCGACCACCCCAGAGTGAAGCGGTGGCGTACATGTTGGGAGGATTGGTAATGGACAAAAGGCGGGACTAGCAGGAAGCCGTGGAACAGGACAATGCCCATTAGCAAGCTCAAGACATTTGCTAAGCTAGTGTCCCTCCTGAAAGCCCTCCAGTGGAGGACCTTTTCATTCCTAAATGAGCCTCTGACAATCAGCATGGATTAACGCCTGCGAGCTACAAGAAATTCTTTGTGTCATTCGAATGAGTTCCACTGCATTTAGTCCCACATTTTATGGCTGTGTAACGGCCCTGCGAGACCAGGGGCTTTCTTAAAATGGTTCAAATGTCTGTTGGTCTAGTTCCATTACAGCGGTTTTAAGTTGGTCTAAGGAGACACGCGCCCACGCAGCTTTGAAAATAACATTGGAAAGGGTGTGCAGGGACTAAAGTGATTGATTATACCCAAACACCACGTGTATCGCAAGCTTTCTAAACACACTTTAGAGGACCGTGATTTACAGTTTATGGTTTCTAGTAGTGTTTTGATTTAGATGGAGTAGCTGGAGTTCTGATCTTCTGCTCATGCTTCATAAATTTAGTTCATGTAGCATCATATTGACTGCTCATCCTCATCAAATTTGTTCCTTTACATTTTCAATTTTGAACTCGTTCAACACAGGCGAAAATGAAGAACGGTCAAAAGGCAACAGGACATCGGTTTAGATTCACATCAGAATACTGATGTCATCATTAACATCCATCAGGAAAAAAAGTTGGTCAACAACATCAACAGCCACAACTGCATTTTGCATCCGAGCCCAATGCGCGAAACACATGCGCAGATCCGCTGGGACAGAACGTCATATTCATCGTCATAATCGCATTCTGGCCATCAAATGATCACAGG
Source organism: Apeltes quadracus (assembly GCA_021346845.1). Taxonomy (NCBI): domain Eukaryota; kingdom Metazoa; phylum Chordata; class Actinopteri; order Perciformes; family Gasterosteidae; genus Apeltes; species Apeltes quadracus. The sequence goes on along the minus strand of CM037929.1, from coordinate 12,036,522 downwards.
AGTTGATCTGCGATGCTATAACCATAATGAACGATACGTTTTCATTCAATAAAACAAAAATGTCGAGCTCCTCTCCGGCTTCGGCGTTTCAAAAGACTCTTTTTTTTTAAGACGGTGGCAGCCTTAAGAGGCCTCAACTCAAAGAGTCAGGCAGCTCATCAACTCGGACTGACAGCAGAGCAGCCAGTCAAATAAATCCTCTGGGAAAGCAATATAAATATCCATCTGACATTTCCCCGTCATGTCCAGAAAGACATGCTGACAACACACGAGTTGCACCAAAGAATCCAACCAGGAAAAACGTAAAGAAAAGGCTGCAATCGTTCCCGTGTCGTGACCCTTAAATAAAATCAATTTGTTCAGAGAATACTCTATTCTTATTCAAACAACAGAAAACAAAAAAAATCATGCATTAAACAGGCCCACTTCCATCTAGCCGTTGTGTTTCCCCAACCGAGACAAAGGGAAGGCAACCAAATGCTTCTGCTGTGATTGTTTGTCGACAGCTGAAGCCATCCGTCACCCGGCAGGAGGGGGGTGAAACATTCCCAGGCAAGAAGACAGTGGGGGAGCAGGAGCAAAAGCACAGAGGCGCATAGATAGTACCTGGCCATTTGGTGATTAAGGACTGGGTGGAGTGTAAACGCATCAGGCTTCCCCCCCTCCCCCACCCCTCATGGAAACTCATGGCTCACCTTAGAAGACAAACATTCCCCCCCAGAAACCTTATCCTCTGGGATAAAGTAGCATCTTCTTTCCTTTTACTTGGAAAAAAAGAAAAAAAAAAGCCCTGGCTAATTTATGATTTCCGTGACAGTTAACTCTTGTCTTGTGACAACAAATACCTTTTCATTACAAAAGCAGGAGAGGAGCGTGGACCGGTAGGTACCGGGGCCGCCCCGAGGCTACAGATGGGAGTCATTTACTCCTCCCTGTCCCACCGTCGGCCTAAACACAAGCCGCACAAAGTTTATTCTAGGGCTTACAGCCCAAGAGAAACCCTCTTGCTTAATTACTCTAATTATAATGTGGAGCTTTATCATATTCTCGTGCTGCTCCCCACTTCCGACTGCAGAGCGTAAACATCCAAACCCATTTACCCGCAAGTCCGGGCAGCTTGTACACCACTGGACTGAATCCAAGTGGCATTGTTTTTGAGGATTTGATTTCAGTGCCTGGTCAGAATTTATCTTGTGCATCAGCCCGACTGGGCTCAATTTTTTTTCTTTAAAAGGCAATCTTAAAGATGCACCATCCAGTTTAAGAGCAAAATAAAATGGTTTGAGAAGAGAAACGTCTCCCACCTCTTGGTTTGGTTTTCCAGGAACAACCGAGACGGCGCAGCGAGCAGTCAGAGACGGTTGTGCCACATCTGACACACTTAACTGCACTCAAAACATCAGACTCGGGCAAATGGGGGCGGTGGAGGAAACACTGACGCTACAAAGGACGGACAGGCTGCACGCAGGCCTGGAGTGTGTTAGGATTACATTCCTTTACAAAGAACAAAGCTTTGATTATCGGAGCACTGTTGCTCAAGTCAAGAGTCTGGATCAGTCGGACTTAATACGGTTGAACGGCTTCATGATATTATTAAAAAAAGAAATGTTAGGAGTTTAAAAAAAAACATTTTTAAAACATGTCCGAGAAGCGATAAGTTATTGAGGCATCTTACCTTCGTCAGCGTTGGCCGGCCGGCTCTGTGTCTTTGAGACTTGGGAAAATAAAAGCAGACACAGAAGTATATTCGGCCTCATCAGCATCCTGCTGAGGGAACTACAGCTGCTGCCTTTTCTGCGACTGCAACTCCATTCAGGCCGTCGGGGCATCAGCAGCGGGTCATTCGCAGTTAAAAACTGAAGAAAAAAAAGCAAACGGAAACAAATTAGTCCATCGCCCTGCGAGAAAGCCTCATAAAACCGTCATAAAAAAAGGCAGGAAGCAATCTTGGCGGAAGAAAAAAAAACATTGGTATGCATGAATGAAAAGTTTTGTGGCTTTTCAAGAAAGTAATCTATTCCTCGTCTTAAAAGAAAAGAATATTCCGTATGTCCACGCGGTTCAAGATAGGGACTTGGGCCGCCTTGTACGAGAACACTGATAAGGAGCTCGCCCTGATAGCTCCGGCAAACAAACACGGGATGCGTCTCGCTGAGCTCTCGGGAATTAAAACATTTTCGAGACTTCAAAGCGACTGACGCATCGAATCTTAAATACTGGAGACAATTTTAATGTTTTAATCGGTTGAAGAATGTGCCGTACCCTCCAAAAAACAGGCCACAGTCCTGTTGGGTGACCCCCCCTCACATGCACATCTGCTTGCATCATAACCTCTGCAGCATCTGGCGACAGATTAACGCTTGCCCCGAACCCCGCTTGAGGAATTTGTTTAAGACACACACACACACAAAAAAAAAAAAACTAACTCTGTTATGTGACACCCTTGTAGAGAGAGAACGCAGGGCCATCATTTCCACACTGAGAGATGTATCACCCAACAGTTGGTTTTGGTCCCAGAGCCAAAATTGACCCTCCCGCCCCCAAAACCATTTGCTCGCATGAGTTGACAGGAGGGGTCAAACAAATGGCGTTTTTTTTTTTTTTTTTGTAAATACAGAATTCAGGCCTCTTCAACGAAGACCATACAAATCAATGGAGTCATAAATTAACCCAATTCATCACAGTCCGGCGTGTAAAACAAAACCAGCAGCATCGCATGTGGGTCCGAGGAGCCAGAAGTCGGTTATGTTCGGTTGCAGCTGTGGGTTTCCTCAAGAGGTAAACCATTGTGTGAGTGAGCGTCGCTGAAACGGTCACTGTGTTCCCCCTCAAAAACTCAATTTCACTTTCTCAGAAAGCTCTAGTGTTCCGGCAGCTGAGCCGTGTCGGGGGTCCGAGGGGGATAAAGAAGCGTGTCCATCGCGGCTCCGTGAGCAGTGACTCAGGGTTTGGGAACGCTCCAAAAAAAAAAAAAAAAAAAAAGAAAAAAGTGCTTCTGCTGCCAGACAGGAGGGGCCGCAGAGAGCAGGCCGCCCGCGGTCCCCTGGCCCTCGTCACTGTGACAACCGTCAATAACTGAGAGCGGAGGAAGCAGCTTCTTCAAAAAGTGTGATAGGACACTTTGTCGTCTTCCGCGGGAGCACGAGTTAAAACAACACGCGCGTCTCGCCGACCCGCTCACTGCGCAGAACTCTTGAGTCACCGACCGCGAGTCACTGGGAACACAAACCCAATCTGGGCCGATATTAGCTTTTCCCTGGAAAACAGCCACCTGCAAAAGCATGAACACTGGTCGCAATTCTTAAAGACAGCTAAAAAAAAAAAAAAAAAAAGACTGCGTAGAAAGATTTGATTAGTAGGAGACTTGTACATAGAGATAGCAGAACCCAATAACCGTATTTAAGGGGTCCCTGCCAAATAAGACTGACACATCCCCTTCTTTATCCCCCTCGGACCCCCGACACGGCTCAGCTGCCGGAACACTAGAGCTTTCTGAGAAAGTGAAATTGAGTTTTGCCTGTGAGCTCTGCGACACGCTGAACAGAAAGGTTTGTTTGCTCCACTGGACGGCACCAACGGGCCAGTCGAACCCCACGAGCAGAACCAAAACCGAAAAACCAAGACCACCATCGAACATCTCGTACTCGGTATAAGAAAGAGTTACACTAAAGACAACTAAACCCATTAGAACACGCAAGACACATTTAGCTTCTCCCGTCATGCAAAGACAAAAGGTCACAGGCTTTACCCGTAACACGGCCTGCACCATAATTACTGTTCCCCGCCATCCATGCATAAGATTCCTCAGCTCCCCCCGTTCCTTGTTATCGGTGCACTCGCAGACAGCAACGGGCCGGTCTGCACACGCTGCAGTTCAGCGGACATAAGAGCATCAGACAGCCTCGCCGGGCAACTGTTTGCACAAAAACAAGAAACTTCTGGGGTGTTTTTTTTTTCCTCCTTCTTCTTCTTCTTCGCAGCCTCACAAACTGGATCAGTGATTTTGCTGTCCGGGTGCCATAGAGGGAGATCAGGTGTCATGAAGATTACACTCAAACGCAAAGACCACCGGTGTCAAGCCAGCCGAGACGGAGACACTCGGTTTCACGCTTAAAAAGTCCTTTAAAAAGTACATTCAGTACTCAGTAAATTAACCTCACGCACGCGCACACACACACACACACACACACACACACACACACACACACACACACACACACACACACACACACACACACACACACACACACACACACACACACACACACACACACAGAATGACATAAGCCCAGAATGCATCCACACAGCATCCAATTGAATTCAATGGCTCTGGAGACCAACTTACAAACACATCTGAAGGATCACTCACTAGGAATATTAACTTACTAAATGTGGCAAAGAAACATTTAATTCAATGTCACATTTCTTATGGCAAAAATACAGGGTGCATTAAAAGGTGTGCAAAAGGAGCAGGCAAATTAAAGGGCCGAGTTTTATACCGCAGAGAATTTAAGAGGTTTCTTATTCTTCCCGTGGATGAAGTAAAGTGGTTGAGTTTTAACATGCGACACAAATCTCGCAGGGCTAAAAGACAGGGACGAGGACCCGGAGGGTTTCTGCAGGGCAAACCTGCACAACAGATCAATGAAGCAAACCTCAAATGTTAAAAAGAACAGGGAGAGCACCACCACATGCAGTTTCAGACATTTGCTTTCTCCGTTTTTACCTTTGATGTTATTTTGTCTTATTCAAACGCGGTAATCTGATCAGAGGAGCCCGCTGGGACTTAAGAAAGGGGCCCCTGCGGGACTTGTTTGCATTTGCGGGGCTGCAGGCAACACTGGGGCCTTTAACTTCACCGTTTGTTCCCTTCTCCTTCCCCAAGCGCGGAGGAGAGCGAGGTGTTACCGTGCGTGAGACGGACACTTCATTTCCCCCCCCTCCTCTCCCTCTACTACAGGGAACAACATTTACAACAGCGCAGAAATAAATGCAACTTGCAGTGACGGTTTAAATGACTTAAATTAAAAATGACCCGCGAGGAATCAAAGGGGTCTCGCGCTCACCTCCCCGGCGGGGGGCCGTGAAGCAGCCAGTGTGGGTCGGACAGGGGAACACTCCGCAGGAACACGCCGGGACACCGCCGTAAATCCAGATGTTGACGTGAAGTCCGTTAGTGAAACGTAATGACGATCTTTGCAGAACTTGTGCGCGAGGAGAAAAAGAAAAAATAAGGGAGAAAAAAAAAACGTGCGTCGCCCGCACCGCAAAGAAATCCCCGAAATTAGCAAAAGGAGCGAGGAAAAAAAATGGAGAAGAGAAACTTCCTAATTTCAGCGTTTATCTGGTCGAGCTCACGTTAACCTCATCCGAAGCCTTGCGCGGTGGTTCTCGGCAGCCTTGGTCCCTTTATCCCGAAACCTTTCGCTCGCGGTGAAATGAAGTCGCCTCACCTCCGAAAACTGAACCGCGAAGTTGTTCAACTCACTCCAACACAATGTCGGCGACCTAAATCTCGTCTCCGTATTCTGTGTCTATAAAAAAAATACTCGTACTTCAATTAATCCTAGAACGTAAATATATAGAAGATTCCTGGCAGAGAAATGCGGTTAAACGACGAGAGTACGAGCTGCTCCAAACCTCCCCCCTTATTTCTGAGAATGTGCGCATCCTCCGGACCACTGTGAAGACAGAAGAAGTAACATCGGCCACTTCCGGTTGCTTACTACAAAATAAAGGTGACACCGGCAACTAAAAGTGAAGGGGACTAAAGTAGGATAAATACAGACTCCACAAAAAGCAACACACGGAATTGTTGATGCAGAAATGACTGGGTAATATAAACGCGGGGATTCCATTTGTTAAAGATAAAACAGAAACCCACCATTACATGCATTTAGAGAAGAAACGTAGCTTTTATTTTGATACTTGCTACTCCGCCTCCCCCCCGCCCCCCCCCCCCCCAAAAAGCCATTACAGTACAAATCACCCGAAAGTTGTGTACATCTGCACCATAATACAATGGTTTGTACAAAAAAGCGTCTTTTTTTTGCTTTTGTTTTGAATATTTTACAGGCGGAACTCGGACACCATTTAGGCAGTTACCTTTCAGCTTGATGTAGGTCTGCACGGGGTGGCAGAAACCAGGCTCCACGGCACCAGCTCCCCACCAGCTCCATGCATCGTGGCATTGGAGTCACAAAAAATACTAAAGTGACCATGAAATAATGATCGTGGTCCTTTGCTACTTTCCACTCTAGAGGGTATATATATACATACACTCACTTATTTAACAGACGCAATAGGTAGAAGACCATATTCATTATTTTAGTCCAAACTTAAAAGAACAACAATGCATATGTTTATTGCATTTTACAAAACTGTTGATGTTTTAGTGAACAATAACTATAATTTCAAAACCGAAAAGGGTATTGTTCGCATTAACGCCAAGTAGGCACGTGCCGATTGGTAGAAGTGAGACGACAAAGGGACCTGAAATGTTTACTGACTAATAGCTGGAAATAGAATGACTGTGTATCTGTGGAGCGGCATTAGTTTTCATTAGGACATTAGGAATTCAAATAACCAACATGAACACACTCACAACAACCTCCCGTTCAAGGCAACTTTAAAATAGCTTTGTCGTGCTGGCGTATGGATCAAATGCTTTGGCGGCATTTCAAACAGAATCAGAATTTCAAATGCAAACTCAGCGGAAACCAAAGCTTGCGTCTGTCTGATCAAACACATGGTTCGGCTCATACGGTGTTTGATGATTTCATGTCACAATGAACAAATAATCGACATCTTGGCAGTTGGATTAAAGAATGAGACGAAACAGATTTGTGTTTCAACACGTGTTAGCCTTTCGTCTTCTATGCAATGTTCACCTGATGTGAGGTCAACGACGTCTGCATAGTGGATTCCTTTTATTCTATAGGAAATCCAGATCAATGCTACGGAGTCACTTTCAAACACAACTAGTGATCCTCATAGAGAGGTAGTGTATTGCTCTTCTATTGCTTGTGACACACGGCCTAAACTGAGCTCACATCTTGGCCCGACATTACAGGTTGTATGACTGTGACTGTTGATGCTGTAATCCACTCATGTAAAAATGAACTTCTAAAGCATCAAGATACAGATATCTTTAGATCCAGCACACAGTAGAGCTTAGGGGCAAATAGGCAAAGGTACTTGAAATACTACGCTGCGATTCTGGGAACTTGACATTAAAGTATATTTACAGGATTTTGGAAGTAAAATCCTGTGCAAAATAGTTCTTGGCTTCTTTTGTGACTCCGTGATGTCATGTGAGAAGACTGGAAAAGATGCATCACATGATTACATTTATGGCGCTATCGAATCCATCTTCTCAACAAATTTTTGACAATAATAAAAAAATAAAAAAAACACAACAATTGACCCCAAATGTCTGTCTTTCCTTTACGCTATAGTGACTGTGTTCTGATTTAGAATGGTATATTTTTTTGTCAAAAGCACTTTGAGCTCAAATTAACTTTGCAGATGTTTTTTTTTTTTTTTTAATCTGAAAACCACAAACATATCAGAGAAAACCCAAGCTTGTTTATAAGAGGAACTAATAGTGAGAGTTAAACAGGCAAGTGCTGCCACAAGCCACATCTTAGTGTTCCACAGGATCAAAACAAAAGTGAGAAAGATCTTTGATGCCACAGCAGTTTAAAAGAAAGACATTGTCGCTGATAAAGTGTTCAATGCAACACGCTGTTAATGATTTAAAGCGGTTTTACAGCAGACAAGAAAGCCCTGGCAGGAGTCATGACATACGGCAATATTGTTGATTCGTGCCGTTGCTTGTTGTTTTCCTCTGATGTCAGAACGTGGCTGAATCTGGAACTCTGTGAATGTTCATCTCATTCTCAACAGCGACTGTTTGGGTGGTGAACTTTGTAGAAACCAGATGAGACCAATAAAAGATGGTATTTGGTTGTTTGCAGCAGCACATGGGCGACACGCCGTCTGTATTTCTGGTTCACTTGCACAAATATGAGAGTGAAAGCAGGAACCTGTACGATGGGGGTCTAGTCATTATTGATTAACCGGTCCATGGGATGGGTACATACCGCGGTGGCTCAAGAAACAAGGCTCAACTGAAAGGCCATAAAATGAATTCCCAAAGTTGCTTAATATCACGCAGCGCATTTGCTTTTCATTTGTTGGGAAACGCTAAGAATGACGCTGAAGTTCCCTGCAGAGAATGAAATCCGGTAAACAGGCCTGCGTAGGCCGTAACGTCAGTTGAACTTTTGTTTAGGTGCGTCTGACAAAAGCTGCGCCTAAACACCGTCTGTGTTAAGACGAGGTGGGGCATATCTGGTCACTCCTCACTCCCTTTCAGCGTGAGGAAATGCGCCGGGCACTGTTAATACCTTATGCAAAAGCAAACTGAAGGCCGGCTGAGCCGCACATCTGCATGAGAACAAACAGAGAGTCATGCAATCCTCAGAGTGAACAATATCTTCTGCGGCGGCGCTTTGCATGACGATTTCCCTAGCAGCTTCTTGATCGCCCCAAAGTGGTGTTTTATTGTCCCCACTTTTTTTGTGTGTGTTTGCATTCCGCTGTTACTGGGCAAGTACAAATATCCTCCACGATGCAGATAAAGACAGGCCTTCCACTACGCTGTTTGAGCCCGGCCCTCATCCATCCTTCAGCAGCGCCCCTGTTGTACACAGCCCCCCCACCCCCCGACCCCTCCCGACCCCCCCCCTCCCCTCCCGAACTCTCCACACCAACCCCCAGCCTGCTCTTTGACGTAACACTGTTGTGGCTTTCCGGGCCTTTATGCTGGCTGTTGTCTGAAGCAGATTGAAGACCCTTTGTGTGCGTCGGCCCCTGTCCTGAGTGGCCGGGAGGAACCTGCTGGGCTGCCAGTGGAGGGACAGGAATGTGCATATGAATGGGCCAGTGTGTGCCGGGCACCTGCTGACAGAAGGACGCCGTACCTCTATGAGTCTTAGTTCATCAGCGTAACCATCTTGTTCAATTACACACGCAGCGCGGTGTTGCGTTCCCCGGTCATTGGCGCTGAATGGGAGCATTGTCGCTGCAGTCGTGAATATTTGCTGCCTGGCATTGCAGAGGAGATCTTAACAAATGTGGTGTCAGACGCATTGTTTTAGGTGTGAACAATCTCCAAATTCCGCTTTTTACTTCTGGCCTTCTATTTTACGTCACGCATTGAAGAATCTGATTTATTCAAAATGAGGGCTGGTGGGATCTTGTCTTCACATGAAGTGTGCCTTTAAGGCTCCTCTTCTGACTATGAATAATAAAGTAAAAGTAAAGTATTATAAGCAAAATGTACTTACGGTATTAATAGGACTACCTAAAATACCAAAGATACCTCCATTCTACTACTATTTTGTTTGCTATAACACTTTGAATTTCAAGTAGCATTTCAATGTTTAAATTGGTTCATCAAGTTCATTTTTTAAATGAAGTAACTATGACTATCAAATAAAGTTAAAAATAAGAATACTTCTCTGAAATGTAGTAAAACAGAAGTTAATAGAATTAGATGGAAAAAGTACCCTCAGTTTGTATTTGAGTAAAACCACTGTATTTCACACAATTCCCACATACAATGGTACGTATTGATGATAATGGCTGTCCCAGGAGTTAATATGTGTGTGTGTGTGTGTGCATCAAATCAAATCTAGCTAAGAACAATAGAAGAACAAATAAAGTGAGTTAAAACTCTACATTGGATGGGGTAAACCTCTGCAGGTAAATTTGTGCAAATGAAGGGGCATTCAAAGTAGATGGTTCCTCTCCACATGAGAAATAATAATCGGTCGGGTCCGACGGGAACTTGATAAATGATTCCAAAAGCCTTAGTAGTTGTCCTCTGATTCCGATGGTGCAGCTTAAGGGTTGTTTTGCTGGCGCTGCTTTTGAGAAGATTACATCTCCATAATCAATAAAAAATATTCCATCCTCCACAGAGTCTAAAAAAACCTCTGGAAGATAAACTTCCCTTCCAAAATATAACCGCAAATAACAGAGAAATGAGGAAATGTTCACTGGTGGAGATGTTGTGACATTGTCCGGACGTGTTGTTAAATATTAGTCCCACTGTGGCTGCGGGTTCCTACATCCCGATATTTACTGAGAGATCAGGAATGTGGTTTCAAAGTCTGGCCTTAGTCCCGAGCTGAGCTGCGGCCTCTGGACTCACGGTTCCAATCACCCGCTGACCTGCAAAACAGGAGCGAAAGATCTGCTACATCACTTGAACCGGCAGACACCATGCTGCTTTGAAGTGCGAGTGGGCCCAGATTGGATTATGCAGCATCTCCGAGAGGCAGCTCCCGTAGATTTGATTACGCACGACCACCCCGCCCCCCCTCACCCGGCTCCCAACACTCCCACTCCTCCGATCCCCCCAATGCAGATGAGCACGAGTGGGGCGGTCCTCCGTGCCAGAGTCTGGTACTCCACTACTTAATGTGTGCCCATCTGCCAGCCATTTACCTGATTACTTTGGGCTAATTCAGACAGCTGAGGCTCTGCCGGGCCAGCTGGGAGGCAAGAGAGGGGCATTAGTTCTGTAAAGGTGGACACAGAAAAAGATAAGGACCGGATGACCCTTTTATCCGTGAAAAACAACGAAATATAGAATAAATGGGGATTTATAGATATAGTTTTGTGCTGAAATATACAATTCAACCGCAAAAACAAGTCATTCTACAGTTTATGCACATTTATTAAAATGGAGAAATACATTTTAGGCAAAAGCGCAGTTTAAAATTAAAGTTCATATCCTGCACGTAAGAATAGCACACAGAGCTCCTTCTATTTCAGAGGAAAATAACTTCCAGTCTTAGTTTAACTTGGGCTCATTACGGTGGAAGTGGGTTCCAGGGTCAGGAAGTTTCATTGCTTTCCAAATAAACTGACTAAACCGAGTTGTAATCCAAACTCCTCTTCTTGTGGAGTGCCCCCATTACGGGAAAGCTCTCAAAAGCCGGGCTTCAAAAATCCCACCTGATTCTGACATTTGTACCAACGGTACTGAATTAAGCAGATTTACTAATTTACAAAGCTAATTATTGTCACCCACCAGATGAAAGTCTGGTTGTTTCCACATAAAAGGGCGACGCAGCTCTCAAATTCAAACCAGCTCATGAAAAGTTATCAAAAAAAAGAACGAGGCCGTAAATATTCCTCCACTTTTACTGAGAAAAAACAGAGGGTTTTCATTTCAACAGAGGGCAAATCGACTTTGACCATCGACTTTGACCATCGACTTTGGTTACGTTACAAGGAACCTGGCACGGGAACAGTCAGAAGGTGCTGGGGGGGGGGTGACGTGGTCGGTTCTTCCCACCATCGCCAAAAAGCAAACGAGGAGATCTTCCCCCAACGGCATCACGACTGACCAGTTTAAAAACCCCTGCCGTTACTGGCACGTGGCGCTCCGAGCGGGGGGATCCACGTTCCCCGGTCCCTCGTCCCTAACAGGTCCTCCGTTGTGTAGGAGGGAGGAGCTCGTCGCTGAGCGTAAACAGCCCTCTTGGCTTAGTTCTGCGAGCTGAAATACCACCCCCCCTCCCACTCTCCCACCCGCCCGACACCCCATCTCCTTGTGTTGTTTGGCGTCAGCTGCAATGAGCTCCAGATGTGGCCTGGCACCCCTCCCGTCACGGCACTGGATGTGGTTTGAAGGTAGTTTCTAAACACCACCCACCAGCAGACCCAATGAAAGTTCCTCTAAATTCAGCTAGAGGTTTGGAAAACGCGCCGACTGTAAGAGCGCAGAGGAAGTGCAGCACAAACAGCGCACATCTGTGGAAGGCTCTCATGCGTGCACATGTTACTTGTTAAATATGTTTTTGAATCAGTATATGAGACTGAAAGGCATTCTGTCGTGTCGCTTAATACCGGTTTAAAAGCACGCGATAACGTGCCGTGCCTTTGGTAATTAACGGTCGAGCCATCTCATTAAGAGTGGCCGACTCCAATAACTGCTAATCATTGAACAAAAGTAGAAATTCACATAAACAATGCGTGCCGGCGATGTTTCTTAATCTCACGTTACAGGTCACCATGATACACAAGGAGGTATCAATGACCAGGGGAATACCTCACTGGCAACAAGACTTACAGGTCATAACAAGGACCCTTGTGAAGCTGAGGTCATTACTTCACCAAAATCATCTTTTGTGTTTTCTCACTGTGGAAGAGTGTGAATAATTTACACCAGAACCCAAATATTAGCTGAAACAGTGAGGGACATAAAAGTAGCACAGTAGAAGCAGCTGCTTCTGGCAACGGATCACGGACCAAACGTGTGTCCCTGAAGCGCACGGACGATGCTAAACGCGCCATGTGTAAAGACGCCAATGTGGGAAAATGACCTGGAATCCTCAACAGTTCCGAAAAACCTCTTCATCGGTAAATAACCCACAGCGGCATGAGCATGATTAAAAAGTGGCGCATGCTCGCTCAGCTGTCACACCGATGCTTTTCTCTCTTTCCAACAGTTGCCCTGTTTGGTTTCCCAACACTGTGCTGGAAGGATCGAATGAGGTCACTTTGTGTGCGCTGCCTGCTGATTCGCGTGTTGTGCTGGAAAACACACACACACACACACACAGACAAAATGCCTTTTAAGACAGCAGCGCCCCCTGCTGTCACACTAAGAGTCCTGCAAGGATTCCTTGAACACAAATTGGCCAAAACAAAGAAGAATAAAATGTCCTCCAGTTTGATTACAAACTCCTTTGATAAAACAAAATGTCACATATTTAATCAATTATTTATGCTGCAGAAGGGGCAGAAGCGTGTATTTTCAGAACACGGCTTAAATACATTTTAAATGCCACACATTTTGGATTTAATAATTCAATCACTATAAAAAGTACTTTCTTGCTTTTGAACTGGACTGTTCATCAATGTCCTTGACCCTTGACCTAGTACTCCTGTGCAGCTCTTGTATTGAGCATCCAAGTAAGTGACATAACACACTTTAAAGATCAGTGCATATCAGCAGACAGGGAGTTGGGAGTCTTCACTTGATTCTTCTTTCCTAAATCACCACCAAGCCTTCAAACCCCAACAAAGTACCTCAGCTGTAACTTGCTGTTCATAATACATTAGGCTCATGTCTGCGCAAACAGAATTATTTTGTATTAGCCAACTACCAGATGAGAGTGAAAAAGAGGTTTCCAAAATGTGATGAATCCAGGTAAAGATGACGTAAACTTTGAGCTGACAATCATTTTGTGACCTCAGCGTGGCCCAGGAGCAGCGTGTCTGTCAGGTTTTAGCAGCTCCTGCAGATCTTGCTGTGGTGCCAGCTGGAAGGGAAGCTGGAGCCTCTTGTTTACCCGGCTGCAGAGGGCTGGACAGTGCTCCAGAAGCAGCTCACATACGCCTTTGTGACCCTGCTCTGCAGCCTGCTCGGGCATTCAAAAGAGCAACAAAATACAGGCGGCGGTTAAATGACCATCATACGAAGTCTCTGGAATGCTTTGATTACATTTTGCAGTTCTGTACCTTATGCAAAGGGGTTGCACCGTCATCATCACAGATCTTCGGATCTGCCCTGTGGTGCAGCAGCAGTCGGACGACATGCAAATGGCCGCAGTAAGCTGACCGATGGAGCGGCGTGGCACCGCCTGATGTCTGGGGGGATGCACAAGCGCCAGCCTCCAGAAGAAACTTGCATACGGGGTGATGACCACCGCGACTTGCATAGTGCTGAAATGAAATACACAAACATGATGCAGGGGTTTAGATGCAAGAGGCCAGACCAGGGTACAGCCAAAACACGCTACCCGCCAACTAACCAGAGCTGTGTATCCAGTGAAGTCTCTAAGGTTAGGGTCAGTGCCCTTCTGGATCAAGAACTGGACCCTGTCCAGGTCCCCATCCATTGCAGCGGACCAGATACCTGCAGGGAAGAATGACACACAACAGTTCATACAACCGTCTTTGACTGAGAGGAGGATCAGTCGTTAGTTGTTGGTCAATACGTTTGATCTGAAGTGGGAAACTGTCTATTTAATATGAGTTATGGGCACTTAAACGATTTAAATCAGTCCCCACATTCTTGTGAGTTGAACGCAAACCTCGTTCAAAATCCATTTCAGTCAACGTCTGGTAAACACTGGGAGAGGAGACTGGATGGGAGCAACACGAACAATTGTGTTCATCGGACGCCATTGTGTCATCTGTCTCCACGCAGCATATAAGTGAAATACTTCCGGACCAATTCCAACCTAAAGCTAGACACTGTTGTTCTTCGTCTAATTTAATAGATTACTTGTTGGTGTATCTTGGTACACTACCAGATATATCTTCAAAAACACGTGATCCCCAAAATCGTATCCGCAATACAAGCAATGGTACCAGTCAGAAGCCAGTTAAAACAACGGAAAAGGCGATTTTTTTTCCGATTAGAGACGATTAGAAAATAGGCTAACATTGTTGGCTACACTTTGAAAACAGGCGAGCCGGTGGGTAAACCGAGTGTACATTAGGTACACGTGTAAACGTTACGACCAATTGCAGAGCTGCAGTCAAAGGCCCCTTCATGTACTGTGCAATTTGCTTGTTTTTTTAAAGCTTTGTCCCGAGTTGCGTCCCAGATTTGTATTGGTCGAGTTAAGCACAGTATTGATTAAAAGTGAATTATTAGACAACCAACAACGCCTCTCAAGAAATCTCTTCGAGATGAATTATTATAAATGTGTAACGTTAGTTAATACGCTAATAATGAATGCTTGAATAAATAAAATACAATAATAAGGTTCAGAGAGACATTGTACTGTAATGCAAGTCACACAACACACGCAGTTAACCGAACTTGGGAGTAATGGACGGTAATTTTCACGGGGTATTCCGATAACGTGTGAAGGCATCTTTTGTCACGTGTTGTTGTCTGAATCAGCTAACTTAGCATTAGCCAGGTTGTATTAGCGAGGGTTAGCCGGCCAACGCCACATTGTTCTTGGATTCGTAACAAAGCACTTGTAACCAACACACCTAAAGAATGAGAAGAGTTACCCTCTTTGTTAACGGGACATCTAAAAATGGCAAGGTTTGTAATGGGTCTACATGGCAGTTTACGGGGGTACTTGGGCCGCATTCACCAAGCTAACGTTACATTAATGCAACAAAAAAAAAAACCTTTAACGTTTTAACTGCCACATTCATCTTGCAGGGGGCACATAGTTTGTTTAATATTCCGTAACAACTCGCTGATTTCTGAACATGTCTGGTTTAGGTTGTAGCAGTGTACGGGACCATGCCCGATTTACTGTCCGTAGCGAGCAGCAAGTTGGGAATCAGAGCTGCCTCTGTATACAATGGCAAGGGGGGTCTCATAGATGACATCGCGCTGATACGGTAAGCTCATCGCGATTCGAACTACGCAAATGAGCTCAGGCGCATTGCGTGCGTCCCGAGTTAAAACTGTGACCTGTCCGTTTCTGTAACAGAGATGACGACGTGCTGTACGTGTCGGAAGGAGATCAGTTCGTCGGTGAGTGCTGTGACGTTTGTGGTGCAGGAGTCTCACCCAGCTGTCACGGTAAACATGGTTTCAGACACTCAGGTCCTCCTTCTTCTTCTTTTGTTACATCTTAGATCCTCAAAACGAACCTACAGTTGCTTCGGAACAGCACGGAGCACAGACTGACTGGCTGACCCTTAATATTGGCGGTCGTCCCTTTACCACCACACGGTACCTTTTATTATTAATCCTGTTTCTACGAGTAATAAACACAATACAATACTTCTGATTCCTTTTCCACATTGTGCACTCGATCCATTTTCTCTTTCCTTCTTTCTTGAATGTGTCTATGTTCTATTCAGGAGCACTTTGGTCAGCAAGGAGCCAGAGAGTATGCTGGCCCACATGTTTCGAGAGAAAGGTAAGTGATTGCTAACCGGACCACAAGCCAATCGTTAAACATTTCCTTTTTTTTCTGTTCAAAATGAGGCATCTTTTCAATGGTGTTCTTCTATCATCCTTTTGTTTTTTGCTCCAGACGTGTGGGGGAACACTCAAGACGAGCATGGCGCCTACCTAATCGACCGCAGCCCTGAATACTTTGAGCCTATCCTCAATTACTTGAGACACGGTCAGCTCATTATCAACGAAGGCATAAATATACGAGGTAAGCTTTCGGGCCGACCTCAAAAGACAGAGTGTACTGGAATCCATCTGAGGAGGATTGCTACAAAAGAAGTTTCCTGATGAAATGTTGGCTGAATGTCTAACAGGTGTTCTCGAGGAGGCTCGCTTCTTTGGAATTGAGCAGCTTGCTGAACAGCTGGAAGTAGCAATCAAGGTAACATGAAGTGTATATGAAATATGGAGGTCAATACTTTTTTTATTGGGAAAAGCATCGTGTCACACCACAACATGCCTCCTCCTAAAACAGAACACGCAGCCACCGGAGGACCACTCCCCCATTTCCCGCAAGGAGTTTGTTCGTTTTCTTCTGGCAACCCCCACCAAGTCGGAGCTCCGCTGTCAGGTACAGTTAAATAGAAATAAATGAATTCACCTAATCATTTCTCCGTATCGGGTCGTTATTTGACGCAATCGCTTTCACTGTTCTCAGGGTCTCAATTTCAGCGGCGCAGATCTGTCCCGGCTTGATTTGCGCTACATAAATTTCAAGATGGCGAATCTCAGCCGCTGCAACTTGACACACGCCAACCTGTGCTGCTCCAACCTGGAGCGGGCGGATCTTTCTGGAGCAAGCTTGGACGTGAGTCTTAAAACTCTTATCTTGTCAGCACCTAATCGCCACTTACTAAGAAACGTTCTCAAAAATTCTCAATTTGTAGAAGCAAACATTTCCTCCGTCTGTGTGAGTGGGGTGTCATTGGGATATTTTCTTTCCTGTCAGCGTATGCTGGTCAAGAATGCGCTTGAGTTTTCTTTTCTTTTTGCCACTTCACTGCCGTTGTGGGGAGGAAGGCCCCGCTCACATTAAAAAAGCCAATAGGCATACAGTTTTTTCCTCAGGCGGGTTATTTAACATACATTTTGCTCAGGGCATTTACAGTAACGTTGTGAATGCTTTTGGTCTGTGTTGTCTTTCGTAGGGGGCCAACCTACAGGGGGTGAAGATGCTCTGTTCTAATGCCGAGGGAGCTTCTCTCAAAGGATGCAATTTTGAAGATCCATCTGGTCTGAAGGCAAACCTGGAAGGTAATCCATCACAACTCCTAAACAAAGTATACAGCAGTTAATCAAATCTAGCCATGTTTTAACCAAATGTTTTCTTCTAACCAGGCGCTAACCTGAAAGGAGTCGACATGGAGGGAAGCCAAATGACCGGCATCAACCTGCGGGTGGCCACTCTGAAAAACGCAAAGCTGAAGAACTGCAACCTGCGGGGAGCCACTTTAGCTGGGACTGATCTCGAGGTGAGTTCGGCTATCGGACGGGATTATCTCCTGGAACACGCGTGGTGACGCAGCTGGTTATCTTATTTGCAGGAACTTTATAGAGCCCCAAAAGAAAAATAAACACAAAGGGTCTCGTTACTTAGTTAATCTCTGCTTAAGGTTTTCAGTCTTTTTTTAGTCTTTTAATTGATGTAAAATTAAATCAGGAGGATTTGCCTATTTTTCCTGTCCTGTAGACACAACACCAAAGCTTTGGCTCTCAGGCTGTTGGTTGGACAAAGAGTCAATTTAAACTTGTGAATTTTCCCTATACTGTGTGTGTGTGTATGTATAATATATATATATATATATATATATATATATATTATATTATAATTTTGGGCTATACACTAAAATGACACTCCTGTAATCCATTTATGATTCGTAAACACGGATTGAATCCTCCTGTTTTACCTGGTTGTGTCTCTTTTGCAGAACTGTGACCTGTCCGGCTGCGATTTACAGGAAGCCAACCTGAGAGGGTCCAATGTAAAAGGAGCCATTTTTGAAGAGATGCTGACCCCTCTGCACATGTCACAGAGTGTCCGATAACCCTGCACACACACACACACACACACACACACACTCGCCTGTGTTTAGTGTGGGGCCACAGCTGGTTTCTTAATCGCTCATTCCTCCAACCCCTCCTGCAGGATATTCTCTCTCTCTCTCTCTCTCTCTCTACCTGTCTGCAGCACAGGTAGCTATATGCACATTTCTGGCATTCCACTTAATATTATGTTAGCTTTAAATATCTTGCACTAGGATTTAAATCAGGGTTGTCTATATGTTTGTACGGTTGGATGGTTTTAAATGTTCCTCTGCGTGTATCACCAAAACAATATAACGTCCCTTGTGTATGTAGATGTGTCTAATTGGAATCCAACGGCTATACTCATTCGATGTTCTACATCACTTATATTCACTTCTTCTTACTTGACGTGTTTATGGGATCAAAATCACATTATCTGTTTGCAGTCAGGTCCGGAGCGCTGAGCTTTACTGATTGCTGCTGTAGCAGAAATAGAAGGTGTTAACCATCAATAACTGGGTGGTGATATATTCCTGTCTGCGTATGTCACCTAATTTTGCTGGATTCAATTTATAACAAAGGAAGCAATGAAAGCCAAAGCCATAACAATAGCACAGTCTAAAAGACGTGAAACTATGCATCTGGCGAGTTTTAAACACAGCTTGGGTATACAATACACTATTTACAGCTGTGGTGTTTCTTCCTTCTTAAATAGGGTTTCTTGAAAAGCTTTCCCTCGCCTTGCGTTCTGTGAATCTACCTCTTTTTTTTATCCGGCGTGCGAGTGGTCCACAGTTGCATGTATTCGACTTCTTATTGTGATATTCATGTAAAGCATTTGTTAATTTGGGGTTTCCCGTTCGGGGGAGAACGTGCTGTACTTTCACAAGATGCCATTGTCAATCGATGTATGTCACTCGACCATGCTGCAGCCCTATTTGCACAAGTATACGTGTCCTACAGTTTCACCAAAAATATATATATTTTTTGTAATCTTGATGTGAATCAAAAAATGCGTTATCACATGGTTACTTCATGGTTACCACATGTCGTGGAGGATGTCACTTTGCATGTGTGCAGGGCCGAACTTGCGATCCTATTCACTCAGTTAGTACGCACCCAGCCTGCAAGAATGAAATACGAAGGCAATCATGTTGATTATTTCACCGTGAGTGTGAAAGTCAACGGCAGAGCGACGGTTATTTATTTTAACACGTGTAACTGAATGTGATATTTGCAATATCAGGCAATGGCTGGTTTGTGTGGTCTGTCTCCCTGTTTACGATTATTGCACTCGACTGTGGAAATGTATTTCCAAGAATGACTGTTATGAATAAACTGCTAATGAAGTAGAAACAAAAGCTCTCCTCTGATTTTGAATTTCTTGTGTGTGTGTGTGTGTGTGTGTGTGTGTGTGTGTGTGTGCGGTTTCGAGAGAAAAATAAATGGTGGGCCCGTGTAGCTGTGGAAGTCGCCGATGAGTGTTTCTTGATCCCCCCCTCGCCCCCTGTGGTGAAGTTACGGGCTCAAAGGAAGGGAGGTACCATCGGCTTATATAAACCCTGGGAAATGGTGAACGGCAGAATTTACAAAGGACAAGGCCGACCAGAGCGAATCCCCAGGAGCCGACCGGCCCCGAGAACACAAGGTCAGGAGCTGCCACCGTTTTTTTGCGCTGAAGGTACGTGTAAAAAAAAAAAAACACATAGTGTACTTATTCAACACGTGCAACCTTTTCCTCTGCCAGAATGGCTTCACCTTACCTGGCGTTGTGTCTGCTGCTGGCGTGGGCAGCGCTTGCCGCCGAGCTGCTGTCAGCACTGGTCCTACGGCCTGAACCCGGGAGGGAAGCGGGAGGCGGGCGGCCCTGCAGACGCCGCGGACGACGTGAAGGTTGTGTGATTTATTGATCAGGTTTTAAGGCCGCGCGCACACGTTCCCTCAGCCCCCTCGTTCGTTTCCGATCCTTCCTCACCGGGATGTTTTCTCTCTTCAGCAGCTGGTTGAGGTTTTTCGGCACGTGGACACACGCTGCAGTGCTTTGGGGTGTGCAGAAGAATCACCTACTGCCAATATCTACAGATCAAAAGGATTTCGTGTAACGGTTTGGCTTTGTAATTCACATTATTTCTTTCTGTTGATAACTACCATCAGCCTGTGTTTTCTTCTTGTTCTGATCCGGTTGGGATGTATTCTCACGTGGTTAATCTGTTCACTTTCAGGGCCGGGTCGCCAACAGGGAACGTAGACCCACAACATACTGAACATGAGGATTACTTGATTCTACAATAAATACTGTACAAGCACGTCATTGTTGTCGGTGTTGCTTGATATTATATCTTCCTTATTCACGCTTTTTCTTTACTAGCCGGGTTTCTTATGTCTCCCCAGCATGGGATCAGATTCACCGCAGTGTTTTGGAGTATTGAACTTCTTAACCTGATTCAGGTTTATTTGCCAGCAGTTGGGTGTTGGGTGGCCACAGCATTCTTTTATCAATCCAACTGCTAGTAAGCACTTTTAATGCATTTAAAATGCAAAGTTTATAGGGAGACCGTATTGGTTTTGTGTTTTAATTAAGCTGGCAGTCCTCTAAAATTTTATGATTGTTGAATGAGTGAAATATTGTTTTTGAAAAAAGTTGTTTTTTTAATCCCAAAACAATTTGGATAGTTGGACCTTTGCTTCTAATGAAATGAAGGTAATGCACAACAAATAACAGGTTTTAGGGTTTATGGAGGCCGATGCGTCATTATCTGCTTACAACTCGATAATACATGAAGAGAGCAGTTAAATCATTAACAGACGATAACCTGATTTTATGATGGCTGAAAGCCATTTTTTTTTTGACAGACTCGTAAACAAAACATTTATGGCCTCAGAAAGTCCTTAAACAGACGGTGGCTTCATGTTGACACAAGTCAAACGCAGTGTAACAAGTTTGTGTGAAAACGACATTTGCTTACTTTTGGGGTAAATTTTTGGGCCCAGCGATGATACGCTTTGACGTGATCGTCGGCCCTCTTGCTCACTTGGTGGCCACGTGGTCGGAGTAGCGTTAATAGGAAGCTGTTGTACTGCACAACGCGACCAAATGCAACACGACATGTTTGTATTTTTGGGGCAAACTGCATTCGACTGAATTGGGGTAGCTAAATATTTATTTTGACCTATAAAATCGGTCCGGCGGCTCAGAGTACCAGTGGATGCACTCAGATGGGTTTTTGATTGACATCTCCCTGATTGTCCTGTGAGCTGTGTTCATCCTCTTAAGGTGGGAACAATTGCAGCTCACACAGATCAGGAGGTGGGACACCTGATGGAGCTGATGGAGCAGTGAAGGAAAGGCAATAATTCAACGACTCCATCAAGAAGCATTACGTGTTTGATTACTCCCTCCTCTTTATTTACACTTAATTTCCTCCCTCTCTATCGAACCTGCCTCTGTGCTAAATCTACCTTCCTCATCTCTCCGTCTATCCCCCCCTCCCAGTAGAATACCTCCATATCCTTGCAGTTTCACATTTATTTGGTTTGCCCTCTTTTTCCTTCCTCTCAATGTTCTCTCTTTACCTCTGAGTCCTCAATCCTTTCATCTGCCTTCATTTACTTCCATCCACTTTCGGTATTTACAGTGGTCCGTCCTGTACCTCCCTGTTCTATTCATCTTCCTTCCTCTAACAACCACAATATGTCTTAGTCATCTTCCTCTTTCCCCCCATTTACTCCTCCTCATCTTCATTTTCCTACCTTTACCTATCCACCTGCTAGTCTTATGTCTCCCCCTCCTTTCCATCTTCCTTCCTTCACTTCTCTATCGACTCTTCTCTGTCTTCTGTCTCCTCACTCCTTCATCTTCTTTCCACTGCCTGCCTTCCTTTACCTCTCCTCTGCTTCACCTTCTTCTCGTCTCCTCTTCCTCTTCACCCTTTTATCTACTTCGGCCTACCTTGTCTACCGCTGCCTTTTGCATCTTTCAACTCCGTAGCTTCTTAAACTTCTTTCTGTTCCGTCCTCGTCTTGTAGCATCTCCACCCTATATTCTTCAATTGCCTTTCTTTATTTCCTCAGTCCTTGAATACTTCTGGATTCCTCTCCCATCAATCTTTTTTTTTAATTTTTATCTCCCTCTACTCATCATCTCATTGTCGTTCTTTGTTCTCCCCTTCCCCCTTTCCTCTCCTTAAACTACATTCCTTCTACCATCTTTACCTGTTTTGTAGACTCTTGTTACCATTTTTCTGTATTCTTCGTTCACCTCTCCACCTCTTCCTTTAACAACCATCCTTCACCTTCATAGTCTCCCTCCATCCTCAGTTCTGTTCTTTACCCCTTTCCTATTTCTCTTTCTTCTCCTTCCCTTTTCTATCCTCTCATGTCACTTACTTCCCTTTTGAAGAAGATGAGAGTCTAACTTCACCTCTCATTCCGTCTTCTACGTCATCCTCACAACCTCAGCTATCGTGTTTCTATACATTTCTTTTCCACATGTACTTGAGCCTCGGAAGGGAGATTGGAGGCCTGTTCCCTTCTTTTGCATTCCTCATCCTCCTCGAGGGTCCTCCAACCCTCTTGAACCTTCCTCCCCTTCTTTATCCTCTCCCGTTCTGTACACCTCCACCTTGCCGATCCTTCCCCTGCTTCCTTTTATCTCCTCAGACTTTGGATGCCTCGTCTTGCTCCATGTTTATTGTGTTACATTAGTTCTGCCACAATGATCAGGCATAATATCTTGTTTGCTGTGCACCTGATTGTCAACTGTCACTTGAGGAGTTCTTGTTGCAGGCCATGTAAAAGGGAACCTATTGGGTCGAGCGCTCGGTGTGTAGCCACCAGGTGGCGCCATAAACAACATGAGAATAGAAGTTTCCACTCTATTGTAACAATAGTGATTAATGCCTGTGTGACGCATAAGATAATGTACCGTAACATTAAAATGTAAAAAATAAAACTCTCTGACTGCAGCTAAACTTGATCTATTGTATTTTCCATTCGGCTGGACCAGATCCTGCCAACACGTTTTGTATTTACTGCACTTTATGGTGTTTGTTCACCACGAGTTAATGTGTTTGAAGCTAATATTTTGTACTGTATCCACTAATTATTTGCTTGGCTTGTTTCACGTACACTCCACAATCTACTGTGGCTAATAAAACTGCTTATTCACGGTTGGATGAAAAACATAAAAATGATAACGTGTGTGTGTGTTTGCCAGTAGCGTCTGGAATTTAAACAAACTATAAAGACAAATCGAAGTTCATTCATCATGGAGATTTGACGGGGATACAACACCCTGTAATATCCTGCTAATGATCGTAGACAAGGTCACGCTCTTATCGCTAATGGAAAGGTTTTTCTGTTTGTCACTCTGCTGTTACTCGGCAGACACACACAGGACAGAAAACCTCTTTGTTAGACATGAACCTGACACTGGGTGGGTACCCAAGTTAAAGTAAAGTATTGTCCTTTATCGAGAGTGATTTGATAAGGGTTTAATAAATCAAAGTCAATAGCACAGCAGGACACTCAATATGTGCTTAAGATCAACTGATCTTGATGGTCTTAATTATGTGTAACACAGCGGACAAACATCTCAAACCCTCCCTGTTTAAATCAAACACAGCACATCAGAAGCGTTACGTGCAGGGAAATCTTTTTTTAATTCATTTTTAGAGGAAAATCAAAAAAGCTTTAACTAAGGAGCAGTGAGGCATTTTAAATTTGAATTTAAATCTGGTTGACCTCACACACTTTACTGAGACCAGTCAAAAACAGATGGAACTAATGGAAGAGAAAGTGGAGGAGTCTAAATGAATGTTGTGTTAAATTCCTGCAGAGCCGCTGGTCCCTAAACCTGGGGATGAATCAATGAGGATTTTCAAACAGCCGTTGTTGTGACTTAAAACTCGAATTACAATACAGGAATAACTCAGCAAATTCCAGGTCTTTAACCTGCAGATGGTTGTTTCCGACTGTCTGCAGTGTTTCCAGTGTGATTACCAGGGAGTCAGGATGAGTGAAACACATTCAGAATGACTGCCTGGTGCACCGTGGCCTTCCATTTCAATCATGCAAGGCCATTGGTTAAGGATACTTTTTTTTTATTGACTCACATTTGGAAAGAGACGTCTGCAAATCACTGAAAGCTATTTTTTTTTTTTATGAAACGTTAAATCAACTTCACAGCAAGAACACTTTTAAAATGCACTCATAGCCCAATCATGAAGGATTGTTCTTACCTGTAGACAGGGTAAAAATAATTGCTCTCATGCTCGCTCTATCGCTTAGCAGTGAGCTCTATTAATGAATGTCAGTCAAGCCATTTTGACTCCATGCGCCACTGAGATAGCAGAGATGCCACTCCCTTCACTTTGTAAAAAGGCAGCAAGGTTTACACAGAGCCACGCTTCAAGAAGACAAAGCACTCCTTTTTAGTCACACCATGAGCGTTTGTAACAATTAAATTGTTTGGACTGTTTGCTCCGCTGATGAGGCATTAAGTCTGCCGCGTAATAAAACACTATTCTAAAACACTACTTCTGCCACCTTGATGAGCCAGCTCAAGTAAAAAAAAGACACGTATGAAAGAATGTCAGGTCTCAACTTCATCTGCCTTCATCGTCGTTCTTTTGAAGCGAGAGAAGTATCAAAGTGAGCTGGTTCCGCGAGAACAGCCTCATCCAGGTGTGGCCCCCTGCCGGGGTTCAGTAAAGTGCCCCATATAGCTTGGTGCTGTGCGTCAGCTCAAAGCAAACTCCCTTAGGAGTTAGGAGGCTGTAACCAGGCAACTAAAGCCGGCTGTTGCCTGGTTTTTTTCCCTTCTGATCAAAGAAAATGGAAGGTCAGACGCAGAGGCCAGATCCTAAATTGCCGGGGCAAGATTATGGAAGAAAGAATGTCTCTGTTTGTCTGTTGTAAGATCCAACCTAAATACCAATCTCTGTGCCTATATGTTTTCGTTTCGTCTGCAGATGCATGAAACCTGGAAACCAAGGAAAAACTGACTGACACCAATTAGCGGGTTAATATTTCTGGCTGTCGAGTCTGCTCGTGTTATGCAAGACACAATTGTGTGGGTGTTGGTTGTGTGTGTTAGCAATACTGCATAAGAAACAGATCAAATTGACGCCCAAAAAATGAATTTATTTATGAGGATTGCATGTGTATACCTGGTATCTGGCTGACGAATGTGCTCGCATGGAGGTATGGCTGTTATGACAACAAAAACTACAGTAATAAAAAGGTAACAACAGGAAAGGCTCCACGCTGTAAACCGGCACATGTCTGATGAAAGGAGGCGATCCTGGATCCGAGCCATGGGGGCAATGTGATACGAGAGAAAAAGGGAGTTTTAACCAAGCTGAGCATTACATAAGCTACCTGTCAGTTTTCACTGCGCACTACACATGTTAGCATGATTATACCGTGATTATGATTCCTGAGGCAGCAGCCCCACTTCCTTTGACCTTTTTATCTGCCTAAACAAAAAGATCAGTTTCTTCTCACAAGGGGACGAAGGTGCATAGAGACAGTAATTTTGTCTGACATCGCTTGTACGATTTTCAACAGGAAAATCCTTTTGTAGTTTTTAGTTATATTGGTTATAAACCGTATTTCACCATTGCTTACCCGGTACATCAGCAACATTTGGGTCATCAACAGTGTTGCTGAGTGAAGAGATTCTAATTTGAATGTCCAAATTACAGGCATATTAGTAGAATTATTGCTATTGGAATTATGTCTTCTTAGTATCAAGGCAGACACAAGAGGTTTGATGGAAGAAATTAGAATTCTGAAAACAACAGCTTGAGTCTCCAGCTATGTAGCTCATGTTGTTCCTGTGATCTGGAGAGGTTTGCTTATGAGAATCTCTAAATGAAAAACGCAGAGAGCCAAGATGCTAATCTTCTTGGAACTGCTCCATTGACAAGGAGAATCTGGGGACTCATTAAGGGCCCGACTTAATTTGATAGCGCCGCAACATGCCACCGACTGCAGCCCTTGTGTAGTCCCTGAGCTAACAATGCAAAAAAGTCCTTTGAGTTGCACTCATTGTCAAGTGGTGCTGGACTACATCCGCACCTCAGCATTTAGGGTCCTTTCCTCCAAAACAAAATGAACACTGCTACTTAATTTGCTGGCGTTTTCAAAGGAAGGCGAGCAAAGAGATACGGGAAAGGAGAGGAGATTGACAGTCTGTAAAGGTCAGCTAAAGCAAAGGCAGCGGATGAAGCGCACTGTCAATGATGCTGACAAGGACCTCGGAGAGCTCCTGGAGGGGCTACGTTGTCCTTGAATAGCGGTTTAGGAGGCTTGGCTTTTTGTACGATGAAAAAGACGTCACACTTGACCTCTGAATGTTATTATCAAAGCTGAAAGGCAGCAAAAAAACGTACCCCTTTTCTTTCCTCAGTGGATCTTCTTTTTCTCTGAGAAAGAACAAAGTACAACTGCCAACAGCGTTTCCCACATCGTGAATATTTAGCGCAATTCCCACTGATCTCTCGTCTCTTACCCTCCCTGTGCTGTTTGGAATCGACGGCACCAAACACAAAACTGATTTATTTAACATTAAAAGCACATCTAAAATGTGTTGTGATGTCAGACGTCATGTTGAATAATGCACTACGAAGCAGCACACTGGATTTGACCTGGGAGTTGAACAAAGAAATCCAGAATTGGTTGCATAGAAATGTTTTTTTCCCCGTGTGCACTACGTTCTTTATGTGTTTACACAGGGTCTCATGGAATTAGGATCCCACTGTTCTCAGCGACCATTTTTATCTTTGATGGATTGATGAATTATCTGGTAAAAGCTGATGAGAAGAGTTGACCAATCGAAAATGGAGACTTATCAAAACAAAAATATTAAGAGAAAGACGTTATCATTAAAGATGATAGTAAATGTTTAATTCAGTTCAATACCACAGACTTACAACAGATTTCTTAGGAGACATGTGAGCTATGCCACACAGTGCTCTTTATTTCCCACCACACTATAAACTATAACTGTCACATTGTTTACAGGCTATACACGTATTTAGCAATGTTATATACAGCGTGGTCACCCTGCCCTGACAGCGTATTTTAATCCCTCTCTTTTTTTGTTTTATGGCACTTGAGATATGGTTGTTGAATGGCACATTTTTTGAGAAAAGAAACATCTAAGGCTCACAATACACTGCGGCAAAGACCTTTGTGGACAGCATGTCATGAATATGGCTAGAGCCAGGGTTGTCTGTAAAAGATATTCTCATGGTTTGTGGTGATGTTAGGTAATAATAAATGGTTTAACATGATGCTAGTTATTTGTCTTAGTGAACGTGTTGAGACACAGTGAATGCACAAATGTTCTTTCCTTTAGTTATGTCATGATCTACTCAGGCAATAATCATTAACACGTTACAGTTTACTCAATAGTTTCATCAATACTGAGAATATAAAACGGTGAAATTGAAAACAATCTTAGCAGTGCCCCAACTCCATTGTCCTTTGAATTATCCTGCAATTGCCCCACACTTGATCACATTTAAAGCAGGTAACATCACAATCTGAGTAGAAGTCAGTGCTTAAGAAATAAAAACGTGGGACCAAATGAAATGCTTTCTCTTCATCTGCGTTGGTCCGCAGCACACAGAGCATGAACTATACAGACTACGGTTGCTAAGGTGCTCCTCTAAAGTGCCTTCAGTCACCCTACAATACTTAAACTTTGTCCAACCTTTGCACCATTCCTTTGTTATCTTCTTCCTCAAGTCAGCTCATACTCATTCGAGTCATGCTGAGTAAGTGTCTTCAGTCGTCTCTTTATGGACTGCTGTTATGAGGTTTACAACTTGTAAATTGTCAACCTTGCTTTTCAACGCTGCGATGCAAGAAAACTCTCCAAAGGATGCCCGGGTGGTCTCTTTGTCTTATACTGGAAAAGCTTGGTTCTAG
This sequence comes from Apeltes quadracus, assembly GCA_021346845.1. Classification (NCBI taxonomy): domain Eukaryota; kingdom Metazoa; phylum Chordata; class Actinopteri; order Perciformes; family Gasterosteidae; genus Apeltes; species Apeltes quadracus. The sequence goes on along the minus strand of CM037929.1, from coordinate 12,008,594 downwards.
GTATTGTTGCTGATAGATCCATTGCTCAGGATTGACCCCTTGGTCACCTCTGTACTGACGGTGGAGAGTGGGACGCTTTCGTACCGCTCTGCCACCCCCCAGCAGCGGCAGCGCAACAGGGTGGACTTGAACTGTTTCTGGAAGTTGCTGTTGAGGAAACCGTAGATGATGGGGTTGATGCAAGTGGAGGTCATGGCCGTGAGGTGGCAGAACGAGAAGATGGCGTTGTGGCTACACGACGGGATCGCCTCGTGGTTCCAGTCAAACACCGTGTTAAAGATGGTGAGGGGGAGCCAAGAGATGGCGAACGCCACCACGATGGAGAACAACATGACGTTGATCCTGGTGGCGCCTTTGTTTTTCTTGTGAGTGGAGTTCCTGCCGCGCTCCACCATGTCCTTCCTCCTCCTGAGGCGCAGGTATATGTGCAGGTAGCAGGTCACGATCAGGGCCAGTGGAAGGAAGTACTGAAAGACCAACAGGAAGGTGGTGTAGGCTCGTCGTGCTTGATCAGATGGCCACCGCTCCATACAAATGGGGTGGTCATTGATTGGCAAGGACATGCTGATGTTCTGGAAAGGCAAGGCGAGTACGCTGTACGAGAGGAAAGGCACAGAGATAAGGCAGGCCACGCTCCAGATGACAACCACGGCCAAGTAAGACTGGCCCACCATGGGCTTCCAGCCGGTCGGGTGGACAATGAGCTGGTAGCGCTCCAGGGCGATGAGGACGAGGGAAAGGATGGAGACGGTGACTGATATGCACTGGACAAAGGACGTGAGCTTGCAGAGGACTTCTCCTAGGATCCAGCGGTCCATCAGCGTGTAGATGATAGTGACCGGCAGGCATATCATGCACACCAGGATGTCAGAACAGGACAAGTTGGCGATAAAGACGTTGGTGACGTTGCGCATCTCCCTGTGCCTCGTGATGACAAACACCAGGCAGGAGTTCCCGATGAGACCCAGCGCCATGAACGTGCTGTAAGCGATGATGAGGAAAGTGGAGCCGCTCACAGAGAGCGAGCAGTCCTCGGTGAAATTCCACGGTATCTCTTTCCACAAGGCGTGGTTGTTGTTGGTGTTGTGCTGCAGCTCCATGGTGCTTTTTCCTGCGCTCGCTTCAAAAGGCCAGTTACTGATTATACAAATTTGACGCGACCCACTCGGTGTAATTACTTCATGAATAACATTTGCATTTTCTCAAAAGCTTTGAATTATCCTCAATCTTTGGCGGCCTTTACTTCAGTCTTCATTTGCTGCCTGGGAAAAAAAGGAGAAATTTAATTTGGAATGTTATAAGTTATACTATTATATTGATATGTTAAGAGGAAATATAAATATTTTATAGCTCTCAGAAAAACTGCAGTAGGAAAAGAAATAAATCTTTACTTGGTTCTTTAAAATTAGGATATGTGGCAGTAAAGGATGCAGGAGGGGTTTCACAGTGCTCACATGTGTCTTTTTAGTGTGTTTTGTAATACAGTTTAACTTTTGAAGTGGATTCCATACAAAAGAAATAAGAATTCGAGGGAAATGATTAACAGAGAAATGGAGGTATCATGAGGCTGATTGACTCTCTCAAGGACCAGCTGTAAAAATAAACTGCACTCTGACTGCACAACACAAGAAAACAGTGCCGATCCAGACGCCGAGGCATCGTTATAAATGCATACTGATTTGAATTTCCACCACAATAAGGTGCTGATGACTACTCCTTCATAGACAATCACTCGCTCTCACTGTTTTCTCCCCTTTCGACGGCGGGAATTTATTCTATTTCTGTCTCTCAATTAAAAGACACCTCCCATTGTCACACAAAAGGTTCTCTGATTTAAAAGCACATTAAAAAACATCTACAAACAAACGCACGGTAAATGGAAAATAAATTAAAATGTGTTACATCAGGAACAAGAAAACATCTGACTAGCGTATGAATGTGGTCGTGTACGCGGATGCATATTTATAGGTGCGAGGACACGAAGCACAGTGACAAACGGTCCTGAAAGACCAAGACGTTTTGCCCGTGGCTCAATTCCTCATGAGTTTTGCAACAGAGCTACGCGGGGTTGAAACGATCCGTCCTTTCTAATTCCGCTCTCCCTAATGATGACGGATTTTGACAGGTAGGACATTAATTGTTTGATTACTCTGTGATGAGTAGAAATGTCCTGCGGTGCTGCATCCTTGGCGATCACAATCACAGCCAGAGCAACAAATTGCGGAAATAGCCCTTTAATTAATTTGCAACATGTCATGCTGTAACATGCTGTTTATTTATTTATATAACTTACAGTGGTGTGTTGCTTTATGTCGTCTCTGCTAAAGGATAGCCCAAAGTAAGGACACTTACTAAGGCCACCTATAATGTCTCACATCACATTTATTATGCATTATACAGATTATTTGCAGGTCATATGGAACAAATAAAACCATTTAGAAAAAACAGCATTTCAAGTGATTAGTCTCAAAATGGAGATGTCACATCCCTCGGTCCCCTCACCAAACCCCTTTTGACGCGGCGCACGGGTCCTCATTGATGCTAAAACGTCCACCGGCATCACGCACCGGCGGATGAAAAACGCACGAGGGGTAGAAAGTGTGATGGGGGTTTACGGTGTGTGTCCCCTACCCGCTCTGTCTGCAGCGGTGTGGCGGCGGATCCGTTCGGCTCCGGACAGGTGTGTCTCCTCTTTCCTCCCGCGTGCCCCCTCGCGCGCTTCACCGCTGCCCTGTCGCGCGGAGGAGACGTACGTGTCGCTCAGCGCCACCGGAACGGAACGGCTGCTAATCAGCGTCGCTTTTTACGCATCGCCACCTGCGGGGGGAAAAAAAAACAGAGCTGCCGGTGAGACGCAAACTCCCGTTATCAGCAATGGGAAATCCAAACAGCAGGGCGCGTGAGAGAAAAATTAAAAACTCACCGCACCACACCTTTAAGAACCTGCAAAGAAACTACAAGAGCCTCGTCGTGCCATGAAAAACGTGGCAGAAAAAAAACGAGAGTGTAGGAAAAATGTCCTTTTTGACTTTGACGTATAATCTTAAGACCCTAAAAGAGTTGTAGGCTAGCACGCAATTTCAATTGGCAGTCGAATTGTCCGTTGTTTCTTACCGAGACGTGTCTTTCTGCGTGGCCGTGCGGCGCGCGGGGCTTCGCATCAGGTGAGACAACACAACTCGACTTTTGGGTGGAGGAGAAGGAAGGAGGCGTCAGGACCAGCGGTGTCCTCTGAAGCGACCTTATGCCTCCGACTCTCAGGCAGACACAGCGATGTGATTGGGAACACGTTACATAATAATAAAAAAAAATATCCGTGACTCGCACGCACGTGTGCGCACGCACGCACGTGCGCAATCAGGCACGCGCCCTCGCAGGGGCCAATGGGGGGAATTGAGTTGTTTGAAACGTCTACCCATGGTGCGTTTCTCCCAAACGTATTAGTGATTTATTTTGCGTCATAACGAGGCGAGTTCCATCGCAAATGAGACATAACTGCTGTGTTTAAAATTGACATACGGCTTCCTGTGATTGCTATATGTCAGTATATACTATGCCCGTGACGTGTTTATATTGGGTTCCTCTTTGAACATTGGCCACGGTTTTAAATCAAGACTGTACAGAGAATAATTTGTAATGGTTGTTAGAAACAATAAGGTTCAAAGAAACACATATTTTTGTGGCGTTTTTAAACCCTGAAAAAGGTCACTGGGTAAAAATGTCTTATGACCAGTGTGTTTGTTGAAGAAAACAATCATAGAAGACACATACATCATAATGTGTTCACATTTAAATTCAGTATATTTCTTTGCCCAAAACAGGATGCATATATGCTGCACCTAAAAACAACTACAAGCCAGATTTGAAAGGGACTACAAAACTTTTCGTGTGTGGGTTTTGGCAGTCCCTGTGGATAAAATTGGTCCCTTTAGAAAACCTCTCATTACATCGAAGCAGGTTCTGACATTGTTCCCACTTCAGTCCTGGTTCTTTCCTGCTTCCCTTCCGACCAGTGGGCCCATTAGTTTTGATGCAATTGATGCAAAGGTGATGCATTCAGAATGTGTCATATTTTAAAAAAAAAACCCTTCCAGTAACTTAAACCAGAAATGTTATGGATACTGACAGACAGCAATTGATATTTACATGTAGAGCAAAAAGCCATGAACTGACTTGTCCGTCTTTAATAACCGTTCACCTGGAGGAGGTAATCTACTGCGTGCATTCCCAAACACGAACCACACAGGTTCTGTGCATCTGCTCTGCGCACATTCTTGTCCATTATTGACGTCCATACAAACTCAAACATCATCACGATTAGTATCTCCGTCCCGATCCCTCCGCAGATAACACCTAGAGCTATTCCCAACCCATTCTTTGCACCTCTCTCGCTTGTGCAACAGATTGTTAACGGCATCTTCACACTGTCCCCACTCACTCCTGTTTCAAGTGGAGGCTGGATGAGAGAACAGTAATAGCTGTTTGTCTGGGGAGGCAGAACGGTTTAATGACTTGCCACCAGCAACAACAGCTACGTGGGTGTTTACTTGACACACAGACGTGGTTGCCATGTCACTCAAGGAGATTAATCGATGCACATCATTTTTTCAAAGGAATAAGGAAGGCTGAGAAAGAACTCGAAGAACATCACTGCAGACTGAATGTTTTGCTTCAAATGAGCAACTTTTGGAAATATCGAGCTGGTTTCGGCTATTGTGCCTCTTCCCTCAGGCAATCCTTTCTTCTGTCATTCACATTTAGGTTGGTCCGTCAGCTGGGGCTGTTTTGACGGAAGGAAAGAGGAAAGCATTTCTCGGGATAAGTCTTAAATGTCTGTAGACAATTGAGCACTATTGTGACACGGAATTGGTGGTTTTTGAAAGTGTCTCCACCGGTTCGTCTGTGATTGCAGTCGATGTGTGACCCTTGTGCCATCTGGAGAGGAAAAATAAACTCTGATTGAAAAGAGGAACAGGGCCTCTAAAAGGGAATTTTCTTTCACAGAGCACAGGTAAACAATCGAAGAGCAGATTACTTTTGTTCCGTCTTTGGTGATAAGGTAGAAAAGGAAAAGATAACGTCCCCCAAACATTTACGAAACATTATCTTGCTGTCACATGATATTGTTATTGCTCTTTGATCACTTCTGTTATTCTGTGCCGTCTATCAGCTGTTAGACTCCCATCCTGTGTCCATTTGCACAACCTAAAGTGTATGTAAATATTTGAATTTATAGAGAGAGCAATCTTACATGCAACGTTTGAGAGTCGTTCTTGTGGGAACATTTAGAATAGTTTTGTGACACTGCAAGTGTATCATTCACTTTTAGAGACCTTTAAATTCCTCTGCCGCGTACAGTGAAGCTTCAAAATAGATTTTAACAACAGTCCACCAACTCAAGAGGTGGGTTCGTGTAACTTCACATTCTGTTCAGCCGTGAAAGGAGGTCCAGAAAGAAAAACACACACAGGGAAACCAACGGACAACAGTGCCCTTCATAATATAGAACTAATGCACATTTCCAAATCTGGTTCAAGAATTACTACATATTACTGAGAGAAGGGCCTTTCTGCAGAGAACAGTTGATAAGCCGTGATTCAACATTACATTACAATGTAATGATTCAACATGAAGTCGAAACCGGAGTCCAATTCACACAGTGGCCGTCATACGGCACCGTGGCCTGATTCTGATCATGTCATGAGCCGAGGAAGTACTCGGTCACTTGAAGTTCAGTTATGGCAGAAGGAGTGTAATGCGTTTCATTTTATGCATGTACGGTTTTTTTGTTCATTAATTCATTAATTATATTGTTCAGTGTCGGAAACCATTATGCAGCTGGATCGCAACTAAATAAAAGAATCTAGCCCTCATGTGAAAAATTACAATCTGATGCTTTTAATTTTTAGTTCTGTACAAACTTTTAAGCCCTCCTTTTAAGCCCATTTTGTGCTAATCAAATACATTTAATTGAATCCTCTTTTTTATCTTACCTAACGATGCAAGTATAAATAGTTGAGAATTATAAGATGTACAGTCACTTACATTGACTCCAACACTTTATATGTCAGGTAGTGATTTGGGTCCTAATAAAAACATGTGATGAAGAAATGATACAAAATACTATTTGTTCTTTTTAACAACTAGATTTACTGACCAAAGAAAGCCTAAGCAGACACAATCTGAACTTCTTTTATAAGGTTTAATTCATCATCCAAAATCCAACAATATCACACAGACACTGTGCAGATCATGCTGCTTAAATCATAAGTCCACAGACGTTGTGTGCATGCAGCTCCTCTGCAGTATTACAACCCTTTAAAAGAACCAACTTGAAGTGATCCTTGACACCATCACTGCAACACGGTCTTTTAAATCCCCCGAGGCTTTAAATAACCTCAGCCAAGAACAAATGTCACAATGCCATAGGTACTCGAGGGGGACCAAAAATCCCCATCGTTTCACGGATCATATCTGACACAGGAACTCACCTCGATGCTCTTCTAGCTAGAAGCAACTTTTGAGCTGGAAACAAATGTCCTGGGCAGACTGCTTGGACTACATGGTGGAGTTTGCCGTATCAACTTAAGGAGTAAAACCACCCTGATTTTTACTCTTTGAATTTTCAACATGATATTGTTATCTAAGTTTAACATAAGATACTGTGTTGTTGACGTGTTTCCATGTCATTCAAAAAATTGACACAATTACACCAAGAAGTGAGTACCAAGTATGATATGAAGCCGAGATGAATATAACTGATTCAAATGATGGTATGTGCTGCTACAAAAAATACATTTAGCATGGTGGAATGAGCTGATTTAATGAAGGAGAAAAGAGCATTAGAAGGAGAAATAAAACAAGAGAAGACCCTGGGATTGTTTTTTTTTTTTTAAACACAAATGCATTAGCGAACCGAAAGGTATAATCAATCATGTGACGCATTAGGCCTGCAGACCATCCTCCTTTAATGTTGTGCTGTTTTCTCGAGCCACACAACTCCTTGTTCCGATCCGCTTTTCCAGCGTTTCTCTGCGTCGCCATACGATTCAGGAGTTACGCTACGTCACAATGAATAAGACAGTGGAAGGGAAATCCCAAGATAGCCGAACCCATCCCTACAGCAAAGGGGGGGAGGGGGCTGTATTCAGAGGCAGCATAACGCGTTGCAGGTATGACAGCAGGTTGCTATTGATCCACAAAAGCCTCGTTCAATATTCGTTCAGATCCATTCCACTGACACATGGCACACACGACCAACGACTTCATCCTAAGTAAAGAAGTCCCTTTTTTTCTCTCTTTTCGTTTTTTGGCCTCGTTGCAATTTTTGGTGAAGATGGCAGTTACCATGGTTACTGTGGGTATGTTTTCTGAAACACTTATGAAATCTCACAGAAAGTGCACACTGATCACGCTTCGATGACCGCGATGATAGTTTCAGCCAAGTAATCGTTTCATGTCAGGGTAAAAACCGGAGGCATTCAGGATTGATTCTAATATTCCATCGGCGGCGGAGGCTAACTGTGATGCAGAACGCCTGCTTTGAGGCCAGCTGTCAAAGCAGTGCAGCCGAGCTATTTGCCGCTATCAAGTCTCTGCTGGCAGTCTTGCATAATACTCTCACTGGGAATGGTTTCTGCCGAGTGTGGGGCCCGCGGAGAAGGGAGGATCCAGTCTCTGTCTCAGTTGTTGTCTGAGACACACGGAACACTTGCGAAAAAAAACTCTAGTTTTTTTTATTTTATGTAGATTAATACGAACTGACATCCTTGCATTCTCTAGAGCAGCACAGAGCTTTGGGAAGCTTCCATATTTCAGGAACAGGGGTTTGTCTTCTCCAAGCCGCCGGTGACACGGGGAAATCTGCCAGCCTTTAAAAAGAACGATGAATCTCCGACCTCCGACCTTGTCAGAGACAAGCCCTAAGAGAAGAGAAGAAACACACAGCCATGCTAATGCTGACTTGGGAATTGCCATCATGACCATATTATTATAAGTTAAATCATCAACAATGCCAATGTGGCGGCAGTTTTCTGCAGCTTCTCCCTCATTGTTACCACAAAATGTACTGATTTAGCACCGTCCCAGTCCTGCGGCAGTGCAAATGCCCCCCCACTGTTAATAATTTCAGGGGAATATATGGCTCACCCTGTGGCTCCACTACTCAGACGGTTGGCAGGCTTCAAAACAGCGATAGCCTGCAAGTTTTTGCGTTATAGGATTGTGGTGTGGAAGAAAATGGATTTCCCTCCTCATAATCACAGAGCGGCCCAAAATTACATCACATTACATTACATGTCATTTAGCTTTTATCTAAAGCCACTGACATTGCATTTTAACTCATGGCTTATACATTTTGTCCAGGGAGCAATTAGGGGTTTGGTATCTTGCTCGAGGACGCTTCGACGTGGCACATTGGGGCAGACGGAATTCGAGGCACCGACCTTGCGGTGCCCAGCTCACCGTCTCTACTCAACCCGCCACCATCAGCCCTGACAGGTGCAATAAATTGAACCTGTCAGGGCTGCACCTCACTTCACAGCCCTCCATTCAACGTGTGAATCACAGAGCGCGGATTCCTGTCACGGTTTTTATTTGGACTTCTGGTTGACTTGACAATAGAAATAAAAAACTACTTGAGCAAACTATTGGGAGTACAAAAGCTGCTCATTCGAATTTCGGCTCTTGCATGAGAAGCATTGTGTGATCAAATAGAGCGAAAAACAATAAGGATACCTTTTTTGTGGCAGAAATTGCGTTTCCAATTTCCTATGCCCCACTAAAGGTGGCAGGTAGTTGTAAAGCATCTCGGAGAAGGGCCAGGCAGAAAAAAACGTCACATTGTCCTCTGGTCCTTTTTTTGTCATATGCAGCATAAGGGAAACACAGCTGAGCATGTCATGTTGTCTGTCCTTGCTGGAGCCAATTATGCTGCCCACTAACTGTCCTCACCACCGTAGGACGGCCTTAAGAAATGTATATCATTATTGATATTACCGTTGGGTAATAGTTTAAATGAGGTTAAACATTTTAACAGTGCAACAGTGACGCTCAGAGCAGCTCAAGGTCATGGGCTATTTCATGCCTTGGTAACTCCATAAGCCAACATCCCCTTTTAAGATTTGGTTTGTGGATTGACAGTTGATTCTTTAAATGTCGCCCCCTTTGTTTTCATCTCTTTGTCATTTCTTCCTCGAGCCTGCAGAGCGCATGCCGCCAGGCCGTTCTCTCTGCTGAGAGGAGACGGCCCGCTGATAATGGACTAGATCGCTCTGCTGAATATAGGAAAAAAGCAGGCGGTCTTTGACCTCCAGTAAGGTCCACAAAAAACAAAAACCATGCTTTCAGTGATTATGTCATCAGCAAGTGAAAATAATATCCCAAGTCAGGTTTGGCAATCGCATAGTGTATCATGCGGTCATGCTAGAAAATAAAAGCAAATAATAGAACAGTTAAAAAACTTCAAGTCAGTAACCAAGATTAGTAAACCAAATGGTTGTAATTGGATAATTTAAATGAAACAATTGAGAAATTAAAAGATGATTAAACTCCCAACATTAGCTGTATTTTCTATGACTGATTACTAATATATTTTGCTGCAGTTGGCCTTCACTAAATAATTTGCAAAAATATATTGTGGTTAGAACTAAAACTAAACATTACTTTAGTAAACAATTAATTATTTTCTCTAATACAAAATGAACCATTTGGCCTAAAAAAGAGAAAACATTATTTATCTTTTTTTCAAACAACTAAGTTTTGTCCAACCAACTTAAAACTTACAATATATTCTTCTTACCATAGCATACAAAACATAAATCATACTAAAGAATTTGATTTAATAAAAATACGTGGCTACTTCATCATATTGATCGTGGCTCGGTGGAGTATTTGTACATGCATCAGTGTAGCTATCCGCCGTTCAAGGAGCTGCAGAAGACTCCATTACTGGAACTATGATGGGACGTTTCTTCAGCCACATGTCAGGTAGGAAATGTATGAATTGCTATTAAAAAAAGGCATTTCTGCACCCTAGACTAAAAAACAGCTTTTCCCTTCTGCACTCCACTGCAATGTAAACTTGACAGGAAAATAAATCATGTGATGGATTATTCCAACAGTGTTACAGCGAGTAGAAAAATCTCTACTGTCTGTGTCAGGAAATGATACATGCAAATTGCAACCTCTGCAGAAGATAAATGAGATTGTAAAACCTCATATGGAAGCCTCAATTTTTATAAAAGAGCATCATGACTGGCCGCTTAACAAAACATATCTGACAGCTCATGCAGTTATGCGGTGGAAATCCATCTTGAAACAGTTTGATCGGATGGAAACCAAATATTTGAGAAGTGCAAATAATAAAATCAAGAAAAAGTTGGCAAGAACAATACATATCCACTTTAATCTTGGCACGGTTTTAAAGTTTTTCTTGTCATCTCATTTTTTATGTCACGCAAATCTATTTTTTAAAGACAAAGATATATTGCATATGAAAGAATTCACACTGACATGTTCTATTTTAAACTGTAAACTTTGCCAACAAATGGAAGAAAAAGTAGTTTCTATTATATAGATTGAGGTATCGGAAATGAAAGTACAAATGGCAAAGAAAGGGTCCTTTTAAAATGTTAAAAAATTATACTATCTATGTATTATGTGTTTGGTTCAACTGTGCTGTTGTTTATCAGTCTGTGCAATTGCTATGGTAGAAATGATTAACTCCCTGAAAGTATACAGTGTATAAAATCTGTATTTATATATTGAAGAAGAAATATATTTGCTATTATTTTCGACCCCCGGTGCTGGTTTATTTGCATGACATGCAGTGTGAGAACCAGTTAGAGATGGCCCTCGATGCATAAGAGCAGGAAACAGCATCCCCATGTGTTTACACAAAGTGTCACAGTATAAAAGTATTTCTTTAACTAAATATTGATTATATTATTACGAGTAATTAAAAACTAAAACAAATATAGAACAAATACAATAGGAAATTCCACACACTACGTTCGTCGTATCATGTTAAAAGACTAGTTGAAAATGTCATTGCACACGTCTATGATTGGCTCTTTCTTTTAAATGGGCGGGACAAAAACAACGGCAAGGACCAATCCTCTGTGAGCTCACCGTCAAACAGCAAAAAAGCTGACTTGTTTTGATCTGTCAAAAAATCAGGCAACAGTGCTCGTCATTTCTCTGAGAAATTGACAGCGACATTGTGACCAAACTATCCGTGTAAGTTGGTTGGTTTCCGACGAACACAACGGTTTGTAATCGTGCACTCGGTTTGTTACGGTTATAAGTGTCCTTGTTAAGTCCTGTTGTTTGATAGTGCTTTACAGCAGCTAGCAGGCTAACCAGCTGATAGCTACCTGGCCTGTTGTTCGCATTGTAAACTAAGTTAACATTAGCCAAAGCGTCCTGGCAGCTCGCAGTAGGTCGACGGGACTGCGTGTGTTTGTAACGATGTTACATTCCGATATTTCCAACTGCTCCGTAGTTAAACACGCGTAAGTCACGTGCATAACTTGCGTGGTTCCCCACCGACTTTAAGCCGCCGGCTTCTCCGCCGTGTCTCCGGAATTCCGGGACAGTTGGTCGGTGGCTTAAATTCACAACAGCACCTCGAGAATAAACGGATAACGAGTTGCGTTAAATGAAGGCCGAACAGCGGCGCCATGTGTGAGGAAAGAAAGCCCAGTGCGTTGGGAGGACTCGCCGACTCGTCCGACCGTCCCCGTCGAGAGACCTACACAAGTTCAACCCACTTCCGCTGCCTGCGGGACGGCCTGCTGGACCTCCGGCAGAGCGGCATCCTGTTCGACGTGGTGCTGCTGGTGGAGGCTCGACCCATCCATGCCCACCGCATACTGCTGGCCGCCTCTTGCGATTACTTTAGGTACGCTCTTTTCTTTCTCTTAAGTGTGCGCAAAAGCTTTGGTTTTTCTTGGCTTAACGTAATTCTTTTTCTCAACGTGTCTTTGATAGTCACGTGGTAAGAGAAAGCTCTGCGGCTGCCGGTGGCTGATTTTTTTTTGAGGCCATGTGATGTGATGATCACCTTGCCTGGGCCGCCAGGTTACCCAACCGTAAGCCCTTTAACAAGGTGTCCCTTTCCTCCACCAGGGGCATGTTTGCTGGGGGCCTTCGCGAGACACAGCAAAAAGAGATCCAGATTCATGGAGTGTCTTACATGGCCATGACAAAAATAATTGACTACATCTACACATCAGAGATTGAGTTAGACTTGGAGTGTGTGCAGGAAGTCCTGAACGCCGCCACGCTAATACAGGTACGCCATTCGATGTTCGGTTGGTAGATCACGTTATTCATTTAGGGAGGTTCCTTCAGCTAATTCTGTGTCCTTTTGTGTTTTTTTTTAAAGCTTGAGATTGTTATCAGCTTTTGCTGTGATTTCCTTTCCGACTGGCTGGACGAGAGCAACGTTCTAGAGGTCCACAATCTAGCTGATCTCTACGGGCTGCAAGACCTCAAGGCCATGGTCCACTCCTACATCCTCAACAAAATTCAGACTCTGTCTGGCACCGACGTGTACCGACAACTCCCCCCGGACTTGGTGTTCAGCGCGCTGAGCAGCGAGCGGCTTCAGGTGAAGAGTGAGAACGAGGTGTACGAGGCGGCTCTCCACTACCACTACAGTCCTGAGCAGGTGGAAACTCACCAGGTGTACTTGCAGGTCAGTGCCAAGGTTTGTCAGCATTTTGTACTTCACATCTTCGTTCGTTTACACAACACATAGCGGGTTTATTTATGTGTATACATAAATCTCTTCATTAACTAATGTTTTCAAATCTTTTTGACTCAAAAGGACAATCTGAAGATGCTCGATGCGGTGCGATTCTGCCTGATGGACAAACAAGTGTTGCAGAGGCTGAACAGCAGACTGAGCCAGTGTCCTCTTAAGGACTCGGTCTCAGCCGCCCTGCGGTACCATGAGCAGGAGATCTGGCAGCCCGTCCTGCAGAGTCCTCTCACTCAGCCAAGGTCCCACCTCCGGTACATATTGGGCTTCGGGGGAATGTTTACCTCCCATTCCCTCACAGACACCAAGCATGTGCTTCAGGTGTTCCACCCGAGCTGGGGGCAGTGGAGGACGCTCACCGCGGCAAACACCCCCCGGATGTCCAACCAGGGTATAGCTGTGCTTAACAATTTTGTCTATCTAATTGGAGGAGACAAGAACAACAGTGGGTTTTGTGCAGAGACGTGCTGCTGGAGGTGAGATCGCATCCTATTCATTCAGTTTCCAAGAGACCTGAACTGATGATGGATTTAATTCTTTTAAACAATTAACATTTTACATTGTGTTTCTTTACCAAAAGTTGGACTAAAAACAGTAATCAAGTGGTTTCTTGTGGACAACTTATAATGGCGTCAGTGTGTCCAACTACAGCAAATACATCTTTGGCCTTTTTGAACTGCAGCCACGTGTTACATATTTGCAGATTCAGGTGTATTTGCCATCAGCTAGTATGCAAGCCCACCTGATTTGTTGATTGGAGTCCAGTCTATAGAGTGACACAAAATCGTTTAAAACGTTGTCAGCTTGTTTACATTGAATAGCTATTCAGAATCAAAAGTCCGTTCTAATTTTGCCTCCCTGTTTTGATGCTTTCTTCTCATTTTCCAGATACGACCCTCGTCACAACAGCTGGTGCTCCATCCAGCCCCTCCAGCAGCAGCACGCTGACCACTGTGTTTGTGTTATGGGCGGACATATTTATGCCATTGGAGGACGAGACTACAGCAATGAACTGGAGTCAGTGGAGCGCTACGACCCGCACACCAACACGTGGGAGTTTGTATCCCCTCTAAGGAGAGAGGTACGAGAATAGTGAAAGCAAAGTATGCAGTACTGCTACCATCCACACGGTGGTGCCACATACTTCATTAAGTATTGTTACTGATGCTTCTCTGTTATACACCAGGTATTCATCTTCACTTAGATTAGTGTTGAAGGGAGTGTCTAACTTTCCTTCCAGGTTTACGCCCACGCCGGAGCAGTGTTGGATGGGAAAATATATATAACATGCGGACGCAGAGGAATGGCGTACCTCAAAGAGACCTACTGTTTCGACCCCGTGGACAATCACTGGACAGCTTGTTCCGAGGGCCCGGTGGGGCGAGCGTGGCATGGCATGGCTGCGGTTAACGGGTGCGTCTACGTTATTGGTGGAAGCAATGATGAGTGTGGATATCGCCGTGACGTCCTCAAGGTACAATGAGAGAAGTTATGAGTGTGAATTCTTGTGCAATGAAGGCTGTGTTTTCACTATTAAGCAATGTCCTTCATCATCTTGTTGCTTTTTCGTTCTCAGGTGGCATGCTTTAGCCCTGGAGCCGACTCTTGGTCTTTAGTGACCCCTCTTCCTGCTGGACACGGAGAACCCGGCATGGCTGTGCTGGACAGTAGCATCTACGTCCTGGGAGGACGCTCTCATGACAAAGACAACAGGATGAAATACGTTCACGTGTACAACACCGACGCGGATGAGTGGGAGACGGGGGCGGAGTTCAAGGAGCGCGTCTCGGGCCTCGCAGCCTGCGTGGTGCTCATGCCCCATGCTGTGATCGCTCAGGCCAGCTGCGAGGAGCCCACCAAGGCCTCGTGGGAAGACGTGGACATGGACAACTCGGAAGACTCGAGTGAGGATTGAAGCAGCCGCGTTGAACTTTATATTGGGGCACTTCTCCTACGCAGCCTGTGGGAGAAGCTGCATTTTTTTATTATTTGGGCAGCACCGTGTCCTCTTTGCACGTTGATCACTTTGAGTGCCTCGAAAAAAAAACAAAGTGTTTTTTTTTTTTGTTCCTGATCAATTATCTTCCTAGATAATCTTAAGACTGACTAGGAATCCCTGCTGAAATGCTTCCGTTTGTTGCAGATCCCTTGTTACTATATGTCAGGATGTCTGCATTGTCGATCATAGAGAGAACCTCTGTATCTTTAAGTGGCATAAAGCAGTGAAGACTGCTGGCTAAAATGAGCACAGGATATTCTTACATACAATAACGTTTTAACAATGTGCCTTGTTTTTGTTGTTCATCCTAAACCTGTCCTGAGAAGTATGTTTTATGCTTCAGTGTATTCTGCAGAGGGAAATGAATGTGTCAATCCTTTACTTCTGTCTTCCAGAACTCCAGAAAGTCTTTTAAAATGGGATTGGCTTTTCCCTTAATGAGAAGTATGTCTTGAGAAAATAAATGCATGGTGTCCTAGTTCAACAGCAGTTAATGTTCTCATCTGTCTGAAGGGTTACGTCCTCCACAACCTGCTCCACGTTCAACCTCTTTGTCCCAATGCAACCACTCTGCAGCGGTGAACAGGGTCTGATAACCGACCCCTGAGATACTAGTACCGTTATGCTACAGGTAGACCCCTGTGTCCCTAGTTAACGGTATTCCTCGCTTCCATCCCTGCTGTGGCACAGTTTGGGTTTGACACATGTGTTTTCCCTTTTTAGGAAAGAGCTTTTAATAGAAAATATCAACCCATGAGCGTCCTTCTGGTTTCAACTGGTAGTGGTGCCCTTCATTCCTCCCAGTCTCTACTAGTTCCTCTCCATTTGGCCCTCCATCAGCTTTATGAAGATGGACTTTCCTCTCCGAGGCTGCTTCCTCTACATCTGTTACCCCCCACCAGCCCTAAGTGAGTGCGCCCCCCCCCCCCCCCCCTCTATTTCACACTGTGGTGCCATGTGCTGACACCAGCACTGGACATCCACGATCAACAATCTGCTGCGTTCAATCTGCTGCGTTTCTGCGTCTTTTCATTCTGCAGCGGCAGTACCGCCTGGGGGCTCCTTAAGCCGTGCGTCTCATGCACTCAGCCACGTCAGCGGGCTTTACTGGCGACTGGGTGCAGGTCGATCTGGTGCTCTTTGCAGGACCATTATCAGAGCAATTAAAAGGTCCAAATGACCCAGCGATGCGGAGCTATGCGGATTGCACCCAGTGGTGTTGTTGATGCGTGTGTCAAGGGAATGGTACAATGTGCTTGCTTGGATTCTTGCTTCTCATGCTGTGGAGGGAAGGAGGTCCTCCGTCTGGCAAAAAAAACTCAATTGAGAACAAAGAACGTGACTTGCAGACAGAAAGCCCACTTTTTCTTTTCTGCACGTCATTGAAGCATGCAAACTTTGTCTTTAATTTACTCCACATTTTAGGCCTTTACCAAAGGCCCCGACCAACATTAAATGTGCATGCAACCAGTTTGGCATCAATAGTACACATTATATACAGAATATATCGGTTTACGTGAATGATCAAATAGCATCAGCGTGACATTTATTTAACATTTATTTTTCTAACACGCTGACCCTTGAAAAAAAATCCTCTGTCAAAACTGCTTTCCAACATTCATACTTATCGGAAAGATCTTTTAAAACATACTAATCATGTTCCAATTGTCATTCAGCTGCGGACAGTTGGATTGTTGCCTGGCCTGATAATCCAACCAACTTTGTTTCTTTGTTTTCTTGTGTCTTGTTTCATTCATATTTAAATATAAGCAAAGCAAGTCAGAGGTCTGGAGCTAGCCGAGGACAAATACCCTCAAAAAGATTTGTAAGAAAGAAAGTTGTATTATCTAAATATTGAAATATATTCTTTGACAAATATTTTGGCTTGTTTTCTCCATAAACAGGTTATATGCATACAAAATGTGGGGACCAAATTATTATTCTGTGTGATTCAAAACAACTTCAGATTGCTTGAATTCAGATTCTGCCACACATCTTTCTTTCTTATCCTCATTGAATCTAGTAAATTAAAGTTGTACTCATACACACAGTTGTGGAAGTCTGATCACAAACTGATTTAAGAAGCCTCAAAGATAACAAATTGCAGTAATAAAATCAGTGAAACCCGCACGCCCCACCCCTCCTCCCCCCTTCCTCTTTCCTTGACTTTACAACAGTCATTAGCAGCTCACATCCACCCTGGCTGGATGCGATGGGCCAGCTTGTGTTTTTCAGCTGTGAAATGGAACCAAACAGCCCCCCGTTTTCCTGCTTTTTAAGGCTCATTGAAATGGAGAACGGGAGTTGTGCAATGCTTTATGATGCCGGTGGGTAAACCTCAGCAGGTGACCCGGAGTCCCAGTAACGCATGTCTTTAATGCATGCTGGGCCTGTTGAAACTACAGAGGGCCCCTCGTTAGATCAACAAAGAGGAAATACAAACAAATGCCACCAGAACACGGGAGGCTTTTCAGAGCGGGCCCGGTATGCAGATTTGCCCCCCGCAAACAAAGACGGCTTTACAACACGGCAATTGTTGTGAGATGAGAGGAAAAATTACAAACAGGAGACATAATGGCTTAGTGAAACTGGTGGAAATTGTGATGGCCTGGGCCTTGTTCGTAACCAGAGGGATTGTAATGATAACTTACGGTCAGGAAGTAGCCTTCACTCCATCAGTCTGTTTTGTTATTACAGTGACATCAATTTCTGGCATAAAATGAAAACTAGGTGTCTTCTTAAAAAAAAAGAATATCATATATATATATATATATATATATATATATATATATATATATGTCATATTTTCACACAGACAAATGAAATCAGGTCACTTTGAAGGTTTTATTTTTTAGATCACATCACAATTTGAATACAGACAGAGATTGCACACTTATTTTTACAAAAATAATATTTAAACTTAGCGATGAGATGAAATACAAAATAAATAGACGATTTAACAATTAAAACAACATTGCAGTATGGCGTAGAACGACGTGGCCAACAGTCCTGCCTCGGTCTGACCAGAAGGCTGCTACAGGCGTCCTTCATGGCCGCCGCAGGCCTCCGGTTCCTCGGCCGCGTCTCCGCATGCAGGCTCGTAGCTGTGAGGAACTGAGTCTCCGTCCCTGCGGGACGCAGCATCCGTCACAGTCACTCTCTCTCAGTCAGTTTACCACCGGAGGTCCCCTTCACCAGCACGAGTAAGAGAACAGCGGGTACTGGCTCCACTCGGCCACGTTGCCGTGGTGATAGCCGTGGTGCACAGCTTGTGCGGTGTACTCGGTGGTCAGGTGATGAGGAGGGTGGGGGGGGTACTGAGCCGGGCCGGGCCCGCTCCACTGCCCCAGGGGCTGCTCGGCGCCGTACGGGCCGTAGATGTGGTGGCCGATCACCCCCGGCTTGCCGGCCTGGGCCACGGACATGTTGAGAACGCCGCTGTAGTCCTGGGGGGCGGGGAGGGGCTGCGGGCCGACCTCGTGCGCGCGAGGCTTCGAAGGGTCGTGGTCGGGGACGGTGGCGACGTCGGGGACTCTGGACTCAAAGCTGCCCCGTCCCGTCCCGCTGCTGCCGACGCTGGAGGAGGGAGAGGGAGACTTTCCGTACTCGTGGAACCTGAGGAGCAAAAGCAGAGGTTCAGCGTCCGTTAAGCGCGACGACATCACGCTGTGGTTTGTTGCGTAACGGGCGTTCACCTGTACGGCTGGTAGGAAGCTGGAGCGGGAACAAGCTGCTCCGTGTTGTACATGTCCCTGGGATCCGTCCCGGCGGGGGATTCAGTCCTCCCACTGGGCTCCCTGTCAGCGGCCCACGGGGAGTAGCGCTGCTCTTTGACGCCGTCGACCTCTTTCCTTTTGGGCAGATCTCCTCCCTCGCCATCGTAGCCCTCATAAGATGACCGGCAGAAATCTGAGAGGACCCGTGTTCGGTAGGTGAGTTTTGGAATACAGGATACGGTGCAAAACATCAACGGCAGGAGGAGAGCCTGAAAGTGTACCTGGTGGACTGTCCTCCTCGGAGTCTCTGTTCAAAAGGTTTGACATCTTGGGTCGTTTCTCCGGGCAGATCGGGTTCTTGTTTGAACGCCTGCAGAGGAACATCGCAATAGATTCTTCATGAGCCACTGCAAAGGAAATCTGTAGACAAGCGTCCACAACAAAATAAGAATACCGGACACCCACCTTTTCTTTGTAGTGCCTTCATCCCGGAAGCCTTTTGCAAAGGGGTTGTGATCGATCTTCAGCTTTGTAATCTGAAAGTGGGGGAAATCAAATCAGTATAAATCCCAATCATGTGCGAGGTCGCGCCAGCGGTTGGAAGGGAGAGAAACAGACCTTGGTGTTCTGGTACGCTGTGACCGCTGTGAAGGACGTCTCAGGGAAGGTGAAGGTCTGGAAAACACTCCAGCGGACACTGAACAGGTCCTCCGCCTGCACGATGTGGAAGCGCGGGTGGTAGCGGTGCATGGAGTGCAAGATGATCTGCAGTCAGGAGGAGACACGATCAGACACGTTCAGATACTTTTTCTGTGCTTTGAGGAACCAAACATCTAGGCTGAAGAACTTAATTTATCCAAAATCCCAAAAGAAAGCAGCGTGGATGTAATTTGTATATAATACAGTTCTTATCCAGTCCCTTATTTTCAAGCGCTTGCACTTACATGACCGTGCTGGTCGAGTGTATTGTTGGTCAGCTTGAGCTTGAGGAAGGAGATGGACTGCTTCATCCAGTGGCTCCCTGGGGCCGGAGACTCCGGGTGGAGGTAGGTCCTGCAGGGAGGCTGTGGCTCCGCTTTCCCTGCCACCTCCCATTTCTCTTTATTCCACTGCGGGACGGAGACAGACAGACAGTCGGTCACTCAGGCCGTTTACCTTTCCCCAGAATCCCCTCCTTGCCTCCCCGCAGTGTGAGAGGACCAGAGAGCGAGCGGAGGGGCCGCTGGGGCAGCACCACCCACAGAGAGGGAGGGGCGGGGGGGTGGGGGCGTGGGGGGGTAGATAGAAAAACAGGAAGAGATAGCACCCTTTGATGTACGATGTCAGGAGAGGGGAGGGGGCGAGGAAGGGAAGGGAAGGGAAGGGGGGGGGGTTTGATAAACGGGGTGTCTTGTCTGGAGACACTGGTGACCAGAGGGACATATACATCCAAAGCCAAAGCTAACGTGGAGAATAAGGAGCATTTTCTAAAAGCAAAATACTCATTAATCAGGGAAAGGAAAGGTAATGACGGCCTTACCTTGTATCTGAAACCATCCTCGGGCACCATGTCGACCAATAAGATGTACTTGGCACATGGGATGAGGCCCGATAGGTTGATCTTACAGTGTGGAAACATCCTCCTGGAGAAACATGGAAAGCCAGGCGTGAGAAAAACATTACGTTACATGTCATTTAGCTGAGGCTTTTATCCAAAGCGACTTACAATAAGTGCATATCAACCCATATGGATATAAACGAAGAAGAACAAGAAAGAACAATTTCATTAAAAACAAACGAGCAAACTCTCAACAGAAGACCATTTCTTTTCAAACATTTTGCGTTCGATGTCCTCCTACCTGCCCGGTTTAGTGATAATCATCTCTGTTCCTATTTCACAAAAGGTCTTCCAGAGTTTTGGGTCCTCCAGAGTGAGCCTGATGTTGCCCTGGACGTAGGCATCGGGGACAGCAGCCATGGAGGAGGAATGAGGGACGCTAAAGTTTGCCTTCAAATCTAAAACAGAATAAGAATCATTACAGCCACATGTTTCACTGATTCACGCTCAGGTCAGAGAAAGCGACTGAAGACCAAATTATTTTGGGAGAAAAAAAAAAAAAAGTTTAGTCCACACTCACCTCTGGACTGCATTGTTTATTGTTGGGGTTCAGCAGCAGCGCAGGGAGCCTGAAAGAGCTTCATGCACTGAGGGCTAATAAGCAATCCAAGTAAACGCGATATTCTTCCAGTGAAAACAATTTAAAAATAAAAAAAAAGAGAAATCCAGCAGCTCAGGGAGTCGGCAGGTCAGTCCGCCTGGTTGCAGCAGATAGTTCAGAGATCATGAGTCCTGCTGGGAGGGGTGACCATGACTTTTAAGGAGAGCCTTGGAGTGGGTTGGGTCAAGAGAGCCATTCCCAGGCTTTGAAGTGCCACAATGATGAGTCAGAGCCCCGCTGTGATTGGAGGCAGCAGGAAATCAAAGAGACTTAACAGAGCCTTGATACCGTCCCCACAGGAAGGGGGACGAAGGAATTGCATCTTTATTAACTGCTAAGAGACTTTAAAACCAATATGGACAGACTGGCCCGCTGCAGATCGGGGCTCGCAGTGGCACCACGACCTGTGGAGATTTCACTCCCCCGAGTAAATGACATTTAGAGTGTTTGTTCAACGTTTAAAAAATGACCACATCTGATGAAAGTGCGACATAAAAGATCAGCTTAATATGGTTTCGTGTCAAAAAATGTTTCTCAACGTTTCATTCTTATTCTAATCAAACAGACCTTTTTGTATTGATCTCAAATTTGATATAAAAATAAAAAATCAACCAAGCTCTTCTGACATGAAATATGCTGACATTTACACAACTTGATCCTCAGCTCTGTCCATAATAGAACATGACGCAGTGGGTGTAAACCCATAATGGTGCAGTGATAACATGCACTCGTACTGCAGGTAACTTTTACCTGGGGGGCCTCCTCCGCGGCCTCTGCAGGCGAAGGAGGTGGTGCTGGCTTGTGTATTGGGGTGTCTAGACAGGCCCCTGCTTCTGATAGATAATCTCATTAGGCAAGTTTCCCTGGCTGCTTTCTGCATGTGGAGAAAGCCTTGTGTGCAGGCAATTAACAGCCAGTTAGCACCACGAGCCCAAGTCAGCCTTGAATGGGGACCGGAGGGGTCTGAGAATTAAAGACTCACGGCCCACAACAAGCAGGCCGTCCTGCCGCCATCCACATCCAGGCCAAAAATATCCACACGCGTCGTTCATTTGCCCGTCATGAGCCGGGTCACTGCAAGCAAATGCTAAACTGCAGGCATTAGCATAGAGGAACAAAATTAGACCACAGCCCCCCCCCACCCCCCACCCCGCTATCCCCCATCTCACCCCCCTGGTTTCCACTGACTTGACTGAAAATTTGAATTGAGGTGACTTTCACATCTCATTCAAACTCTTTTTCTAGCATGGGCACACCACTTCCACTTCAATGTCTTATTGTATTCCCGCGTCTTCACGGTTGCATACAATGGCTTCTGTAGGGCCCGGCTCTCCGAGACGCCCATTCAAACAGGGGATTTCTGTAACTGTATGCATAACAGTTTAAATAATAAAACCACATGTGACGCGTGGTCTAGAGTTCTAAAAGCAATGTGCGCAGCGTTTGTTGTTTAAAAGGCAGCGCAGCACTCAGTCCAATCAGCATTAAAGCGGGCTCGAACTGTTGGTCGATGCCGAGTAAAAAGGGGTAATAACACTCCGCTTGTAATGATGCACTTAAAGATGCAGAGATCTCTGTTGAATGTTTTGATGCAGGACACCCGCCTGTCCCCTCCCGCCTCCCCCCTACCCCCTACCCCCTCCCTCCCTTGGCCTTGGGGAAGTGCGATGCGTTTTTATCCCCTTTATGTGAAACCAGCTGTTGTTCGAGGAGTTATTAATCGCAGGTTCGGCGTTGCACTCCTCACTTGGCCAGCTCTTCCCCGGGTCCCTGCATGAGGACCCCCCCCAAACCTCCCCCCCAGCCCCCTACTGGGCAGAGCGGTCACACAAATCTGCGAGTGTTTAGGAGGAAGACGCGATGGGAATTAAAGACATTTTGGAGGAGAAGCAACTGCAGCTCCGGCGGCGGCGTGTGCCGTGGTCCGAGCGGAGGTGCACGTTTCAGCAGCGGCAGCGTTAATCCCACCACGCACCGCGGGGTCACCAGGGGACAGGTGAGACCGGTGAATCCAGGCGCCGAGAGGCCTGACGGGGAGCCTGCACCAGATGCACACAAGCTGCGAGGCCACCTGGAGAAGAACGATGAGGACAGCAAACCAAGAACATGGTGGGGTTTGTTTGAGGGCCTCCTGTAAGAAGGTAGCAACTTCTTCATTTTAGAGTGAATAATGAGGGGTGATATCTTAATCATAGTGAGAGGCACGATAGTACCTCACGCAGGACTCCGCCGTGTCCATTCCTTCCTGCGTCTCACCCTGGATCACCTTCGCCAGCGATGCTCCGCCTCCCAGGTGTCGGCCTTTGGCCATTTGCTTTAACTGCACAGATCCCCTTGTGCTCGACAGTTAACAGCTGCCAATATACAGCCGGGGCCCGGGGATCAGACGGCACTCCGGCAGCCCAATAAAGAGCCCCCGGAGTGCACTGACGAGAAATCTCACACCTTTCGCTCACATTAGCCATGCAGCATGCCCTTTTGATGCTTAATTGGCCACTTTGAGGGGTTTGTAGAGATAGCAGCCCCGTGGTTGGAGACAACATGATGTCACAGGAGACAGAGCAATCTTCAAGGGAGGGCGGGGGTTTGCCTTTACCTGACCACAGGTCGAGCGCCATTCATCTTTATCTGCAAAGAGAGGCTGCGTTGTGATTAGAGAGGAATTATAATATCATGATCAGTTTAGGGCACTGCAGAGAATTATAATCTCTGAGACGAAACAAGAAGGAACGGATGCGTCTGTTGAAGGTCAATTGATCCATTTGCCTTACTGTTTGTAGATGACACACAAAAAAAAAGAAAGCGCGCACATGCTTAATGTTATAATCTGTTGGAAAACCATCTGCAGCCTCCCTGATGTAATCCCAGGGACCACGTGCTCACATGCAGCGACTAAGGGGCCGGGCACGCTCACATTTGGTGCAGCACATAAGAAAACAAACCTTGAATCTAGCTTGCCTGGCAAAGGGGGCAAATGACAACTTCACAGCACTTCATAAGAAACTCCTGGAAGTTGCTAATGAAGACTAATGACTTCCCTCGTGTCGGAGACTTCACACCCGAGTGTACAAGCCCTTTGACCACAAATCCAGAGAGGCCAGCCGGGTGGTCCGCCAGCTACCAGAGGCAGCGAGCCCGCCGCTCCACTGCAGGACGACGGCTTTTTATATTCATTCTGGAATATTTACCAATGTTTTAGAATTGCCTTTCCTTTATTTTCCCGTTCAAGGGTTTACGTTAATGACTGCGGGTGTCGAGTGCTGCAGATGGAAGAGTCCTTCAGAGGGCTGAATGAATCAAATTGGCTCGACTATCCTGCAATGACTCTTCAGTCAGGTGGTTTCCTGATGTTGTAGTGTTAAGTGTGGCGATGCATAGTGGCCCCTTTTTAAGGGAAAATTGATCCGTCATGTGCGTTACATTATCGGCCGAAGGAAATTAGGATTGAGCAGTGAGTGAGGGTTTTATTAAGTACTCAGTGAACATCTTCCATCTACTGCCAGTTTGTCCGGTTTTAGCCTCGTCATTATTCAATTGACAAGACAGAAATTCTAACATCAAAACAACGCTATACTTCTAATACCCGCTTATAGTGGGCGTGTGCATAATTTATGCAGCACTTAGTTTAAGTTTCTTAAAAGGAAAATCATCCCCTCAGCCTCCCAACTGGTCCTTCAGAGAACGCCCAAGAGGGACAGACAAACAAAACCACCACTCGCAATGCTTATTGGAAGTAGCACACAGAAGAAATATGCGCTGCTCAAATATATTTTTTGGTTCAACACACATAATGCATTCATCTCCAGCAGCCTCAGCCGGGAGGGGGGTGGGGGGGGTTGTTACACGGGTACACTCCCATAAGAACAATAGAAAACTATCTTACAACAAAAAACAAACCCACACACAAATTTAATTTTTTTTTCCTATGGGTGATAGTTTACCGTTATTCACTTCTCTTTTTTCTGATTATTATTAGATTGTTTCTGGAAACTATCATTAAATATCTTATTTTTGTAGAAAATAATCTGTAAAAAACATTCGGTTGTCTTTCTCTGAGTTCAGCTGTATTTGTGACAAATTTAACAAAATGGTTTCATTGGAAAGGCATCTATATTAGAAATCCTCCTCGGCAGGCATTTCAAATCCACTGAAATCAGGAAGGATCATGTGAAGCGTCTGTTCAAGGCAAATCGCTTCCTGAGTTGACTGAAAATAAAGCTCAATAATATACTCAGCGCATTAAAACACATTAGAGAAGGTTTTTGGATTGTGATATGTACACAAGTCATAATAACTGAAACCTCTTTCTACATCATTCAGATCAGTGCTGGTGACGGAATATCTTCCTGGTATGAACTGCTGCTCTTAGCTACAATTGCACACAAAAGAAGAAAAAAAAAATGAAAAATATATAGGACAAAATATTACAAGAATACAAAAATAGCACAAAGTTTAGTGACAACTGAAAAACCTCCCATGAGTTCAGTGTAAACATTTCTAATCTGCTACAGGTTGTGAGGCTCCACAGGTGAACCTCGAATGCAGCCGATTGTCCTTAATTCGCTCCAGTGTTCATTGAAGTATGATGTGTTCCAATGCAACGGGTGTTGCAGATGAAATTGCCAAAGTGATCAAAGTGGCGGACGGCAGGCCCATGCTGCCTCAGACTGGTGCTTAGCTGCAGCACACAGCGTAGAAAAATGAACATGGAAGAGGCCGGCGTTAAAAGGCCGAGTGCAGGAGAGCCGGATGTGCATAAACGGAACATTACGGACATGCTGCAGGACTGAAGCCATCCTCATCCCTCTCACACGCCATCACGGCTGAGGAGCAGGGCGGAGCGGGGACACGACAGGCGACAACAGTACTGCATTTGTATTTCAGTTCTGGGGAGGAGGGGGCGCTTTGAGGGAGCGATGGCATCGACAGACAGCCGCAGGGACATGTAGCATTCTCCTTTAAGACAAGAGGGCACAGAGGCCACGCCAAACCGGGACAAACAGGCCTCGTTCTGTTTCAGCGTGCACTTGAGGCCTCCAGCGGCTCAGATGTCCATGTCCTCGTCGTCGTCGTCCTCCTCCTCGTCCTCCTCATCATCCTCCTCCTCCTCCTCGTCCGACTCGCTTTCAAGAGACGACTCCTGGCTGGACGTCTCCTGCACCTCCAGCGCCGGCTGGCTCAGGGTGTCCTTTTTGACTGTGGCTGCAGACTGAGACGACAAGATGACGTTCTGTGGAGGAACAGGGGACAGTTTGACTGCACACAGGTCTCTGGTACATTGGTATCTTTTAGTTTAAATGCTTCGTACCAATACAGTAAACGGTTATGTAAATCAATAAACCATAGAAATAAATAATAATAATAATAAAGTACTGAATCTGATAAAAACTTCAACGAAATCACAATTCTTTTAAATACAATTTGACTAAATAATAAAATTATTTTTAAACATTCCATGTTGTTTGAACAACGTACATTTTGTAGAGATATTCTTACATTTGTTGTGCAGAGATAGACGGAAGCCTCATGCTATTATGGCCTACGTTTATACCCATTTAAACCATGTAAGGACAATGATAATCTGTTGTGAGCTCACACAGAGATGCGTAGAGGCAAAGTGCCTACCTTCAGTCTTTGCTTGGTCTCCTCTGAGATGCTGCCTTTGGGGGACAGGAGCGTGGGCGTCGGAGGCGTGACTGTGATTTCTGGTGGGAACTTGGTGACGGCGGAAGGGATGTAAAGCTTTGGCATGTTGTGCGGCACACGGGAGCGGATTCGGCCGGCGTCTGGAAGTTTGGACGGATCCTCGCCGGCGTACTGCTGCTGGTCTGAGGAGAGAAACGTTACGCAACGTGTTTAAGGAACAGGAAGCAAGAGTCTTAGTTACAGGCAGTCAATTCAACCAATCTATTTCGCTGCTGTTCTTTTACTCCTCGTCGCAGGTTCTAACCTGAGCATGGTTGTGCGGTACTACATGTGGCCGTATCCCCCTGGAACCAGGCTGCTGCTGCTGACGGCTGGCCGTGGGACACAGTGGCCAGTTTCATCTGCTGGCAAAGGTGAGACTCCTGCTGTCGGTGGGGAAGTCCTTCTGAGGGCTCCTCCCGCTCATCTGGGGACAGAAACAAAGCAGCAACCAAACGTAAAAAACATTTACTACATTTGTTATTATTCAGTGATCGATATGCAAATAAAAGTCCATTTCCCATCTTCTGCCAAAGACTTCCCGTAAAAGTGTCAAATACATAATGACAAAGGACATGACGGAGATGGTGGAGCATTTACCAACAGAAAGGATCCAACACTCGTTCAGGCGTCTCCGCTAATGTGAACAGTGCCGCTCAATACAAACCTGTGTGTGCGATTGTGTGTCTCTGCAAAATCATCTACTTTGAGAACTTCTACACAAAATGCTATGATGCAGGTAGAGGGTACACACATGGTTCATGATGAAAAAAAGGCGCACGCAATAGCTTGTCACATGCCTTTGATTTGTTAATCACAAAAAAGGTTTAAACGTGAGCTTTTCTAGAAAAAAAATATAGATTGTGCGAGTGTGACAAACATGACTGCATTTAAATCTGATGCTGCAGAATGTTTGCCAGTTTGAAAATGGAGCGAATGCCTAAAAATATAACTCATTATATGACCTATTTGTATTTTTACGGTAAATTTATCTTAAAATGTGTTTTTTTATTGTTTAAATAAGGGGCCAATTATTCTAACACAGCACCAATATCGTGGTCCATTTGAAAAAGAAATGTTGTTAATATGACTAATTGTATCTGCTTGAGTTAAAGTAGATTTGACAGAAGCGACAGATGCAATAGTTCCATTGGCTGAGCACTTATCTGAAATGGAAGAAATGAAAGCTTCCTCAACAACAACGTTTACTTTTATGTCTCCAAATGCTTGTTACTGCCCTCTAACAGCTGTACGGACTCCAACCAAAAATACACAAAAGTAATATTGATAAGTATATTGATAATTGAAGCACAATGGTTGAGTTGGCATTTCATCAGGGGAATTCAGACTGAAGACAATGGGAGCAGGAATTGAAACTTCAGCAAAATGTGACCAAAAGCAAACCAGACGATTCATTACGAGAAACAGCAATTGTTTGTCAAACCTCTCCAGAGGCTCAAATATAGAGCAGCAGTCTGCAGAACCCAAATTCCTAAAAAAATATTGTTAGGGAGAAAATCCAAAAGGCTAAATGTAAGCATACCAGAGTCTGCTGTTATGTAAGAGATGTGTGAAAGTCCACAGGTGCCCCCTGCTGGACACGTTGACTATAGCACGTAAGGATCTTCACAAACTCGTCTTCACAATTACAAAAAAAGCAGCTCCTCATTAAAATCTCCCATGCATCGTCTTTTTAATGATCTATATGCGTGTGCACATTACACAGCGACACAATACAGTGCTGTTGGAGAGGCGGCCACTGTACCTGTGTGTGGTTGAAAGGCCATGGCGGCAGACGCGGCGGTGGGATGGCTTGACGCTCTCCTCTGCTGCGGCTGATCGTGGAATCCCGGCGCTTGAGGCCTGGACAACTTGCTCAGGGGCTCGTACACCACTTTGGCTTGACCCTCCGGGGTGGACAGCGGGTGGCACGCGGCGTGGCTCAGCGGGACCGGGGACGGAAGGGCGGCGGGGAAGAAGATGTCTCGGTGGTCCTTGGCGTACTTGGGCGTGGTCGGGGCATCGCCTGCAGACTGTCGGACACAAAAGGGAGGGCGGCGCTCGTGAGGCGGCGCTCGTGAGGCGGCTGCGAGCGATCGCGCAGGTCAATCGGCTGCGTTGACCGTCCTCGGACACAGCCAGTCACAGCCACGGTCGATGCCGCTGCACCTTTTCACAACAACACGTCAGCGATATATCAAGTCTCGGGTTTAGGCTCTCCCTCACGGAAATGGCGACGTAGTCCCCCGTGGGGGTTCGGGGTCTGACCTGTGTGGTGGACCCGGTGTCGGCTACTGGCGAGGAGCTCGGCTCTACGCCGCACCACGTCCCTCTGAGCCGCTGTCTGTGTGTCCTTTCGAGGACCACTTACAAGCACAAGAGCTGCACAAACAACCTATGACAACAGGCGCCGTGCTCCCAAAGCCGCTGCCATGGCAACACCGAGGAGGACGGTTAAAAGAAATGAATATACCGTCTCTCTAGTTTTCTCATTTCAACAAGGACAAGAAGTTGGGAGGACAAATAGCTCGGCACTGTGCTGTATGAACTGTGGCAAACAAAGCAGAGAAATTGTGTTATTTATGCAGACCTGTAAAAAATAAATATGTTGTTTTTATTTCTTATGCCGTCTTTACGCGAGAGGCACATTTATTAAGATTTCAAAGTCACATGGCTTCACTACTTCCATGACAAGCGTGCTTTGACAGATACAGTATGCCTGCACAAGATCATTTGGCAAAAACATTGCAATTTTTTTTTCTCCTCAAGCTCTCGGCTGGGAGTTTAAGCCAAAGTGTGCGCTGAATCACAGCTGTGTGCGACGGAGCTCCTCACGGGATTCACACAGCAGACACACGCGACTCCAACAAACAGAGTGGCCTTCCAACCAACAGCTCCGACAGATCCTTCAGCCCGACGCAGAGCGACAGGCAGCAGCAGCAGCTCCACAGCCGGCTTTGATGATTCACATCTCATGAATTAAACACCACAACAAGGACGCCAACAAGTCAGCTGGATAGAAAACACACCGCACCTGGGAAAAATTGCAGCGCACACATTAAGCGGCGTGCGCGCAGGTTTGCAGTGTCGGGAGAGTGGGCGGCTGGCTGACAACCTGGCGTTTTACAATGGCAATGGAAAGATGGTTCTGGGCAATCATTACGGCTGGCTAGTGTGGGAGTTCTCTCAACACGACTGGATGACCGACCAACGGGACAATTCGAATTAAATGCTTGCCCGAAGGGGAGGGACTGACACCGGAGCTCCTTTGAGACGCGAATACCCGTATTCTCCGTTGTCGGATAAAACCTCAACATTCTCTGAAGCCTGCGAATATAGAGCGGGAGGGTGGGGGGGTGGGGGGGGAGTATTTTAATAAAGTACCTCCATCGAGTCTCTAAGAGAGGCCACTGTAACAAGCAGAAGCCTCGTGAAAGGGGATCAGCCGTTCAGTGAGTGACAGTAACTAAGTGCATGTCGCCGTGTCATTACCACACCGAGGGAGCAAACCGCACAGAGCACGAGGCAGCGAGCTGTTCTCGACCCGCATACAAATGTGGCGACCTGTAAGACGCAGGCAAGAATTAAAAAAAGTAAGGCTGCCCCCCCTATTTAAAAATGAAAGAAATTAATTTTTCTTCCACGGCTGCACAATTACCTCTGTTGTGTATTTAGGGGCGTGAATTTGAATTAGAGACAAAACTAACGCAGCGAAAAGATTCATGCAGAAAATAAGATTACCCGATCAGTGAACTAGGATAATCCATTAATTTTGCTCAAAGATACTTCCTGTAGGCCCGAGGTTCAGGGGAACGTCACCGTGACAACAGGATGTGGGCAGAAGGAGGGACGTGAGGAAGGGGGAGTCACCCCCACCGGGATGGAACGGTTGGGGTGAATAACAGCAGGACCACTCAGATAGATGGTTGCTAATGCGCCCTGAACTCGTCTGGAGTGAAGCCTTTAATCATCACAAACTCGTGAGACTTTTCCCATAAACGTGTAGGACAACAACAAAAGCAAAACAGAAATAGATGGAATGTAAATTTAGCTCTTAAAATATTTGTGAACTCCAACGTGAGCTATGGTGAACGAGGGAGAATGATGGCCCGGTTGTGCTTTACCTGTCTTTGGGCAGAAGTGGCCAACTGGATCTGGCAGAACTTCATAGCTTGATCCAGAGCTACGTCCTCGTCAACCTGAGACAGGAAAACAGGCAGAAGAGGGTCATTAGGGCACAGCGGCACGTCGAAGCAACATAAGCTCCTGGTTATATTCCTGTATGCAATCCTGTAATACATTTTATCATCGGTACAACCTCCTCGTAGAACACTGGAGCCGAGAGCGGATTCTCCAACATTCCCCATACGTTTCTGTGATAACCTATCCTGTGAATAAACCCGGTTAATTACCTTCTACGCCTCCACAGTAGTGACAAAACAACAATAATTAATTTGGATTTGTATCAGAGCCACTGCCTCTGAGCACAGCACCAGTAGAGAAAAGCTCAAACGAAGGCCCAGTACGGCGAATGGCTGCGTGGGAGTTAGCGAGCTTAGCCACAGCTCAACATCGCACACAGAGCAGTAATCTTCTTCACACAGCTGTTGTGTTCTTTCTGGCAGCCTGTTGCGTGCAGAGGTTCGGGGACCCCCAAAAAAGGGAGGGATTTTCTTTTACAGCAACCTCACTGATTTAGCCGTGCATCAGTGCATCCCAGAGGACAGCCCTCTGCTTCCGACTCACGTGCAGCTCTCGGCAAACCGCACACACTTTGCAGTAATTACTTATCAATATCGTTTAGTAATAACTATCAGAATAGACTGATTTCAACCACATCTCTGGCACATCAAGCTACTGCGACGTGACAAAAACCACACAAACAAACATGGAAAAAGGATGCAAGCTACAGATCAACGATCACAACATGCAGCTGTGCAATGCAGCAAACCACAAAAGCACTGCGGTTCCTTCGCGTAGGTGCAGAAACTGCAGATACTTCTGGAAAATGTCCAGGCATATTAATTGCTCAATTCACTCTGACAGGAAACATGTCGTGGCTGGTTCGGACTACTCTCCGTTATGGGTGCGTCTCGGAAAATATTTGCTTCGCCGTCTCTTCGTTGCTGTGACACAACACAAGAGAACCTCCGGTGGATTACAG
Organism: Apeltes quadracus; assembly: GCA_021346845.1. Classification (NCBI taxonomy): domain Eukaryota; kingdom Metazoa; phylum Chordata; class Actinopteri; order Perciformes; family Gasterosteidae; genus Apeltes; species Apeltes quadracus. The sequence goes on along the minus strand of CM037929.1, from coordinate 11,977,066 downwards.
GAGCTGCTGAAACGGGCCCATCCGCTCTGCACGTTCGGCTCCATGACATCACGCAGCCAATCACACGGCAACTTCTGTAGGGCGAGCATTGATCTTCAGCTCAATGTGGCTATAGGCTGATGTGCGCCACTTTGTAACTACAGCATTGATGCCATGCTAGAACACTAAAAGTTGGACTAAGTTCCCAGCTGCTTTGGTTGACCTAGAAAACTGACTGAGCACATTCTAAACTAGTAGTTGGGAACGAGGAGAAGCATACATTTCACGTGACACCGCAGCTGAGCAGGTGAAAGAAAAAATCCCAATATATCTTTAAAAATAACCTGTGGTTACTTTTAGAGTCAGCAACCGGTTAGAAAATCAAAAAAAAAAAAAAAGAGGGGAAATCCCCCCCCTCCATCTACAGTGGAGGCCGTGCTGCTGACTTCACCTAGAGGGGTTTCCCCGAGCCCAATGTGTCTTTGTTCATCTCAGAGAGGTATTACCTGTTTCATCAGCATGTAGGTTTCCGACATGATCTTTTCAATGCGAGCCAGGTCGTACGTCATGACTTTCTGGCCCTGCTGCCACACCCTGTAGGCGTCGAGCAGCAACGTCTTTCCGGACTCCACGTCGTCGAGAAGCTTCCTTTTCCTGTTGGGCCGCCGGAGTAACCCCTGATCCGTCCCGCTGGCCGCCACCGCGAACTTGGCCGCCGACGCCTGGAGCTGCTGCTGCCTCGAACTGATGCTGAGCTCCTCTAGAGACAGCTCTGGCGTCCGGTTGCTGTCGGACGCTTTCGGCTGGGGCGCCGCGACACTCGCCGAGGCCTCGGCCGCCGCCTGGTTGTGCTGAGGATCGGTGGCAGCGGAGGGCCTCCTCCAGTGGCCGGCGTCGAACTCCATGGGCTCCTCCGGCCCCGCCCTGTGTGCCTCGCTCACAGCAGTCTCCATCTTCCCGGGGTAGATTTCCTGCGCCTTACTGGCCGCGTCTACGACCAGCGGCTGTGGGACCAGTTGGGCCTGGGAGGCTTCCTTGGGCCCCGTTTCACCGGCACAAGCTCCCTCTGGGATCTCGGGCTTTTTGAGCGCAGCATGTTTTCCGTCCTCCGAGCTGGGCCTGTTGGATGCGTCCGTTGTGGTCATCTCCCCCATTGAGGGCACAGGCGCTTTGGGAAGCTGCTCAGACAGCTGAAAGAAAACAGAACCGGTCAAAGTATGAAGTGGGTGCATGCCAGGCGTCTAAAACGCCCAGCGGCCCCCGGCTCTCGAGTCTTGCGTGCGGCGACTTGTTCTCTCTTACCCCTTTGAGACTGTTCAGATTGTCCTCCAGGACTTTCACAGTTAGGAAGAATGCTCTCTTGGCCAAAACCTGCCGATCAACATCCCGTAAATACTTCCTGCGTAGCAGAGAAAGACGCAAGAGTGATGTCATGGAAGCGTCACATAACGCGTAACAGAAACAAAGTGCCATACGAAGCGGAGCCTTACTTTCCCTGGTCCGGGGTTCTCTGCAGCATGAAAGAGACTTTCACCAGAGTATCGTGATCTTTAAGCTGAGACAACACCTCCAGCAAGAGGACAATGGATCGGTTCATATGAGAAGCAAAACTTCCCGGGCGATCAATCTCATCCACAGGAATACGCCAGATGCCCTGCAGGGTGACAAAGAGAGAGGGAGAAACAAAAAAGGGGTGGGGGGGGAAGCAAAATTTAGAGTTAACGTTGATTGTAAATATTATGTTCTGTGTGGATTTAACTTTTAGTTCAGCAGGAATTTGATGTCAAAAACACAGATCAGTTACAAATATTATTCAAAACTGGTCCAGGAGGCAAACTAGCGTCGAGGAGGAGCTGCCTGTGTTTGACTGGTTTCACATTTGACTGGACATCAAGTCAACGGGATAATGTGTCCAATTCTGGAAGTTATGTTTCTAGGACTGAGCTCCTCTGCTGCTCCAGGTTTTAATAGGCTTAAAGAAAAAAAGGGTACAGGCCGAGGAAACAAATCGACAAGGAGAGATGGGAAAACTGAAATAAAAAAAATTGGTCGAAAACACAAAAAGGAATTAGAAACAGGACATTCAAACAAGAAAAGCCTAATGAGGGAAAAGGCTGCAGGAAAGCTGTTGTGGGCTCGCTGGCCATGACTGAGGTGGGGGTTGGGAGGGGGCGAGATATCTCACTCATGATACGCAGCCTCATTAGTGCTCTGCTCTGACCAAGCAACAGACCAGCGGACCGGCTGCCAACAAACCCAGTGCTCCTTGATGACGGACAAGTCCACCTTTTTTCGGTGAGCACATGTCCTGTCAGCAGGTGGCGCGAGGCAAGGCTTTGCCCTCTGAAGCTACTGATGAGAGGGCAGATGGTGGCCTAGGCTGCGTACAGTCATACGACACGCGGCGTTGAATACCTAAAATGTGCGCGAGACGAAACAAAGATGTCGACGTCGGGACAGAACAAAGCAAAAGGAGACGGCTTGATCGGCCGCTGGAGGCCTCGGGGAGCGCGGCCCTCCTCATAGGCGGCTGCGGATTGTCAGATGGCATTTCCAAAGACAACGGCGTGGAACAAAAGCGAGAGGAGAGGTGAATAAAAACCCCTCAAAACAAATCAACAGTCCAAAGGACGGATGGAGACCTTGTTTTATATTCGTGCGGGGAGTCCTGCGTATGAGCGTCAACAAACTATTCAATGTATAAATCCCCAAAACACTGGAGAATGTACAAATTGTATGGAGAAGAAGCAAAAAAAAAAATGTGTGTGCAAAAAAAATCAAATCAAGGATGCATTTATCACTTAGGTCATGAGGCCACTGAATCTGTTTGGCATTGATCTCTTTGATGATACAGGAGACAACTCCTTCTGATGAAATTAACCCAGAGAACCAGCGGATGGCTCCAACGGCTGCGTGAAAATGAGAATATTTATCATCATATGATGTAATCCGGAAGGGCTTGGTAAAGGTTTTAACCTTCCAATGCAGGGATTCCAACAGGAACAGGGCAAGTATAACGAGGGGGTGGGCTCCGAACACTTGGAAAAACATCGCTGACGAAGAACAACTCTCCTCCATTAGACACCCATCCAACTGCAGGAAATCTGTTTAGGCGAGGCAGAGCCATGGCTTTACACAGATTACTCTATAGCGCAACAGCCAAAGCTGATTTGTAAGACCAACTGCACTGATTTTAAGCATCTTTTTTTAGAGATAAAATATGACCATTGCTTGATATCTAAAGCAGCTTTAGCAGATTTGACCAATTCAGAATGCAAAAAGCAGAGAGAGCTTAAGATGCTTAGAAACAAAACCACAGATGGGAAAGAGATAAATAAACGACAAGAAAAGCCTCCGGTACAAATGGGTAGATGAGCAGACAATTAGAGCACCCGTAAGAAATCATAATTACTCACTTATTCATGTGTTACAAACAGCAACATAATGTCAAGCATGGACTAAGTACTTTGGTCCCTCTTCTTCTTCCACGCACGTCTTAACTTCAGCTACTCATCTCTTAACATGCCGTCAGTGGCAAGAAAGGCAAAGGCCCAACATATGACCACAGCAAAACTCATTGACTGCAGGGGATTTGCACAAATAATGCAACTTACAGGTAACCACAACAAAAACACTATTTCATAAATTACTACAACTCTAGACTGAAGGACGCCCCCCCACCCCGCCCTCTACGATGGATAGCTACCTGCTAAAGCTACCTGTATCCGGAAGGTGTGAGGTGAACATGTTAACCATTATGCAAATGTATATATTCTAGTTGCAGAACATTTTCAGACCCTGAAGGGGACTTTATTCAATACATTTCCTTAATCACTAACATTCAACCAGATCACAAAATAAAGAAGACTACTCCAACCGTAAAAAATACTGACACAGGAGCTCTGCTCAGACAGGAATGCACCTAAACTTCCTCCGCATTTTGTGAAAGTCAAGAGGAAAAGGAAATCTACTTACCATCCCCAAGGAAAAGCCACTACTCTGCGTCCGTGTTAGTATTCCTTCGGGGAGTTTCTCGCCGGGGGGGAAGCAGCACCAACAGCGCCTCCACCCTGAAAGAGGCTCACGCACGCTGCGAGGCGAGGGGTAGGCTACATTTGGGTGCTCAGGCAGCGAGAAGAATAGGGAAGCACGTCCGCACGAGGCAGCAGGAGGAGAGGAGGACGGCGGCAGGAGAAGCGGCGCTGTACTCGGGGGCCTATTGGTTCAGAATGCATCTCCCTCGTTCCGCTCCTGCCTTCAAACCTTGCCATCTCAAAACAAAAACACCCACGCACTCCATCTCCGCTCTACCCCGACCCCAGCCTGCTGGAGTTCTCTCCCTCCTCCCACTCCTCCCCCCCCCCCGCCTCTTACTTTCGCTCGCAGTGTACACAACCGTCAGCCAATCCTCGTAGGCCTCTGCCAGCCAATCGGATGCAGGTTGAGAAACTTCCGCCCCGTTGGTACACACCCACACACACACAAACAGAGGGGAGAGCGGGAGTAATGAGGAAGCAGAAAGGGCCATGGGGGAGGGGTAGAGCGTGATCAAACCCGAAGACAGAGCCAAAGGAAAAAGAACAAGAGAACATGTACTGGCCGAAGAATGAGGCGCAATGACGCCACATCAACGTGGTGTGGTGGGTGGCGTCGAGAGGGTTGTCACGCCAATAGTGAAAGAGAACCGGTTTGAGGGAGTAAAAGCCCCTTCAACCACAGAAACAACAACTGAACAACCGCACCGCCTGCACAGACACAATTGTGTTCACGAAGACCTTCCGCCAGAACACTGAAAGCCCTCACCTGCTTCCTTTCCTCTTCAACTCTGGCCGTGTCTCTGCAGCCAAGAACACACTTAAAAACACACCTTGTTTTTCCTGCTTCCTGTGTTGTGAGTGAGGGGGAAGACAAAGCTGCTGAAAAATGTCACGTTCAAATAAACAGAAGAAAAAAAGGCACACGAAACACATCTGCAGCCAGATTCACAGAAGTTCAAAGTCAAATCATTACATATAGACTTGAACCGAATGCATTGATTGGGCCAATTCGGCTCCCCGGAGAAAAATAAATAACAAGGTTCTCCTAAAAGAAGCGCCACCTACAGCACGTTGGACAGCTGGGGAAATATTTGAGCCAAACCTTACTCGTTACATTCAGGGAGTGAAAGCAAGCATGCATGCTGCTTCTAAAAAAACGGAATCCTCCGCAAAGTGTTGTGACCAGGATGGATTCATGTCTTTCCTAAACGCAGCAACAAGATAATCCATTTTTTTTTCTTGGGCGCTTCGTAGAGAGAGAACATGTGAGTGGGTGGAGGAATATGCAAGCAAGAGCATGCGTGTATAAGCGTGCGAGTCTGGTTGAGGGGAAGGAATCGCATGCACGCGCAAACAGGCACGCGGCCCGTTAAGCATGGCACCACTCAAACCAATATGCTAACCAGCCTGGAAAGTCTGTAACATGACCGAGAACGATTGAGGTCAGCGTTACTTAAGCGGCTTCGTGCAATTGAAGAGGAAGACACCTCAAAATCAAAGTTACTCCCTAAAAAGTAGATATATTCTGGGTTTATTTAGTGCATTATAAAAGTGTACCTAAAATGAAGCAGTCAAGAGGAGCAGCAAGTATTAAATATTAAGTTTTAAATTACTCCCACATGGCAGTGTATCAATAATGGATCTCAAAAGAAAACCCTGACATTTTACAATATCAATGAAGTAACAGACTCCATAACTTAATTTAATAACCACATAATCAGTTTATCATTGGTTTAAAAGTGAACTGGCCCTCCTAGCGAGCACTCACCATTCACCAATAAACAATGCAACACAACGTTGTGTGGATCCTTTCTAAACAGCAGTATGTGGGTTATTTTTCTGGCCCCAGTACGCGTCGTCCAGCCAAAGCAGGAGGGGAAAGTAGGGCATCGTGACCTACATTTAGGGATCTCTCACAGGCTCAGAGATCTACACTCCCCAGAGTCAACTTTTCATGACACCAAGGCGCCACATGTTTGACATGTGATCAAACGCCCTTGGTCCTTTTGTTAGCAGCTCTCACGCTGGCAGGAAAAAAAAAACACACACACACATTAATTATCTATCAAACAAACGCAGCGACGAGTCGGGCTGAATGCAGATGAGCGGACATTAACTCGCCTAAAGTATACAGCTCGGAAAAGTTGACTTTAAGAGTTTGGGCTGAAGCGTCTACTGCTACCGGGCAAGGATACACTGCATAGGAATTTACAATTTGAAAATAACCGCTGTCACTCACATGACGCTGACAAAATGAAGCATGAAGATACGGAATACATTCTGTGTTTCCACGACTTTTACCAACCTCCCTTAACCCAGAAACGCAATGAAAACAGGCATGTTTGATCAATATTTGGGACGGCTTGTATTGTCCTGTGCTAGTGAAGGGAGGCGGGTTTCATGTGAAGGGAACAGCTAAGCTCCAGCAGTTGGTCTGCCATAGCGGCAGGTTTGCCTCCAGAAGGGGCTCTGCGAGAACCCAGTGGGAGGACGGAGCGCTGCAGAGTTCTCCTCCAGCTCAGACCGGGCCCACATTGCTTCCACAGGCTGCAGTCAGCATTTGTCAATAGAGTCTACACAATCAAATGTCCCAAATATTGCGCCACCAAAACGTTCCCAGACAACAGAGCAGCACGCAGTGCCGACGGGATGCGACCTTCTGCTTGTACCAGCGGCTCTGCGGCGCAAGTGCAACTTCTGCACTGAAATAATATCTGCTTCAAGTGAGAAGAGTGAAATGAACTGACATTTAAAAACGGTCGTAATCTCCTTCACTGAGGCCTTGTAATTCTGTAAGGGAGATAATTAAACAATCCCCCGCAGCGCGACTTTATTCACAGCAGCGCACGCATCTAGTGATTCATAATTAGGGGATGATCTTGTGCAGCCAATTGCATTACATGAATGTGTGACACGGGTAGACCTAGTAATGGTAGGCCAATCATTCGCTCAAAGAAAACAAGCGTACGGATCATTATTCAAAAATAAGCAGCTCACACTTCAGTGGTTCCTCCTCTGGGTGTCACTTTAGCTTTAGCTGTCACTTTAAGTGTGAATTAGGATGAAGCTTCATTTTTAATTTAGTAAGTGATGCATGTTAGACACGCAATTTGTATGTTAGCAAATACCTAGAATTTTTTTTCTCCAAAAAATTCCTAAACTTCGTGTGAAATAATTCTACATAGATTAACAGCCAGACGTGACGGACTTGTTTGAAAACAAACCGTTGGACCAAGAAGTGAATTTTTTCAATCTGGAATATTACTTTCTCTGCAAGTATTCTGCAAGTGCGGTTACACCAATTTTGGTAGTCAAAATAATGCACTCATGTATTAGATTTGAAGCAGAGAATTATTTTTTTCCCTGAAACTTGCCTTGCAAAATGTTCTGACGGTGTGGTCTACAGACATGCTGGTGCTTCCACGCTTAAACCTTTAGATTCACTTTTTGTCTCTAGGATACATCACATGGGGAAATGACTGGAAGTGCTCGTCAATGTACACCGAGGTTGCTCGTGATACGCAACGGCATCTCTGTCTTACAAATAAAATGTCAGGAGATCTGCCACCTTTGATCCACTCCATATCGGCCTGGACCTCCGGCCCTTACCAGACAGTTTGAACAATGATGTGGAGAGGAAGAAGCACCATGTTGAACACGGTGAAGTGACTTACATTGAATAGGTTCGTCTTGTTTCTTTCACAGAAAAGTCCTTGTGCTGGCATGTGCTTCAGCTGTTGCCATGGGACACTGCTTCCTAGCAACACATCTCTGGCCCACTGTAGGTTCTGTGGCATAAAAATAAATTAAGAAAACAAAACATGAATGTGAAGGCACACACACACACAGCAGTATAAACAATAATATATCAATGCATCGAGCCATTCATATATTGTTAAAATATTGAACCAGTTTGAAATGATGGCTAGCTAATGCCAGAATTACGAAGCCCTCTCCTTCCATCTTTGGAGTGAGGAGAAAGCTGGCAGGTCAACGCTAGAGGAGCAGTTGTCCCGAGTACAAAAGGGGCACAGACACTTTTAACTCGCTATGTGTCTGGTTGCGAGCGCAGCTGAGCAACACGTGTCAGCAGCCTCACATGAACTGACTGACATCGAGCCGCTGCCAGCGGGCATTTGTATTCATCCAGTTGTGCTGATAACCACACTGGCAACAACCGGTCCCTCGGGGGAAGTTCAAAAGGTATTTCATTTAATTGAGACTGAAGGAAATCCCCACATGAAATCTAGCAGTTAATTATTATTGAATAATATAAAAAGGTTTCTTTAGTATTGCAGTGATTAGGTCAACCTAAAGCAACGGTCAAACGAGCGTTCTTTTCCAGTCCCAACCCTTCTAGTAGGGACAAAGGCTGTATTAACAGTTCGTGCTGGCAGAAGGATGCCACCAGAGGAAAGCTCAACGCAACCTCACTGTGCCAAACTGGCCGCCCCCGCACACCTCTGCCCACAGAGCCTCACAGGCTGCTTCAGCAGCTCGGGGATTACTGCACAGCTCAGACACGTCAAAAAGATATACGATATATCTACATTAGAGAAAACCTAAAAGTTCATTGGCCTTTTGAGGAAATTAAAAGGAATTCTTATCGAGCCCCATCTCCCGTGAATGTCAGCGTTAATGAGAAGGGACACTGATTATAGCCGTATCGCTTTGGCTTAACATAGGAACATGCATTTGAAATGCAAGGGTGCAGGACCGGTGGACTGACCCGATAGGTCTTGCTGCTGGAGTAGAAGTAAGCCAGGCGGTAGAGGCTCTTGTAGTGCTGCGGGAAGCGGCCAAGGCAGTGGAAGAGAGCTCGGACGCACATTTCCACCAGCATTCGTCTCTGGTCGGCGATATCCGCGGGCAGCGCTGCGGGCACCTCGATCGGCTCCACGGGGGGCTCCGGCTTCCTTTTGCCCTCGCTGGCTGGGGTTTGAGGAGCCGCCTGTTGCGAGTGGGGGGGCTTTGGTGGGGTTGCCAGGACTGGCAGAGGATGAGAACACGCTTCCACGGAGGCCTTGGGCTCTGAGGCCTCGGGGACCACCACAGCTTCTACTACTTCCTGGATTATTTTTTCTTCCGTCTGGAGGCCGGAATGTCCTCCATGTGGCACTGATATGCATATATAAAAAATAAAAATAAAAACATTTAAAAAAGGCTTGAGTGTTGCTTGTGAGAACAGCGTTCTGCTGGTTTAACATCAAGACGCCACACCCGACTTGGCTAAAACAACGCAGTGACACGGTAAAGACAATCGTTATTACCCATGTCCTCCGACACGAACTGTCCGTCCTTCACCGGGGTCGTACTTTCCGATGAGGACGAGCTGGCTTTCCCAGATGCAGGTTTGTGGCTGCTGTCCTGTGAGCTGGTGGGGTCTGTGAAGGCGTCCTGGGTGGAGTTGGAGTCAGAGAGAATCACCACCTCACTGTCCTGACTGCGCTCTGCCAAAAGAAAACAAAAACATCATGGTCAGGCCAACAGTAGCGTGCACCCAAATCAAGACCAATAGCAGCCTGTGGGAATTTTATAGATAAATACACAAAATCATAGAGTGGATGTAATCATTTAAAAAAAGCAATTATACTGTAATTTAAAGGTCAACTGAACGAGCAGGTGTGTCTGAACTTTTGACTGTACATATACAATTATGAAACAAGAATGGATCATGAGCCACAATTCCTCCCATAAATAATTTTAAAATTATAAAAAAGGAGACGGGTTGTGCATCCTCAGCAGGGCGCTGTAACTAACAGAAGCAGAGGGGCGATACACTTTTGCTACTTCCAGTGAATAACAGATGAGACTTTTCAACAAAGACTGACAGTAATTAGTTAACAGCACATTTACGATGATACTGCAAGGTTTGTGTAAACCGACAACTGTGTGCTCCCACAAGAATGCACTTCATTTTGGATTAAAGGCAGAGCCTCTTAAAGAGTTGTGGTTTGAAGAGCAGTACCATGCAGGGAAGCCAGCCACATTGGAGACCTGGGCAGGCAGTAATCATGGTCAAACTCTGGGGAGGCTGTTGAAGATATGGGGAGCTGGTTTTAAAATATAATCCAAAATAAAATCTGTATCTGAATTTCTATTTAAAAATCTGCAATTTCCCTCAAAAATATATTACCTTTCTTGACAACTGAATACAGATTCGATGCCACTCTCCTTGAAAATGTTGAACCTGATTCAGACACAAATTTCTATCAGTGCATTGCTACCGTTTCTAAACATCAATATTCTCACCTAAACTGACAAAAAAAATCCCGATCAATATGATCAGTGGACGCAGTAGTCACCTATAGCCTTGGAAGACACACTGGCTGGCTACCGTTATGCCCAATAAGCTATTGGGTGCACCTTTTTTAACCTTCAGAGCAGCAAAGGGTAAAACATAGGCAGAAAGAATACTTCTGATAGACGAGCAAGTGCAGATCATAAAAAGCAGCATTCATCCAGATCATTCTTAAAACAAAAGAATGACTGAATCAGGCCCCACCCCACTTTGAGCAGGAGTCAAGCCAGAAAACGTGGAGACCTAAAAGCAAACATGTCCGTCAGCCACATTCTTCTTATCTTATTTTCACAGTATCTGGGTATGATTTCCATTCGGGGTCAATTAGTGTCACACAGCAACACACATGAAATTTTGACATATCTAAAAAGACAGTTTGACTTTATGTCAGCCCACACCGAACTTAAATAAGATGTAACCACACAATAAACCAGACAATAAAGTGAAGTGTGATAAAGGACGGACTTTGTCCAGTCGTGAATAGAACTACATGCATATCAAATGGCAAAGCAGGTGGTAAAAGCAAGCAGGCAAAGAGGTAGCAGGCAGGTAGGTAGGTAGGAAGGAATCTGGAAGGGGTGACAAAACTGGCAACATGGGCAATATGGCTGCGTTATTTGCACATTCAAGCTAAAAACATGACACATGTGGGAAGGGAGACCCAATGTCACGTTTTTGTGTGATGCATAAAAAAATGGTGAGGGCCGTTTTCTCCAAAAGGCATTTAGGTTCATGTTTCCCAACACTGCACAGAGTTGAATGTATATAATATCATGACTGTGTATGACGGTTTTCTGTGAGTTCAGATCTACTGCTGAACCTGTCAGACAGACTGAGTGTGTTGTGGGAAATTCAAAGACAACCATGTCAACACTGCAAGAGCATACATAGCAGACAGTCAATGTGCAGGACTCATTACAAAACACACGCAGCTCATGCCACCATCATGTCTATTTTCGGTAAAACACTGAAAACTTGATCAGCAACTTTATCAGAACTACGGTGTAGAGTTCCTTGACGGAAAACAGCATCCAATTGCATGAACTTAAAAAACAAAAAAAACTTAGTTGGGAACCGTTTTAGAAAAGTCTATATTTTTTAGAAAAGTCTGTATATTTTGCCAGTGCGATTTGTATAACGTATGTGCTTGAGTTATGCGTTTGGCTTGCTGGTTTGTTTTGTGTTTCATCAAACTTATTTGGCTTAAAGGTCAGCTCCTAAGGTCAATACATAAGCTGATTAAATGAAGAGTTAAAATAATAAGGCAGGTGCTTATTGATTCACGTTTAAATATAGAATCTGTGTAATCAGGAATCGGTTGCTATTAGTAAAGTGGTGTGGATTAGCACAAACCACGGTTTAAGCAACACGCAGTGAAGCAACAATAAAGATTATTAAGAATCTGCTGCAATTTCTTCACGACGTAATAAGCTTAAGGAACGTACAACCAAATTTAGCGATTAAAAAAAAATTAGGTGTCAAGATGATTGATGAGGAAAAAATTAAGAACAGCAATCGAGCAATGGCAAGAAAAGATGTACATACATTTCTTTCAACAATGCTGCCTTGTGAAGTATAGCAAATTAGTCAAATAATCAGAAGCCATATTGCCCATTTCACCACATCCCAATCACCCAGTGCAAGGGGACCATCGTGACTGAAACCAAAGCCATTAAGCATGGTGATTAGCAATCGGAGCGCTCCCCAGTGGGCTTCCTGTCCCAGTGCAGAAAGGGCAAAGAGCCCAACCCCAGAGACAGAGTCTAGGACTGGGACTGTACCATCGGCCTGCTGCTCCTCATTCCGCTGCTGCTGCCACTGCTGCCGTCGGAGTGTTTTGCGTTTGGCGTAATCGTGGTCAAACGGCGTGGCCACGTAAGGCGGGGAAGTCAGACCTGGGGTGGCAGCCGACGGGTGGGAGGAGATGAGGACGTTTTCGACGCAAACGGACGAGCAATTAAAGTCATCATCCGTCATGGACGGGGGTTTCTCCCTGCAATCACATCGAGAACAACAATGAGAAGGGATGTTCAGCCGTGCGATTGAATGCTCTTTTGGTAAACCCGGCTAGAGCATTACATCTTTAGCTTACTTTTCAAGGGACCTAGGCATGCTTGGCATGCTCTTCTCTTCCCCCCTGGCGAAGGGGCCGGTAGCGGCTTCGACCAGCAAACTGAACAAGAGCTTGTGTTCCAGCGCGGACACGCCCCCCTCTAATAGTTTCAGAGTGGTGGCGCTGAGACGGAAATGCAGCTAGAGGAAAGAAGTTGGAGAAGAAAAAACGTCTAGTGCACAATGTCTTTAAATGTGAATGCGTTCAAACAGCTCCGTTACACAACTGAATCAATACGAATTTATAGGAAACTTGTAGTTTACCTCCAGGGCCTCCATGGCCAGGTCAGGAGGGTTATGGTAATGGATTTTACGGGGGTACCTGGCAGCTTCTTCATGCAGATAGTGGGCTGCCTAGAAATATAGTCAGTACAGTCAGTCATCTGGCAATCCAAATTAACAGGTCAAATGCATGTGGTCATCAGACTCCTCTGCCTCTAATGATCTAATCAGAACAGCAGAGCGGTGACTAACTCCATACATTGTTCTCTGTAGGAAAAAAAAAAAAAAAAATCATGCGAGGGAGGAGGGGCAACAATCCCGCTCCTGTAGGCGGGTTATGAAACGACTCCTTGGAGAGAAAGAAAAATGTCTGTAATCAACTGAAGGATTATTCAAGCTTTTTTATACAACGGTTTTTATCTCCCAGGTTTTCACCATTCAATAAAACAAATATACGACTTACCTCTCTGACCCCTATAAACGTTTTCTCCAATAAACTGGAGTACTTAGAAATAAGTTTCCAATTAGGGAAGGCAAGTCAAGGGTTGTTAAATTACAACTCTCACCACAAGGAAATGGATTCATTTGAAAGCAGCAGACGCTGTGTGCAGGTCACATTGCAGTGCATTGTGGCGTTGGAACAAGAGTTATAAATCACCGTTAAAGCCTTAAGAAGCCTATCGCTGCATTTGTTTACCCATCGGAAAGCGGCGGGGTATTGAAATACTTTAATTTGTATGACAAATTCATTCATTTTCAACAATTAAGTTTCCTATTGAACATAAATTAGTCAGGAAATAACCTGAAAATTGTTTACCTTTTTATAGAGCTCCAGATATTCCGCCGGAGGTTGTTTCCGTTTCTCTGCTATCTTGCCAAGCATGTAGTGAATGAGCCACTCCTCTTCATCACTGTCACCCTCACATCGGGAAGCTCCCTGGAAACACTGGAACGCCGTCTCCAACATGGAGTCTCTCCTTTCTTCCATCTGAAACAACAACACACACATACACACACACACACACCTTCATGAGTAATAGCTCAAGGTGATGGATCAATCTACTCCAAAGCAAAATGAACGTGTGGAACAAACAAAAGTGACAGGATGGATTCTCATCCTCACACTCTGATATAAAGTGGCCATAACAAGAACTGACACTGAATACGGTTGAGCTACAGGACTAACTTTGTTAACGTGAACCCTACCTGTTTAACCACCTCTGGGGGGAGCTCGTTGCGCCACTGCTTGAGCTGCCTTGACGCAAATGTGTGCAGCGAATAGGAAATGGTACCGTACTCTATCCACAGAGACAGATTGGAGCCGTCGATCACCAGGGCCCTCTTAAAGCAGTTCAGCACTGCCTGGGAGTGCTTCCATATAGGAACGTCACTTTTCAGCTCATTGGAGTTGAGCTTTTCCTGAATACGACTGGCTCTAGCTAGAGCCATACCGGCCCACGAGTCGAACCTGAGGAAAGACACCCGTTTCCAGTAAACTCATTGCACTTGGTGTGTTCTGTTGAATCACTGAATTAAGACGAAACCTACACAGTCTCATTTAGTTGCCAATTTTCGTGACATAAATCAATGTATCGTAACGTGCAATCATTGACACTAGTGTCGAAAAATGAGCTACCTGTTGGGACACACGCATATGTCGTGCATATAAAACTTGATGGCTTTGGACTGCTCCTTGTTCTTGAAATGGTAATCAGCCAGGAGGTAGAAGAGCTCATTAATGATTGGAGGTGCAGGAGCACTTCCTTCAGGAAGGCACGGGGCCTTAAAGAGAGGAAAAAGAGAAATAATTAAATAGTTTTTTAATGAATTATGATTCTCTGTGACAAACGTGCAATAAAAAAAAGACTAACAAATAGAGAGAGCAGGTCTTAAATCTATTTAGGAGGTCTGAGTCATTCTTCCTCCTCACATTCAGTATTGGCCCACCAACTGACCTTCTCCGTCATGCCCTCAATGTAGGCTGCCAATTCATCCATTGTGAGAGAGGGGGTTTCACTTGTGGGGGCGATGCCAGCAAACCTCCTCAGCAAATTGGCCAATTCTGCAGACACTGTGCTTGTCTTATAGCTGTCAAACTCAGGCAGTGACTTTGGCTTGAAATACTCAAACATGAAGAGGGCCTCAGACCACAGTAGCTCAACCTGCGAAACACAGAAAACATTGGCGTCATATTCCATCGCAGTAAACACGGCATGGGAGCAAATTAGTGGTATTAACATCTCCTGGGAACTCTCCTCTGGCACTGTGTTTGCATACTTACAGTCAGAATGCACCAATAACATTAATGGAAATGACCGCCACCTGGTGGCTGTTTGAATGCACTACAAAAATAAAAGCTTTACAGGGTCTTGAGTCACTCTCGTTGTTACAATCTCCCTGATGATATTGACTCTGAATTATATACCTGTGGATTAGCCAACGGTTTTGTAACTTAAGTGGTACTGATCCGATCAGGCTTTCATTTCGAAGGTGGGTGATTTAATGAGTTCAAATTTTGCACCAAAGCTATTTCCTGCCATTATGCCGTTATTCCATCTCACCCCCTCAATGTGAATTCAAGGACAGCAGATGTGCATACCTTACTGGCGGACACAACAGCATTAATGGATGAAGCTGACCGCTGTGTTGTGTACGGCTCAATGAGGACACATGTCTGCATCACTGGCTTGATTTTATAGGCACTTTTACAGTTAAATCAGGACAGGACTGCTTTCACTTGCTTGTTGTCTTACACTCTAATAAGAAATACTTAATATTAAATTGCTGTATATTATTTATATTACTCTAGACTACATTAGCTTTTAAGGTACATGTCACGGTACTTTCTCAGTGGGCTAGTTAAGGAAGCGCTTCACATGACATGCAGCAAAGTTTGTTTCTTTGATCTCAAATTCCAAGTTGATCATGTTCATTTAACTGTAAAAAGCCCAAATGCTAATATAAATGAATATTTGATTGTGCAGCCATCCTAAGTACAATATGTTAATTTGAAAGACAGAGAACAGAGACTTTTAGAAGCATCCGAGTAAGTAACCTGTGGAGATGAGTGGTCCTCAAGGTAGCGGGCCTTGCTCTTCTTACTGGGATAGGAATAGAGGCAGAAAAAGCACTGTTCCAAAGCCATCTCCAACTCCTCTTTGTAGGGATGAGAGTCATTGTTCGAAGAGGCTGCAACCTCTTTTTTCAAAACCTGAACCTGTGCCAAACGAAAGAATAAAGCTCGGTCAAACCTTTCAAGTTGGGAAACGTACACAGAAAAATGACACATCAGGTCTACCACACCTGCAACTATAAACGCTTAAAAGCAGGAATGAGAGCTGTGCATTTGTGCACTTGCCGCCACTGCCAGAATAAAGAAAAGGCAGAGACGAGTCTACAAACAGACTTACGTAGAACTTGAGAAGTGCGCCCTCCGAATAGCAGCACAAGGAGCGACGGCCGAGATACTCGTGAGCTGTGTTCAGAAGCATCAGTGAGGAGGGCAGCATGGGAGCGTCCGAGTCATCTGAAAAAAAAATTTGGTGCAACTACTACCGCAGCATAAAATACTGAGGAAAACCCAGAGGCATTAAAACAAGAGGCCAACAAACCTTCATCATCCCCTGCAGACACATGCTGTCGAAGCATACAGTTAAAAGCAGCCTCCTCATGTTTGATAATGCGATACAGGATAATCCAAGGCAGAACCGAGAAGAAGTAAGGTTCCTTAGGGTCGTCCAAAATGTTCATGCTCAGATCAATCAGCTGAAAATAAAACCACACAATTAAAATTCCAGAGGCAGATTCTTGTAATTTAAACAGATGTTCTAGTAAACTAAATGTTTTCTTTGGCTCCCTTCTTACCTGGATAAGATTGTTTGCTAGTCGAGCCATACTAGGGAAGTGGGGGACACTGCTGAGGAGGCCCGAGTCTTTGATGAAGCAGATCTCCGTGCCATCCAGCAACTTTCCAATAGTACTGACCCACTCCTCCTTACTAGGAGGGGAGCTGTTTGATGCAGAGTTGAGCTGCTGCAGGGCTTCACTCAGAGCCAACTCGCTGCACTCAAAACATTGCCGGTAGTCCTGTAGCTTCAACAGCGCGTTCTAGGCCAGGGACAGGGACCAATATCAATGTCAACATGCACACATTTCAAATGGATATATAGCCTCAGTTAATATTGTCGGAGCACATCAAACCTGCAGTAGCATCAGCTGAGCCGGCCGTTCCGGTGCGGAGCTCACAAACTCCAGAGTTTTGGTCCGGTTGCCATAATTAAGAGTGGGCTGCAGCAGACGCACAACGGAATCAAAGTCCGCAGCCTCAAAGAGACGCTGGATCTCCTCCAGCGACTGACAGCGCTCCAGAGACTTCAGCCTTTTGTCAATCTGTCCATGGGGACAGTCGTAAAGTAAATTGTAAAAACATTAAAACCATTTTATTTCTAAAACTACAATATAGGTTTGAAAAAGGGGCCTTTCTATGAGCTGGCCAACTGACCTCCTCCACAGAGATCGCTGCATCCACACAAAGGTTAGGCAGGCTGATTGTGTAAGGTTTGCCTTCGGGGGTCTTTGGTTTGCTCTGCAACAGGCCAACACAGACATCGTAGCTCTCCAGGGCCAACTCCATGTCTCCCTAACAAAAGACAAAAAAACAGTCACATCTGGCTGAGCTGAGGCAGGAGAGGAATCACACATTCAAAAGGTTAAGCAAAACAACCAAATATAGACTTCACCTGCAACGCCAAGAATCGGGCCTTGAGCCAGTAGACCCGCACCATAACATCCAGCCAGTCATCATCAAACAGGTCTCTTTGGGACGAACCCAAGGCCAGAAGTAACAAATCACCCTGGAAGTGCTGCCCTGGGAATTCAGAGACTGCTGCATCACTGCTGCTGCTGCTGCTGCTTCTTCTTGGAGAAACTAGACCACCAAGAAGATATAACATCATCATCATAACATCATGTTAAAAGATTACGTTATAGTGCCACCTTCAGGCACAGCAAAGATTTTTTAAATGCAAAAGCCCTTACTAACATTTTGTTAAAAATGTAGTGACTAGTGATTCATAGACGTTACGGAAATAATAACAGACATGGTCACTCCCCTCGGTTAAATACGATAACTAACACCCTGGAGTCCGGTACTGAAATGCATCAAAACATGTCTTCAAAATAATGAGGGTTGGCTATCTGGTACTTACCGGTCTTCCCTTTGTTGTGTATCCATTGCTCCAACTGCAACTCCATACACGCTAAGCTCATTGTCAACATTTCCTGTAGAATAGATATAGACACTAATCAGAAGTTTTTGTGGGCACAAAACATGAAGACAATGTACTTACAACATAAAATGAAACTATAGTTGAGTCCGTGGTTTCAATTGAAAAATATTTCCTACCTTCTTACCCATTTGCTTGTCATTTACCTGGATGTGTTGGTTGCTGCAGTCCCGAAGCAGAGGATTAGGCAGACCACTGCTGTGCTTCCTCCAAGTCTGATGGACCTCCAGTACCACAGCAGTGAGCCCCCGAGGCCACTCCACTGTGAACTTCTGGCCCACTGCTTTCAGGTAGCGCATCATCAAATCCAGTAAACCACCGTTGGTCATGTTATTAAGCAGAAAGTTGTGGACATCCTGTTGTTCTATGGAAGGGAAATAAGGCAAGGTAATAATTAAATAAAATGAAATGTAATTTTTCACTTAGCTCTTAGTTAATTAAATGTTCAAATGATTGATTTTAATGTGATAAGAAATAAGCTTTATCGGTTGGCTATTTCATTAAAATAATAATAATTCAATGTATAGACATTGAATTATTGAAAAACGCGCGATAAATAAGGATATCGTCATTGACCTAAAATGACCTATATCACCTTAGAATATTTAGGCCATGTCACCAAGCCCTATTTTTGAATATCACAAAGAGTTAAATAGCACATCAGTGTATTTTAAATAGATAGCCCATGCAACACATACCCGATTCCATGTATTCAACAGAGTCAGCAGGCAGGCAGCCCACAAGCAGAGGTTGCAGGTCCTCCTTCCTGTCACACTGAGTGTCAAGATTACTCAGACTCTCGTCCTCATTATCAGGATCAAACTTCTTTAGCCTAGGAAAAATACCAACACAGTAACCAACACAACTACAATGACTAATGTATTTATAAATCATACACGTGGTTTTGTGTTAAAAATACCTGGAAGGCAGGTATTTAAAAAGCAGCTCCTGAAAATCAATCTTCTCTTCCTTCTTGCACTTTGTGTTGCGAACACGTGCCGAGCGCCGCTTGGCCGTCTCCCCGCTATCTTCCACAACTCGTTTCCTCTTCGGAGCTTTCTTTGCTTTATCTGCCAGGGAAACCTCTACTGCCGTCACTGTGAGCATACAGGGGAATGAAACAACAGATCAACCTCAATACGCATGCAACAAAGAAGAAATTCCTCTTCAATCAAGAACTTACCGACTCGGGGAGCAGAAGTGGTGACCTCCACTGTGTTCTGAGCTGGGGTGACCTGAGGTTGCGTGCTGGGTTGGGGAAGCACTGCGGGCTCAGGGAGGGCCATGGGCGGCAGGGATGAGCTGGGGCTGCTGCTCAGCACGTTGGTCTGACCCACACTGACAGGGCTGCAGGGTTGGGGGAGGTTCTGTAGAAAGTTTCGGTCACGGTATTCAGACAAATCGATTCTGCGGCCAAGACTTTGGCGCGGTGGCTCACTTGTGGTCTGGTGTCTGTACATCGCAAGAAGTTTCTCCCCCAAGTGCTTCCATCTGAGATACAATAGTAGATTAATGTTAGATATTAGCACCGTCAGGCTAAAAGGTTTACAAAAAGCGTCACAAACTTATGTCCAGGAAACGATTACTTTGATGTCGGTGGAGCTCAAACAAGGATTCAACTCACGAGAGGCAGCGGATTGGTTGAACCAGGAGAAGGTCAGGTTTTGGTTCAGAGTGAGAGAGAGCCTGTCTGCGCTTCCGTAAATCCAACGCCTCGTCCACAATGGATTTCCTTTCCTCCATCTCCACTTCCACATAGTGAATAGACATATCACTGCAAACGACCCACACCACAGCAAATAAGTTAGTCAGTGATGGGAAAGCAGAGAAATGAAGCTGGGGAATTTAATAACGAAATTATGGAATTTGAAAATGTGAGCTGGCTTTACCATTTAATGAACATCTGCATTGTGTCCCTCTTGAGACAGGGCTGCTCCTCAAAGATTTTCTCCTTCAACACCAGGCCTTTAGTGTAACAATGATCCATCTCTAAAGCTTTAGCGATGAAGTATAAACAGCCTGGAAAAGGCATGCAGATGTTAGGTTTTTTTTCTTTAATCTACTGGAGATTTGGCACTGGTAATGAGGGATGATGATAGATGACATACAGGTGTAATCACTGAGTGTGTAGAGAATCGTTATGAGGTTGTCCAGACAGGGCCAGTGGTCTGGGTTACAGTGCAATCCCTCCTCAAATGCATGTCGAGCCAGAGGAATGCGCACCAGTCGCACAGCCACCTGACCGATTTTGTACCACATGTTCACATCAGTAGAATCCAGCATAACTGCCTAAGGAAAGAACAGAGCAGACGGAAGATCTTAGAAGTCACCAGAATCATTCCGGTGCGTCAAAATGAAGCATTGAGTAGCACAAAGTGGGAAAAATGCCAACAATGATTAAACTGCCACTTGTTTTACCTCCAAATAAAACTCCATAGCAGTCTCCAGATCATCCCGCAATGCAGCCATAGTAGCCAAGTTTTTAAAAGTAGAATATTTCAACATCAGCCCGGGATGCTTGAGACCCACTTTCTGATCATCGGAGGCCATGGCCTAAAATATTAAGGGTACATTAAACGTGGCACCAAAAACAGTGTAATAGAGCTTCCCCTTAAGACATCAAGTTATATGATAGAAAACCAATAACAAATCAAAATATCACACAGTGTGACTAATAACCAAACATGTCATTGAAAAAGCAGACTATTTCAGTTCAGATCAACACATTTTGTACAAAGAACCTAAAAAAAAGGACTGCTGCAATGACAAAGTCAATTGTCTTATTCATGAATACTGATCAGTATTTAATTGTTTAGATGGTCTGCCAAATGTAAATTGTTATCACCAGTGTGTCAATGTTTGCATCATGAAACCCTTCCATTTCAGGATGTCATGCAGAATCGTGTCTACACCGAAACAAGTGACAGTCCTCAGAGCAGTAGCACCGAAGGCGAAGAGCGGTCGGTGGAAGGTTCCTTTTTCAGAAAGGCGAGTTCCTAAGGTGGTCGGTGGTAGGACCACCTTAGGAACTAAGTCAAAGACTGAATGTTGTGCATTAATGTGATTATGCGAGAGACTTTTAGGCTGTACGGTAACTTACCTCTTTGAGCAGTGGGGTTTTGAGAAGCTCATGATAGGCACTGGCAGATTCCACAAACTTGTCATGCTTTTGTAGATCTAAAGCCTTGTGATATAAAGCAAATGCCTCGGCTTCCTGCAGACAAAAAAAGAAGAAAAGTCTGAGAAAAAAACCCAAACATCGTCACCACCTTTTAAGCTAAATCTTCCTCTGTACCTGAGCCTCTTTTGTCTGAGTCTTGCTATTTCTCAAGGGGTCTTGTGACTCATCTGCAGCTGTCGAAGCAGCATTGAGTGCTGCTATGCGAATCTGTAAGGAAACCACAAATAGAGGAACACATTTTTTGTATCAGGAGGGTTTGCGTTTCAAAACAGCTACCAACGTAGCACTCAATCATACAGAGCCTTACCATTTTAATGTGGCAAGCAGGCGTTTCAGCGTCACGGTTAATTACTTTTGATTGGATCTGTAGAAATGTATGGTACCACAAAAAGGAAGAAGGAAAAAAGGAGAAATGCAAAATAACATACATGAAAATCAACATGTAGTTGGGTTAGGGTTAGACAATCACCCACAAAGCTCTACACCTCTACCACCTTTAATAATCATTCATTTGGAGTCAAGTTCATTTTATGTGACAGCCTCTCTCGACAACAAAAATATCGATGCAACCTGCTTTAAACGACTGATATGGCTGGTCACACCTGCTAATAGAGAACTGCATTGGACCGACTAACTTAACCTTCCCAAAAAAATGCTCATTACTTAGCATTGTTAGCTTAGCTCTGCTATGAGGAATTGCTGCAGTTTGTCCTGAGCAAGTAAAGTCAACGTTGTAAAGCGTCATCGTTCAACACCACTGCACACACTAGCTCATAGCAAATTTGACTGCTAACAGTTGATATTACTGTCGGCTAGCCGCTAGAGATGGCTGGCATTAGCAGACACATGATATGTATGCTAACGTTAGCCGTCTTATCCGGGTGTCCATCACTCGTAAAACTGGGCGACTTACCGTTCATTCACATTTCAACCGCCTTTGTATCGTTGCTACTAACTTTCAACGACAGGGCAGCGGACTCTAAAACAACCGCCGTCACCTACACGCGTGTGTTAGTGACGGGCACAAAGCCAGTTTGTAACTTCATTTATTCTTCATCCTTTGTTGTTGTTAACGTTACGAGCGTTTGCGTCATGAAATGACATTTGCTACCCGCCAATTAGTAAAGTCATGCGTCATTGGTCAATACGCTGTGGGTGTATGCATGTGGCCAATCATCTATCATGTTATTGGTTGTAACCACACTAACAATACATATGGCACTGAAATGACATTTACCACAAATGTAATTTAAAATTGCACTAAAACACCAATACAACAGCAAGAAATATAAAGACCTGTACATTTGGAATATTAAAAAACGTTTTTAAACCTGTATAAATAGTTTAAGAATATCTTAACGATATTTAATATTACCCTGTAGTGATGTATGGACATTCTCAGAATATGGGAGCCCCCCAAAAAAGATTCCTTGCTGCTTAATATTACCGCTGTTGAAGCCTCTTTAGATTTTTAAATCATGCAACAACATATGCTGAGCTGAGTCAAGAAATATTCAGATAGCCTGGAATAATCAGTGCACTCTGCTTTATTTACTTGTCTATACATAACTGTCTGGATGTTTAACGTGTCAACTGTGTCGTAAAGTTATAACCACTAGAGGGCACACTTTAAATGTGTAATCCAGTAAAAAAAAAAAACTCTCAGATTTAATTAGTATTTATTATACCACAGGAATTTATCAAATCGGCTACTTATCTCATTGGCTCGCTTAAACATTTAATTGTAAACCTGGATCGTGATTATATTGGTATTCATTTTCTTTCTAACCCAACAGACAGTTGATGCAAAACAAAGCAACCGTTTGTTTCTTTAAATGGGGCATTATTTCCAGGGTTTGTACAGGGTCAGTATTAGTATATACTCATTTTCCCTCCGGGACCCTGTCTGACCGCTTATCCTCGCCTCTGCCATCCCCCACTCTCATCCTCAATCACCCCACCCAAACTCTCGTTTGGCTGAGACTGGATAGCTGGCACCATCATCAATTCCTTCTGTCAGCATGCCGGCAATAAAATAGCTTACGTCACAGTCATTACTGGCTCTATAAAAGCCGGAGTAATGCAGATTCATTGTGCAGTCCACCCAGCTACACTCCTAGACACACAGCAGGCTGTTCTGAAGTCATGACGTCCATCGGCAGCGGTCCTTACGTCCCTTCTGCTTGCAAGCGGAGGGTAGTTGTGCGCAGTGCAGGATATGCAGCTGGAGGAGGAATAGGATCCAGGTCTGCCTACTCCAGCCGTGCTGCCCCGATAACATCCTATGCATCGCCACGCAGAAGTTATCCAACACTTAACCAAGCTTTTTCCAGCCACTCCTCTGTGCTTTCTGCTCCAGTGTCTGCAGGTTTCACTCAGCTTCGCCTGGACCAAGCGGCTCAGGTTAGCTCTGATTTCAAAGTACTCAGGACCCAGGAGAAGGCTGAGCTGCAGGACTTGAATGACCGTTTTGTAAGCTTCATTGAGAGGGTCCATGAACTGGAACAGCAGAACAAGTTGTTGGACGCTGAACTTCTGCTTCTAAGGCAGAGGCACACAGAGCCATCCAACCTCCGGGCCCTCTATGAGCATGAGATCCGCCAGCTTCGTGCAGCTGTAGAAGAGGCCCACTATGAGAAGCAATCAGCCCAGGACCACAGGGATGAGATGGAGGGCGTGTTTAGAAACCTGCAAAAACGCTACGAGGGCGAGGTCCTGGGTAGAGAGGAATCAGAGGGCCGGCTACTGGATGCCAGAAAGGGGGCAGATGAGTCTGCACTATGCCGGGCCGAGCTTGAGAAGAGAGTTGGGACCCTGCTGGATGAGCTGGTCTTCCTAAAGAGCCTTTGCGAGAGTGAGATTGCAGAGCTGCAGGCCGAAATACAGTACAGCTCACGGGTCTCAGTGGAGATGGAGGTTGCCAAACCTGACCTATCCGCTGCTCTTCGTGACATCCGTGTTCAGTACGAGAAGCTGGCACATCACAACCTTCAGTCAGCTGAGGAATGGTTCTGCAATAAGGTAGATGTGATGACTGTAGGCACTTCTCGTAACCCAGAGAGTGCACGAAACTCCAAAGACGAGGTTGCAGAATACCGTCGGCTTCTGAAAACCAGGACACTGGAGATTGATTCATGTCGTGAGATGAATCAAGCTTTGGAAAACCAACTACAGGACATAGAGGAGAAACAAAGTGCGGAGATCTCTGCACTGCAGGTGAGTGAGAAACATAAACTGAAATCAGGGAACACAAGAAATGGTGCATCAGTGAAATTATTTTTTACAATAGAGATGAATGATCCACAAACATGTTCCTTTTCTATGTAGGATACATTAAGCCAATTGGAGGAAGAGTTGAGAGCAAACAAGGACAACATGGCTCGCTACTTGAAAGATTATCAGGACCTCCTGAATGTGAAGATGGCCCTGGATATTGAGATTGCAGCCTATAGGTAAATGTCTTACACACTTTACAACGTTTACAAATTTTGTTCAAACAATTGTCCTCAGCGCGACAATTATCAATATTCTCATTGACTCGATGTCACATCTTGCCTTTTCTCTCAGGAAGCTCCTTGAGGGAGAGGAGAACCGTCTAAACGTATCCGGACCAGGTTCCTTCAACGCCATGTACGCTGTTCCATCCTATGGAAGAACCCAGGTATCCATGCAGTCTCAACTGAGCTCTGCAGCTCCACACCTGATGAGCTCCTACCGCTATACTTCATCACTCTCCACAATACTCGCAAGCCAAGCACAGCAGGCTGAGGCCAGCGATCCTCACGCAGGAGAGGAAGAGGAAGAGGAGGAGGAGGAGGTAGAGCAGGCAGAAGAGGAGGAGGAAGCAGAGGAAGATCAGGGAGAAGAGGGCGAGAAAGAGAAAGAGGAGGAGGCAGAGGTAGAGGTAGATGAGGACGTAAAACTAGAAGATGGAGAAGAAGAAGCAGATGGAGGTTAGTGTGTTTAATTTCTGTGTGCATATGTGTAGTAGTAAATCAATTCTAACTTGTATCTCCTCTCAAATGGTATTTTTAATGAAGAAGGTGAGACAGCAGATGCAGAAGAGGCTGAAGATCCAAGAGAAGAAATCCCACCTCAAGAGGAGGAGAATGCTGAGCAGGAAGAGGGGGATGAAGAGCGGGGAAAGAAGGAGGAGGAAACAAAAAACAAGAACACGGGGAAGCCAAACTGAAAAAGCAAAAACAACAGATGAAAAAGTTAGAATTTGAATGCTTTGAAAATACCTGCTAACATTGTAGCTGAAGGAAGTCTATATATGAACAAAGATATTCCTCTAATTAAACCTTAAGAAAATCTTGGAAGACAACATGTTGGCAAAATAAATTCTCTGTATGATTACCTTGAGTGACCGAGAGCATGAGCGCAAACTGTACTAGCGAAGAAATGTAACTTTATAAATGCTAGTCAGATAGTATTTGATATGTGACATGTGTCTAATGCGAAAATTCTGCTTGAAATATTTGTTTTTAATAATTAAATATTAATAATAATTATTTTATTTATGTTTATTAGCTTTACAGTCACCAATAAATGGCTGCAGACCTTCTGAATGTGCAATACACAATTCAAAATGCCTTGAACTGCATTGAACTCTAATAAAGCCTTGAGCCTTGTCAACCTAGAACCGGCTTTTTGTTTGTAATCCTAAACAGAAGCAGTTGCAATGAAGTGTCACAAATTACACATTTTGGCGGCATGCTTTGTGTCCAAGCGCTTTGATTCACTTCCACAAGCAAAGATGAATCATTTTACTTGCTGATTTCTTTCAAAATGTCTGCTTCTCATCAGAATGTTAATGGAGGTTAATGGAAAAGGCTCATAGTTGGTAGCCAAAGTGCCTTCGATTCTATCCGCATTGATGAATTGGTTCTGAATTTACTGGAAAGGAGGGCCGCCGCAAACCAGTAAAGTCAGCATGTCTGGATTGTTTAATGTTCTTTGGAAAAATGCACCACGCCAACCTTTGAAATTGAAATAAAAATAAAAAATAAAAAACACACAGTTCTGACGTGACCTGCCAATAAACCCTCATTAAAATTCTCTTGATTTTGCTAAACCAAGTATAGGTGAAAAATGGGTTTTTTTGTTGTCTTTATCTCAGGTCAGCAGGTCGTCTCCTGCCTGCTCTACTTATATTCTCTTTGGGATCAGTGAGCTGACGCAGGTGCTTTTCCTGCTGCCTCATCCACATCCACATCACTGTCCACAAATCAGGGCACACTGAAACCTTTATGGCTCAGCTAGTCTGCTGCACCAAAGAATCTGGCCATGTGTCAACTCTTGCAGGACAGCAAGAGAGAGGAGGAGAGAGAGCAATTTCATTAGGGAGAGAGAGGCTGGGTGGCCGGGGAGGTTCAGAGGGGGGGGAGAAAGATGAGAAGCAGAAAATGTCTTGCCGCACTAAACCTTGACAGAGGACAGTCTGCTTTTTACTCAGCGAAGAGGTGGAGCGACTGGGGGCTTCTTTTAGGCATCAGCATAGATGCAAAACCAATCCCACAAATGAAGCCCAATCACTCACACACATGTACACAGACACAGCGTGTGCGTGTTATAACTGCAGCACAATTTGAACTACTGCATCATCTTGCGACTGTAAGAGATGCACGTCCCTTTTTACACATGCGGTTCGTGTTCTGGACAACCTTGCATGTGTTGAAGCGAGGCCCCTAAACTGCATTCAATCTCATCTCCATCCTACTGTCCTTAGGCGACCCCACTGCGAGCTACATTATCCTCCTCCGCCTGCTGCTACACTAAGACCAGACCAAGCCTAAGGGAGCACTCAATTTAATCCCTAGAAATTCCACTTTGCTTTAGATTTGGCTGCCCTTCCTCACACTATTCACCACTCAAAGAGATAGCAATACTGTAAAGGTTTTCTTATTGATTTAAGAGTACAACAGGGATGCACTACTGGCAGGCTTTTAATATAAATTCACCTGCAGACAGAAAACTGAAGATACAGCTCTTCGACAATAGATACAGTAAACAACCAGTAGTATAAAGACAGTCCCTCGGGTGCTTATACGGTATCATTCATGTCACATACAGCTATGTCTTGCAGGTGTGTGTGTGCGTGTGTGCAGTATGTCGGTGTATGTGAGGGCACAGAGAGACACGCATCCACAGTAAATGTTGCACATCGAATCACATTCTTTCTTATTTTTTCATCACATTTCATCTCTCGGGGAATTGAGTTCCACCCTCTCTTTCATCTGACATATTTGGGCTGTAAACGGACTGGTATATAAATCTTATAACTGCCTCTTCCTCTTGTGGGCATACGCTATGTCAGATAGAAGGAGGCCCATCATTGGAGCCCACCGAGACCTCCCAAATGTCAGACGCTTTGATGAAAAACCCAGAGCCGTATGTGAGATCATGCAGCTCATACACAGAAACATGTGTAGTAGCATCTATTCAGAATGAAACCTTTCTGTATTCTACTCCTGCAGGCAAACAGTCCTGATACTTTGTGACTTTACCAAATGAAATCAACTGAATAAAACAAATGCAAAGAAAAAAACTCTTTACACTCCGAGAATTTAGCAGCAAGTCTATGAGTTGTGAAACAAGGAAAAAATATCAGCTTTCCATTACAACCAATATGTATTGTAATTGAAGAGGAGGAGAAAAGCTTGTCTACATTCAATATTTTAAGAAAATAAAATCAGAGAATGATTGTAAAGAAGAAAAGATGAACAAGATATATTATATTTATATTTAGAATATTTATTTTGTTGTGGATATCATGTGTGGGTGAGCGGCCCCAGCCCAGTCAGTGAGGGTGGTCATGCTGCCTCTTACATAAGAGTTGTGGCTCCCTCTGCTGATCTCGGTGAATCGCCTAATTAAAAGGCTCTGTCGAAAAAAGATTTCTCATTGCCCTGGAAGACAGCAGACTGAGACTATTTCATTAAAAAATATGACTCCCTCACCCTGAAAATAGGTACTGGTGTGCTCATAGCGATAGTTTGCAGATGGCCTTGTGTGCCCACTACAGGAGTACAAGGATGCTTCACTGAGACATGTACATGTGGGAGCATATCGTTTCATGTGCGTCACGAGGAGATGTGTTTTTGATTTAAATGTGTTAATCTAATGACATACCTGCATCAATGCTATACATTCCCTGCTGTCGCGTCTGTATTTCTGTAGCCTGAAAGTGCAAAAAAAGACACGTTATCTGCCAAGCCTCTACTTTTCTTGCATCAAAGGATGTGTGGCTGCTGATTCAATCAACAGAAATTCAAAAAGGTGTGAATATCAGTGCAGAAGAAAAACAGGCACAGCTTGCACACGGTGACCACAGTTGACGTGCATGCGGGCGGTGTCTGATGTCATCCAGCGAGTGCTTTAGAAACACATATTTGAGGAACCTTCTGCAGAAAAGCTTGGATATCGCTCTGCCACAAGGCAAGAGCAAATCGACTTCTGCCTCAAGATGTTGAGCCCTTGTGCCAAGACAGTGCATTGACCTGTCTACACAACATTGTGGGACCAGGCTTTCACCTGAATCTGCAGCCAGACGGCCATGTTGATGCTGAAGCCCCCTTTGTCTCCAGCGTTATGGCAGTCCTGGCAGTGGACCCATACATCCATTAGGTCCTTTGTCTCCTTTTGTCTCAGGAATGGAACCCCTCAGTGGGGCTGCGATCGGTGCTTAGAGCCCTTCCGCTCGGCAGTCTCTGAAGGGTTGCAGTTGAGCAGCATAGAAATGAGGGCTTTTGGAGTTTAGTGGTGTATGCACCTGAAGTCAGCCACTGGGTAACATTGCAGTCAAGTCAGGTAAAGCTCCAATGTTTCCTTTCATAGATATGGGGGCTTTATGTGGTTCATCTTTTTTCCTCCCATAAAAATAAAACACACGTGGCACACTGAAGCACGTACGCTCACAAACTAATGAAATGCCACAGGGTAGGGAGGTGGGTGGTGAACAGGCAGCATATTTATTATTCTTTGAGCTGTCTGTGTTTATTCATTATATATCTCTCTGGTAAGACACTGAGAGACACGTGGCGAAATAAACAGACAAAAGCTGTAGCTTCACCTTTTTTTATGTTCTTAATAACTGCAGCACATTGTCACCACAACATTTTTTGTGACAGCAAGCAGTGTTTGCATTCAACTACGTATTTGCATTCTGATCTACGTTAAAAGATAAAGGAGGCCCAGATCACCTGTGAAGACTTAGCCTGTCATTATTGCTTAAGAGGCATTCAACTTTGGATGAACTCAAAATTTCAAGTCTACATATCAAGCTGTCACACATCGATGGGAGGCAGGCATAGACCTACACCCAAACCAGCACTTCTGGATTAAAATACCTCCCTTTAAAGATTCAGTGTGGGAAGAGGGTTGGCAGGGGTTCAATTGAGATTCATGGATGCGAATATTTTGAGTGCCCTAACTAAATGTAACCCATTATTTTTCTCTAGTTAGGGTCTATTCTCTGCAGTAGCACAAAGCAGTCAGGTGATGGCAATATTGTATTCCTTTCTAGCGATTTGATTGTTTTGAAGTTTAACAGAAATAGCAAAACGTTTGATGAGAAGTGTGAGCGAATTTGGCAATGGAACAAAATGGACCATAGGGGAAAAGGGCATGAGCAGCTATGAACCCCACTCACAAAGGATTCTCATTGAGCCCAGCCACAAACAGGTCACAATACTCACAAAAAACTTGAAAGCCATAGCTTTGGACAGTCAACATGTACTCTAGCTGCAAAATACATTTCCATTACCTGCTTTTCAGGGTGAGCTCATCAATGTGGGGCATTCGTTGAGCTCTGTGAGGTCAAACAAACAGCAGACAGTAAATACACTGGGTTTGAAATAAAATGAAAAAAGAGAAATTATTTATGGTTGTGTCTAGCTTTGCATCCATTCAAAAATGTTGCTATATCAAAAGACATATTCTTTCAAATGCATTTTGGTGTGAATATAGTTTGAGCATTTAAATGGCTCAATGCTATTTGGGAGATGCCACGAGGTCAATAGGTCTCCCCCTTTGCAAAATGTCAATAGTATCTGTCGATCCGACCGTGTTGCACTAGCCTATTAATCCACAGCACGCTGTGTTTTAATGCACTCACATCACAATAGATTGGGGGGAAAATGGACATTTCCCCGCGCCAAACAACAAAAGCATTGGACAGCTGAACATTATTGATCGCACCATTTGGCTGACAGCAACAGCAGAAAACACTCACGCACACGGTGGGGCAAACAAAGGGCTAAGTGGGTTACCAGATTTCAGCCAGCAGCTGTAAATGACTTCACAGAGCAGAGACGCAGAGGGTGGTGGCGTTATTTGTGACATACGGGCCTTGTTGAATTTACATTTTTAAAGTCAATAGCCTCATTGGTGCATAAGTGGAATTCCGTTGTTTTGGTCACGCTTATTTGTTGTGATATTCACAGACACATCCAGTTGTGTGAAGGTCACATGCAGGTCTCACTCAGATCTCCTTCAAACGAGTTGTTCAATCTCATTACAAATTAAAACAATAACCTGCTCATCACGTATTTATGAAACATCTGCGATTTATAACTCTTGCTCCATTTAATTATTATCCTCTAGATTGTGAAACAGCGCGTGCATGGCCGCAGGTTTCTAAAACTGCAGTCGCGTGCACACCGGGAGTCCACGAGGCGAAGCGCGCGCGACGGGCCGGTCTCGTTACAATGTCCCCCGAATTCAATTCATGTCCATTTTCAGGATGTATGAGGGACGTCAGCGCGGATCGACCGGCCGGCCGGGCGGCGCCGCGTCCCGGGAAGATTAAACAGCTCCGCGGCGGAGAAGGACCGCGAAGGGCGCCGGCCCGCATCCGAAATAAAGAAGTGGTTGTTGTGGGGGTAGTTTTGATAAGTTCTTGGTTCACGCCCCCCTTCTCCCCCCCCCCTCCTCCCCCTTGCCCCTCCCCTCCCCTCCCCGTTCACTAGTCATGATGGCGGAACTGTAGAGCAGGAGCGCACCGCCCGTCCTCGTTCGGCGACTGTATATAGTTATTTATTTATTCAGCTTTAACATCTTCCCCCCCCCCCCAAAATGACCCGCTGGATTCCGACCAAAAAGGAGAAGTACGGAGTCGGTAAGTTTTCCCGAACCGTTGCTGGTTTGTTTCGCGGGTGGAAAAAGTTCGCCGAAGTGAACCCGCAAATAAACTCCAAACTTCCAACAAACAAGGCTGGGAGGTTTTTGACACAACTTATTTGTTGACACATTTTGCGGGCATCTAAACCGAAGCCCGGTGGGGGGGTTTCGCAAACTTTTTTAGTTGTTATTATCACGGACTGCTCGCTGTTTACGGTCCTCGTTGTCCCGGGGAGATAGTTAGGGTCGTGAGGACACCCGTATAACTGTCCATAATAGGTGCTGAGGGCGGAAAAGAGCCAAGAGCTCATCAGCATACCAGGCATTTTTCTGTGCTTAACCTCGCTTTGCTTTCTGGTGGAAGTTGAAGTAAATTCTCACACACACACACACACTCACACTCACTAAGGGCTCCTTTAGGGCCCCACATGGAGGTCCGCTGCTGTGACTTTATTGCGTGCATACAATAAGAGAGCAGCGTTTTAATGTTCATTTGGGCTTCTCCACTTGCAGAGAGGTGTGGCCCCGGTGAGCGTGCACGTTCATGCTTATCAGGTAGTAAAACCCACGCGCCCTCAGGGCCAGTCCACGCGCACTCCAGGGCTCAGCGAGAGGTTCCGTTCAGAGTTTACGGTACGGACTGAATGAACGGTCAGGCCGTGCTGCAGGCTCCCGCAGGCAGGGTTTCCTTTGCAGCACGCGCGTTAGGCTGAAGTCTAATCCTGTCGTAGGTGTGTAGTCCTTAATCCAGAGCAGCACCGGACGTTCTAATCGGAATCCGCTCCCAACTTTCTCCGCGTGCTCTGTTGTGACCCAAAACGTTTTAAAGCCACGCATGCAGGTTGGGTATATGCATCGCTACCCACTTGGTTATGACCTCGTTGTAGCAGCTGAAGTTGAGGATTTAAAAAAAAATCTTTTTAGATCCCAGTATGGTCCCAGGGTGTTGCTCTGTGTGATGGTGTAAACTTTGCCATTCTGCTGCCATTCGCCCTAGAAACGGGACAGGAGTTGCTATCACTGTAATCCCTAAAATGTCATCGGAACCCTGCACAAGTTCTTACATACTTAATATGATTAGTCAACCCAGGCTGTGCCCAAATGCAGGCAACTACATTATGAGATGAAAGAAGTGTTTTCTGATAATATCAGTTATGTCTCGCTATAGCTAACAGGGAAATGCTGATTGTATGGGGCTTAACAACTTTTAATGGTGAATTTGTTACACCATCGTGGAGAGCTTCCTAATGTTTCTCTCAAAGGAAGAGTTGAATCCAGCTGGCCGAGAACTTGTTTAGTTTAATTGACTGCATATCTGTTTTTACATGATTTGAACCAAGGTCTCCTTATTGAGCCGTCATGTAAATACTTAGCTGCACAAAGCCCAGCTGGAGCCGGACATTTTTATTGATGGTGTCAATGTACAGCATTTAATATTTGCAACTGATGCCCTTGTCGACTAACAGTAATCAAGATTAAGTGGAAGTCGAAATGAGTTCACACGTCGGGTCTGTTAAGAGGGTTGGAAATGCAATGAGTGGAGTAGACGTGTGGTTGCTGGACCTTCGTGGTTCTCGGCATCTCTGCTTGAAGCCTAACCCTTTTAAATCATATCCTTGCACAGCAGTTGTTTAGGATCCAGGACATTGGTTTTCTTTGGATGAGGAAATTCTTTGTAGCCGGGTTTAAAGCAGAGTTAAAAGATGACGGTCGACTTCCGTCCCTTTGGACTATTAGCGTTGAACTTTAGAATTAGCTTTTTGATTTATGGATAATCTACAAGGAGTTATTAGCTAGAGAACACTTTTAAAAGCTGCAGATTGTCTCTAGCTGTCTAGACAGCAGACGGGAGGAAAAAGGATTTTCTACTGAAGCTTTTATGTTTGGAAACGTCTCGCCTGAGGGGACCTGGCTCAAAAACTAAGTTTAATAGACCTTCTTTTATTTCATGACCCGCTTTACAAGATATACTTTTTAATCACGGAATGGTAGACAATTGCAAATTCATACCAAATCATGCACCGTCTAAATAGCATGATAAATGTCTCTGTGTGTGTTAAAAGATCCGTTGCTTTGCTCTGTCTTGCATCAAATTGTGTGTGTGTGTGTGTGTGTGTGTGTGTGTGTGTGTGTGTGTCATTGTGTCCATAACTTTAAGCCTTTGTTCGTGTTTTACTTTCCTCTCCAGCCACTTGTGAGAACAATGGCTTCTCACTGAAACAGTGTTAACTTTGATGAGCTGCCAGCAGCTGCTCGAACCGCTCGGCCGTGATGTTCTTTAATTGTTGGCTAATCCACCTCTGTGATAAATCATTTAGAGGGAACCCGGCTGACTTTGATTCAACATTAGCATGCTCATTAACTTTGCACCTACGCAGACTGAGGCTGTTCTGAATTCTGCTGCCGTGGCTTCAGGCTGTGCGTTGGGAAGGAAGGTGGCTCGCCTCTGAGACGGACAGATGAGCCGTGCTGCCGAGGACCGGGCTGTCGCTCGTAGCTGTCACAGCGGGGCGTCCCGCTGGCTCACCGGGTGCCTGCCGTTGTCACGTTGCCGCGCTTTTGCCAGGCCAGGGCGCTTTTGCTTCTCAAGCACGCATGTTTCATTTGATATCATTCCGGTAATCACAAAACCTTTTTCTTTTTTTTTTTTTTGTCTCACATAGTAGGCAGTTTCTGAACACAGTATGTTACAACGCAGCATGTTTTTAAATTCGCTTCCCCCTCCTCCTAATATTCACAATACACCAACTGAGGATTGAGGAAATTGCGTTTAAATGTGCCATTATTTCTGAGCATTGGGTCCGGGGTTCGACTCCATCCAGCGGCCTTTCTGTGTTCTCCCCGTGTCTGCGTCGGTTCTCTCCGTGGACTCCGGCTTCTGGGTCTTTTCTCTGGGGATTAGGTTGATTGGGGACTCTAAATTGCCCGTAGGTGTGTGGATGTGAGTGTGAATGGTTGTTAGACCTTACGATTGATTGGCAACCGATCCCGTCTCTCGCCCCGATCTTAGCTGGGATTGACTCCAGCCCCCCCTCGCGACCCTGTATGAAGGATACGCCGCTTTGAAGATGGATGGAAGGATTATTTCTGATCCCATATGGGTTTCAGCGGCTCTCACTAAAAGGCGTCATTGGCGTGAACCTGTGCAGGTGATATCCGAGCAGAGCCGAGCTCCATGAGCTAATTATTCCGACCCAGTCTCAACCCAAACATTCAGCATTACCCTCTGCCTGGGTAAAGGTGTGTTATGAAAACTGGAAAAATCTGTCTGTGAGGAAAGAGAGAGAGAGAGAGAGTGTGAGATTCAGCCAGTGTTTTGTTAACTTTTGGTATTCACACTGAGTTGCGATAAGCCCAGCCAGTTGAAGCGTGCTGTAAAATCTAGCCTCGGGCAACAAGCATTTTCACAATGCAAGTTGGGGCAGAGCTCAGCTCATAGTTCCTCTATCGTACTTATTGGCCGCTTGCAATTGCCGCTTTCTCAAGTCAAGGTAAAGGCCTTTGCCACGGTGTCGTTTGCCAAGGTTTCTCTTTTGCAACTTCTGTGTGGTTTTGTGCGTACATAGGTGTGTGTGTGTGTGTGTGAACCATCCCATGTGTGTCCTCGTAAAAGAGGGCAGGGTCCACAGGTGAAGCCAGGTGGAGGAAACACCACCGGCAGATTGTAACTATTGACCAAAGGCCACATCGGTATGATGATTATGACGATATCAGTCAGAGGATGTGATGCCATCCCCTTTGTAACTCCGCTCCTGTGTTTCGCTCTGACGCTACCTGCTCCGGCACAGTCGATTTACTTTTTACACATCGCCCCAGTGCATCTTTAAATTAAGGTTGGTCAGAAAGGCATTAAAAGGTTTGAGTCACACAGTGCCGGCTGCTCACGTGTACAGTATGCTGTTTCAGAAGCATGAGGAATAAATCAAAGACCAAGCTTCTCTTCGCTTTCGAGCACTTTCAAGTTCTGCAACAAGGAGGTTCAATTGGTTTGTTTTTCCAGGGAGAAAAACTGAAACCTCCGATCCAGAACTTTTACTTAGAAACAGACATGCTCCTTTGTGCAGCAGGTGATCAAATATACATTTGGGTTTTTCTTAATCCACTGGACCATGAGTAGGAACAATCTCATCAGTCAAACTGTCTTCTCTGTGCTAACGGTATTTACTGAATCTTTTGTCTTTTTGTCATAATGACACTACTCTGACTACTTTATCTCCCAGCAATCTACAACTATGAGCCCAGTGGGGAGCAGGAGCTGTGTCTTCAAGTGGGGGACACGGTTCACATACTTGAGAAATTGGAAGGTGAGCAAGCCTGAACAAACGACAGGCCCTAACACGTCCCTCTTTCACTTCTCTAAAGCAAGCCGACCAAACGTTGAACTGATCTCCGCTTTGTCTGCGCTGCGCTTAATAATGTAATAATTAGTATTCGGCACTGTCCTCCTCGCAGGGTGGACTGTCCCCACTCCTTGGTCGTCCCCTTCCTCTCCCTCATGGTCACATGTTTCTCTGTTCTAAATATTTTCTCAGGCTGGTACAGGGGCTACAGGCTGCGCAAGAAATCCCAGAAGGTAAGAACTTCATTCATCATTTGTCCTCTTCTACCCTTTAACCAACGCTGTGACGAATATATGTACTGATTCTGCCTCACTGTTTCTTCAGGGCATTTTTCCATCTTCCTACATCCACTTGAAGCAGGCTACGGTTGAGGGAACGGGGTGAGATCACATATCAGTAAACATATCATCGTGATGATAATCCACTTTGCTTTTGGTTTGCGGCCCCGCCTTGTCATTTGCCAATAACAGAGCAGTGCACTTGTAATTACTATAAGTGCAGATTAAGTTATGCTTTTTCTTGGCTGTGTAGGGAAACCATCCAACTGTTTATCACGTATTACAAATGCACTTGAGTCCGTGGAAACAATGTGGCGTAATCTGTGATAGACGAGCCACTTTTCCAGCATCTTATTGTTCTATCCTTGCGCCCGATAGCCAACAGGAAATAATTATTCCTGCGGACTTGCCCCTGGTGCAGGAGCTCGGTGCTACTCTGAGGGAATGGGCCCAGATATGGCAGAAGCTGTATGTGGTATGTGGTCCTACTGTAATTCACATTACTTGGACTCGTTGGTGTTTATTTCTATACCTCCTGAAGGATATATATATATGTATTTACCTGGCAGGCGAACAAGGCCACCCTGTTCAGAGGTGTTCAGCAGATGGCCTACAGCCTCATCGAATATCGATCTCAGATAGTGTCGGGAACGCTGCCCAAAGATGACCTTGTGGAACTCAACAAGAAAGTCACGGCAAAGATTGATTACGGAAACCGGTATGAATCTTGCTGCACTCCTGTACTGCAGTGACCCCATCGGAACATTTTATTTGCCGCGAGAAAGTGTCTGTAGATTCAATTGAGGCGGTTTGACCGTCTGCTACTGCTCAGGATTCTGGGATTGGACCTGGTGGTGCGAAATGAAGCAGGAAACACGCTGGATCCCGACAAGACCAGCACGGTCAGCCTGTTCCGGGCACACGAGACCGCCTCGCGCAGCGTCGATGACAGGATACAAGAAGAGAAGGCAAGATTTTGTCACACTGCTACTTTAATTCAAATTAGCAATTCATTAAAAAATAACACCCGCGTCCACGCGACGCCCGGGGCCTTGCTTTTCTGCAGACGCGACTTAAAAAACCTGGAAATGCGGCGGCAGACCCTGTTCAGTACGGTGCACACCTACAGTCTACTCATGAACCTGAAGAACTTTGTATGCAACATCGGAGAAGATGCTGAGCTCCTCATGTCTCTGTATGACCCCGACCAGTCGGAATTCATCAGGTTTGACCCTTTGCTAAATCCCACCGCATGAAAGCAAATTGCCTTGACTTTTTTCCCTGCCGTGCTCGCTAAGGGGAAGTATGAATACAGATGGCCTTCATCACGGCAGACTATACTTGCAGGAACACTAATGGAGTGACTAGTGCCATTTAATTATGGCTGTGTTTAATTTGTTAATGCAGGTTTGCCGGTCTGCTTTGAGAAACCTGTATGAATGGATCTCACGTTATTGCTATTCAACACATGCACACATCTTTGAATGTTCTTCACATTTAGAATTCAATCCGGCATAACAGATTGAATAATGCAAAGTTTTTACATTAGTCACTTTCTGGTTTTGTAATTCTCCTGATGCCTTTTGATAATCTGATATCTAACTGTGATTCTTATTCAAATTCATGCAGTGAGAACTTCTTGGTGCGCTGGGACAGTATGGGGATGCCTAAAGAAATTGAAAAACTAAACAACCTGCCAGCCTTATTCACGGTAACTGACCCCCGGCAACTGACTGTATTCCCCCTGTTCCGCCTGCTTCGGATTTGAGCAATCCAGACGCTGCTTGAATTATGTGACGAAGACAATTTGCCTCTGGATAATTCATAATTTTCTGAAAGTCTAACTGAATATTCACGGCACATCTATCACATCAAAAATGTGAATGCATTTGCTTTCGTTATGTCGCTGCTGTTCATGTTGATGACCCAGCTAGTAGTGCCTCGCAAACATTGAAATTTAATCATTTTAGTAACCTCCCAAAGCACACAAGGCAAGACGCATTTAACCTAAAAAACAAAAGATGCTGGAAAGTAAATGAAAGGGTTTATTTGAGGCTTTCATGCCGTAATATTTGCCATCCTCTCCACAACAGTGGCCATATGAATGCACATCATAAAAAGATAGGGATACATACAGTCCACTGGCTTTTGCATGAACTGCACTGGATGCCTTAATATGCCCTGATTTATATCAACATTATGGTTGTCCTTGGATCCAGGACCTGAGCAGCAGTGACTTGATGCGACAGCGGGTCTTCCTGGTGTGTCAGATCATCAGAGTTGGCAGCATGGAACTCAAAGAGGGCAAGAAACACACCGGAGGACTGAGGAGACCCTTCGGTGTGGCTGGTGAGCCACTTTTTCAAATGGGCCGTTATTAGTTAAGGAAGTCAACACAGCAAAAGGAATGCCACTCCTTTCTGGTGTTGTAGTTGCATGAGTACATGGGATCCATGTGCTGAGTGAAATGGGCCCACCTGCTTCCTGACTGAGAAAATGCCTCCACTGTGCCTCGGAAAAGGAGTCGGGGAAAATCGGTTTAGCCCCGGTCTTTTTGTTTCTGGCCCGATCGTTATTGGATTTGATGAGTAATGGTTGCCTCTGGCGTTCCAGCAAATGGACTGAAACCAGAGTTAGAAAGAACGCTTTCTCTAAGAGGTTGCATTTTTCTCAGCCACCACAGAGTGGAATAAACAATTTAGTGATCAGGAACCTTCAATCTGTGTTATCGGCCTGGATGCTTTACCAGGCAACAGGAGAGATCCCTTCAATCTGTTGCTCAGCTTCTGTTTTAGTACCGGTTTTGCTGTTGCTTTGGAAATAAGGTTAAAACGCTGTTGCATCTGGTGAATGAGCTTTTCTTTGACAACAGTCTGTTGCCCTACTGTGACGGTCTCTTGTCATTGCAGTCATGGACATTACGGATGTTGCCCATGGCAAAACAGACGACGAGGACAAACAGCATTTC
The DNA here is from genome assembly GCA_021346845.1 of Apeltes quadracus. Classification (NCBI taxonomy): domain Eukaryota; kingdom Metazoa; phylum Chordata; class Actinopteri; order Perciformes; family Gasterosteidae; genus Apeltes; species Apeltes quadracus. Next base: position 11,938,241 of record CM037929.1, on the reverse strand, counting down.
ATCCCCTTTCAGCAGTGAGTCTCTTTGACGTCGTCACACTATTGTTAACAGACCCAACCTTGTTTTCTAACGTGGAACAAGACCTGAGTTGTGTTTTCATACTGATTTTCCTCTTTTTAATAGCTGCAGTTGAACTTGTCAAGGGCAAATATGAGAAAACACACCTCTTAGCTCTCCTCCTATCCCCTGCAACATGGGTGTGTGATGGGGTCCTTAGATGGAAGAGCATCAAAAATATCTTGGCTGATTCTTTACATATAAACCAAATGTTCGAACTGTTTTACCTCTATTTGTCTCTCCTCGGTGTGTCAAAGTGCACCGTGTCTTCCTGAAGAAGTAGAGACCAAACAGTTTTGTGGGATAGACTAATTATCAGAGCCTTTGTATGACATTTACTGACAAAAATGTACTGTATGCTCAAAAATTGCTAAGATATACTGTAAATGAATGTTTCAATGAACACTGTAAAAATGTTTATCTCTAAGATTAAAATGTCCACAGAACACTTTGTTTGACGGCTGATAAACTGCTGCCAGCCACATCAATTCACGGTTTAATACTGACTTAATTAGCAATTAGAAAAATGCCGTCATAACATGTAACTCATGAGTACTCGCAGTCAAAAGTGCTTGCACTGTGTCGCTCTAATGTTGCCTCTTGAAATAAGTGGGATGTACACTGCCTTTGCAGCTCTTTCGTCCATTTTTTTTCCTCACCTATCCCCGTCATGGTGCTTTTCCCTCAGGATAGCCATGGAAACCTACATCCGTCAGCGGCAGCTCATCATGTCTCCGCTCATCCCCTCTCGAGTCATAGGAGAGAACGAGCCACTCACGGCGGTCTTCAACAAAGTCATCGCGACGCGGGAGGTCAATCACAAAGGCCAGGGTAAAAGGAAGTGTCACGTCAGAGGCCGCTCTAAATCGGCCGCTCTGATTGGACGGAACAGACGATGTGTGAGAAGTCTACAGAGGGGGGTCCTTTTGGTGTTTGCCTCATTGAGTTTATTTACATGTCTGCTGCCAGGGCTGTTTGTGACCCTGAAGCTCCTCCCAGGGGACCTTTCCCAAGTCAGGAAGGACTACCCCCACTTAGTGGACCGCAGCACGGCTATCGTCAGGAAAATGGGCTTTCCGGAAATCATCCTCCCAGGTGGATTTTAAATCTTTGTTGCTGGGCATTGCTCGGCAGACAACATGGTCGTGTTCATTTGAATTACTCACGCCTCGACAAGCTTTTATAAATTCTCAGCGCATCCTCCTGGTCATCTGTTGTTGTTCCTTTCCCCCAGGGATCGTGAGGAATGATATTTACGTAACATTGCTGCAGGGAGAGTTTGACCGTGGTAAAAAGAAGACCCCGAAAAATGTGGAGGTCATCCTGAGTGTGCACGATGATGAAGGCAATCCCATGGAGGTAAAATGGAGCAGTAAACGCATCGTCTCATCTTTTGTTTATTTCTAATTATTCCCTTTGGGACTTACTGTGAAACCATCGGCTTATAACAACTTTTATAATTCTGTTCTAAATGCTGTGATCTTTAGCCGGCCAACATTGTAGTTCCACGAATTCTGTCCCATGATGTTTTGTAAAAACTTTCAGATTGAAAATCCTACCAGATACCTACCCAAACTAATGACATACAAGCCATTCCTTGTATTCAGTGCTTTTAGTTCCTCACATGCAAACAATACCTTTTGTTCCGTTTCCATAGAAAGTGATATTTCCTGGGGCCGGTTATGACGGCATCACAGAGTACAAGTCTGTAATTTACTACCAGGTGAAGCAGCCATGTTGGAATGAAACGGTGAAGGTAATCTACAGCCCGTGCTATTTCATATCTACATATTTCATGTCAGTGTTTCCCCGAGGTTTATAACTTCAGGGGCGGGGGGGAGAAGTCAGGCAAACGGTTCGGCCTAATATAAATATATATCTTTTTCCATCTTGAAGTGTGTGTGTGTGTGTGAGGGGGGGGTCATTTCAGGGTGGGGGCTTGCTCCCTGTTAAAATGACAGGGCAAACACGGCATGCTTTTTAATTAGTTCTTCAATGAATTAATCTTCTAGGAAAGAAATTGGTTCAGGGTGTGCTGCTCATACAGACCAGACAGCGTTTCATAATCCTGTATTTACATTGAATGACTTTTCTCTGGCAAGGTGACCATTCCCATCGAAGACGTCTGCCGCTGTCACCTGAGGGTGTTGTTTCGACACAGATCCTCGCAGGACTGTGAGTGACTTCCTCTTAATTGTGTGAAAGCGCCATCCTGCCGTCATGTAAAACACAGCTCGCGTCCGTTGTTCCATCTTATGCTCCGGTGTGTCCTTCAGCCAGGGACAAATCGGAGAAGCCCTTCGGGATGGCCTTCGACCGGCTCATGAGAAGAGACGGGACCACGCTAAAAGATGGCCGGCATGAACTTATCGTCTATAAGGTACTGCTGCAGTTTTATGGGTTTGCATAAAATTTGATTCACTGCACCGATCTTTAAAATAGGCATGAGATGGTTTCGATCTAATAATAGTGACAGTGGGTGGATGGATTATGCACAAATCTCTCCTCAATCAATAAATATGAAATTAGATCCCCACCGATCAATAGACTTCATGATTCATTCCCCATTTTATGAATTTCTTGAGGTTGATGTGAAAAAGACAGAGGATGCGAAGGTTTACCTCAACTTGCCAGCGACCTGGGCCGAAGTGCAGGAAAAGGAGAAGCAAACGGGGAAGCAGTTCCACCATTCAGTGATTCCCGTGACTAAAGACAGCTTCCAGATTGCCACGCTCACCTGCTCCACGAAACTCACCCAGAACGGTACCATGCGTACAGATTGTAAACCTGATTAAGGGGTTCAGTGCGCCCTTCCTTCCCTCCACATAGATTTCCATGGAGCGAATTAAGCTGATTATTGTGGTTATTAAACCGCTGAAGCTTGGACGATGATTGATTTCGATCTAATTAGGTTTATAGTGAAATTGTAGGCTTTTAATATGCATTGTTACTGATTCTGGAACAGAGCCCCACCTGAATCGGTTTCCTTTTTTCCCCCCAGTGGATTTACTCGGCCTGTTGAACTGGCGGTCGAACCCTGAAGACCTGGAGCAGATTCTGCAGAGGCTGATGGAAGTCGAGGGAGCGGAGATTGTCAAAGTGAGTTCTGCCGTACTGAATTAAGTAATGCGCTGATGCATTTTGTATAAGTTGTTTTAAATGGCACTTTTGTAACCGCTTTCTTTTTCATGCGCAGTTTCTCCAAGACACTCTGGATGCCTTGTTCAACATCATGATGGAGACCTCAGAGAAGGACACCTATGACACTCTGGTGTTTGATGCCCTGGTCAGTATTTTCTTTGCTGTGGATGTTTGGAGTGTGTATGGTGTTAAGGACAGTTAAGACAACATGTCATGCCAACCAGTTATTTTCTGGTTTAAACAAAAGCTGACCTTTATAGAGTTTCAAGAATAGGGCTTGATATTATAATAGTTCACGCATATAGATTATACTTAAGTGAAGTAAAGTGTGGTTGTGATTAACTGATATTCAGAATGTTTGTTTTATCAACATGGACCATGCTCTGATTTGGTTTTCTCGTCTCTGTCTATAACCAGGTTTTCATAATCACACTCATTGGTGATATAAAATTCCAGCACTTCAATCCGGTCCTGGAAACCTACATCAACAAGCACTTCAGTGCCACTTTGGCCTACATGTGAGGCTTCGTTCTGTATTTCCCAGCTTCGGTCGTTTACGCCCCCTTCACACTTGTTTATTTTTAGTGGGCCTTTAGCAGTTCTTCTACACCCACACCCAAATTACCTGCAGACTTTGGCGCCTGACTCACTCACTTTCTCAGGAAGCTGACGAAGGTGCTCAACTACTACGTGGGCCACGCCGAGGAGCCCGCTCTGGCCGAGAGGCTCTATGCGGCCCTCAAAGCTCTTAAGTACCTGTTCAGGTTTATTGTGAAGTCCCGGGTCCTCTACCTCAGGTATCCGAGGCGCTCCGTGCAAAACAATCCACTTTTGCCTCTCATGTTGCAAGGATGATGCATTGCTTTGATGCAATGCATGGCCTTCTTTTTTCAGATTGTATGGGAACAGTGAGGATGGGGACGCTTTCTTTAACTCCATCCGCACGCTTTTCCTGTCTTTCAACACTCTTATGGACAGACCGCTAGACGAGGGAGTGAAAATAAAGGCAAGTTGAAAGTGTCTGCCAAGAATCTGTGTTTATTTATTTTGAAATGGATGTGGAAATTGTGTAGCTTGTAGATAAAAGTGAAATAGAGCAAGGCAGTTTTAACATTGTAAAATACTTTGATAGTGCTGCTGTGAAAATGTGTTACGGAGAGGTTATTTTTAAGGTTTTAGAACTAGAATAAAAAACATTCCTGTGCTTCAGTCTGATTCTTTACTTTTTCAGGGAGCAATTTTGAAATACCTCCCCAGCATCATCAACGACATCCAGACTGTGTTTGATCCCGTGGAGCTCAGGTAACTCTCAAATATCAAATGCCTTTCACAGCGAGAAATGATAATTGCCTGAATTATCCAATTTACTTCTGAGTAAATGAGGCGTTATTCTCGATTCTTGCTGCTGTGAAATTACCTGTCATATGTGCTGCTCGCAGAGCCCCATGACAATAATCACTAGATGTAAATAGGATTCAAATTGTCACCGCTTTGGCTTTCTTTCGTTCTCTTGTCAGCGTTCTCCTCGCAAAGTTCATCGAGAGCATTCCGGACTTGCAGCTTGTGCGTCAGAAGCTGGGCTGCATGTGTAAGATGGTGGAGAGTGACCTTTTCAGGCAGCCAGGTAGGAGTCCTCGAGGCCTGTAAACCACATAATGACATTTCACACAAGATGAAGGAGGGGAGAAAAAAAAGCTGTTTGTCAGATCCAGCTCCAATAAGTGGACATTTTTGCTGCGTGATCCAAATAGCACAGTTTGCGGTTGTTCCGTTGCTGCAGATTGTCGAGACGGGCTCCTTCCACTCGTCACTGACCAGTTGAGCGGGCAGCTGGACGACCACTCCAGTAAACCGGACCACGAGGCCTGTGCCCAGCTGCTCAGCACCGTGCTGGACAACTTGGATCGCAAGGACGTGGTGAGGAGTCCAAATGTCACTTTACCTCTAGCGAGCTTGATACTGTGAGTGTAAGCAGAAAAAAACGGGTTTCCTCCACAGGGTGACTGAGCTCACCGTGACCGAGGCAGAAAACTCAGCTCTTACTCAGAGTAGGATTGCCGCTATTGTGCATGAAAAAGAAGCAATAGCGGTGATTCAGGCCTCTCTTTAGAGGTTTCCTGGGCCAATCCAACTGGAAGGAAGCCCCAGGGCAGACCTGGAGCGTGCTGGGGGAATTAGGTATCCCATCTGGGCTGGTGGCACCAAGTTGTCCCCATGGTGGAGCTGAAGGACAAAGCTACAGGGGAACATCTGGGCTGCTCTGCTTGGAAAATTTCAGCTTGCTGCTAAACAGTTTAAAGTGGATGAATAGTTGAGTTATTTAGTCATGCTTGGTTATATTTGCTTAATTATATAAATACATGTCTCAGGGATTTCTGTCACCACCAATGGATTTGAAAGGAATTTTGTTTGTTATGCTTCCACACGGAATACCCCAGCGACTCTAATGTGATTAAACTCACCCGATGATACTGACAACACTTTGTAGCATATCTGTGTCACTGGGTTTCAACTGTGCTTCGCATTGTGCCTGAGGCTGTTGTGTCTGTGCAGGGCCCAACCAGAGGGCACGTTCAGCTGATCATGGAGCGGCTGCTGCGCCGGGTCAATCGCACCGTCATTAGCATGGACAGATCCTCCCCTCTCATCGTAAGACACAACTTGGTGTTCCAGCTGAAATATGTCATCAGAATTCATTTTAGTTTGACATCAACCAAACCCTGATGTATTAGTTTACCAATATTTGAAGGGAACAAAATAATCAATGACCGAAATACAACAAGAAAACGTGTGATACCGGGTGAGTGATAGTTGACCTCTCTCCTGCAGGGCCACTATCTCGCCTGCATGACGGCCATCCTGAAGCAAATGGATGACATGCATTATGCCCACTACATCAGCACCTTCAAGACGAGACAGGATATCATTGTAAGTGTCCTGGTTCGTCCCCTGGCGGCCACATCTTGTCCTGGAACATCTCATCAATAACGGACATAAAACCACCCAGGCCACTTACTGCTCCTTAAGGGGATATTGATTATAGGCATTTCATTAATGGATAGGACTGACACGATGAGGATGCCAGTCGGCCTCCATTACGCTGTGGGAAAATCACGCATGCCTCACATGGAGCTTTGGATTGGCGTAGTTGGATAAGGCGGCAGCGTGCACACACTTGCAGTAAAGGTTTTTTTTTCTTCCTGTGCTGCCCTCAGGACTTCCTCATGGAGACATTCCTCATGTTTAAAGACCTCATGGGAGACGTTTTCCCCGCTGACTGGATGATCATGAACCTTGTGCAGATGAAGGTCTTTCTGAGGGCCATCGAGCAATACTCCGACGTCCTCAACATGTATTTTCTGGACCAGGAACATTTTAAACTGGAGGTGTGTCTTTTGTCCACCCCCACCTGGGTAGAAGTTACATTTCTTATTTACCACCAGATCAAGAGCTGGTGTTGTAAGAAGGTAATTATGGTATTAATATTTGAAAACCCTGCTTCCCCTCGCAGCTTTGGAAGAACTACTTTCTTTTGACGGTGGCGTTCCTCACCCACAAGACACTGCAGCTGGAATCCTTCTCTCAAGAGAAACGAAATAAGATACTGAACAAGTGAGATCCTTCACAGTTCATCATCAAGGTTATATTATTCCAGAAAAGTTGATTGAACAGTCCTTTAATTTGAATTTGTCACAGATATGGGGACATGAGGAAGACCATTGGGTTTAAGATCAGAGACATGTGGTACAATCTCGGTAAGTATTTTGCACATGTGATAATGCTGCTGTTGTCTTAGAGTTTGTAGCGTTGTTTATTCAGTAGCAGTAACGCGTGGGAATAAGGGGAATAACAAGATAATATTTTTTATTATCTTCTTTCGCAGTGTGTTGCTTTTTTTTGTCCGCCACATTATTAGATTCGTCCTTTTGTTTATTTAGAAATGAAGATGGAGCGTATTGCCTTCTCCAATCACACTTTGATATATCTGTGTGATAATCATTTGTTGTCCCTCAGGCCCCCACAAAATGAAGTTCATCCCAGCGATGGTCGGGCCAATTCTGGAGGTCACTCTGGTGCCGGAGCCAGAGCTGAGGAAAGCCACCATCCCCATCTTCTTTGATATGATGCAGTGTGAGCACAACTTCAGCCCCAGACGCACGTTTGAAAAGGTAAAAAGCAGCGTTTTAAATGCAGCTGCTCTCTGTTGAGTATCACCATGTGCAATGTGTATTATGATGTGGCTTTTTTTTTTTTACTCCCTGATTATCTTTTCAGTTTGAGAACGAACTGATAACAAAATTGGACCAGGAGGTGGAAGGAGGCCGAGGGGATGAGCAGTACAAAGTCTTGCTGGAGAAAACGTGAGGCAGAATAGAGGGTTCTCTTAAAGTTGTTTAAAGGAATAAACAAAGATTTTTTTCAGAGTGGGCTTGTGTTATATACTTCTGCACTGTAGGTAGTATATCACCTACAGTCGATTACGACCTCTATGCTCACTGTTCGGAAAGGCTGACAGTAAACAATGCAATGCACTGCTGTGTAGGGGAGCAGCATCACACTTTAAACACCTAGAAAAATATTGTATACGGTGAAATATATAACGTATTTCTTTGTTTTTGTGCCAAACTACTCTAGGGAAAACACTGAATGAGTACTCCTTACCAACCCTTACTCACTTTAAACAAATCAGGCTTTCCCCTTTAAGTAGTACAACACTGCCTTTTCTGTGTGCTGTTCAGCGCTTCAAAATACAGCAAAGACATTTGAGGTCATGTTTTTCAAAAGGTCCTTGAGGTTGCTTACTATTCTGTTAGGATAGTAAGCAACCACCCATCAATACATTAATCCTATTTAAAAAAATGTTTGAATATTTATTTGAGTGCGAATCAGGAGGAAGGGCGGGCATTTGAACTCAAACTAGACCTTCACAGCTTCGGTGTAGCTGAATAGTTTTTTGCACGTGCAGGTTGCTGGAACACTGCAGACGGCACAGATACCTGTCACAGTCCGGAGAGGAGCTGGCTCTGCTGCTGAGCAGCCTGCTGGAGAATCTTCTGGCGTACCGCACCGTCACGCATGACGAAAGCCCGGAGTACCGCATGAGCTGCACCGTCAATGTGCTGGTATGCCATGTGCCTCTATTTACACTGTTTGTGCATGTGCAAAAAAGGCGATTTCTTCAGAAAAACTGTTTTTTGAGAGCATGCTTTTTGAGATCATTTTCTCCCGTAGAATTTCTACAAGGAGAAAAAGAGGGAAGACATTTACATCCGGTGAGTTAGAAAGAGACACGGAGCGTCTTGTCCCGGGACCAAAGGGCTCACTGTGTCTCACTGATGTGCTCTTGTAACCAGGTACCTGTACAAGCTGCGAGATTTGCACCTGGACTGTGAGAACTACACAGAGGCGTCCTACACTCTGCTACTCCATGCTGAATTGCTGGAGGTCTCTGACACATCTATGTCTTTTTTGCTGCATAGAGACCCTTTTTTATGTTTGAGCTACTTAAGTACTTGCTGAACGTAACTTTATGGTCATTTGCTACTCCAGTGGTCCGACAAACCCTGCGCACCTCATCTGATCCCCGGAGACGGGAAGCACGTGTGGACCCAGCAGGAGCTGAAGGAGAGGCTCATCCAGGAGATCATATGTTATTTGGACAAGGGCAAGGTTAGTATGAACTGCAACGGAAGGCCTTTGTTATTTGTTCACAATGCCTGCGATTGCCATGGAGGTTAGCGTTGTGAAACGGGTGGGGAAGTTAATTAAGCTCTGTGTTGTGCGAGTATTAAAATCTCTCTCTGGCCGCCTTGAAGCGGAGCGGCGAGGGTTTCACTGAGGACGGCCTTGGGAGCCAGATGGCCGAGTGAGGCTGGTGCTCCTGTGTTTTTGTTTTCCCGTCTCCTTTCAAATGAGCAATGCACACGTGTCTTTTCAGATGTGGGAGAAGGCCATTGAGCTGGGCAAGCAGTTGGCCAAGATGCATGAATGTCACATGTTTGACTTCATGGAGCTCAGCCAGCTGCTGGTAAGTGGACGTGTGAATTGTAATTGAGCCCCACAAATGCTGGATGCTGTTTACACAAAATGATTTTAGTTTGAAAGCCTCATCCATAATCTATGAATGATTTGAATGAGTTACAGTGGACATGCATTGCGAAAAGGCTGAGTGGCCTTTGTTGTGATGAAGAGAAAATGTTAACAGGCTTAAAAAAAAAGAGATTTATTATGAAAAATGTACCCTAAAATCTAATCTAATGGGCCTCTAATAATGTTTTCTCAGAATTACTGACAAAAAGACAGCGACCACATTCATTTTTGAAGAAGTTATTGAATCCATTAAATATGAATGCCTTTGGCAATAATTAGTAGACTATTTACAACACAGTCTTACCCTCTTCTTTGTTTTGTCTCACAGAAAAAGCAAGCCCAGTTCTATCAAAATATAATGCATGAAATGCGACCACAGCCGGAGTACTTTGCTGTGGGATATTATGGCCTTGGATTCCCTTCTTTCCTCAGGGTGAGGAAAGGATTACCTATTTCAATAAACAAACACCGGGACGGTGCACATGTAATGATCTGGCTTTTTCAAAAAACATGCGCGTGTGCAATGATGCTCTGCTACAGAACAAGATGTTTATTTACCGAGGCAAGGACTACGAGTGGCTGGAAGACTTCAGCTTAAAGCTGCTCTCTCAGTTCCCCAACGCGGTGAGGATGACCAGCACAGCGCCCCCTGGAGAAGACATCAGCAACTCCCCCGGACAGCGTATCCATATATAAATATACCAAGCCAAGCTGCGGTAACAGCACAGCTCTTGCTGGGAATGAAGTGGGGTCAAGGTTTTTTTTTTAGTGTGGAACCTATTGGATGTATTGTGTTAAATAGAATTGTATACATATCATTCTCGTCCCAAATACCTACTTTTCATCCAGTGCCATGGTCATCAGATCAATATTCAAAGTGTCGGATACTTTTAAATCATGCATCGAATGAAATGGTTAAGATGGAAAATCTAAAACTTGCTAAATATCAGCAGGTTAACGTTTTCCTTGAGTTTTCATGCTGAAGTCACGATTAAAGTAAAAGATTTACAGAGGTGCTAGAGTGGTCGGAAACTTGTTTTACAATTTCACATTCAACAATATGATCTTCTTCTCCACACTACTGCTGGTTTCATCCTTAGCTGAAGTTCACAGACATCCAGTGCTTCACTGTGAAGCCCGTTCTCACCGTGCCGCTCCAGTTTAAAGACAAGGGGGTTCCAGAGCAGATATTAAAGTGCGTAAATGAACACTTAAAGGAATATCTTAGGATTCGTAGCTTTGTGGTCAAAGTGCTATATCACCGCTCTGTGCCTGTTCTTGTACAGCTATTACAGAACCAATGAAGTGGATCAGTTCAAGTACTCCAGGGCCTTCAGGAAAGGGAAAAAGGATCCAGACAATGAATTTGCAGTGAGTCATTTTTAAATTTAATTGAAAATACTAATATGCCCAAGAACACACAAAATATTATAGAAAAAGGTATGAACAACAGTGTCTGGTTTTCCCTTATTTGGAAAATGAAGGCAAATAGGCACCTTAATATTTCGTTGGTATTTATTCTTCCCTACAGACCATGTGGATCGAGAGAACAACGTACATCACAGCCTATCGCTTCCCGGGGATTCTGAAATGGTTCGAAATCAAATCCGTCTCAGTGGTAAGAAGCAGACTTGATGCTTAAACTGTGTTGTTTGTTAATGATTGTTTTATAATTCACTATTCTTCGGGTGTGCAGGAGGAGATCAGTCCCCTGGCGAACGCCATAGACACCATGGAGATGGCCAATGAGAAGCTGAGTAACCTCGTGCAACAGCAAGCCTGTGATCTCTCGCTATCCATCAACCCGCTGTCCATGATGCTCAGCGGCATTGTCGACCCAGCTGTCATGGGCGGCTTCTCCAACTATGAGAAGGTTTGCCAAACATTGCCAAGATACACTAATAACTAAAAATCACATAACTGTAAAATACATCAAACGGGCATTCTGGGTCAAATCTGTTTTGAGCTACAAAGCTGTGTTCATCAGGACACCACAGCAACCTCTCTATCATACCGTGGACACCTCTTCTTTGTTGTTTACAGTAAAGAAAAATTGCCCAATGCATATCCTGTTTTCATCCTCTTCAGGCATTCTTTACAGAGACCTACATGCAAGAGCACCCGGAGGATCACAAACGCATTGAAGTCCTTAAACAGCTTATCGCCCTGCAGGTAAATCCTTCCGCCATCCTTGTCATTGACACTGGGCTCAGAGCGGAATATGTTTTGCTTCACTAAAGTGCCCGTCCTCCCCTCTAGATCCCTCTCTTGGCAGATGGGATTCGCATCCACGGGGAGAAGACGACCGAGCAGCTGAAGCCCTTGCACAACCGCCTGGTCACTTGCTTTGCAGACCTTCGGGAGAAAGTGGAGAAGCATTACGGCGTCATAACCTTGGTGCGTTGCCAGACGCAAACTCAATTTATCGTAAGAGGGTGCCAACTTAAGCTATCGCCCCTCTTGCCTTCCTATCAAACGCTTCTCATTCAAAGCCGAGTGTGCGCCGGGCACATAAATCTTACTTTAGCCCATCCGCTGCGACCCGAGTTTGGCCTGTCATTGTGCTCCCCCTCTGCCAAGATTCTCCCGCTGACGCTTAATCCCATTTGTGTGTTGCAGCCCTCCTCGCTCACGGAGAGGAAGAAGAGCCGCGTGGGCTCCGCAGTGATGCCCTACATCCTGTCCTCCACCCTGCGTCGCATGTCGACTATCTCGACCGTCTCCAATGCCTCCTCGGGTCTCTCCAGCGGCTCGGCATCCTCGGACGGACCCTCCTACATCTCCTCCCAAGAGTCAGTTCCCACCCGTGCTCCCCTTGATCTTCCTCGCTGCCGTTGTGTCTCCATTGCGAAACAAGAGACTGGCTTCTTTAAACCCTTGTTTCAAATCAAAATGACTTAACTATTGTATTTTCTCCCTGCGTCTCTTTTACCCCGCGTCCGATTATTCACCAGCAGCTCCTTATTGTCCCGCCCCAGCGATCGGAGATCCTCCGTTTTGTCCCGCTCGGAGGAAGACAACAGGATTGCCAGAAAGAACAGGAAGGAATGGAGCGTCAGCAAATCCCAGGTCCTGCTGGAGAGGCAGTCGGATGCAGACGAGGTAAGGCCTCATGTCCAGAGATCATGTCATTCCATTAATGCCTTCCCATCGAAGTTTCTGTTGTGTCAGTTGTGAATTGGAAGTTGTTACTTGACTATTTCACAAAAAAAAAAATGTTATCTTTGCTTTCCTGTGTTTTTTTCCAGACTCCTTCAGAGAGGCAACAGAGACCCAAGAGTTTACAATTGGGGGACCGGCGGCTCACCCTCTCCCTGTCCCATGGTGTTCCATCCCAGCTCGGCTTGTCAAACCCTCTCAGCCCGCTACCGGCCTCTCCACCCACACCTTGCACACCACGCAGCTCCAGTATGTCGCACAAAAACAAGTGCTCCGATAAACACTCGCCATCATTTCAGTGTAACTTAAAAATGCGCCTTGCACACAGAAAAGGAATAATACCACGATTTGGTCTGTAGCCCTAATCAGGTCAGACACAGAATAGGCACATCCACAGACGCGTGCGGTATGAAACGCAATTGTTTCTTCTCTCCCATGGTAGGTTATTCATCGCTTCTCAGTGACAACGACGTCAATACCACAGACACCCCAGGGACCCCCCCACCCATGCCTCCAAAGAAGCACCCGCACGAGATTGACAACCCGGGGTTCTTGACAGAGGTACATCTCCTTGGAGAAAAAAGCGCGCCCTTGCCAATGCATATTTAACCATCTGTAAACGTTCAAATATTCTGTTTTATTTTTCTGAATTGATGTCCCAACATGAACTTTTTCTTTTCCTGCAGTTCTCTCCTCCACTACCAATGAAAATAGAGAGCAAGCCTCCTCCTCCGCCTCCGAAGACTCGGAAGTCGATGCTCCCAACAAATGAACACCACGCATAGGCTTCAGAGTTCTGATCATTTTCTGATGTTGCTGAGTTGAGCTGATGTTGCTGTGATGAAAGTGCAGCTTTGTTTTGCGGCATACTATAAACGCCACAGATGCAGGATCATCCACGTGGGATGCGTGCAAAATTTGCAGGGAAGAAGAAATCTTTCTGAGGCAAGTCGCTAATTCTTCCAGTGATGTTTAGTTTTTAAACCACGAGGAAGATTGTATTGTATGAGGCATTGTAATCATGAGAGGTTACTGCAAAAGTGAACAAATATGTGTGATTTAGGGTACATAAGGCCAGCATTCCTTTTGAGTTAGTTCTTTTTAAGTTGTTGAAACAAAAAGTCAGTATGTTGTACAGACGTATCACTCGCAGGGAAAACGAATGACCAATGCTCCAATCTAATCTTTAGCCTTTAAGAATTTAGCTTTTATGAGCTTAAGCAACACTGGATGCCTTTTTTTTCCCAAGCTGTTTACCGTTATTCCATATTTTAAAAAGTAAAAGCTGTGTTGGATACGTGTCAAACTTTATCAAATGCAGGGAATACAATGTACAGAACTTTTAGTTGAAAATGTAACATTATTTTGTGTGTAACATTATGATCAAATCAATTTTCCCCAACTACAATGTTTTAGAGACACTGGATGGCAGTAATGAATGTGTTGAAGATTTAGCAATTCTTTTGATGATTTAATGACCTAAATACTGTAAATGATGCTTCCCAAATGCGTCATGTTGATGTTGGTGTTCAGTGGAAGTCAATTTTCTCCTACGGGAATAGTTTTAGACATCTTAGGAAAGATACTCTGTTGCCGAGAGAAGATGGACATCACGCTCGCGTCCCTATTGTAAATTCACAAAATTTCAAACAGGTCTTTAAAATAACGCTAAACCCTGTTCTGTGCAATCATGTATGCCTCTGATGTTCACTACTTTAGTATTTCAGGTCTTGATACATATTTTCTTTTTGATCAATTTATTATTGTAAATTATTGATAGTCATTAATTTTTTATAAGGTTTTGATGCAGCATAAAGTAGAATTTCACCATGCTTTACCATGCCCTGCTTGCATTTTTATCAAAAGACGTAATACAATGTATGTGCCTTCAGACTGCTAAAACCTTGCTTGTAAAGCTGTTTGAAAAATGAAAATTTTTCAGTATTTTATTTTTTCAATCCTAAATTGTTTCACAAGGGACTCGCTTTGTACGGTAGATTTTTCTTGACAACAAGCAGACATTTCATACAAACTGCCTCAAGAGATTTTTTATGAACAAGCTGTTGTTAACTGAACAAAAATAAATAATTATCAAAAGACCAGCAATTCTCGGGGACAGTGATTGTTTTAGAAAGGCATCTTCTCCATTTTAAAGTGAAAACGGAGACATTCATTTGGACACTGCTGATACCGTGAAACTGTTTTCATACGCAACGATAGATGTAGGAGATTAAAGCCTCTATATTGATCTAGGAGATAAAAAGGCCTCATCTGGGGAGGCTAAGTGCATGATATGTTTATGGGAGTTCAGTGATGGGTGTTTGGGTGGCTTACCTGGATTTCTGATGGCCTGTCTGAGTTTGAAGTACGGGATGTCATTCTCCTTGTGAGCCTCAGGAGCAAGCAGCATTTGAATGGATGTTCACACGTGCACAGAGAGCAGTGTTCCTGCTGCCAGGTTTGACTCGATGCACAGAAATATCTCCATGGAAACCAATTCCATACAGAAGACGTGACTACAGCTTCATGTTGCACAGAATTTCAAGGACGTAAACATTATTTTACTTCTAATGTTAGTTGCTGGTGTCTTTCCAGCTTCAAACTGAGTTGAAAATAAATGAAAATCATTTTCTAATTTTGTTTATTTCATAGTTACTATGCTCACACTGTAGAGCAATTTTAGGTTTAGATTTCAGATATAATTTAATTGTTTTGCAACCGTTTTAGTTTTTAACCCGTTAGAATCACTTGTATCACACGTGTTGGAGTCGTTAGCAGTTAATAATAAAATAAAAATATTTATTTTCCAAAAGCCTCACATGGTTCTAATCTGATTATTGTTTAAAGCCCGAAGAGGTTAGATTTATTGTATGATGCTTTGAACTCAACGACCTTACAGCTACTGTAGGTGGTAGTTAAACTTGCTAATTGTACCTGGAGCGGACAATCTATAATAGCAAAATCATGCTTATGAATAAATGCAGTAAACAGTCCATATAATAATTACATATCCTGCATAAATATGTGTCAGGCATTAAGGAGGCATTTTCTGCAGGAATACCTGATGCTTGTGTGCACAAAATGGATGTCGGGAGTGCCTACTAACCAACAGTCAGTCAAATGAGAAACCCAGTTAGTTTTTGTGCGCCGATTGGATCAGAAACCGGGTGAGTCAACAAGCCATTCACATTTGCCTGCTTCTCCCTAAATCCCAAGCAGGCTCATTAGGATCTTCTGCTCCCAGTTGAGTGCTTCCCCCACTGTCTGAGAACCACGCTTTCAAAGGTGCACCACATTGTTCTCACATGCTAATCAGAGCAAACCGCAACTCTCCGGAAGGGGGCTGCAAAGCGACAGTCACTAGACGAACAGTATTACAAAAGGAATAACTTGTGTACATTTTCTATTAGAAAAGAAAAGTGCACCTGAGTGTAAGGGTAATATGTCCTGTTAAAGAAATGGAGCTAAATACTTTTTCCACTGCCATTCCCCGAGCAAGTATAAAGAGAGAGAATGATATGAGAGTTTTGTATCCCATTATTGCATCTATATTAGCCAGTATATTCTCCTACTTTATTGTTTTTGGGCCTGTCAACCCAAGTGCCTCCTACAGAGAGAGCTGGAAGCCAAGGCCTCGTTACAGCTCAACTCCCCCGCAGCAAAGGGAGATGTACCCTTCTTACATTTAGCTGCAGGAGGCATCCAAATGTTGCCTGTGGATTGGAATTAGCTGCACTATTGAACCTCTGCTTTGTCGTGCCAAAGGGGCGTGAACTAATGGACCATTGCAGAGACGTCTGCTGGCTTTTTTTAAAACCCTATCTACACAGGGTAGATTTGCTGTGCACGAGTGCACGCTGCAGAAACACCCCGCTCGCAGTCGCACACAACCACTCATGGCAGTTATTGAGTACAGTTCAAATGCGGACCAATGAACAGCTACACTGAGAAAGCGGCGATCACAAAGGCTTTTTCACATCACGTTTTCTCCTAACTTTTGCGGTAGCTTCGACTGGGAACCTGGCATCCTGTTTTCCCCGTGCGCAGCTTAAACTATCCGCAGCCCGGCTCACGAAACTCTTGAAACCTCTGGGACGAAAAAAAAAAGAAGGAAAGAATTCAGACTGTTTGTTTCCTTGTTTTATTAATATGCTGTGTACTCTCACCACAGTGTCCCATATATTTTTAGGTGGGTGCCGAGCTACATCACTTCCAGACAACCCTGCTTGGGGATCCATTTTATAGGCCTGACCATTACTTGTTCTTCTAAAATATTAATGTTTATAGGTACAGCGTGATGAGCGTGGCATTGGGTTGGAAACGGTTTACCTGGCCGCTCTGCACAGCTCTACCCTTCTACCCCTCACACGGCTAACACAACTAAAAATTCAGCACAAAATGTCTTCTCGCGGCTTAATCTTTTGCAGCAGTGCCGGTTTGGGCTTTTCGTTCGGGCACCTTCAAACAAGACAAACACGGACGTTCACCCAGGCAGACCTCGACCTCGTGTATCAGCGCTTTCCAGAAAGTCTTTTTCCCGTAGATCAGCACCACGGCGGCAACCGTCGTGTAGACGGAGGTGAAGAGGAACGTGAGCGTGAGGACGTTCTCGTGGTTCACCGTTATCTGGTAGTTGACGTACAGGTCTACGGCCAGGAAGAGGATGAAGACGGCCACCAGAGATAAAGCCATCCGGATCACCCTCATCTGCGAGCCCAGCTTGGGCCCGTGGGCTCCGTTGGTGGTGGCTTTCATGTGGCGCAGATGCAAGGCCAGGTGGACGGAGATGGAGACGCAGCATTTCACCATGAGCAGCCCCGGCAGCACGTCGGCCAGGAGCAGGTACACGACCTCGTAGACCACGCCGGCGGTGGAGGCCGGCATCAAAACCCCGCAGTCTTGGTTCCCGGCGGTGCGGTTGCTGGACCGAAAGACCGCCAGCATCGGCATGCAGGTGCCCAGGCCGAACAGCGGGATGAGGAACACGGCCAAGCTCACGTGTTTGAGGATGGCGGCCTGGATGCGCGTGTAGCAGTGATTGGGCGTGCTCACCAGCTTGGTGCTGTAGTAAAACGTGAGGAAGCTGGTGTCCCACATGATGGTGAACTTGAGGCTGAAGATTAAAAGCAGCATGACAGCGTAGGGCGTGCCGGCGACGCGGCACTTGCTGTCCACCTCGTCCATGGTCATCCAGAAGTAGCAGACCAGCTGATGAGCCACGTCGGCCAGCGACAGAGCCAAGACGATGGTTTCACAGGGGCTCCACTTCTTGTTCTGCCTGTAGTTCAGCAGGCTCATCAGGAAGATGTAAACGTTGAAGAAGACAGTGGTGGCGGCCAACAGGCCTGTTAGTAGCCAGATGGTCAATTTATTCATCACGTACATGGTGATAATCTTTATCACAAACACATCGACTATCTTTATCACGAGAACTTATTCAAACAGATGCCGAGCTGACAGAAAAGGACACGCACACACTTCAGGCGGCTGTTCAAGTCACTTTGGTGGCAGGCCCTGTGGAAAGGATTTACACGATTAGCTTCTGTAATACATATGGTTCAGAATATATGTCAAATCTCCAAACCGGGCACCCGTATGTGAAACAAAGTAAGGTGCAGTTGAGGTGAGAAAGTTCGAGCAAAAAACGATTAAATAAACATCCATGTTTACCTCAAACAAAGCTCCCGTGGGTGGGATTAGGCTTCTCATCACTCTGAATCCGCCGAAGTTTTCTGCTCACACTCTGCGCCTGTTCGTCATCACAATACGTTGTCCAACTCAATATCTTGGGCTGCTATGGAAGAATCCTTTGTGTTGTTTTGTTTGTCCCTGTAGCCTGAAGTTGTTTGCAGAATGCTCCCAGGAAGGTGAATGTCTGGGATAATACGTGTTCCTTGACTGGGATTTATGTACAAGCATTGGATACGATTTGCATCACGTTCAACCGCAGGTAATGGTGAGGGTGCATTTGCATACCACGGGGTGCTCGGGATTTGTGCTCATCACGAATATCCGGTGAGTTCACTGTCAATCAGCGCAGCATCGCAGTGCAGCCGATCCGCAGACCAGCAGACCACACTCCACCGGACTCTGAATGCAAATGGTTAATCCTGCGGCTCGGCCGCAACACACACACACACACACACACACACACACACATCCCTATTTACCTGATAAGAAAAGAAAATCCCCTTGCTGAATCACCTTCAGGAGCCTTTCTAATGCACAACCATATCACCGTGGTTGGTAAAATCAAGGCAACTGACGTTGGAGAAAGACTTCAACATCGACTTTGAATTGGATGTAAACAACAATGTTTATATTTCATTTATGTTTTTGTTTGCTGGCGTTATCGCAGGACATTAGCATGATTTAATACTGACAGAGGTCCTCTTTCAGGGTTTTGCTTGTAGAATAATTGTTGAATAGCTTGTAGAATAACATCTTAACTTAGCCACATTTGTGTCGTGATAAATTGTTTTTTCATAACAAGCGATCCAAGACTATACAAATCTAAATTTTTAAGAAAGACACTATACACAAAAGCATGAAAAGCTAATTTATATAGAGAAACTATAAAATAAGCATATGAAAATAATTGCTCTGCCCACATTGTGAGACGCTCTGCTCTCTTGGTTGTTAAAAGAAGAGATTATCTAGTTTCTAAGCGAGGTTGCCAGACACGTATTTGTAATACATTATTCTATTTCCCAGTTCATGCATTAAATTATATTCTTTACTCTCATGGATAGACGTTTCCTTACAAATGTAAATTGAGTAATCAGAAAGAACGGGTTTTGAGTGTTTGTGAAGATAAACCTGTAAACGGGGCTGCAGGCGCAGCGCTGACTCTGGATGCTGAGCGTGGCTTCAGGTGAGCGCTGCAGCCAACAGCGACTCGAGTAACAACGGCTCGACCAATTGATCCAAAATGTGAGAACACATGAAAGGCAATTTTGCAACGATTTGTTCTGCATTCAAAAGAAATTCCAGGAGCCAAGTGCGCATTAGAGGCCCGTAAGCAAAATTAACTTCAGTCTGATTCATGAGCAGCTCACAATTTGAATCTATATTTGTTCTGAACATAACAGCCCTTGGCCGTATTCCTTAAATGTAGTTTAACTAATTAAGGCTAACAAGCAGATATCAGGCTAAATTAATCCACCTCATTCTGCCACATTGTTTCTTGAAAGCAGTATTGAGGACTGATTCGTGAATCCTGGATGAATTTTCTTGGGCAGCAGTGTACTCTATATTGAGATGTTGAAATCCTGAATAGAATTGTTATAATTGGCTGAATGGTGATCATGTGACTGTGGTTACACTAATACGCTTTATTTAAAGACACGTGTTGTTATTCACCAGCGTAGGCTTTAAATGGAAACAATGGTGTTGCAGACAGAGAGCAGAACTAGCATAACAGAATGCAGAATATAACCCAGCATAACAAATCATTTTAAGAATTTGTTTTTATTTTAACAACTGCACAGGTGCAATATCGGTATAAATAATAAAAGTCAATCATATAAAGAGAAAAAGGAGACGCGCCACTATAGTTCTATAATTATGGCTTTTAAGAGTTTTTCAATTAAATTCAAATTCTTTTCAAAAACCCAAACAAAAGGTCTTTGTTATCCACAAAATTTGGCAATTTCAGCGCCGGTGGGCTGTGATTGGAAAACAGGGCTTGAGGGGGTGGAAATATTCAAATATCTAGTTTTGTGACGTAGAAAACCGTGGCAGTTTTGAACAGCTCACCCAGAGGCTGAAGACGGGATCAATTCAGAAACCCGTATCTCACTCAAAACAGCACGGATGGATTTTCTTCCATGTTTGAATGCGTGTGGAAGCACCAGAGACGCACAATAACACCCCAAATCCCAGAAAAAAGCAGCTTTGACTGAGCAATGTTGAGCAAAAGTGAGAAGTGCAGCTATAATTCGATAGTAATATATATATATATATATATATATATATATATATATAAATTTAACCATTACAATTTATACTTACTATTTCTTTTAAATTAAACTCCAAATATTCTGTCTCAATGTGATTTTAAACCTCACTACAAGAGGTCCTAGTGCATGGAGCCAGAAATAACAAATAGCAAATAAACCATCACATACTTATTATAGAGATGAGAAAATAAGGCAGCCTTGGAAAACCATAAAATCCAGACTGGCGTCAAATCGCCAACTCCGTCTGGATAATGTACAAAAAAACATTTATGTTCTTCGTTTTCAATGCACTCCT
Organism: Apeltes quadracus; assembly: GCA_021346845.1. NCBI lineage: Eukaryota > Metazoa > Chordata > Actinopteri > Perciformes > Gasterosteidae > Apeltes > Apeltes quadracus. The sequence continues at coordinate 11,917,538 of CM037929.1, read as the reverse complement.
AATTAAGTTATTTATTAAACTGCTTTGGAACCTCCCACAATAGAGTTCATTTAACTTCAAATTTACCGTGTCATAACTTCATCAAGATGCCGCGGTAAGATTAATTTAATTACCTTAATTTTCAGACTGTGAGCCACGCCTTTTCCCCCATTTTTTGATGGTTACATTCTACGAGCCGAGGTAGAATGCTGAATGCAAATGCTGTTGTATTACATTGTGTCAGATATCATGAAGACATAAAGGATGGACCAACGGCACTAAAATGTGGCCTGAATGGGATCTAGATGGTACTTGCCTCACCGACGTCTCAGTTAAAACGGTTTTATTGTCCATACAACGTTTGAAAAAAAAAAAGGCATCAGTAAAAATCTGTCTTTCCATATTTACATTTTACACACACTTTCATCAAAATCAGTGCAACAATAATAATGGTAGTAGCGATGATTTGCCAAAGTGCATTATGAGTCAACGACATTTGTTGTTTGTACAAGGGCCCGCCCCTAAAATCTGATTACACTCCCATTATTCTCCAGGTAAATACATTGAACTAGCAAATAATTCATACACGTACTTTACATTTTAATATATATAGTTTTTACCTGACGTAAAACATCCCTTGTCAGAAGGTATTGTGTGGCATTGTTGTGTACTAAAAATAAAAAAAGCGATTACACAGCGTATCCGTATCGTTGGTCGTATGGAACGGGAGGACGGCCTCCCCCTGCCGTGGCCGGCTGGGATGTACCATTAGGTAGGTTGTTTTTCCTCACCGAGGTATATTGCACCCCGGGGTGGGTGCGGTACGCCATCACCGAGCGGAGACTGGAGTTTCTGCTGGTCGGTCTGCTCTCCGGGGCCGGGACGTCCTCCCTGGGGGGGAACAGATCACAGGTTAACATCACGCCGTCCACATGTTTCAGACCGCCTCACGGACGCCTAAAACGCCGTTCCAGCTCAGGTGCAATACCTTATTTCGTTTGCGACCTCTTTCGCGTAGCGCTTCTTGTGGCAGCAGCAGATAAGGAGCCAGATGAGAAACAGGAGGAGGAGCAGCAGCAGGAGAGCGCCTATCACCGCCCCGGCTATGACGCCCGCCTTATTGGTAGCTGCAAAAGTGGACATGCAAGGGCAGGTGTCACAGGCATCACAGCAGTGCGCCTATCTAAGAGCAAAGTTAGACACTGGACTTACGGTTGTATGCGTTCAGTGAATATCTACACTGTCCTTGGCCCACGGCATTTCTTGCCTGACACACGTAACTCCCAATATTGCTGTCTGTATGATTCTTAATCAACAGCACCCCGGTCTGTGGGTCTTAATGAGAGAAGAAAGCACTCAGTACAAGTATATTACGCAAGGAGAGCATGATGGAAGCACAACAGAAAGGCTTTTTCGTCCGTTGAGATGCTTCCTCACCTTGGGTTGCAGTGGCTGGCATTGCACCTCCGCTCTCTCTCGTCCACGTGTAGCTGAGGGGAATGGTTCCTATGGATGATTTACAGTGGAGGGAGACCGGGCCGCCTTTCTCCTCTCCGCCTTCAACCCAACACTTCGGCACTGACGGGGGAGCTGGTGAAAGACAAAAAAACAGACGCGTTGGTTCAGAGGTGAGCGAGAGGAGGAGAATACGATCCACGGCCACAGAGCCAAGGTGTGATTCACTGGTTGAGACACGAGAAGAAGCATCCACATTCCACAGAAGGGAGAGTAACATGTGAAACCAACAATGGGAGTGGTGGGAAATCAAACAGGTAAAACTTGTAAAGAATAGCTCCTTCTCACCCAGCACATCCAGAGTGACCTTTCTCGTGTCGACTCCCGGCGCCTTTTTGACTTTGCACATGTAGGTGCCTCTGTCCGAGTCGCTCACAGCAGAGATAAAGATGGAAGCGTCTCCCGCCTTGGGGTCCCCTTCGAACTGGAGTCTTTTGGCGAGCCCGGCATCGCCGTAGTAGTGCGTCGCGGACCCGGTGTACGATAAGATCTGTAATGCAAGAACGGGTTTCGGAGACACTTTAACAGAGATCAAAAAAAGATAACCACAAGTTTAATGAACTCTCGCGGTGATAATTTGTCAAACCTCCCACACAGGTTTTCCTACAGCATCTCCCCTCTGTGCCCTCAAACAAACGCCTACCAGTTGGTCTTTCTGTGTCATGTCCGGGTTGAGTTTGGACCACTCGATGTCCAGCTCTCCCGTGTCTCCGGCGCCGGCGATGAAGGTGCATCCCAGGCTGACCTTCTCCCCGACGGCCTTCTGAACGGTCTGTGGCCCCGGGGGCGACACCTGCAGCGTCTCCGTCACATCTGATCGGTCAAAAAATAAAGTTTCACAGTGTTCCATCCGAAGGACTAAAATGTCTCTCAACAGCATATATCTTTTTCCAGCGTAATGGATTTTATGCTGTGGGCTTTTGCTCGCCAGCAGTCTCAAAGTGTTGCAGGCGTGATCTGAGACTAATTGGCCTCTTAAGTTGAAGTAAGGAGGATTTGGAGTCGGAAGAGAAAAATAGAGATACTTTTGGGAGAGTGTGTGTGCGGGAAAACTCCAGACGCTCATTAGTTGTCAGGAATAAATGAATAAATGATGATTAAAACTGAATCCGCTGGATAAAATTAACTTGACAAGTGGCAGTTAACGGCTGTTTTAGGGTTAAAATACACCCTGCTTTTACACTGTTTACAGCTCTAATTTAATTACTGCTGATAGCTTGGTCTTTAAAGATGGAAATAAATGTAGATTTTTAATACACACTTGCTTTTTTTAACAGATCCGAGCCTTTTATCTTGACTGTTGTCACTCAACTTCTCAATCATATTTGGCAAATATGCTTTCACCATTTTTCCCATTCAGGTAGTAACTAAATGTCTTAATGTAATGCGTCCAACCAGCTTTTGAGACCAAGAAAGTACAAGTCTCTCTCTCACTGAAAAGCATTAAATGCCACAAGGCATTTCTGAAAACATGTAAATGGCAAAAAAAGTCAGATGTTTGTACTGCCAAATCCCTCTCGGGCAAAACACTTGGTTCCAGAGGAGATGTGTTTTCCATGTGGAGGGGTAGTCCCTAAACTTTACACAAAGAGCTGGAAATATTTAAATGGGCCCGTTTTGGGAGTTTTGGGTTCTGTATGTCCCCTTTTATTTCTCCGCACAAATTTAGTCTACTTCCACTTCCGCTTTCATATAACTAGTGTGCCAAAAACCAAACAAAGCCCAAGAATAATTCCTCCACTGGACGGTGACTCAGCGCCATTATTTGCAAACACCAGTTTGACAGGAGTACTTATAGAAAGCGCTAAGAATGTCAAGCATCTCATACCGGTCAACCAGCGGTATTATACTCAGCTCTCGATGATCACAATACTCGAGCCTTCTCATAAAAACTGATTTTGATTTGGCCTCAGACATGAAATTAGACTCACCTGTTTTCAGCCAGACTGTAAGCAGCAACAGCAAAGCCACCTTTAGCCTCATGCCTGCGAAGAGAACTTCAATCACAACCCTGAAAGCAGGAACAACGTACAACGAGGAACTACTTTCACTGGCTGTCTGCTAACCGGGAATCTGGTTGTTTTGTTTCTACTTCAATTATCTTTGTTGACTCTAAAAAGCATGAGGTAGTGGAAGACTTAGAGCACTTGTATGAATTCAAAACACAAAGAGGTAAGATATGTTCGGTTTTGTTCTTGATTACGCACTACCAAGGAAACCAAAGAGAGGGAAAATAAAACTCTGACTTACCTTAAAGTATCGGAATAATCCAAATTAAAGGTACGTCCTTGGAGACCCGTCGGTGCTTCAGTACTGGTGGAGCTTGATTATTTACTCTCAGGTGAAACTCGGTAGCAGAGTAGCAATGGCCACACCCTCTCTGTCCATAGTGCACCCAATGGCCACTCCCAGTCTGGAAGATTTAAAACCTCTCTCAAATAGATTTGTGGAAACGTTGTACACAAGTCTAAAACAAGATAAGATATAGAAAGTCTCGTTTGGATTTGTTTTATAATCGCAGGCCTGTGGGCAGGAGTTCATTCAGTGATTAATTATTACCTGTCCGTGTGGCGCTGCTCCAAAACTATTTTGCAGCGCAGCGTTTCTGGAAGGTAAACACACCTGTCACCTGCCGGTCCATAATTATGCATATAAGCTTTGTTTTCCCCAGCCCTTCCCTGAAACACCCTCCCGGCACACCCTTGAAAACACTCTCTGACAGACGGTACACAGCGTGTCGTCTTGTTCCTCATTGCCCAGACGGCTTCCCTTTACGGTTAGTAAATAACGGCTCTATTTGATGGCCGAGCTCGTTGGAGGAATTCAAAAATAGTTTGAACCGTGCTGTGTCACTATTTCCATTAGTCGTGATTAATTTAATGAAATAGAGAGTTTGAAATGGGAGTGGCTCAAGTAAAACAACCTCAGAGTGGCAGGTGGGAGCCAAAAGTTGTACTAAAGCCTGCCGGTGGAGTCCGATGGAGCGGCAAGACGATTCAGTATTGATTACGTTAGAGTGTAGGTGATGTGAGTATGGACCACCTGCCATTAGGACACCAAAGTGCTGGTTAAATGTACTCCCGCCAATAATTAATTAACTCTCATTAAAGACATGAAAAAAAGATTAACGCTCAGGATAAAACATGATCAGAGTCCGTTTGAAAGCAGCACCACACCACTTCCTCTTGAGTTAGACGCGGAAGTGACTCTTCCGCCGTGTGTTTGCAAGCGGTTTGCCTGGCCTTCACGCAGCGGGACGCGTCCGAGAGTCGGTCCACAAACGTGTGCATGAGCTTTCCTGCCAATGTCGGGGTGCGTGAAGCTATTTAGCTTAGGTTTAGCTTCTCCACTAGCAGGTGTTGAATTACCCCGCTTTGCTCTGCCCATGGTTTAAGACGCGGTTCAGAATCCACTGTTTGACAGGGCAACGCGAGACCAAAGACACAGAACTGGGACGAAAGACCTCCAAGAAGGCCGCTGGAGAGAGAGAGAGAGAGAGAGAGAGAGAGAGAGTGTGTGTGTAAGCAAGCATGATGAATATGCTTGTACCTCCCTGACACAGCAGCCCTTTGAGACTCAATGCTTTCTTAATTATCTCACAAAAAAAAAAAAAAAAACGGCTGATGAGAGGGAGCCAAACTCCTGCCTTGTCTTTGCAGCCAGAAATCGACCCTAACAACATCCCTCTTCGGAGATTATGCAAAAGGTACCCTGATCACACCATGGGGAAGCACATTGACAGATGTCCAAGTTTACAAGTAAACAGCCGCGCAGAGGAGTCCAACAAATGACCAAAGCAGGCAGGGGAAGGGCTCGCCAGCAGCTATACTGAAATAGCACGGCAGCGTGAGTCACGGCTTGTCAATGTCAGCCAGCCGGTTGGGCACGTGTATTCATCTTTTTAAGGTGGAACACCACTGGGACAAGGATGGCGCTTCTGGCAGAGGGAGGCCGTCACTCAGCCCCTCAAAGAGCAACGTGAGCGGAATTCAGCCCGCGCACTCACGGCCGCACGCCACATTTGTGACCCCCACCCACCCCCGAAATCTCTGCAATCAAACGTCCACTGCGACAGTGAAATTCCATCATAAACGAGCTGCCGCCTGGATTGTTGCACCGTGTCACGGCACCGCGTTGCCCGTCAACATCCAGTTAGAGGTGTTGTGTTGGTTTTACTGGGAAAGTGGAGGGCAGCTTCCATAAAAGCGTGCGTGAAGGATGCTGGGCACAACGTGACAAAATCTCAGTGGTTGCTTGCTGTAGTGTGCTTTCGTCCTCTAAGACGAAGGGTTTTGAAACTATTGCAACAGAACAAAGTAGTAATTAGACTTTTTGTTTTTGCATCTACAACATTCATAAGTGAAGTCAGGTCAATCAGCAGGGGCACAAATACAGGTGGTTTTGTTCCTGTAAATCACTGTGAATGATTGTCTGAAGAGATTCCATCTAAACAAGCGTCTGTGTCAAACCCTTATCCTCATCCATGCGGACAAACCACATGAAACTAGAAGAAGAAGCACTGACGGTCCTGCTTCATTCGCAGTAGGCTGCTTCACAGGCGGTTTCAACTTCAAGCCTCTGAAGCATTCTGGGTGTAAAAGTGAATGGGAATTTATGGTGTCTTTACTACTCCATTCCACCCTCGGTTCACAAGTTGCCCCCCCGCCCCCACACACATACCCCCCGCACATACACAGCCCGCGGTAGTCAGAGCATAGACGGTGGACCCCATAATCCAATAAGTTGTGCTTCTTTTGCTAAACCCAGTGAAGCCTGGCACAAAGAGAGTCCGGGGAGACTAGCGGCCCCCTAAGCCGTGCTTGCAGGAGTGGGATAGAAAACTTCTAAAAAATAACTCAAAACTCTCCCCTCCCTGCTTCCACGATAGTCACATTAACACACATTAAGGGAATTAAAATATAATGATGTATATCAATGCTACATTTTCTAGAGAGATATTCTTGATCACCAATGTTATGAAAAATGACTAGTGATGAAAATGAGCACAATGTTATGCTTTATATTGCCGGTGTCCTCAGCCAATTAAAACACTCACATGCAAAGGAGTTTCATGTGGAGCAAAATGTTCCTGCAGAATTAAAGTTCAGTTGGATGCATTTGCGTACATAGTTGGCTATGCTTTAAGGCAACATAATGATTCATAGAGTGACGGTAATTATCATCAAAAGACCAACAATAGTTTTTGGGGAATTGAATTTGCATTCGTTTTATGCCGTTTGTCCTCGTTTTCTGGCACAGATGAGTGAGCTTGACTTTGTCAGCAAGTAATAGTTCACTTTGGGCCACAATAAAATCATGACACTCGCAAAAATACACAAATACTTTCATACAGTATTATTCAAAGCCGGATGCACTTAAACTACTTCTAATCCTGGCTCTAACCTCAAATCTATCCCAGATTACCAATACACTTTACAACATTACTTATACAAATAATCAAAGTAGAAAAACCACAAGTACCTAAAACAAACTAAAAGGAATTTAGGACGTACTAATACTGCCGTTAAAAATTAAATATATCAATTTTGTAGAAGGTAAACGTGTGTTTAAACACTGATCAGTAAAGGTGTGATAGTCAGTGTCCAGGCCCCCCTGGGAGTGGTCTCCTGGTGACACTTTCAGCTGGTCACTGGTCAACATCAGCTCTGGTGCTTTCAAGTACTACATGCATGCATTTCGGTTCATTACATTACATTGGTGTTATTCTATTGATTACAGTTGCAAAACTACAGTGGTTTTTACAATATTCTCATTACGTTATTGATTACATATTTGCAGAATCATTAGTGTACACTAAATGCGTTTCATTAATAGTTAATTTATGAACCGAGGCATCAGTTTATTTCTAATATCCTACATTGGCAAATGTACGTCCAACATCCTTGTCTGCTCTTTGGTGTTGAGCAGGTAAGCAGGTAACACACCGAGCCGAAGTCCAGGGCCATGAAACCAATGAAAGAAGCTCTGTAACGCTGCTGGATGTTCCTTCGTAGGTTTTTATCATTTCCAGCAACCTTTCACATTATGCAGTCCTGTAAGCCGTTGTTGATTTCAAAATATTGATTACAGCCAATGGAGTTTATTATCAACCCTGATCCGGACTTTCACTTTATACCGAACTGCAAACCATAAACCAGCCCGTTGAAAGCAAGAGCAAGACCAAAGAAAACGTATTGAGCTCACGCAGCACTCTGAAGGTCTTCTCTTCTCTGCCTCCACCTCGCTCGCAGCAGCACGCTCGCACATGCATTTAGATAAAGGCACGGTGTGTGGGTGGCTCGAGGCTCTGAATAGAGCTGCCCATTCAAACGGGATGGGAAGAAAAAAAAAAGAGTTTTGACCCCGGTGGGGAGAAAGAAGTTGGACAGGAATGCAGTTCTGTCAGGTCCTGTCATAAGTTCTGTCATAAAAATGATTTAGAAAATATTTTTATTAGATAGAATGCATCCGGCATGAGTCAGAATTGAATCTTAGAAGCAAATAGAAGCAAATGCCACGTTATGCATGACGAGGAGGAGCTGGGGAGGTGTATGCATGACGAGGAGGAGCTGGGGAGATGGCGGGCGGCAGAGAAGCGAGCTGCAGTAGGTAGGAGCAAAGCTGAATCTGCTTTAAATAGGGCGCCCTGTTTGAGTGTAGCCATTAGCGGGAGAGGGGGAGGGGGGGGGGGGTGTTGACCAGCTGGTGCGCTAATCCAGATCAGCTGATGCGGCTCAGCTGGAGCAGATCAGCTGATGAGGCCGTGTGTTGGCCAATAGCGTAGCAGCGTTACCGCTGACGCTCAATGAGTCCTTTTCACTTGGGATTTTGCGCCGAACAGTGAACTCGTCGCTCGGCTCCACTTAAGACAGACAGATGCCGGATATCACGCAGCTCACGGAGGATTAAATGCAGGGGATCACAAAATCTGTGCCGCTTTCTCTGTTGTTCAGATGAACAGTAGCCTACAATGCTGCAGCTTCTTGAAATAGGTGAAGAAGGCAACATACCAAGGCTTTAATTTAGACTGAAGCATGTTCTCAAAACTCATAATAGTATATGTGGTTATTAGAAATAAAACCGACATATTTCAGGTAGTCTATGTTCATATGTTGTTGACTGCTCCATATGTGACTCCCTACCATTTATATTAGGTTATAGATTCTCATCTACATCAGAGCCCCTATTTCCTTTGGCCAAACACATTGGATTAAAAGAAAAGTGTGTCTTGGATTTGGTCATGAGTAAATAGACTTTGAGCGGAACATTTTGTCTCATTTGTTTTATGTTGGAGTTGAAAGACTCCACAGTGTTTAAGTGTAATGAGGAGCTTTATGCTCTGGCAGTGAGGTCAATCCTCATTAAGATACTTAATGAGTGTTTTAATGCCTGAGGATAAGGATGTAGACTTATGGAAATGACCAGCTGTGCTGCATAGTGCTCATGCATCTTTTTCAGACTTTACAGTAACATTGACATGGTGCGTTGTTACTATACTGTATATTAAACATTCATCCTGTTGAGAGGGACGTGTTCTTATAACAGCAGTCATCTGTCGTCCACAATTTTAGCATTGTGCAAATGATGGGCCACTTAAAGCATTGTAATCAGGAGAGACTTCATTAGAATTCAACAATAATTTATTAAACATCCATAAGTATGAATTGTGCAACGTCTTTGGAGATTGGACTCCATCCTTCCGTAAGGTAACCAGGGGGCAGGGATGCTGAGGTCGGATAAGGCATATTCCCCTTTGGAGTCCAGACACTTGTGGTGGTGGTGAGGACAGTCCTGTGATGAGTGCGTCTGTGCTGCTGATTGCAGGCGTCCGGGAGGGGGGGGGGGTCGTATGTGTTTTGCCCGCTGGAAAGGCAACTGACAGCATCGGAGAGGATGTTTTTTTTGCGATTGGCTTATGGAAACGGCGCTGATGGATGGTTGGTTAATTTCTAAGTGCCCGCCCCCAATCAGCTCATATGGAAACCCCGGGGAGAGAGACGTTTGATGAAGGCACAGGATTGCCCAGCTGATCCTCCTGACTGAACTGGAGTCCAAGCTTCATTGCAACTGGAATACATTTACTGTGGGGAAAAAATGTTTTTTAATCAAGGGTTTAGAAAAAGTGACTTAAAGGAGGAGTCATTTAAATATTACATATATAATATGATATAAGTTTAACCAGAGCGGTTTATTTGAAGGCGATCAACAGTCCTGCAGCGGGAAATTCTTTTCTTTTTCAATAAAAGATTTTTAAGTTGGAAACAATATGCTTGGGGCTGAGAACAAAACACGAGCTAGGCATTAACACAATGGTCGTTGTGTTGTTTTGATTGGAATGGTTGACAACCACCAGTTTCATGCTTTTGCGGTTTTGAGAAACAACTTTACAATGCCCTAAATATGCAAATCAGTCCAGCTACTAATATAATTTATTAAACCACCATGTTTTATTAATCTGTATGCTGCATTTGTAATTCAAATGCACATTCTGTCATGTGCAGACCATAGATTACTAAATAAATTACTGTAATCATTTCTAGTACCAACGCCATTACTTGCTCTTTAGAGGTTTTGTAAACTCACTGTCACTTTGTCATTCCTACTTTATTGCTGCTTTGGCATGCATGGGTTGAATAAAGCAGATGTACAATCAGTTTTAAATGTTAAAATGTCTTTCTAGTCTAACCAGGCAAACAAAATTTGCCGTGACAACACTCATTACACATGACTACACAAGTTATTATAACATCATGCGGTAGTGGTGCATGTAAGTAGGGAGGGTGTGCTGGGAACTGCAAGGTTGGTGGTTTGAATCTTGGCTGCCCCATGTTCCATGTCAAAGTGTCCTTGAGCAAGCTACCTAACCACTAATTGATTCCAGAGCAAAATGTAAAAGCCAAATGAAATGTAAGTCGCTTTGGATAAAAGTGTCAGCTAAATGCCGTGCAACGTAATTACAGGGGCGACTGTATGAAAGACATTTTGCTTAAGAATTTAAAATGCAAATCATACCAACAATGCTAAAATACAATTATTTAATAGATACCTGTGGTGAATGGTATTGTTTAAGGAGCAAACAGGACTCTAAAGTCAACACTGAAATTGTCATCACCGAAACGCAAATGATTATTTATGAATTACTATTATTAGCCGCAGCAATCATGTACTCACAGGGATCCACTAATGCTACCTTCTGTCTCTGAGCAGCACATTGGCAAATGTGTCAAAGCTCTATTCATGAATGTTATGAGTTATAGATTGGACTGGGAAGGTACAGAGCAATTATTACCTCAGTCTATTTGGGAGTTATTGAACTGAATGTAAATGCAGCCTCATGATGTGGAGAAATTTATTCTATGGAAGTAACTTTCCTCCCTGTGGCCTGTTGCTTTGATGCCGAAAGCAGAGTGATCACAACCGCAGGGTCTCTCAGATAAAGAGAACCGGACGACTCGGGGACGGGTTTTGAATTCACAGATGGGTTTTACTTCTCAGAGGTGGTTGAGGACGGGCCAGGTTTGGTACGCAAAATTGGTAGATGGCAAAGGTACGAAAGGGTTAGCCAGAGACAAAAGTCCTGACAATTACAGGATTTGTCAACTGAAGCGATTTGTTAAGTTGCATTACGACCCATTTTCGGGGCCGAAATGCTCTAATTAGCAAACAAGCTCTGCAGGAAATGTGTTTTTTTTTTTTTATTAATGCCAGTGTCAACTTTGGCTGATGCTCTCGTGGCTGCCAATGAGGTTTGTGGAAGCACAGTTTACTCACTGCTGCAGGGGAAATCTGTCATTAGTGTCAGTCAAACCTCCGCTATCCAAAATCCAACGGCCCCCCATTCATTCATTTACTGCTCAGTCTCTGTGCTAGCATAGTGGTTGTGATGTGTTATTTCATCTTTATTACTGTGCGCCTGTGCTGCTGTAACGCCGCAATCATTCAAGCACCTGCAGAGAAGCCCACAACATTGAGCCTGAGGAACGTCTGTCAGACGGAGGACCCTACGGAGAAAAACCCGTAATGAGAGCGCTCTGTAATGGCAGTGTTTTTGTGCTTCTGCTGCCATACATGCGGGATGTTGCAATCAAAACATTTATGATTTTGGATAGTAAATGTGTTGTTTCAGGAGTTTAAAACAAAATCTAAAAATGGAAAACCAATTTCATTCTGTGGCAGCTCCTCATATATATTTTAAAAGAAGGACAATGACAGTGGAATGAATCAGGACAGGACGTCTACCTGACTCACATCATTGCTTTATCATTGTTAGTTTTTGCTCCAGTCTTGTCTCTCAGTCACCAAGGTGGCTGTTGAGTCGCGAGAGACCGCCTTCGAAGAGATCGTTTGAGTTATGAGAGCGTGTATTAGTGTGTCAGGTTATTTATTATTTATTTTAAATGACTTTTCACCTCTAAAGGTGGTCCTACATGGACACCAGTACAGTGTCTCTATCATTGGGACCATGGTGTTTCATTACTAAGGAAACCACAATATGTCCAGGCGCACTACTTATAAATCTTATACATTTAATTGTCGTTGGCTTTTGGTTGATTTCCCCAGTGTGGGAAGCAGAGAAGCTGAAGGATCAAGGGAAATAAATCAGAGAAACAATGGAACATCTCAAAAGAAAGCACAATATAACGGTTACATCGTGCTGTGTGCATGTACAGCAGTGTCAGATCCAGGATCTCTTCATCCTAGTTGTATTTCTGTGGCCACAGATATACAACTAGGATTAAAGGTCTAAATGTAGCTGACATTTTGTTCCGGGAAAGTGAAAATCAAACTATAAAGGTCAAGCTGTTACCCGCTTTTGTGCTGCAAATGATTTTCTGATGTAAAGCGAACGAAAGCTGCTCTGGGATCACTTAACATGGACGAGAAATTAACTCCTAAAATGTATTATATAACACTATATGTTTGGGACAACCGATTTGTTCCTGGTGACTATAATGTCGTACAAGATCGCTGAAAGCTTTCCACTGTAATAGAAAGCTATATCCCTGTGGAAAGAACCGGGATCATTAGCGGAACTCAAATCACGGCCGTGTTAAAGATGCTGACCAGACGTGACCACAAAGTGAGTCATTTCGTCGACTGATTGAGGCGTCTACTTTTGCTTTAACAAAGGAAAAGACAATTATCGTTAATAAGTGTCCACGTTTTCCACGAGTAATGGATTGAAAAGTGAGGAAATAGAACTTATTTGTTCTTTGACAAAGACAAAAAAGCAGCATGGCCATTTTCTTTTCCTCTAATGGTCCACTGGGACACGTAACAAAAGCATTAGCATTTTACAGGTGACACGCGTTGCACCAAAGGTGGGCTAAACTTTTCTCCCAAACTGTGCAATTACAATTTTTATTATTTTTCAACAAGTTAAAATAGGTCTTTGAGTTCCAGAAAACGTGGCAGTTTGAACAGCTCACCCAGAGGCTGAAGGCAGGATCAATTCAGAAACTCATATCTCACTCAAAACAGCATGCATGGTTTTTCTTCCAAGTTTGTATGCGTGTGGATGCACCAGAGACACACAATAACACCCCAAATCCCAGAAAAAGTGATTTTTCCATAATATGGGCACTTGAACACTCTTTTTTACATTAATCATTTGAATTTGACTGCTGAAACTTCATTATTTTGACTACCGGGGCTTTAATTCATATGAGAGTACACATGATGCTACTAGTTATTGATAGATAAAGTAAAACACAAATGAAGAAATTACTTTATGAATAAATAAAGAACGAGTTTCTCTCGTGGGCTTTTTTTAAACCTCTCTGGCTCGATCGTCCTTGAAGAAATAGCTTCCAGTCCACAGCGGGGAGTACTTAATTAAATGAGAATGAGAAATTATAGAACATTAGCAGACTTATTTTCTGATAGCTATTTGTCAAAATTGCTTTGCCTCAAGGACCTATTCCGTCTGTTTGCTAAACAGCAGCAGCAGCCTCTGAAGAGGAGAGAGCTGGGCCAGCTCTGTCCAAAGGTGACATTCTGTCACTTATTACTTTCTGGTTTTGTCCAAACAAGAAATAGTCCTGCAGCGTTGTCGTCACATCGAGGTTGCGAGACAATTTCTTGGCTACAAAATAATCCAGTAGAAATCCTCAGCCTCAGTTTTTACCCTCTGCTTTGAGCGAGGACGGGGCAGATTCAAAGATGCTCTCCTCCTTGCAAGGGCACCTGTTTCCTCTTGTTTCAGTCTCTGTGCCTGTTCCTATTGCACTACCTGCAAGAAGACAGTTAAGCTTTTTTACCAAAATGTTGAACTATACCTTTTAAATACCGTCCTCATAAATGGAAATTGGGCAACCCGACCAAAATAAACTTGTATGTGGGGCTGTATTGACTTTTTTTGTACCTACTTTTGATTCAATTCCACAAGCTTTGGCAATGACGAGCACAATTTCTGACATGTTATCTGAGAATAGGTCCCCATTAAGAGATGCAAACCAAAATGTCGTTCCTGCCAGTGAGATGTGAGTAACCTCTCACAATGATGATCCGCAGGAAAGAGGCACTGTAGTTGATGATTCCAGGTAATTATTTGACTGATTCTGTTTATGGCCTTCCTCATCCACTTGGAGTTCATTATAGACTGATACATTTATTTACATGAAAATACATTTTTCCTTTCTTGGAACATAGTTTTTCAGATTTTGCCAGTAGAGTGTGGTTCTTTTTGTGTATTTTTAGACAATAGTCAATGTCAATGTCAATAGTGTTTAACAAATATCCTTAATAATGATCTGAAAGATGCAGATTACATCTCTCTAATCAGCATTCTTCTCTCAGCTAGGCAAGGGCAAATTGCTTTTCATCAGTCACTATATGAGGAATCAAATACTAGTTTCAATATCTGCCAACATTAGAATAACAAATCATTTGTTCTGTTCATGTAACTTTTTTTCTATGGCCTCACACATTATCCCATTGGCCCTCAGGAGAAATTCTAGTGCTGGGAACTAAATAGATGGATATAAATCATGTGTGCAGCAAACAGACCTGCCGGCCTGCGGCCACAGGAACCCTGAGCCATGTTTACAAAGTAAATTGTGCTAGATCATAAATCCTTAATCGAACAACCTTTGACCAGTGAAACTTTACTCCAACAGGAAATGTGTGAACCCGCCAACGGAAGAAGGATCAGGTGTCTTACTGCAAAACGGTTTGAGAGGACAACTGACAGCTGTGTGGGAAGGACTTTGGAGCAATAGATGATTGCTTTTCAAACACTGGAAGTAAATGAAAAACTTTAATGATAGCTCATACGTACTTGCACCAGCACTGAACATATGTCTCCTGATGCAGGTAAAACTTCTCCCCTACAGTTTTTTATTTTATCTTTGGCTTCACTAGACTGGGATTTCTTTCCCCTTTCTGTGGGCTCCACTTCCGAACATGTTCATGAGAAAATAAATATAACCGAACTCATTTCTACTAGGGTGCCCCGGGTTCGATGTGGGTAACCCAGGTTCAATCAATACCGTTTCAGATACCAGAAGAAGATAGAAGAGAGGCAGAAGACCAGATGATCAGCGATATGTCAGCTTCCATCGCACGCAGCAGCAAATCCAATGAGTTGTATAACATGTAGAGCACAATGCATGGATTTAGAGATGGACTTTCTCTCTCTGTAGGATGGACCAGTCATTGATATTCTTGTCGCACGCAATTTTTCTTCAATTGTCAAGTGAAACTTTTAATTATACAGTCATTATCACATAGAATGGTTAGTCCCCATTTTGTTACGTCTTTACACAAAAAATGCATAATCGTAATGATAGGAATAATCATTACAAAATTCTTTATGAAAATCAACATCATTGCTTCTGAACACATAAACACCCTCTTTGGACCTGACAGATGTCTTTTTTTTACAGCTTGGAAAACATCAGCCCTGAGATTCGAATTGAATTAAGTTGGTTTGTTGAGCCTCTACCACAAAGAACCAAAATGCAAGTTTGTCATCTATTACTCATCATTTAATGAGAGAACAGCATCTTGTAGTAATGAGATCTGTTTCATGCAAAATATCTCTCTCTGTGATTGCTCCCCCACTTAGCACCGCGTCTAGTTGCTGCATTCATAGGCCAAAAGCAGCATCATTCAACTGAACAAACTGTTTATTGTGAGATTAAGTTGCAACACTGTAACTCTTTCAACCAGAAGTCAGTAAACCAAGACAGATCATCGCTATAACACACTCACACAGAGACACTCGAAGATACACAAATACACCATAAACGTTTTACAAGCTACATAATAAAAAGAAAAGAACTAGTGAGTAAAACTTGGCTTTGTATGGTCGTTATATGGCAATATAGTTTAACTAAGAATAAGTTTGGTCTCTCTAGAAGGCTCACTTCATCTTTAGCAGAGGCCCAGACGGTCCGCCAGATCGCATACAGCTAACCTGGCTGACCTTCTCACTGTTTATGCGTCAGTCAGGCTGATAATTATCTCCAAATGTACTTCCCTCCCGGTGTTCTTCTGTTGCACATAATCATATTGTGCTATGCCCCCCAAGGAGTTCCTTCAGTGCTGCAGAATCTATCATCTCATTAGAGATAAAATCACTTAATCTTTGGAAAAGACCATTTACCTCTGCTTCTCTTTAAGTCTCTCAAGGTGGAGTCAGCTGCTCAGACCTCACATTCGATGGATCCTGATATTGTGCACGTGCACGGCCTCGACTCATTCACCAGAGGGTCCATTGTCTCCGAGTTGGAATGGTATGTCAGGTAGTATTCTTGCAGCTGAGAGTTGAGATCCTGCTCCTGGTTGCTGCTTTTTTTCCTGCGCTTATGGTTGACTGAGTGCTGCTGCAGCTGCCTCATGGTGTTGGGGTAGCGCCTCCACGAGACATAAATAACAAGCAGGATCAATGCCACTGACAGGAACAGCGCTACGCTGCCTGCAACGATTTTATGAAAAGCCATATGTTCAAAGAGTAGCTGTGGGATAAGCGAGGCAGGGGGTCCAGGGGAGTTAGCCGATGTGGAGCTCACGTTTGTGGACTCTGTCGTCTTTCCGTGTTTCTCACTCGGACGGCCCGGCAAAGGGGTCACGTTCTGAATGGGTGACTCAGTACGTGGATCAGTTGTGAGGTCAGGGTAAAAGGTGATATTCTCCATTTGGGTGGAAGTGAGAGCGATGAGAGATGTGGTTGAGAAGATATTAGATACGTCCACACACGTCAGCTGGTTCTTCACCACTTCCACCACTCTTTCGCCCTGCACAGACTTGGGGCTGCTGCATATCATGCTGATGTCTTTAGAGTCTCTGATGTTTTGGAGCCATCCCATGAGAGGACAAATGCTGGGGCTGCAGTCCCAGGCGTTGCCGGCCAGGCCGATGGTAGTCAGTGAGGTCCACGACGCCACGGCCTTCACAGGAACGCTACTGAGCTTGTTTGATTCAAGGTTGAGTGTTTGCAAGTTCGGCATGCACTGGAAAACCGTCGGGTCCAACATTTGGATGTCATTGCCTGACAGGTCCAGCTTCTGGAGTTTGTGCCAGGTCCACGGCACGCCTTGACTCATGGATCGTATGCGGTTCCATTGCAAATAAAGAGTCTGCAGGTTGGTGAGGCGTGGAAAAATGAAGAAATTAATCCTAGAAAATTGATTGTGCTCTAAATGAAGCTCTTTCAACTTGAAGAGCCCTAAGAACGTTGTGCGTGTGACGCTCCGCATGCGATTGTAACCTAAGTCCAGAAATTCCAGGCTGCGGCATTCGAGGAAAGTACGAACGAGGATCTGATTCAGCCCATTAGATCGAAGGTGGAGATTTTGCAGCTTGCGCAGACCATGAAAATGCCCCGGCTGCAGGGAACGCAGCTGATTGTAGGACAGGTCCAGATTTCGCAGGTTTGGTATTGCGCTGAATGTGTTGTTGTGCAGATAAGTTATCTTGTTGGAGCTGAGAATAAGTTCTTTGAGCCTGCGCACACCGTGGAAGGCTAACGCATTGACGTCTGTGATGGAGTTGTGGTCCAAATAAAGCCAAATAAGCTGATTGAGGTGGGCGAACTGGTACGGCAACAGAACCAGCAGGCTGTTATAGCGCAGGGATAGGCCTTGGCATCCCATGGTGATGTTTTCCGGAATGCCTTGGAAGATGCCAGACTCGCAGTAAACAATCTTGCCTTCGCAGCGACAACTCGCGGGGCACATCCTCTCCCCCTTGCTGAGCAGCAGCAAAACAGCTGCCTGCAGAAGAAGACATGATAACCTCCAGTCCAACATCACAGAACCTGTTGGGGGCAGAGTGGGGCACATGCAATCAAAGGGGTGATTTGGTTTTTTTCGAAAACGCGCTTGTTTAAAGACGTTCAAATTGGAAAATGTGAGTGATTGATTGTTCAAACAGGAGATGGTGAGAAGCAGCTCGAGGTCTGAGACGCCGCAGCAGGCTGCCTCATGAAGAATTCAACAGCCTGACGTTTGCTACTTTTAAGGTGAGGAATGTGTGGAACTATTCAGACGCAGGCAAATGAGTGGAGTTAAAAGCGTTATTTACATGAATGCTCGAATACAAATGAAGTAGACGTCGCTTTCTAGATTCTGGATATACAGTTTCTGAACTATTAAATCTGGCTGTAGGCTACATACTGATAACAGCTGTTGTCTAGGAGCCTCAAGAGGGAGTCAAACTGTCAGTTAACTGTTAAGAACACAATGACTTACCCATAGTTACTGAAGGAAGGAGTAATCCTCTGAAATAATGAGCACCTTCGACTGCTCTCAAATGGAACTATCACAGTTCCCGCAGCATCACAGTCGATCCACTTTGCCTTTTGCTCTTCAATTACAGGAGAAAAACAAATAAACGCAGGTGGTTTTCCGCAGCCAGTGTCAGGGCTCCACGCGGGGCGACAGGACGCCCTCTCACTTGGGTTTTAGTTGGAGTCCCCGCTATAGTTCAGCCTGCTGTGTGCGCAACAACCCATTTGAGCGCTCGAGCCTTTGCTCCATGCAGCCCCTCTCTCTCTCTCTCTCTCTCTCTCTCACTCTCTCTCTCTCCCTCTCCCCCCCATGTCTCCGATCTCCCTCTGTCTGTCTCCTCTCTGGAAGGCGTAGGCGTCTTTAAGCACACATGTTTGTTTGATTCGTTTATAGACTATAGGCTGCCCACCATGATTTAATCCATTCAGCTATGTGTTTTCTTTCATGTTTTCATGTTCTATGTCACACAGGCATGCTATATGTGAAGGTATGTGAGGTTTTATGTGTGATCTGATCACCTGACTTGGGGATGTTTATGCTGTAGTCCTCAGATTTTTCTGCAAATTTCAATTCACCTGCTTGTAATCCAACATGTGCTGAAATATGGGGTAACCATGAGGATGCAGAGCAAAAAGATGATATACCATGTTATTATACTGCTGACCCTGATGAGGATAGTAATTCCTCAATAAAGTTAGATGATGCAAAATCACCATTCATTAATACTATCGATCATTCAGGCAATGACAGGAAGTTGTGTAATCCTGATTTTTGGTTATCAGCTGCTTTTTTAAATCACAACTAAGGATTAAACTCCACTCGGAGGGTATAACACCTCTCGGTGGCTAAAGATGCTGCTTAAGAGGTGGCAACAGGGGTTTCTCATGCATTCACAGGGTGGGCAGCCAACCGGCACTAGATGAAAGAGGAAAACATGCCAAGAGGAGACTGAGAAACCTGTATTTCTGTGGGATTTCCACACCAACTTGTTCATTTTTTACAAGCATCTTTGCACAGGCACACATTGGACAGACACTGCCTTTTGAGCGTTTGAGTCGTAATGCGTGGTAACAGCAGCCCCTTGTGCATGCAACGAGAAACGCTCTGCTTTAAGAGCGCTCAACAATGAGCTACAAATAAATAAATACATGTATATCAAATGTGGGTGAAAGAAATTAGCAGGTGTATTCAGATCACTGCCTGGTGTGGTCATATTCCATTTCAAACAAGCTTGTCTCTGTTGCCTGTAGATTGTGTTTGAAAGAAATGCATTAACAAAATCTGCTCCGTGAACGCCAGAGTGGGGGTGAACCACGTATCTTGCAGATGTAGCTATTCCATTAAAATAATACCTCCTAGTATCATACAGCACATTTTTCAAATGAATTTCAAGCTAAATAGTTTCTTCAAAGGGTGAGATAAGTGACATTCTCTATTCATTACCATCACAGAAAACACAAACTGTTTTAAACATGGATACACATTTATTTTCCCGTCACCTTTCTGCAAACTTTTACTCTTCTCGCTGAGTTGTGTCCTCCAACAATGATTAGACAGACAGACAGACGTGAGTTGCTCTGTTGTGCCCCACTGGCAGGCTCACGACCGCCGCTCTGCACTGTTTATACAGCGTTATCATGGAAGCACTAAGCCGACCCGCCGGTCTATCCACAGGTTAGACCTGTCAGCACTTGTTGCCATTGTTTGCACCGTTCTGTGTGTTGCTCTTACCCCACAGCGATGCCCTGTTATTGTTAATATGTTAATAACCCTGTATTGATATTTATACTTTTATAGATGCACATGTTCTTTCATATTTGCTCATGACCAAACATGCTCATGCCAGATCCCGATGCCACGTGAAAACAGAGGAGTAACAGAATTAATAAAGAATGGTATTCCACAAACATTCATTAATTACATCATTGAAAAAAAAATTACAATCACAAGGTAGCCAATGTTTTCGTGATACATAATCAGTAGAGTGGGAGCAGATCCCCAAATACAATCAGTAGAGAGGTTTTAGAAATAGCTCAGTGATGAAATTTAATGCAAATATGATTCATTATTAGTGTGTGTACATTTGGTTTAACTGCTGTGTGTTTTTCACACAGTAAACAGATGCCCTGCAGTGCCTGAACGCACACAAAAGGACTCAGCGAGTGTGTGTTTTGGGACATAGCCCTCGGGCTCCTCTCCACAGGCCTACATATGATTGACAGGACACAGGATTGATTGCTTTTTTGTCTTTATTTTCCCTAATGGAGAAGAACGATTATTGGAAGACAAATACCAAACACATGTTTGTTTAAAAAAATACCAACCTTCTAGATGCCCCTGGTCTTGTGTATGGTGTTTGCACAATGCATTATGTACAAGGACATAATGCAAACTAAAATAAAAATAGCTGCAAAAGTAGAACCTTTACATTTGTGATGCAGTAAAATGAGAACATTGCATGGCTCTATTAAGGGGTTGTTTCATGCAATATTTAAAGTCAAAAGCCCATTATCAACATCTCTATAATGCATCATCGGCAGAACCTCACAGGTGTCCTTGCAGAAGAGTGTTTTCTTGCATGCACGGGAGAGATATTTTAAAATGGTATATAGACTCAAAAAACAAGTGTGTTAAATGTTGCATAAGCAAAGATTTAACATAATGTTTTCAACTAGTGTTTCGATGTCAATTGATCTAAGGATGTGAGAGACATACATAATGGGAAAACTGGTCTTTGAAAAAAATCAGAATATGAATCCAGGTCAGATGGAAAACGGATGGAAAGTCCCTTTTATCAGAAACCTCCAACAATCCAGAGCTCTGAGAATCCTTCAGCACAGGCATACATTTAAAAAAAAAAACGTTTTTAATACAGCCTATAAACACAGAAAAGTACATATCCAACTAATGTCCTAAAAAGACCAAAATAATTATAGGTACATGCACTATTTTGTTGGCATTTATGTGAGTTCTAGAAGCAGCATGGGATAAAGTTCCAGATATTTTGGGATGAGCGCTCTTCCCAGAAACATTTAACGGCTGTGTAATTTGCCGGGGTGATAAACACATTTAGGAGTGAATAGGAGCAGCTTGTACACTGTTTTAAGTCCCTCTACAATCTATTAATTGTATTATTTATACATTTCAACACTGTGTTTCAGCAGTATTCATTATGCTGCAAAAAACGATCCACCCCTTGCTCTATTATTTAGGGCTCAGTCAGTAACAGACAGTCATTAAAGTTTCATAGGAGACAATTTGGTTGCTGAGTTATTTGCAAAGTGAGGTGAGTGCATTTGGAGCCAATATAACTCTGTTGTGTACAGCTCGGGTTTCCATGCTTCAAGAGATTACCACCCTGTTACCTGGAGAGGTTGATCATCAAGTTCTACATTCTGCAACTTAAGCCATATTATTGCCAACAATCAAATTCACATACAAAAACATTTTTGTACTTTACCTGTAGAAATAAGGGTGTACAGGTTTAATAGATGCAGGGGCGCAATGAAGGGGCCACAGAGAGAGGATGAACAGGGGAGCAGCCAAAAAACAACGTGAAGTGGGGATCTAATAGTTGACAGGTGCCATAACGTATTTATAAAATAAATTCATAAAATGCATCTTCCCTGAACAATAAACAGAAATATTCCCACATCTACATCCAGAGGGAACACAAATACACCTGAATGCGTTTCAGTGTTTTGGAGACTGTCAGTAATCTATTGTGGTAGATATGTCACTGCTGAAACGATCCCTGCAGGGCTCCTTGCTCGGGCCATTCTATCGACACTGGAAGCAACATCATGGAAGGGCACTGAAGGAGACGTTCAAACCGGTGCAGCAGGGTAATGTCTGGACCTTTCTTCCCTCTGTCTGTAAGAGAGATAGATAGAAAGATAGAGAGTGAGATCAAGAGATAGAGAGAGAGATTAGGGAGGTGGAGCGGAGGGGGGGGGGGGGGGGGACTTGTACTTAGTTCAATAATTCATCGAACAAAACGAAATAAGTCAATGACTGACACTGGAGTGCTATGCATACATTTTATTTCGTTTCAACATATTTCTCTGTCACAAACAAATCTGCGATTTGAGTTAATTAATGTCCATCACAGGTAATTAAGCATCCCATTAAGTACAAGGGCAGAGGGACCCGTTAGAAATAATGACTTTGACCCGGACACAAAGTCTGATTATAAGGCCTTTAGAGAACCTTTTGTTTACCATCAGTCATTTCCGTGTGAATACACCATGAATTCTGGAAAAATACCAGGTCATTAATAACCTCACGCCTCAGACCCCCCCAATACAACTCATTCTAAAAGATTAAACGTATAAACATGAATTAAATATATATATTCTTGACAACAACCAGCAGCAGCATCCAAATGCTAGTGGACTATTAATGTCATCCATTTTTTTTTCGTATTCCAGTCTTCCAGCCAGTCAAAACGTCGCATGAGCCGTCTAGAAGGCCGAAAAAGCCCAACGGCTCGCGGTTCCCCTGCTCGCGCGCGCGTTGGTTCGGGCCGCGGGGAGTCGCTCGGTGACCAGGAGAGGGCATCTCGAGACCTGAAACGAGCGTCACCGAGCTCGTTGTAGTTCCACACCAGCATCATTCCTGTTGCTACACAACCCATTTGGTCCTGATTCCAGGGCCAACGGGTCCGATCCGCGGCGGGCTGCGCCTCCTCCCCGCGCTGCCCACCTCTGCCCACCTCTCCATCTGCACGGACGCATATACAACTTGTCGGGTTTCGGACCTCAGTTTTCTCCTTTCGAAATTCTCCACTTGTTCGGCTTCCGCTTTCTTTCCTGCCACTCAACCCAGAGCTTTGACAATTGACGACGATGGTGTATTTTCCAGCATCCCGAATACACGCCACACGCAACAGTTTCATTCTCGTGAGAGCGAAAGCGTGAGTGGGCACATCAGCTGAAATATGCATTATCCCGCCGATGTTGTACGGTAACGTGGGAAACTCTACAGAGAGGTTGATGAGCATCTCTCGGAGCTGCTCACACATCTCCGACAGGTGTGCGCCTGCGGGCACAGCGGATTTAGCTGTTGCGCAAAGAAAAACCCTGCGTTTGCATTTGGGGATCCCGGCTGCTTGTCCAACTACTTGGACAAAAACACCGAGTGCTTCTGACATGTGGACCCGGGACGCATGCAACAGAGAGCCCTAACCATGAGGAGGAGCCGACTGCGCGCCAATATGGGTATGTGTTCTGTTCCACAAGGTACTTAACTACGTTCTGCGTTTCTGCGCTGAGTCCTTCCTTCGTTTTTCATAATTACAATTCACTTAACGCAAGTGATGCTGGCGTCTCTGCCCCTTGCGGTTTGAGGGCGATGAGAGGCTGGTCGATCTGATGTGAGTGTTTTTCTCTCAGCAACTATTTTGACGGACGACGCTTGACGCATGTGGTTATCAATCTCATTTCCAATGTCTCTTAAGAAAATGACTCTGAGCGCCTGTAAGTGCGCGCACACAGCCTTGACTTCAACACGGGGATGCAAATGAGTCAGCCTGCAAATAACTCCCGGTTTTTAACCGTTTGGTTGCTGGATTCTGCTGATTTGAATAATTTCATTAGGTGTTATTATTTGCTAGTCCTGATTCTTTTTCTGTTTGTCTACAGGACTTTTCATGCTTTTCAGATGGCTCGTTTTCTCAGCGGTGGTGCCTGGCTGGCTGCTCGCTGATCCGAGCGGCAACCGTGAGCGTCCCTGCCTCCCGAGCTGTAGATGTGATGGGAAAATAATATACTGTGAATCCAATGCCTTCCGTGACGTGCCAAGCAATGTGTCTGTCGGCACTCAGGGTCTCTCCCTGCGTTACAACAGCCTGATGACCCTCAGAGCCCACCAGTTCGCCGGCCTGAGCCAACTAGTTTGGCTCTACCTCGACCACAATTACATCGGTGACATGGACGGCCAGGCTTTTCACGGGATCCGAAGGCTCAAAGAACTGATTCTCAGCTCCAATAAAATCACAACAATAAAAAACAACACATTTCACGACGTTCCGAACTTGCGTAATCTAGACTTGTCCTACAACAAACTGCAGGTTCTCCAGCCTAATCAGTTTGTGGGTCTGCGGAAGCTACTGAGTTTACACTTGAGGTCAAACTCATTAAAAACGGTCCCGATGAGGGTTTTCCTCGATTGTCGCAACCTGGAGTTTCTTGATGTCGGCTACAACAGGCTACGCAGCCTCACGCGTAACGCCTTTGCAGGACTACTGAAACTCAACGAGCTTCACCTGGAGCACAACCAGTTCTCAAAGATAAACTTTGCTCATTTCCCTCGCCTGACCAACCTGCGGGCGCTCTATTTGCAGTGGAACCGTATTAAAATGCTTACCCAGGGCCTCCCGTGGATGTGGACCTCCTTGCAAAAACTGGACCTATCTGGAAATGACCTCCAAGTGTTGGAACCGAGTACCTTTCAATGCCTCCCCAATCTACAGACTCTCAACCTGGACTCCAATAAGCTCAGCAACGTGTCCCAGCAGACGGCGGAGGCTTGGATTTCCCTCACCACCATCAGCCTGGCTGGTAATCTGTGGTACTGCAACCCCAACGTATGTCCACTGGTGGCCTGGCTGAAGGCCTTTAAGGGGAACAAAGAGTCCGCCATGATCTGCGCTGGCCCCAAGGAGGCACAAGGAGAGAAAGTAACGGACGTGGTGGAGACTTACAACATCTGTACAGTGACACCGGCCCCGAACCCGTCGACGACGGTGCCCCTCACCTCTTCGTCTAATCCCGAGCTGCCCCCTCTCCCCACGCAGTCAGTGGTGGATAAGAAGCTCGTCTGGAACAGGACGGCCTCCCTCGCTCCTTCCCCGGCCTCCCCCACCATCCCTTTGCCGGACACTGAGTACGTGTCCTTCCATAAGATCATAGCTGGCAGCATGGCCCTGCTCTTATCCGTGGCTTTGATTCTACTGGTGATCTACGTCTCCTGGAAGCGCTATCCCAGCAGCATCAAACAGCTTCAGCAGCGCTCGGCGGGCAAAAAGCGGCAGAAGAACACGCGGGAGACCGAGCGCTCCCTTAATTCCCCGCTGCAAGAATACTATGTGGACTACAAGCCTTCACACTCAGAGACTATGGATGTGCTGGTTAATGGGACAGGACCTTACACATACACCATCTCAGGCTCCAGGGAATGCGAGGTATGACCGTTGCCCTACAAAAATCCATTTCCACTGCGAGGCATGAAAGGTAAATTCTCTAATAATCCGCAGAGAAAACTATTTTTGCTTCTCTGCTCTTGTCTGTTTTTTTGGGATGCAAGGGTCAGTGCACGGTGACTTGTTTTACAACACGCAGGGTTTGTACAGTTCCATATGATTACCCAGCTGTTGTTCTGAATTATACCGTTTTATTGCTGATATATGATTCCCATTAGCAGAAACTGCACTAGCAGCTCTTCTCCCAGGAGAACGTACATAAAGTAAAATGCATTATGCATAAAGAGGGTTAATCTGTCATCCATGACATAAAAGGGCCCATTGATGAATCTAGGTATTATCAGCCAGCCTATTATTTATTCACAAGTGGCTTGCCTTCTGAAATGGAATGATAAAAATATGACAAGATCGAGTCACTTTGCAGGGGGTCCTTTCCTATCCTGTGCATTTGCTACAACGCCTGTAGTGGCAAATACACGAGCCCTGTGAGTTGTGAAATTTGTTTTTCGCTCTATTAAATGTGTTAATATTTACTATCATACAAGCTGATCATATGTCCCATTCTCATTTTCATCCGCCAGCATTCGCATACATAAGATTTCAGCGAGGAGTTTAATTTACTATAAAGGCCTGCAGCCAAATAAAAGTTAGATTATGCATTTGCTCTGGATTTGCTGGATTTGTGTTCTGCAGAAACAAACCTCAATTTACAGTTTTTGTTTCATCTCAGAAAGATTTATAAACCATTTGGCAAAACAAGTCATTTTCTACAATTAGTTTGAATTGAAATTCTCATCCTGGAGCCCATTTCTTTGACATGGCTGCTTCTGAACCAGTGATACAGCACTATAAAGGGTGGAGCCTTGATGGAAAGACACTGCACATTTAGGCCTTTATTTGACTTCTGCAGTCTTTTTTCCCCTAATGCTATTGATCTGTCTTTTTTTGTGCAGCATCTTTAGTTATTTGGCCAAATGGTCAAATGTGTATAACAGGACATGTTATGTTGGGAAAGTTTATTCTCACGCGCTAATTTTCTATATTCCACTTGGACCCTGTGAACGACATAAGTAGGTGGATTCCACTGCATCACCACATAAATTATTGTGTTGTCCTTTGCTGAAGTTCCTGGGAAAGGCCAGCTCAAATCCCATTGTGTTTAGTAATGTCACATACGATTAGGTACACAGGTATCTAAATCAGTTATTTGTCTCAATCTGTGACAGAGCATTTTTCCAAACTCACAAGAAGCTTGAGGTGAGGTTGTCGGCTCATCAATCTTATAGCTTTCTTGTGAGAATGTGGCATGGGAGCATTAAATGGCAGACCTAATGGGGCTTTTGCTAGCTAGAATAACTAATAGCCCATCAGAGGTAAGGAGCCGAAACTTCCCTCAGCTTTGTTATTCCATGCTCCCTAAAGCTCAAGGGAGCAGCCTTAGTTGTTAAAAAATGTAATGGGATTTTCTTTCTGTATGTGTGTGTGTGTGTGTGTGTTAAATGATGTGCCACACAATGTAGAGTGTAAGAACACATGGCAGAGCAGAGGACCGGCCTAAAAAACAAGTTAAAATGTTGAGAATATGTTCTATATTATCAGTATGAATTGCATTGCAAGCCATCTGTGATGTGCAGTGATAGTGTCTAAGGCCATTAGCATCAGAATCCAGGCAAAGCAGAAGGAGCTCTCCCGACATGGTAATACGTTTCAGTTTTATTGAATGACAGAGAGGAGAGTGCAGAAAAAGATGGAAGTGATAGAGGTATAAATGATAAAAGGCTGCTCTGGGGTTCAAAACCAACAATCACAGATAAAATGCCCCCACACAGTGGGGGCCGTCACATTATTTTAGCTAAGCCAGATAGCAAGCACTTAGGCTATTAGCTGCATTTTCAATTAGGCGAAATAACTTTGTAATGGAAGCCTGTTATCTTCAGCACATTCCCCGACCAACTTGTAGTAAATTTGTTTCTATAGATTTCCTCCAGCACGGCCCAGCAGGTTGGCCTCGACCGCAAAAGGAACTCGGCGAGAATGAATTTTGCCTTTGAACTGTGTGGTTCCACGTTCTTCCTGTGGAACATTATTATTTAAAAAAAAAAGCCCTCCGTGCATTGAAATCCATTCACGTCTGTGCTCACAGAGCAGCTGGAGTGGTGAACGTCCACCCACGGATCCCCTCCTGCAAAATGAGTTCAGAAGATCTTACGTAGAAAAGCCCCCCCGACTCAGCCGAAAGAGGTTCTTGTACTTGGGAAGAATTTGCAAGAATGAATAACTCGAGCAGATCTTGCTCATAGATTATTAAAGTGGGCTGTGAGAAAGCAAATGAAGTGAGGGGAATCAAAGGTGCGCCGCTGCTGGTGTACGTAAGTGACTGATAGAAATGCTGTCAGAACTGCTGGAGTAAAAATAACATCTTTGATGATGAGCAAACTAGTTTTTACTAGGTTACAACTTGTGAAATTGTTTCTGTTATTTTCCCTGCATTTGAAATTAGACATATGGCCTCTTCATCCTGCTCCTGGTTATCATTCTAAATTAATGACTCCAATGGATCTAATCTGTGCCTGATACAGATCTCGGTACATTTTATTCAATAAACATTTGTTTAATTTTTAGGCTCCAGAAGATGAGCCACGTCTTTGAAATGTCACGGAAAAGAAACAAAGATGATGCCCGATCAAAATATTCTGCCTGGACTTGCCAAGATTGCAGCTTGTACTTTATCCGTGCGTAAATACACAGAAGGCAGGCTCGCATCATGCGAAGGAAGTTTGACAGCTTTCAATATTTGTTGTTCTCTTCTCAAGAAAAGGTTAGCCAACGGCAAAAAAGGATGCGTCATTTCTTTGACACATCAGTTCATAAGATGTGGAAAGTATCAGTGTGATTTTTCATAAAACAACATCACAATGCTATGAAAAGGTAACATACATGCTGCATGAAAAAGATCCCCGATAAAATATCTCTAGTCATTTTTCTTTCTTCATGTTTGGTGGAATTGAAAATTTCTGCAACTGCAAGACTGGGTGGCAACGATCCGTAGGTCCACGGAAGCGGACCACTTATCTTTTATCGTATCTGAAGATTTTGTGAAAAATGGATTTTGGTCAGCTCCAATGAAAACCAACAGCAGGAAAAAGCAGGCAGATACCGCCTTCTAAATGAACGCGTTGCACTTACAAAATATTTTTTCGTGTAATGTATCTCATATCGTCGGTAATAATACGACTAAAAAGATACTTAACTCACTGATTTTTGTGCTTGATCTCAGTGGATAAATGTGCTTTTCTGACATTGGGCACCATTCGTGTATATGATTATGGAAAGAATATATTTTCTCGTACCTGATATAAAGGAAACCACACATAATCATTTTTTTCTATTGAATCAAACAAAAGGACGCAAACAACAAAACAAGAAGAAAACAAAAAGCAAAAATAAACTTTGCAAGGCTTAATTAAGTCACCATGTTAATTAATCGGGGATTAAATGTTTGTCATCAGAGAAAAGGTTTCAAATTGAGCAAAGAACTGAAACACATAGAGTTTAGAGGAACAAGCTGCTGGCATAACAGAAAAAAACAAAAGTATATCAAACAGCTCCTTTAAAGCTGTTTGATATACTTTTGTTGAAATCTCCTTGCATGTACCAGCTCATTTACATTTACTTAATCAATATAAACTTTGTAATACTAACTATGTAGAAGTCTATATTCTAGCTTCTCAATCCCAGGGCTGCAGGTCCGGATGTTTTTTCTTGCTCCTCGGCTTGTGATGGAGACGCACAGGAACCTTCAGCGGCAGTGGAAGCAGCGGAACCCACCCACACCATTATTACACGCTTATAAAACTAATTAGGTTAAATATATTTGCGTGGGATATTCCAGTGATGACGACCCTGAGCTTTTAATGTAATTCTTTTAGGATTTGTGTATGTGAGGACATGGGCACCTGCCTGCGATCAGACGGTTATGCAATGACACAGATGGGGACACATTACTGTGTGCACAATAACCGCAGCCCGTGAAATGATTTAGGTTTCATTTAACACTGCTTGATGACCATACAGAGCTATTTTTTTGAAAGACAGGTTTGGATGTCTTGACTTAGATCATGTGACGTCATCACCTTGTCTCATACAATGTTATGTATTAACTCAGGACATTGATGTTTGTTTCCCAAGGAGTTGATTTGAAATGACATTTTTTATGTTTGTGAATATTTTGGAATTCGTATTTTAAACCCAAGCCTGATATTCTTCTTAAACCCAACCCAACTACGTGCATTTTTGCTGCCCAAACCCAAGCAGGGTTTTTTGTTTGAATTCATAACTTTAATCTGTTTACTACGCCACTCGGCCCGGTGCTTTAGAAAGCGATGACAACGGGCCTGACGACATGTCGTCCATTTGGTTCCAGCCCAGGCTGTGATTTCATGGCGCGTTAAAACGCTGCCTCTGGATTCATTAGCACAAATGCACGTAATCAGACCACAGACCGACCTTCGTTGTTAAGCGCCCTCTTAGGTGGTTCTGTGCGTGGGGCGAGATCTCCCCCAAACAAACCCACTGCCGTGTTAATGATTCTGACTTTGAGATGTGCTGTCTGCTCTGCCGAGTGGGTGGAATACATTAAAGCAACACGAAAGGCCAAACGAGAACTGTGCCGGTAATCCAACGTGGTTTGTTTGAATGAATATGGAAATTCTGTCGCCTCATAAAAAAAATATATATATATTTTTTTCATCCACTTGATATTTTCTTTGATATATAACTTTATTATTCTCATTATGATATACTAAAAGTACATGCCTCAGCTTGGTGTTAGCTTAAACTGGCACAGGTGGAAAATATGATGCTGTTCCTCCACGCTTCAACACAGACGATATTGAATTTCACTCTGGTTAAGATGTACTTACTAATAGAATATATGCTGCTGTTTGTGTCCGTAATTAATAATTACGAGCTCCTGCAGTGCCAAAGCCCGACGAGTGATAGCCGCTGGTAACTCACTCAGAAAACTGTTTTGCTGAGAAATAATGAATGAAAGTCAACCGTTTGTTGACCTTTGATTTTAGATTGAGGTCAGCATTGATTGATAACATGATTAACTCTGATATGCAGTTGATAAGCACAATAATTTGGACCTTCACTTTGGAAATTATTCAATTATTCAGCTGTGGAAATTATTAAATAGGACTGGAGGACCAATTTGGACCCAAACTGATTCGAAGAAAAACTCTAAAAGAGCACTGAGAAAAAATCAAACTAATTCACATTACACGAGCTTCATTGGTGCCGCTGCAGCAGCATAAAACATGATACATATTTAATGGCTTATTAAACGACTTTTCTCTTTGGTGCTCAAGGACTTTATTTTAGCGCAATGTTGAATTATCTGAAACTGGTTTGTGTTAATTAGACGTATATGTTTTGAAGGAAGGTGTTGATCTACAGCAACACAGGCCACCAGTGCGCCAGAAGCATCGCTGTCCTCCTGCAGCGTTGGGCTAAAAGCTTCCACGCGCACCTTCAACATCCTGCTTCATCAAGTTACAATGCTAATATTTGTTATTAGGAGGATTTATTTGTGCAATTATTTGTTCTTAAAAGGGCTTCTTTGACAAGCACTTTGCTATTTGAAGATGCACATTAGCTTTTCTAGAGCAAGTTCCTCTCCTTTCGTTGTTTCAGGTTGAACGTTTCACCCGCTGCAACATATCAACTACAGGGGTGAATATCTAGTTCACAACTTCAAACTGGCTTCCATCTTAAAAGACAAATGTGTTATAGAAGAGGGAAGGAAAGCAGTTTCTCTGAGTCGTGATGTGTTGGGAGTGAGTGATTCCCTAAACATGCATCAGTCCGCTTACACACTCTGGTACAAACGGGCTCACCCTCACCCTTCTGGCAGTTGTCAAAGGGTTGATTGTTGTGTGGCAAGTAGAACAATGTTTGGTAGCTGAAAAATGATTTATCTCTCCTTAATGCAAAATTGCTTCTGTCACAGCAATTTGATGATTGCACTCCAGGGTAAGTGGATCCTTGAGTCCTCATTTCCATTGTTGTGAACAAATGTTTACCTTAAAAAAAAGTATTCACACAGAAATCTTTGAATTTCTTGTGACTCATTGAGAGCCATGTTACGGCATATCTAACAATGCGTCATCACGAGCCCTGGATTCCAGCAGTTTCAAAAATCTGTGATAGTTTTGCTTTAATAGTAATTGACAGCACATGTTTAGCAATTATTAAAAGTAATTCGCTTTGGAGGCAAAGGAAAATACAAGATGAAAAAGTTTCTTATAACATTTCTTGTTGTTTTATGGTCACAGCAGCAATGTTAATTTTTCCACCGAGCTTAAAGCAACTGATATCTATTTAGCCCCTACATTTTATGATGATTGATTAAATTAGGGTTATTGAGTTAATTCACATGATGTGCTCTAGTTCTGCCCACTTTCTTCCAATGTAGAGTAATACATAGGTTTGACCACATTACAGAATAAGAATAAAAAATCAGAAAGCATTTGTTGCCATAGTATCTCAGACATACAAGGAATTTGACTTGGCTGTTGGAGCATCACAACAGATGACAATGGACAACATAGTGCTAGGAATACAATATAATAGTGTGTGAGGAAAGTGACCGAAGGGATGTCAGAGTCAGTCAGTGAGGGACACGGGCTCTGTAGATGAGCCCGACTGCCGACGGGAAGAAACTGTTTGTGTAGCGGGAGGTCAGCCTCCTGCCAGATGTAAGGGGCACAAACAGGTTTTGTCCGGGGTGAAAGGGGTCGGCAACAATCTTTCTGGCCCGCTTCAGGGAAGTCCTGGAAGCGAACAGGTCCTGGAGGGACAGCAGATTGCAGCAGATTACCCCTCTCTGCCGAGCGGATGACGCGCTGCAGCCCTGGTCTTTGGCTGTGGCTGCAGCGAACCAGACGGTGATGGACGAGCAGAGGATGGACTCCATGATGGCCGTGTAGAACTGCACCATCATCGTCTTTGGCAGGTTGAGTTTCTTCAGCTGCCTCAGAAAGAACATCCTCTGCTGAGCCTTCTTGGTGATGGAGCTGATGTTCAGATCCCACTTGAGTCCTTGTTGATGATGGAGCCCAGGAAGTGGAAGGAGTCCACAGCGGTGACGGGGGAGTCACACGGGGCGATGGGGGAAGGCCCTAGTAAGGCCCCAGTAAACTGGTGGACTGCTGACTCAACCCGCTCTTCTTACGTCTCTTTTCACTGAAAAGGGTTTTGATGTGATGTTTGAAACTACCTCAAGAATGTTATTCTGATTTCCCCAGAAACTAAAGCCCCCTCATCATGTAGCTCCGTCTCAGTTGGACACAATGGTGAGTCAGTGAGCACAAGATGAGAACGATGCAGCATCTCTGACAACTTCTCACCCTCCTTATTGTGAAATGCCTGTCAGGCAGCTGAATGTGTTGGGTGGAGGTTCCCCCTCCTAAGATTGGCACATTTCTGCTACTGTTCAGAGGTGTTCTTATACATCTGTGTGGTCTGCAGGGACTGCTGACAAAACAAAGAGAATTTATTAGGAGAAGAAACTGCTGAAGAACAACAACGAGGCTGCGCTCTTTGAGGCCGTGCTCGAGAACAGCGGTGCTTTGAGCGGCACGATAACCTCAGCACAAGAACATTCTGGTCATAATAGTTTTTAGCAAGTAAATCATTACATACATGTAGCAGTCACGCTTCCTCACATATTGGAGATGTGGTGTGAGTTTTCTACTCTCCTCTTTTAAGGTGGATGCTGGTACCCAACTATAACACGTGTGAAACCTGCTGTTCCTCTTGACCAGTCCAACTTCTAATTTCATATTTCATAAACAGTAACCACTTTAATTTGCTCTGACTTTATCAAATGTTATGGGATTTTTTTCTAGGTATTGGTCCTCAGTGTGACCTTTGTTGTTATTGTGGCGCGCGTGCTGTACCACTGCAGTGGAGAGTTCGATGGCCTCGTCAATACACCACGTTAGACATTTGAGTTTAAACTAAACTAATGACAATGCTAATGTTATCAGGCTTACCAAGTATTGGACAGAACTTCTGACCTGAAATATTTAACTCACCAAGCTCTCATGCTGGTGTTGGAGGAGCAGAGGATCATGGGTATTCATCGGGGTTCTTAATAAATGTCCTGTTCCCAGGTGATGAATACAACCAGTTTTGTAGGCGTTGATTTATTCCGCTGGATGAGCAGAAGGTTTGGCCTTGACTTTTGATAAAAAAGTAATTACTGTAGTAGGAAGCATTTGTCCTCTCTGTACCATCTGTACCTAAGTGAATATTT
This sequence comes from Apeltes quadracus, assembly GCA_021346845.1. NCBI lineage: Eukaryota > Metazoa > Chordata > Actinopteri > Perciformes > Gasterosteidae > Apeltes > Apeltes quadracus. The sequence continues at coordinate 11,883,787 of CM037929.1, read as the reverse complement.
TCATGTGTGAAATTTATTGTGTACGTAGGAATACAAGGGATCATCTTCTTCCTCAGTGTGCCGATGTATCCTTTTTACAATCAAACAAATGGGTCAGCTTTTTGTTGTGGCAGAATATTACTGAAAGCTGTGTAATACGATGTGATCGAAAGGGTGTTTCAGCAAGCAACATTTAAAATTATTTTTGGATTTGATTAAGCAGCCGAGCAGGTGAAAATTGAACTAAAATCTACCTCAAAATATTACATTTGTTCACAGAAAACAGAAAATCAACTGTCCACACAACAACAACACTGTTTGGCGCAGCAGAATTTGAACAGACGTCAGTTCACTGCTTTCCCTTCAAATTCTCTACTCCCCAGGTGCCGTACTCCATGTTTCAGTGTCTTTTTTCACGAGCATTCTCCTGCAGCAACGTTTCCTCAGTCAGTGAAGAAAACAAACCGGTCAACAAGCCACATAACCTGCCGCAGGTAGACAGACACAATGTGATGCTTTTCTTGACATTGGTACACTTGTACATTTTAAGGTCTGTGAGGAAGAAACTGTGAGAACATTTATTAGGAAACCAAAACAAATTTGCTAGTTTTTGGGGGGGATTATCTTATTTTTATCCAACCATTAAATCCTGCAATTAAATTGAATCTGTGGTGACGTATTGAAGAGAAACATTTCTCCCTTTTTTTTTATGCTGGTAGATGGGGTAGATCATACTGAGGTATTTAAAGGGAACGTGATTCCCTAACCCTTTCAAATAGAAATGACAAAAGAAGATGTGATCATTTAAAGTTTATGTCCTAACAACACCTCTTTATTTGGCTGAGTCGATATTTAGTGCATTTGCTTGGTAGGGCGGTTTGATTTGAACTAGTCAATAATTATTTATATATAATAGTTATATTTACAGTATATATATTATACTAATAACTATTATTGACCAGTTAAAATAAAACCACCCTAACCAAGCAACAAAATACATTCATGTATATATATACACATATACATATACGTATATGCATTTATTTATATATAGCTTGCACATATAGTTTATTTGTACAAATAATTGTATTACCATTGTAATGTGTGTGTCACAATGTTAGAGCAAGGATTTCCCCTGATCTATGATGATGATTCAAAAAGATTGTTTTTTTAGAACTTTTTTTATGCTTATGCTAAGTCCATTAAAAAGTGCACAGTGTAAATATTTACTAGAAATGTGTATTTGCCTTTTGGCATGTGCGTACAGCTCGCTCTCCGGGGATGTTCACGTAAACATTCGCACCCAAATTGCGTTTGCTTTTGCTTAGCTAGCGGACACAACTGAGTCCTGGCAGGTGTGTTGCTCAGGACTCAAAAAAGCGCTGTATCGAATGTGTTGAGGGTTGTTGGGAAGCAAAAAAACAGTAGTGCTAAAGAACAAGATACTTTGTCTTTAACTTCCATGGAAGCAAATCACTGCTAACTGTTTAGTGTTATAATGGTGTCTATATAAAGCACATTCAAATACTGTTCTCCCGGTCCCCATTCATTGTTCTCTTTAAGCTCCAAACACGAGTAGGTTGAAGCCAAAAAAAACGACACAACAAACCAAACTGAATGTGATGGTAACATATTCTCACCTGCTGATCCAGGAGCTACTGCTGGTGGGAATCGCTCACATCCAGCTTTATAAATTTCCTCTAGTCAGAGAAACATTGTGGTTTGGGTTAAAATACCAGCAATGGTTTAGGTTTAGGGAATCTTTATGTTATAAAATGAACCCCTTGGTTGATGCAGATCTCTGTTTCTCTCAGGTGGACACATTCCCACATAACTTGTACGCATGGGACTGAATTCCGATGTAACAAATAGATTGAAAACACAAGAGACAAATGTGTAGGGATACAATATGTTCTTCAGAGATGCTACCGAAGCTAAATCATTGCGAGAGATTATGCCTGGAGCAAGCAGGAGGCATTTCATCTATTGGATGCATGTTTGACATTAACTGAAACCGCTCCGTGTTTTTGGTGACTCCATCAATCCTAATTTCCACAGATGTGGGGACATGCTGCAGTGGCAGAACTGAGAAATCTTGTCCTTGTTCTGTGTCTTCTGCGTGTTAGTTTCTGCACACAAACTGTCCCCATGTTCATTTGATTCCCAGCCTTTCCTTCTCTTTGTTATTTTTTTGCTCTTTATTTGACTCAAACCTGATTTCAATTGTGTGATACCGTTGAACCCAATCTACCATTCTTATATGCAAATCTCCATATAAAAGTAGCTTGACTCAGAATGTAATGTGTTCTTGCTAAAGATATTATAGAATCAGTGATGGAAGCTATTTTCGATTTCATGCATTTCATTGCCCACAGTACATTTTTTTGTGGTAATAGATTCTGCCATCCGCTACAGCGATACAGCAGCACTGTTTGTAATACATTTCCTTAACATTTCGGTTTAATTAATTGACTGCATGCAGTCTTTTCATGTCTCAAGTGAGCAGAGAAACAAGGCTGCTAATATTAATTGTTAAGAGCAGCCACATTTAGTTAAATCAATCTGCATTGCATCAACACCACAAGTAGCACAATCCAACATAACACTGGAATCATGGCGGGATTGAAATCTCTTACATCTTAATCACGCACACACCTACACACAAACTGACTCCATGGTGGAATTCATTTTGTGCTAATAACTCAGTTTTTGCCTGATGTACAGGACTTAATTACATTCTGTGTTGTCTAGTAACTGAATAGACAAGAAGGACTTTTGTGCTAGAACTGCAAAATCGAGAAAAGAAAATCTTAAAGTTGAACTTCCTGGCATCTCAAAATGACTCTCATTAATCATAGCTTATGTGGAAGTCAACAACCGTGGGCTCTATTAACAAGAATCAATGATGCAGGTTATCAAAATCCAGTAAAAACCTCAGCTGACTCCAACATGTGGGGGGCGCGTTGACGGGACAGGAGGCTCCGCTCCGATCACTGGACTTCTCGCCCTGTGATGCAAAGTGGGCCCCTCCCTCCCTCCCTCCCTGCCTCCCTACACGTCCACTACTGAGTCGGGAGCTTTTCTCTGCAGCTCAGCTATTTGTTGTAGTTACTGTCTATGTTAGCTAAACATGAGCATACCTTTATATTCTTAGCAATATGACACTTGTCATTGAGAGGAACAAGAATGCCAAAAGAATCGAAAAGGTTTTTCTTTTTTCAAGTCACACTCAATTTGGGTATTGATGCTATCTGATCTTTACTTATACAGATATAAGTGGCTCGGCAACAGAAAGGCATGTAATAGTAGGAGAAAAAACATTTATTTTGCTAAGGTAAAGTGTTACACTCTATGTTATTTCCCTTACTTATTTGTCTTATATTATGAGGATTACCATTACTGTTATAATTTGGGATTCTATCAAGCACTAATAATATATTTGATCTTAATTAGTACTTAAGTTCTGTAATGAAATGTATATGTAATGATACCAGCTTTGTGTTATCAATTTGAGGACCATAGTTTAAGCGAGCTTTAATCCAGTGTGCTAATCCAGTCACTCATTTAATATTCCCTGTTATAAACACTAAAGTGAGAAGTAAATTGGATATCAGACACTCATGAGTATATATCAATTTGCAAACCTCTACTCCCAGATACAGTGTTGCAAAAACTACATAGCATTGTGGAATTGTCAATCGAAAGTAATCTGCATGCCATGGACATGCTTGTAAGAATGTTCAAGACCATTACACCGTATAAAAAAACAACAACATTAATGGTAAATCATTAACTCCAGTCTTACGGTCCTTGACTTACATTGACTACGTTTACATGCATCAAATATTCTGGTTAGTTTGCTGTTTTCATGGTCAATGTTGCACTTACCTTTATATAAAGCCATGCATATTATGATTAATATAAAAGGTCCCCCATGTTGAATCCCCATCACCCAGGCCAGTTAGTTTTAACAGTATTTTACTGGCTCAACACCTGCACCCATATAAAAACATTGCAGTAAAGCAAACAAAGTTGTAAGATTGCTGTTACTCTGTTGGTGCTTTCATCTCGTTAAAACGTGCCACTTAAACCTAAAAGACTTCTAACTCATTATGAAATTGTATCTCACGCTGAATAGTGTGCTGTAGCAAAAAAATAACAATTAGCCATTCATGTTTTTAGTGATGAGCTTTTTAGAACAAAGCAGTCACACACCCACACAGTTATTCATGACTTTTGAGGACATTATATTGAGTTATAGTAATTTTACTTACCGTGACTGCTACGAGCCCACCGGGTTGCATTAATCTTAACCTGAAATCATGACATATTGATTTACATTATCGGCGCATCGATTGTGTCTCCAAAAGGAAGGCGAGTCCCCACAATGTGACTTGGTAAACTTGTTCATGTCCCCAGAAATAACATATTACGCACACACACACACACACACACACCCTGTTGTGCTCTCATTCACACCTACAGTTGGAGTGTTTTGGAGTCATCGTGGACCTGTCTTGGTTTTTGTGTGGGTGTGTGTAGTGTAAAGTATGTGGTGTGTACTATGTGTGTGTGTGTGTGAGTGTCTCCAGTGTCCTCAGTGTTTTCCGGTCTTCCACATAATGCACTCTGGGATCTGCTCCAGCAATTTGACATGGATGCGAATTAAGATGCCGTACACTGAAAACAGATGTTTGCTGTCATTGCGCAAAGGTGCTACTGTCCAAGGCAATAGCATTTGCATTTTCACAACTATGGCCCAGGCAAAACATTGGAATTGATTTTAACACTTAGAAATGTCCTGTGAAAAAAAGATTAATTGATGTATTCTAAATTCCATGTAAATGACTTTTTGGGGATGGTTACGATGTACAGCGTGCACTCAAATGGAAGCTGAATGTCGGCATCCTCCAACGGGACTTTGACGGAGTCGGCGCGCTACCAACTGTGTCCACCGCCTCCTGTTGTCCTCACACTTGCGTCACACAGCTCGGCCATGAGAGTGAAGTCACACGCATGGAGAGGGTGGTATTCTTAAAAAAAAAAAAAGAGAGACAAAACTGGCCACGATCACTGTTGGTGGTGTTTGAAGCAAGTTAGAGCTTGTGTCCTTGTAAACGTGGTGCGTCGTAGCGTTTGGTCTGCTCAGAATTTGTGTCTAAGGATCCACCCTGTAGCCGCCATGTTAATGTTCTCCTGCCGACAGGAAGAAAAGAAATAGGCAATAACTTTGAATCTTCTGAGAGACACATGGTTGTCTACACCACACTTGCTCACAGTGATAATGAATTGGCTATTTCCTCTTCTATAAATGTGACCGTGCTCGTGCTAAGCTTTCACATAACATATCTTATCCTCAATTTATATTTTGGTGGATGTGAATTATCAAATCATTCTTTTTTGTTCCCCTCGTATCAAAAACAATGTTTTTATTTAAATGTATCTGGTTAGATTCTTGGATGTATAAATATGTCCAGCCTTCACCATTCCACAGTAAAATAATTTGAACATAGTATATAGTGCTATCAACTCTCTGAAGGTGTACCTTGGTGTTTTGGGCTGAATATTAGTTTTAAAGTGATATTTTTCATGGTCACCTTCTTAGCATATTATAATTTTGCCATTTGATAGTAATGACCTTAGCTTTGTGTTTGATCCTAAACTAAAATATTAGACACATTCCATTTTGACTTGTTGATGGCACGAGATGTGAAGTCAGGGTTCATTTGAAGTCATAAGACCCCATCCTCTGGCGACCACGAACGTCACAGCAAACCATCTAATAGTTATTGAAACATTTCAGTCTGAATCAAAGTGGTAGACTAACTGATATCCAGTAGTGACACTAATCAAATAACTTTCATTTTCCAACTTAAATGCTTCTCAGCTTGTATTCTAGTGCAAGACAAAATACAGTTGTGTTGACATCAAAGTGATTATTCGTCAAACCACACACCGCAATCAGTAACAATATGCAATGTATCTCTGGGTGGTTCAATGTAATCCTATTGTAAATTGACAGAACAATTTGCTGCATGTGGACATTTGACCAGCCTTGGACTTAGAAACAGCATAAATTGTGGCTCGAGAAAAGATGAGTCAGTTCACATCTTTTGTACTTTTCACCTTTGCTGATTACACTGTTCCTCTGCTTGTGCTGAGACCACAGGGCTAATTAGTCTCGCTCAAATGATTGTTATCAAGGATGGAAAGACAAGCCAAATGAGCAAAGCCTGTGTGGACTCATGACTCAAGCTTGTAGCATGCAGGTTTGTTACAAAGAATACAAATAAGCGCAAAGATGGCTTAACGTACTGTACTGTACAACACTTGTTTCTTCAGGTTGATTAGCAATCGCCGGGGCGTCTGCACTGAGCAGCAGTAAGACAAATCCCCCCCATGGGGTCCAGACATTGGTGCTGGGACTAGCTGGCTGAAGAGGCACAGGAAATGAGGATTGTGTGGGCGGTAGGACTGGGCGATGAAGGAGAGTTAAAGAGCCGCGTGTAGCAGCAGCATAAACATACTAAAAGCAAATTCAAAACAGACATCAGCAAGATGATAGGCCAACAATATCGGTGTGGTGAATAGATGTGACCAGCTGACAACGACATTGACAGTCCCAGACAAAGGCGGCAGGAAATGAGGATTGAGCGTGTGGGAAGAGTTATGTTAGAAATAGACTACAGGCCAAAGCATTCTAGGTCTGAACCTTTGTTAGATTTTTGTAATATTTCTTATTCAAAAAAATGAACCTGAAAGTCAAAGTATTGCCAACACTAGTTAAATGAAAATACATTTCTTAATGCATTGCATCATTCAGGACTCATTCTGAAGCGATGTAATATATCTGTTCTCATGCGAAAATGCTCCACTGAGCCAAACCCTGGGAAATGATCCCTTCCCTCCATTACATACCACCATTTAAAATAGCACTAAACAATAAAGTCACTACACTATAAATTCTAAAAAGAAATGCCATGTCATGTAAGCAATACAGTATTTTTAGGGCCTGAGCCGACTGAAAGTTGGGCGAAGCCCTATTGTGTTTCAAAGAATTCTTCTTCTTTTTATTATATAGCCACTTTAAACACACTTTTGAGGCCTTTATCATATTCCAAAACTTTTGAATTTTGGCGTGCTTATCAGGATTTTTTTTAGAGATTCTTTTGGCTTTTGGGTTTAAAAAATGTCTCTAGCGCCCCCTGGAAGTGCTCCCTCTGGAGAAATTTTTGCCCAGTTTCACCGATAGACTTGAAGTTTTTCACACAGATGCTCTTAGATGTGCTCTACAAATAGTCAATCATGGTATGCAAATCCGCTTATGCAGATTTTCTGCCATTTTGAATTTAGTAAAAAAACACATTTTTGCGAACTTCTCCCAGATGCTGGGTCCGATTGTCCTGAAATCTTATTAATGTCTTTAAACTCTTATTAAAGTTTTTTGATACTTCATTGATTCATAACTTCTAAACAAAATGAGTTATGTTAGGGGTGTGGCCTAATAGTTAAAAACTTATAACTATTAAAAGTAAAATTCGGTGGCACACGGGGTAGAGAGGGTGCGCTGTGGAGCCCTCTTGTTTTCTGCTTTGATAATATGGAGTACATCTTACATTAGTTAAAATCTTTCTGGATGCATCCCACTACATAAAGGTTGTAGTTTGTAGGCGTATGGGGGTCCGGGGTTCAAATCGAATCCTGGATAAACTTTTATATTTCATTATGACCGTGTGTCCGCCCGTTGGACAGCCCACCCCCGACACGCAAGGGGAGGCGAAGGCCCGTTCAACACTGCCTGCAGCTTTAATTGTTGTCATATTTTCACCAAGGCATAGAAAACAACATGGCTGCTGCAGCCTGTGCCGTACAAACTGGACAAGTTGTAACACATTTCCCTGACAGATGGGCTGTTCTGTTCTCACCAGACACCTGCGGGCCTCCTTATCCAGACCTAAATGGCAGCCATCGCTGTGTAAGGCCAAGCTACCTAGTTTGTTTTTATTGTATTTGGATTCCTCCAGAGGGAAATGTGTCTCCTTCAAGTGTCATTGTTTCGTTGCTATATTTAGTACCTCCAGAGTTGGCTCTCAATGGAGCCTGTTGCAGGGTTACATTCTTTCCCACGTCTTTATGAATGGAACCTTCATATCCTGCTCTGTCTCTTCTCCCCTTTTTGCATGTTTTGGAGTGTTTTTGCAACCTGTTTTGGTTTCACAGCCTTGTGCCACATCATGTGCAACAACATACATTTTTCCACCGTACATTATAACGTTTTTAATAACATGTATTTTCAGAATTGGATGCCTTGATCTAATGTGATCTAATCTAATTGTATATTGAAGGGAGTTTTCATCATAATGGCGGGCATTAAGACTTGTTATAACACGTGTAAAGTAAAACTGTTGCCGTGTTCGGCAGTAATTGGATTGAAATCTGTTCTTAATACACTTGAGTGTTTTTAAGGCTGCTTTCTCCAGTGTAAATCTCTCTATCCAGATATAATTTAGATTGCTCAAGACGCATGACAGCATTGATGCCAACACTGAACCGGGTGGAGTCAATATGTTACTTTCACAGTCACACTGCAGAGAAGTTATCAGAAAGTAGATTAAGAGTTTACCTGAAGGAAAGAGCGGGTCTGATCAAAATCAATACTGTTGTTTGTGTTTGCCGAAAGAAAAGTATAAACATTTCCTCGCAATCCAGTCATTGTTTTGTTTTGTTAGTTGTTCAAATTATCCATAAAAACGGTTAGATTAAAACGTCAACCTTCTGCAAAAGAAAACATTATAAATCAGCAGAGACTGATTGCTAAGTCAGTGTCAAAATTGATTATGCAACGTTTTTTAATTGAAGTCTCTGCAGCCTAATCTACAGCTCTGTAATTAATATGAGCCCTTATTATCCTTTTAATATATTTCCTAAAAAACTTCAGCAGGTATGTTTTTTAGGAATCTCCTATTCTTGCCCTCCACTTTTATCCTATTCCTTGGCCTTTTATTGAGGTTCTGAGGGCAGGTAATGAACATTTCTGAGGCCCTCGTGGCCAAGTACATACTAACCATCTCATTGCCCCATAAAACCAGATACGTACCCCTATTTGGACCAAGGTCCTGTAGCTCCATCTCTCTCACAATGAGAGAAAACTGCCACGAGGCTGGCAGTTCTCGGCAGATCTTGACCATGGGCAAGAGGTTCAATTACTTCAGTTGTCATGGAGCAATAAATGACAAATTAAGTGGCTCGCGCCGAACACTGTTTGAAGGAGGCTGTATCCGAATACTAATTCCAGCTGTGTTTGACGGTGGGTAAAGACAGAAACATTGAAAGCGCACACAGTTTGCAAAAGGAAAGACAGACGACCTTTTTTCAGCGGAACATACTCTCTTCTCCTTGACCTTAGACTAGAATGATTGGGCCTCTTGGATCCTCATTTGCTTGACATTCAGTACAGTGATTCCTTAACTGCTGTTTTAAAGAACATCTTGTTGATGTGTATTTATAGACACGATCATTATGATTGCCAGGGTTTTCGAGTTGCCCTTTAAATCACATCTAATTGGACAAATGTATTTAAAGGTGCAATAAAAGGGATCACTGACTAAATTAAGTATTCCAACATGTCATTTGCAGGACAAGGATAGTGTCAATCAATGTTTGTGAACATGAGCTACTCTCTTAAACTAGACAACACATATTTCATGAGTTTACTAAGATTGTTTGCACTCTCTTAGACCATAGGAATACCAATTCGAAAAATGGCTAATCTTCTCATCCATTTTTTGTGGCTGTTATATGGTCAGGCCCCCAGCTTGGCAATAAATAAGGATTTCAAACCAAAGCACTGTAATAAATTACTGCGTTAATGTTATTGCTGTGCATAGAAGATTAACAGTCCACCCCTAATCTGCTCGTTGTTAATTCTTCATTCTGAGTAAAGCTGAATAGTTAAACAGACCCAGACTTCTTTTGAACAATTACATGCATTGCTGCATCAGATTGAGGGTTGTGCTTTTTCTGGGTAAACAGACGGCCAAATATAGCAGATCCCACTGACATATTGTACACCGAATTTAAATGAATGTGTTTTGAAAACACAGAGGTTACTGACCGCCACTCCTCTGTTCCCTTCATTCCCTCCTCTCGCTTTTCTTATGTGATTTAATACCGTGTGTCCTGCCGGGTATATTTCACCCTGCGCAGCAGACACACAGCGCGACTGAGTCACGCTGCTGCAGTTTTGTGCGGGTAACAGAATGTTGTCCCTGGGACTGTGAACTTCAAGGTGACCTCCAGGGAAATCCTGTCAGGCTACTCAAGGTGACAGCGGAGCACCTAAAGTGCGCCGAGCACACGGGGGGCGGGGGGGAGATGTTCCACAGTAAAAGGGAGGAAGGCGTCGCTCGGTGGAGATTCATTCTTCTTAATACAGTTGACCATCACGCTGGTGTGCCTGCGGAGGTGTTGGTTAGAAGGGAGCCCACACAGGGAGAGGAGAGGACAGAAGCAGACATGGCTGAGAGAGGCACAATGTTCTTTTCCCACCATCAGTCCTTTGAATAGAACAGGGCCTGCTTACCTGTTGGCAACGCACTGCCAAGGAATCACATTTTCTAGAACTTCTCCAAAGCATGTTAAAATGTCCCCTACGTGCCCGACAGGAAAGTTATTCTTTTAGGTAAGAATCTCTCACATTTTCATAGAAATGATTGTTTTTATGACTCAACGTTACTGCAGCACCACACTGGTCAGAAGTGCAGTTGCAGGCAGTACGACCAAGGCAGTTACCTGCTTTTTTTTAGTGCATCCAGTGTCTGTAAGGGTTTTCCCTACAACATATCTTCCAACAGTGAATAATACATTATGACTTCTCAGTTTGTCTTTAGTGAACACTTGGTTGTTAGGAATAACTGTGTGGTAAATAAAAGGAAAATACCAACGGAATACTATCGAAGTTAACCAAAAAAAAACATATTTTTGATTGACAGTCAATCTAAAACGCCACAACAGTAACATCTCATGTTGAATGCTAATAGGGTCAGTTAGGCCTGCACACTCTTATCTCCTCATCCAGCAAGCTGCTTGTCTGTAATGTTTATGACATAATGCAGAGACACATAAAGTAGTATAGTAGTAGTAAAGTAGTAAGTAGTAGTAATAACTACAGCTCCAGTTTTACATTGCATGAGCCCCACGATTAACACCCAATTACAGTAAAAGTATTTATCTTTTAAATAAATCCTTCCGATTTACAGTAACATAAACCTCTTTGTTTGGCAGCGGGGGCAATGTCAAGATAACGTACGGTTCAGCACAGCAGCTATTGTCACAGCAGCAGCCCCACGCCATTATACTAGAATATTATCCTCCTGCTATGTTCACATCTGATCACAGCAGCTGGATCTTTGTGGGTACTTGGTACTTAATAACAACCTGATCCTCTCAGTGCAGATCTTTCCTCGGTGGAAATACCACGGAAGGCCAACAGCTGGCTGCAGTTCATCTCTTGTCACCTCACAGCTTCAGCCACATCAACATTGGATGAGTCTGTTCAAGTTCAGACACTCTTAGAGACTGCAGCACTTAAACAGGTGGTCGTCCTCTAGGCCTCTTTAGAACCAAGCGGACAAACTCAACTAGGATGAACCAAATCTGCATTTCATTGTCTTAAATATTTTCTGGTTTGAGATTTGTAGTCAATTTGTGCTTCTTTTAAAGATTTAATATCAGGGCGGTAAAGTAAGTGGGCATATTCCCACAATGACAAAGCACATAAAAAAGCATTAACAATACACAGATTCACATACACCCGATCTCCCACAGTATTAACGGTTCGACATACAGCCCATTCTTTAGACTTATCACCATGGAAACTGGACAGGGTTGAAAATCCTGCACTGTGGTGGATGATGGAGCAATGGCATCTTCAAATGAAACGGTTAAGCATCATGTACAAAATTAATCTGTCAACTCCTCTGCAGCGCTAAAATGTATCCTATACATTCTTTATTACCATGCTTGAATCTTTTGCTGTTCTCTGACCAGCCGAGCGGCCCTGAACTGCTGTAGCTGTGAGGTGTTAGGGAGCATCGAGGATGACTGAGAAGCAAATGGCAGTGATAAAAGTAATGAAAACGCATCAGCAACACTATTCAGCCATACATGAGCAGCCAAACAGGTTGTAAGGCTGCAGGGCTTGATCAAAAGTAGTCTACTATACAGATCTAGATTAAGGAATGGCACCGTTATCACCAGACATAATATGTCCCCCTTGTGTTATGTTAGAGTAGCTCCCTTATGGCGTCACTTTGCTGAAGCCATAAGACAACTCCTGCCAACGTGCCGTCTGCATGTGTAGATGAGCCGTCGGTGTAGTACGCAGTGATGAATCCTCACCAGCCCTTGAAGTTCTGTGCAGGTCAGGTTTACACCTCGTGGTTTACACCTCCACCTAGACGTAGCAGTTGAAGAAAAGGTTTTCTAATCTTACATTTTGGTACCGAAAGGCACCAAGCTGCAAAACAACAAAGTTAGAAAGTCGCCGGGGAAGATGATGACGCATTTAGCTGCTAAAGAGGCAGTTACAGTATTCCCCTCAGAAGTTGTTCAAAAGATGTTTGTTTGCTGTGCCCCCAATTGACAAAAACATCTGCTAATTAATCCTCTGATGCTTATATGTGTTTGGATCTTGTTAGTTGATTGACAGGAATCTAAGCCTTTCTACCTGCTGCTTTGTCATCCGCCTCTACAACCCTGTCCATATGTCCGCAAATTAGCATTTTCCCATAGCTGACAAAGTTGGTCAGGTGAGAAAAAATAAAAATAAGTAATTTGAATATCTGAATCTTTGAATGAGGCGCTTTTTGTGCGGGACTCGTTTTCTAAATATAGCACGGGATGTAAGACATAACTGAGGAACAGCTTTCTCCTGACTAACTACCTGCTCTGTGCACAAATCCGGCATTTGTCAGAGTTTCCCTTAATTAGAAGACAGCTTGTTAGCTAGACTTCTTCATTCAGGTAGTCAGCTGACCTCATTCTTGAGCACATACTGTTGCTGCCGATGCAGTAATTATCCAATAGGAGACTTGTACCTATTTGTTTTCGTTAAATCCAGGTGGCAACTTTTTTTTTTGTCCGGCAGTGTATGTTTATATTCTATCCACTTAGTAGTTATATCAGTTAGTAGTTATATCTGATAGATTTTACTACTACTATCAGATATAACCACTATTAGACATGAGTAATGCGACTAACGTGACTAACTTGATTAGGGGTAACAGCAGCAGGTGTCAGCAGCATCATGATGACACATAGTGACATCATCATTAGGATGGCTCCAACAGAGACATATAAGCATCATAAAGAAACCATGATGACCTCCAGTCGATCCGTGCACATCATGATGACACTGAAAAACGGTAAAAATTGGCACTTCATTGCTCACTGATACACAGAGCAGCGACCGACTTGTCACAGCTAACGTGCTTCCATCACTCAATGGGCAGCAACAGTCAGGCGCAAAGCTTTAGCTTGCTAGCTAGTATCTGGAATGCGTGTTTGACTTTGCACTAAATAGTTAGTAGCAGTTAAACTTACCAGGAGTCACCCTCACTACACTGGCTCTTCTCAGCTTCTTTTTCGAGGTCCACTTTGCGATTGAATCCGACGTGGGGGAGATGTTAGCCTGGCTAACGTCATACCCTGATCTCATTCTCAAGTGAGACTGGGTCTGGAAACCACTTGTTCATTTCCTCGTATTGGAGGCGTGGTTTACGAATGCCTGGAGCCGCTTATTGGGCGCTACGAATGTCTGTCAAATGCGCCTGCAACCCAGGCTAGGGAGATGTCGGGGCCACTGGAAGAGTGTAAGGAAACATAATTCAGTGAAAAAAGCCAACAGGAGGATTATAGCAGCAACCAAATTGTACTGTAATCCACACATTAACCCCGACTCTGAACTTTCACTTCACAACTTCACAAAATTAGATATCCTGATCTCTGCAGACTTGTTACTGACTAATACAATCACTTAATTGGACTTTCCGAACCAACTGTTTAAGATTACCATATCTATGATGTCCTGGAGTACTTAAATGAATCCATACACATTTAAAAAGTTTCAAATGAGTGCCTTCAACTACAAATCCATACCGTCTTCCTATCAGACAAGACATCGCCCAATGAGCATTCAAGTCGTAACCAATGTGACTGTATTATTAACACATCTATTAAACACATATCTGTGAGTCTGGTCCTTTGTTTCCTTTCTGAATTTACAGAACAAAATGATGAGTAATTTGCAGCATTTGCTTGGTATCTCATCTGGGCAAAGCAACGCTGATAAACTGGAGATCTATTAGAAAATGAACTAGCTCGGCCTTGGTGCACTGAATTTCCTTTAGACGTTCTTTAAGTGTAAGTTTATCTGAGGTAATGTATTTTCTTTTGGTGAGGAAAATAAGTCAAACAAGGAGAAAACATTATTTTATTTTCCCATAATGGAAATGATTACCACTGCAACCGGAGAAAAAATTAAATAATTATGAATAGAATTGCTGTCAGTAGAGCATCTGGCATCTATCGTTTTGGATTACTTAAGGTCTGTTATGGATTTTTTTTTCCTTGATATAAATATCTTTGGAATTGCATCAAGGACAGCAAAATGTAGTCTTCCTTACAATGCTAACTTCGATTTATGCATATGATTGTTACATAAAATGACAGCGGAGCTTGAACTGGATATGAAAGAAAAATACACCATGATGCCATTACAGTTCCAAGTAAATGACTATGACCTTAACTGCAGCCATTTCCATTTCTTTTAAACTAATGGCTGTTTTGACAAGCGGCATCAGGACATACTATATGCCTGTGTATGTGTGTGTGTGTGTGTGTGTGTGTGTGTGTGTGTGTGTGTGTGTGTGTGTGTGTGGGAGTATGAAGAGAGGGAGAATGAAGCAACCACCGCAGCACACATCACTTCTTACTATGGGGATTCATCCATGTATCTCTATTCATCGCTGTCCATATTCAGCTTGCTTATACCTACAGACATCAGGAGAAAGTCTGAAGTGACTCATAAATTGTCCATCTAGTAAATAACAGTAAATCTCAGCGTGTGTTGCCAACATTGATGAGCAGAAAATGGAAAGAGCAGTATTAGGAGGAGATAAATCCCCACATCTGAAGGATTATGGTTATTTTGACAAATGCTAAGCACTTTCCAAATAGAAATGTAATTACATGGTGAATATTAAAGTCAGCGTAAGACGATCTTTTTGGAATTCTAACACGTGCATTAGTGCACAGTGTAGTACTTTCCATTATGACGGATGTCATTTATTTCTTGATTGCTGAAACATCAGCAGGAGGATCTTAATGGTCTGCTCTCCCTGTAATATTTTTTTTAAAGTACAAATTCATCCTGATTCTTCATAATAATGGCCATGTACAATACACAACAAGGGTGAAATGTGACTATGTACATTTTTATAGTTCATTATTTTAGCGTTTGCACTTCACTAATTTATGCTTCTGCTCCATTGCATTAATATTGCAGCTTTGATTACTAGTTGCTTTGCAGATTAATTTTTGATAATACAAGAATGGAGTTCAATTTATAAATGATTGTGGATCAGAGGTCAAGCCACCCAGCGATTCACTAATATTCAGTATATATATCTTTGTGCTTTTAAAAATGTCTTGATAATGTTATACTTTCCCTTGTAACAGTATTATTACACTGTACTTCTACTTTTACACTACGGCTCTATGTAGCTCATCCTGGAGTTTTTATTTTTTTATTATTCATCCATGCTAAATAACAATTAGGGAAGAAGGTCTTGCGACCATTAGCATGCCATTCAGCATCCATGCGTGTGTAGGCGAGAAGACAGCGATGATAATAGAGGCTTGTCTGTGCCCTCTCGCCTCGATGTCGACCACTGAGCGGATTATCCAGCTGACAGAGAGCAGCGTTACGACTCTGGTGGAGGATGTTGTTAATATGCCAATGAGAGCTCATGCCTCCTGTGCCAGTTCTGAGCCACGCTGGCGTCGTGCAGCTGCCTATCACCTCATTGGGAATCATTTAGCTGCAGCTTGACCTACATCTAGAGATGTGCAGAGGGGGACCACCTAGGTGAGTGTTTTTATTAGCAGCCCAACGTGAACAGCTCGAGAATTTGATTGTCAAATTGTTGATTGAGGAATTTTGCCTATTGTTATAGAACACTGACTTTGACGGAAATAGTTTTACGTATTTACGATTTATATTAAAGGAGCAGATTGACATTTTGCAAATTACGTACGCTTATTAATGTTTTGCTTCAAGTTAGAAGAGAACATCAACACCACTCTCATAATATTCCGTAAAAATGAAGCTGTCTACCAGCCAGCTTAGCTTATCATGAAGACTGGAAACTGGTACAAACAGAAAAATGGATTCTATCCAAAGGTAACAAAGCAGCAGCTGGACAGCACAGCGTTGTACTTTTCTTCATATTAACCACGCAGACATAAGGTATCTTATCATCTCGCACCCTGAAAAAAAGCAAATAAGCATATTTTACTAATAGCATGCATAAGAAGACTAATGTTGTTATTATAAAATTACAGCACCAGTCAAACATTTGGAAACACTTTCACATCAAATCGAATGAGAAAATATGTCCAAACTTTTGACAGGTATTCTATTTGTGTGTCACAGCAGCCACTAGAACTGGTGAATCATTTTTAAACCCACTATCGCAGTGATTTCTGTTTCTGCATCAGGCCTGCTGAAGTTTATTTCTCCCGGCTTCCTAAATCTCACCAATGTTCTGTTCTCTTTATACTCCCTTCAGGCTAAACAGGTTGAGCTACGGTTTAAACTGTTAACACAAAGTGAGGACAAGATCAGGCCGCTGCCAGACGCACGTTTTATCACCTTGGCCGGTAGCCAGTGACTCACTGAATAATGACTTCGACTTGTCAGGAGGAAACAAACCTATTCTTGGAAAGCTATTGTAATCAAGAGATTTTAATTCATTTAAAAAAAAAATCTTTTTCTGCTTTTGTGTCACAACTAGATTGGAAAGGACTTTCTGATCCATTAAGGCTGAGGAGAGATGGTGATCGTGCCTCATGCATAATACCACTGTGGGCAACGTTCAGCGCTAAGCAGCTCTGTTGGTGGCCGTCCAAGCAACGCTAGCCAGTGAGTCACCTCTCCAAGAGCTCCGACCACAGCAGCCAACGTTTCCTCAATATCCCTGATTAAACCTGAATACTCACTCGGCTCAGTTAGCCAGAAAGGCTTTCATTTTATCTTCCGTGCTAAGACGTGAAACCTGTTCCCGTTTTCACTGCCTCAGGAATTCCAAATGTTTCAGCGTTGTGCCACAGATGGAGAGGCGGCACAGTGCTGAGTTTGCCCTCGTGAATCAAACAACGGTTAAAGCGCAATGTTTTGTTGACCTGTAAGATCCTCTGCCAATATTTTAAACGAAATAAATTCCAATGCAATTGCTCTGATCGAGCTAATTGACTTTGTTTTGAAGATTTATATTTTGTATATAATGAGTAATTGGTGCATGGTTATATTCAGAGAGAATGACACTGAGATTTAAAAAAAAGCTGCTTGAACTCTTTTTTTAAGGCCTAAAACTGGACGGCTAATTGAAAAACAACAAGCATGTTGTTGAAATCTAAAATGTGACCGTTTCTTTACCAGGCAGTAGTTTAGCTCCAATAAGATCAAATTACTCTACTCACTGATATTTCCCATCCCATATTTCCCAGCATTTATGATGATTTTCGAATTGTTACAAATTCTGAGGCTTTTCTGTCTCTCTTTAGTGTCGAAGCACAGCCAACATAATGAATTCATACAATGAATCATTACGGTTTTGGGAAGTGGGGCTTTAGAGGGCTGATCATGAGCAAGTCATATTAATTGACAACGTTTAACAAAGAATCGTTTCACATACTGTGGAAAAAATACTGAAGAACCTTATAGAAAATGAATGACCTCATAAAAAAAAAACCTCTTTGTATTTTATTTCATGAATAAAATAATATTGCCATTCTTGGTAGGAGGCTCAATGTTAATACAAATATGATTGCAACTTAGAGACCTTCAGGGTTAGAGTGCACTTTGTGTGAGCTGCAGCAGGTGACAGTTGTGTTTCAGGTGTCAGGAGTGTTTCAGGAGGAGGCAAAATCGGGTACCTTAGCAAGCTTGCCGGTGTTTTATTCTGGTTTATTCGTGTGTACGTCCGTGGGTATCTATCACGGTTTTTCCAATTGGTTTGAAGAACCAGAATTCAGGGACTCAACTTGCTTCGAGATGTCCAGAAGTGCAGGCGGATTCATCACTACACGTGTTGTATGAAAACCTTGATGTTGATGCAACTGACGCAGACTGAAGACAATTTTGCAAGTTGTGTTACCTTCTTTGAGAGGGTTTAAATCAAACCTGCATGGACTGCACTTTCATGTTTCACTGTATTTCAACCCAGAGACCGAACCCAAGTCTTTCCGCTTGACAATTTGTACCAAGAACTCCCAGATTCAGACCCCCCCCTCCAACTAATCTCATTTAGCATTCTGAGCGTTGTTGTTCCTGCATTTATTATCAAGGCCTCTGAAGTGTGCAACGTTCAACTCTTGAATTGGACAATAACGTTTTTTCAACTAACTGTACTGTTAGGGTGAGAGAGAGAGAGAGAGATCATTTTATAACATGAAAACATAACCTTTGGAAAGCTGTACTTAAATTGAAGGAGCTTGGCTGTAAAACATAAAACCTGAGCAGATACAGAGAATATTTTAATCCAAAGGTAATTTGTTCATCAAATCAGTTTAATAATTGAATACAGTAATCTGATCTCACATGTTTAACAATGGATTTTATTCACACAACTCATACAGTGATTCTTCTGCCATTCCTTCTGAATACTGCAGCACGTAGGGTTCATAGTAGAATTTTGAGTATTTTGCAGTGGTATAACGCACATAAAACACTTGTAGAGGTTTGTACATTTATTAAGCTGCACTAGTGATTAGCAAATGGGAATGCTTCATTGCTTAGAATAACAGTGTTAAAGGTCTGTTCAAATTCACAGCATTAGAAACTAACATTGAACCATTTGCTGTGATATATTGGAGTAATGCCTCCCTGAGCAGGGAATAAAGTCTCTCTCTCTGTAAGTGATGAAGTCGGAAGGTGCAGATTTAAATGGGACCATGTTCTTGTTTCAGTGTCAGCTGCACAACAATGGCTCATAATGGCTGGAATTAAAAAGCGTATTGTTTGTAAAGCTGTTCTTATAACGATGAAAACAGAAAGTTAAATCTACTGCAGTATTGGAAACAGATTATGAATATCAGCTCAATTAAATGGGTCATTCCAAACTTTTGAACGGCAGTGAGTGGCTTCATTGTCCAATCACTGTGTTCTGCATTACCTGACATGTTTGTATTCACTGTGTTGCTTTGTGCATTTCAAAATACAGCATACGAGTGCATTCATATTTAGTTTTAAAGCATTAATAGACATGGGATATGAATATAAAAAAATGCACCAGCCATGATGCAGCTTTATTGCACTTGATTGGCATAATTCAGACCACGCTAACACATAAAAGTAAAAAAGGGTTTTGGGATCAGCAAAGTGGTTGTAATGTAATAAGCACCCTCTTCTAAATGGAGCCTTGACTCCATTTAAAAGAGGGCAAAAAGTATGTGTGCACTCTTGCTTAAGGCTTTCATCCTGCATATAAATCACTCCGGTTGGAACTGGATGTTTGAGCGCCACAGATTTCCAGGTCTTGGGGGCGTGTGCACTGAATCAGCTGGCAAAGCAGCATTAAATGGCAACGCGTTGCCCCAACCCGCATGAAGTAAATGAAGCCAATTCCAGATATTCCGAGAGCAGATCAAAGTGTTGAAACCGAGGCTTTTTTAGGCTGATTTAGAGAGCCTAACTGTGACTACTCTCCTCTCATTTCTCTCCTGCTGTTCCCTGTTTCTGCCTAGATACCGAGGCAGCCGAGTGCTCTGACGTTGTACAGGTATGAGCAGTCGGTTCTGGATTACCGCCATGCCCACCTGTCGCTGCACCTCAACCTGGGCGCGGAGCAGCGGACTCGGGCGCCGGAAGGTGCGCGGCCAGCCAAGTACCGCCCCAGGGTAACGGCCCCCCTCCCCTCAGAGACTGTGCTGCCTCGCCCCCAGACCCACTCCCACCACCACTGAGCTGCACACACTGGGAGGCTCTGTGTCCAAACCACTGTAGTGTCTGCGGCACAGAATCCATGGACTGGTCAGTTGAACACAAAAGCTACGCCGGGAGGGAACTGGAACTGTTAAAGAGGCCCAAGGAGACGGAGCATCCTAGATCCAGAGTAATGAAAATGCAAATATGTTCCTGTGGAAATGAAAGGAGTGCAGTAGTATTGATTAGTGAGCTTCTGACCCCTCCTGATCCCTCTATGACCTCAATTAGCAGAGGAGGCTGAGCAGCGGCGTGACTTTTCACGTTCTGCTCTGCTTCTTGAGGAGTACTAAGGCAAATAATTTAGTGATTCGTTAATCTTATTATGCATATTTCCTCTACTGCTCCTCATCTGGGCCCCTCTCAGCTGCGTCAGGTGAAGTAATCAAATGCCAAATGCTATTAACAGAGCATAATAAGCAAGTGAGAGGCAGAACAAATGAAAGATCAGCCGAGCTTAAAGGTTTTCTGCTGCTTTTTCTGATCACACTGTCAATCAGAGCGCTCTCCGTATCTCACGTGCTTTTGGCCCTTTTTTATCTCAAGAAATGAGCCACTGAAACTAAATTACCCAAGACGAGAGAAACAAGTCGGAAAATAACAGTAATTGTCATATAAAATGTACAGCTTACTCATCCTCCCAGCAGTAAGTAATTGATATGCTTACTTTTGACTTCTGTTATGCTTTGGGATGTTGCTCACGTTATTATTAATTTAATGAGAAACACACAGACGAGGAATAAACACCAGATCTCGGCGCACTGGGATGTTTGGATATTTACTTACTCAGCATCCATTTAAATAACTCTCATAGTTAATAAGGTTTTTAGTTTTTGAAATGTGTCCTTGAACCGATTATCTGATTGTGCACTCATATATCTACATGTGTGTGCTTTTTACAGATGTAATATTATAATATGTGGTAAACATACTGTGGTAAATGACCAGGAACAGTGTTATTCATCAGGATCAGAGGTACTAAACTGACCAACTGTCTGCTGTCTGCAAACAGTTGCGTAGGTGGTTAACACCGAAGAGCACAGCGCTTCAGGCGAGACCGATTAATACTTTTGCGTGTCAGTTCTTCGCCGCGGTGATCAAGACCCTGATGGTAACTTTCCGTTGCTTTGCTCTCCTTCTGTGACTGTGTGTGACCGTTATATCTGAAGTATATATTCAACTCTTTCTCTCTCAGTCCCTCGAGGACATGTATGTTGATTCTAGGAATGGAAAAACTTGTGTACAAAACAACACCCAATTAAGGTCCTCGGTATTAACAGGTTACATACACAAGTTGTGCGCCGTGAAACCGGGCAAAGCTCGATGTAATATAATTGGAACGTCTGTCGGACGGGTATTGACCGTTAGTTAAACAATGACCCTGAACAGAAATTGTCCAGTCACAGTTAAGCAACCATGAAAAGGTGCTGCAGGCCTGTCGAGCTAAGTAAATTGTCCCTGGTTTCATGACGCTGTGCCGGAGCAGACCGCTAACCGGGGCTTTACCCAGCGGCCAATTCTATTTTGCTGAGTGGCTTTTTACAATATTGATCAAACTAAATGCTTTTGAACATATGAAATAAATTAAATTGTCCTTAGAAAATTATATATTTATTACATTTTTTTTAATAGAAATGTTTACCCTCGTGTAATGTATTTCCCTGTGAGGGAGGGGACATATTGGGTCCAGAGATGTACAATATTCTGTCATATTTCAAGATCATTATCAAACCTTTGTCCATCTCCTGTCCTGCAAAAGCTGTACTCGGGATATTTCAATGTTGATTCTATATCATCCATCATGACAAATGAGTGGCACATTGATTGTGTAGAACTGCACACTTGTGTGTCAGGCTTTTAATGATTCCTCAATAACAGACATTTTGTAAATGCTCTGCCTGGTGTTCCTCTGTGAAAAAGAAGAAATTGTCAGAGCAGAAGAGATATCTGCTTATGACGACGTGACAGATTCACGCCGCCGGAGGATTAACTGCTTTGTGGCCGCACACAAGAAACAGTTTAACGACGCCGATAGACTGCATGCACCGCGCTCACTTCAAGTGTTCAGAAGAGCGTCGGATGAGAGAATCGGCACAGAGAGGAGTGGCAGATGCGAAGGAACAGCATTCAGACATACGTGCTCACATGCATTTCCACTAACTAATAGTCCGTAATGCTTTTAATGAATAATTGCTTCTGGAGCAGCTCTGTGTCTTCAACTTAATCCGTGAATCAAGAAAACAATTATTCCCACGGCACGTCGACTCTGTGAAAATGAACAGCAAGAGAAATTCAAGATACCCTCTTTCTGGAGCTCGCCTGAAGCAGAAGGATTTCTTTATTTTAAAACTGTTAGAATAGAGAAACGCTGTCATGTGAAACCTTGGAACGATTGAACCTGTAATCAAAAAAACGCAACAAAAAAACCCCAACTCAATTCACAGGGTCAGTGACAATAATAACAACGTCCAAGCCTGTTCAGCTGCAGGACCTTGCTGCACCTCATTGTGGCTGACTGACAGTTATTAACATCCAACTCTATCACAGGCTTAATTTACAAATGAAAAGTGTCACGATAATGCCAAAAGATTTTTATGCTCGGTTATCCCCTTGACGTTTTATGTATTTGGACAACATATTGGTCTTCCTAACAATCTGTTGGCAGTTTTTTGGAAAGCAGAGACAAAATATTTCCCCCCTATTCGGAGCTGTCAACATAAGACAGGCGATGTACCACATCATGTTTGCCTAAAATCCTCTCATCCCTCATCCTTTTTCATTGATTTCCTCGAGTGATGTTATTTGTGGGGGATTGAGGATGTCATCAAGAGAGCTCTCTACATTTACAAGAGCAGGAAAAAAAAAAAGCCCAATAACAAAACGGGTGGAAGAAGTCAGGAAGGCTGTTTCATTTCATGTACTTCTCTTCTCTCCCGAACAACTGTGTGATTCATATATCGCTGTACTGTTTACTTAAATGATGATAAAATCCAATAAAATTGGGCCAGATGTTTTTTGCCCGTGGCGTTACCTAACCTACATTCCGCTCATGGATGCAGGGCTGTTGACATGACACAAAAACAAGTTGCAGTGTTTATTTTGTATAACTCTAAACAGATCACGGTTCATTTCTAACTGTCAGGGCAAAAGCTATACGCGCTTTCACGTTCGGCTGCGTATTTATCCGTTTTTTTACTGCTTCGTCTCACCCACGAGTTCGTGGTGTATTTGAAGTATTTCGATATAAGGTCAAGCTCAAGTTTCTGTCTGTCTTTGTCCGTGTCATTTTGGAGTTATGTTGCAAACCGCCGGCGGGCAGGGCAGCTGTGAACGCTCCTGATTTCCCTGGGGAGGGATTCTGCTGCTGTGCCCACACTTTGAGATTACCTTTGCCAGCCTACAAGCCCACTATGACAATGGTGCCGCTGGTTTATTTTTAACCCGTCTCTTGATCACGACGCAAATCGACTAACAGAGTCAAAGGTGTGGTGGCTCCGCGGCGCTGCCCAGTGACTCATTGCTTTGTGGTTTGTCTGGTGTAACTTCCACATTCACACTCTTATACCGATTCCTCAAGTTAATATATTAAAACTTTCTTTCAGGAGAGGACATATGTAATGGAATGGGAAGAGATGCCAATCCCCTCATCAATGCGCATCCAGTCAGCAGTGTCATAATGGGATCGAAAATGATGGAGGGCTGAACCTTCATTGAACCCACCCTTTGAAATCACTGCACACATGGGAAGTGCACTACAATAAAAACCATAGTTTTCATTAAACTTCTGATGAGTATCATAATGTAGACATTAATAAGACCTTAAAACAAGAACCGCATTTTTGTTACTGCCCATGTGGAAAACTGGTGAAACCGTCTTTTTCATTTAATAATTGATTCAACTAGTTGATATATAAATTTAGGATTGATCAAATTTAAGATCCCCCCCCACACCGCTTTAGGTCTAAAGAAAATATAAATTCAAACACCCTCCGCCCTTGTAACATCCTCTAAGCCTGTAATTACTTTTGTTCAGTCCCCCAAAACAAAATCTTAATATTAAAAAAAAATCCTCATCATTTGAAAATAATAATACACAATTCACTTGAGGATGTCTGCATTATTGGATGAAGGTTTTATATCTAAATCCAATAAGCAACAGAGGCTTTTCCTTGAATCTGCTGATTTACTTTACCCAATGGGCAGGCGCGATTGGAAAAAAGACATGTTGACACACAAAAAACAGGGTTAATGCAGGAGGATGCTTGACTGAAAGCACATTTGGTACCAGCTGTGGAAAAAGAAAATGCACAGCCCCCTTTCAACAGGGAAGAAGACAAAGGAAAAACAAAGCAGGAAAGCTGTTCCAGCCACTCTTCTCTCTCTCGTAGCCGGGACCCGAAAGCCAGGATAATGCAAAGTCAATTTCTGCTATTTAAATAGTTTCAAAATCCATCTCCCTCAATGTGGAAGTCAGCGTTGTAATAAAAATCAATTATGTCCAATGGAGCTGTAGTTAAGCTGGTGTTGTAAAATGTGGTTTCTAATACAGGCAGAATGCCACTCACTTTATCGGACGCATGCTCACTTCAGGATTAGAGTTGCAGCGTGTGATTTAAAATGGGACAATTATTCATCAAGCAGCATCCAACGTCTTATAATCTAGATTCGCATTCAGCGTCAGGTCGGCTTGCCTCAGGGACACAAATAAACTATTTATGTTAACACTGATTCAAAGATACTACATTCCAGTTGTGACCAATTATGTTCTCTCATCATTTATCTCCCCGAAAGCTGTGTGAGAAAGGAGGGCACCTTTATCATACTGCTAAATAAACGCTCCAGTAAAAGGATTATCCGGACTCGCTCTCATAATTCATGCAAGGCCCAACGCAACTAAAGGAGGGAGACAGAAATAGTTGGAAATATACTTGTTTCTATAAAATGTTTAATCAATGTGCCATATGTCTTTACGGGTATCTGTAACTAAACTGTACAGGTACACATTTCTGGTGAGTCTCCTTTGCATGATAATTATATTGGTCACCACGAGCTGCCTAATGCACGGATCAGTATCTGCACAGACAGAAAAAGGTTGCTAGGCAATACATTGAGATCTAAGAAAAGGTCCGTGCGAGATGTGGCGAAAACAGAGAGCTTGCAGTTGCCGGGTAAATTGCAAGGAGGCAATCAAAGTCATATCCCACTGAGCTGGGGGAGCAGAATGAGAGGAGCGAGCGGCTGAAGGACGCTGTTGGTCTCCTGTCCTGATCCGCGGCAGCCGGTGCTTGATATCAACAGGCGCCGTGGCCATCAAGCACAATCCGCCGATTACTCAACTATTGATTATTTCATTTTGAAGAAAGAAACAAAAAGAGACCAAGTTTCGTCGTTTCTATCGCACGCCTCGGCCAGTGGCCGACGTAGCTCGGGATTCGCCTTGGAATTTTGAATGGGATCGGTGAAGGAAGCGGCAGCATTGGGTTCAGACTCTGTGTAGACTGAGTGACCTCCCCCCCATAACCCCTCCCCACCCCTCCTCCCCCCCGTCTTGAGCATCAGGGGGGAAAAAAAAGTCACCAATAATAAATAACGGGCTGTTGATGAAACAGCGCCAGTGTTTTACACCGGACGAAGTTCACCGACTGTCACGACACGCCGGGGCGGATCGAATTTAGCTATCGTTCAACTTAATACACAGGTGTGGCTGTGGGCCCTGCGGAGTGTGGGGGGATTTATGGCTGGGAAGACTGTAGCTGTCATGTCCCTGCAGCAGCAGCAGCACCGCTCGGCATCTCTGCCAAGGCGCAGTTTACTCTGCCAGCACTGCCCTTGCATCCCAATGAGCTGCATGCAGGAAACCGCTAATGTTACAGCCTCTCATCGTGCATCCTGGGATGCGAGCTCAATTAACTCAACACAAGCAGCATCAATGGGGATCAAAAATAGATACAGGCCACATATTCAGCTGTGTCCGTAATTACTGTGTGTGCAACAATCTCAAGAGCCACAAAGAGCAGCATCGGACCCACGTGAGTGATAGCTTTGGTGTCACATTTTTTTGTTATACACCTCTCGTTTTTTGCCCGTAATCCATCTTTTAGCGCGTGCGTAAGCACCGGCTGGGGCATCGGGGGTGATCTCAGGGGCCAGGAGCAAAATCAAAAGGCGCTCCATCAACGTTGTCCCGCTACGCTGATTTACATCTGCCTGACAGGCGGCAATTCATGACTTGTGGAAATCCAGCATTTTTCCTCTGTTATTCCACATGGCTGGGAATCTATCATGGAAAATCTAATCAGGAGCTTCAAAACGGACTACTGGAAGGAGCATTTTGGATCATGTTGAATCAGTGAGCTTTTATATTTAATCAGGAATGAATTAGAGTAAACCCGGTTAAGTCACAGGAAGATCTGGTGGTACTGGAGCTCGTATTGACGAGGTGAGGGGAGCTTCGGCTCTTTGCAACTGGCAGGGTTTCATTTGTGAGTCATTTTCTCAGGTTAAACACATAAACACCTGGCAGGAGGAAAATCCATTAGTGAGATCCGAGCTGGGTGCACACCACTCCTGTCGCTGTAATCAGTATCAATTTAAACTGGTCGGTCGTGTTGTTGTCCTTTTGATACCAGATTTGTTTTTTTTCATAACAGCTCGATGACAAATCTCATAACTCAGTCGGAGGTGGCTGCATAACAAACATCTGGATAAAAGCTTTTTTAAATAAAGCATTTAGAAGTGTATTCAGCAACCCAAAATGTATTGAATTTACACCACTACTCGAACACACGTCATTATAGAAATATATCATTATCTTGCAATGTATATGTTAAATATGACTTGTATGTGTAGCCAGAAATTCTAGATATCTATTTCCCATTTGAGCGTACGAGGCTGTAAATCATTTACTCACTGAATTAAGCTAATTTCCTGTTCCTCTATTATGTTGAAGAGAGTTGAAAGATTCATTTAGATATAAATTATTCTTTTAATTGCCCTTAACTCTAGCTATTACAGCTATTGGATCGTATTTCTTCAACACCATCCCAAGGACACAACGGTTCTGATTTATGGAAGGGTTAGAAATTTGCCTTCCTTAGAGACTGTTTAATAGTTCTTTTAAGTCTTTAAGTCTTTAAGACTTTAGATGTTGCAGAATCTTGTTTGTGTGTAAAGCCGAGGAGCAATGAACTGATTTATCATCCTCTTTGCCTCATAGGAACCACAAATATCCCTCATATTACATGGTAACTGGAGACTGTTGACTGAGATATTGGTGCAGCAAAATGATAAATTACATCAAGGGCAGCCAAGTAGGAGCTCTCGCACACACACACACACACAGTGAGTGACACAGGAACACCAGCACTTGAATTGTTGCACACACCTGTACAAACAGGTTTCTAGGACACAGGCGACGCAGAGGATATTCTTTTGAGTTAACGGATTCTTTTATTTCTTAATTACATTGAGATTCCTCTTGAGAAATGTTTTTATGATGACATCCTGATAATTTTATAATTTTTTAGGATTTCATGTTCATGTTTTGATGTGCGTTGTCCTTTTAGCTGATTTTGTCCAGTGATTAGGAAGCTCCTCCAGTGTCTTTGTGCATTGCATTGTGAGAGAATAATGTCAATCACTGGCCCTCTCATTGTGCACCATTAGCGTAAACTTTATATTGTCACTTGTCAGCGTGGACATATCAAATGATTTGAGCTACTATGTGTTGTGGATTTGGGACACAGCTTGGGACTTGGTTATGGTCTTGGCCTCCCCCTACTTGGGACAAAAAGCACTAAAGAGGGATTAAGTGAGATGAAGCATTAATCTGTAAACTGTGATCCAGCCATGCACTTGTTCTCTCCTGCTATGGTGTGGTCAAATTAACACAACAACCCGGCTGAAATGCTGCAACATAACGGCACAACCAGAGTAAAAGTCATTAATATATATATTTATAACCATGAACTATGAACTTAACAAAACAAACAAAACCAATTTATTAATCTGATGTTCAATTTAACACCTAAATTCCCGAGCGTATCGTGTTATTTCCTATTTCTATTTCCCAACATTGACCACGCCGCGTTCAAATATATCTATGAAACTAATGCACTAAAAGACATTTCCCAAATGTGCATTCCTACATCGGTAAGAGGCGTGGATGAAAAAAAAAGGTCGTCTTTTCTGTCAGAAGATGGTCTGAAATGTCAGTCCACCTTGAGTGCTGACAAATTACGTTATCTGTGAAAAATGTTCCTGCACAAGATGCTCTGAACCTCTCATGCCTTTCAGCCCCGTGGATCCACCACACAATTTCTGCATTTGACTGTCTGCCCTCAGCAGCTCATCAGC
Organism: Apeltes quadracus; assembly: GCA_021346845.1. Taxonomy (NCBI): domain Eukaryota; kingdom Metazoa; phylum Chordata; class Actinopteri; order Perciformes; family Gasterosteidae; genus Apeltes; species Apeltes quadracus. The sequence continues at coordinate 11,855,190 of CM037929.1, read as the reverse complement.
TACCGCGTTCAGAGGACATCCGCTACACGCACACACACACAGATTCACTACCTGCAGTACTAACCAGCGCTATGCACATCCATCACAATTATGCAGAGCGAGAATTTAAAAGCTCTTTCTACTCCAGAGCAGACAAACACCACATCCATTTTTCTCCCCATTATACGATACAAACAAAACAAGAAATATCTGTTTATTTTTCTTTACTGACAGCGATCATGCAGATACTTCAGAAGAGATCTGAATGAAACATCTATTTGTGCGTGCTGTGGTTGCTTTATCCGCCTTCAAAAAAAGCATTGCATTCTAAAAATTGCAGCACTGAGCATTTGGAATAGCCTAAAGCTACAGTGAGTTACAATCTAGACGCCATTTCCGCTGGGGTAACCTGTGCTGGATACGTCCCCTCTGTGACATTTTTTACTCATCTTAAGGACGGCGTCCAGCCGGGCTTCCTTGCCAGCATCGCTTCCACTTTCTCAATTGAATCTAAGACTGAGGTGACCTGTGTTCAATATATATAAATCCTCCCAGGTGCAGCCTGTAATAGTTGTAAATACGAATACACGGACGAATGAAGGAAAAAAGATAGAGACATGAAAAGAAAAATGTTAGATCAATATTGCTGTCCAGAAAAACTGCTCGGTGTTCTTTGAAGACGCAAAAATCAGTTTAACAAATCTGTTTGTCCAACATTTTCTTTTCTTTTAGATGCTATTTACTTGGTTATATGGCATGAAAATGAAGAAGGGATTTGACCCACATTCTTCACAGACCACATGTTGTTTAAGTACTCTTTGGGTTTGTGGGTGGCTGTGCGAGTGTCCTCCTTACATCCGTGTCGTTGGACATGGCCTGGAATATACGCGCAGGGGATAACGGGATTGGTCTCGTGTTGACTAAATGAGACACGGTAAAATTAAATCAGCTGTTTATGTGCAGAATGTAGCTACTGGCTCTGTGTTCGAGTCTCTCTGTGACATACTTGGTCATGGGGCATTACACAAAACCCCCAGAGATGAAAAAAGACCAGATTGTTTTTCTTGAAGATGGGATTATTCTCAAATTAATTTACTGCTAATCCATTCGGATATTTCTTTTAGCTCTTAGCCAGAGTGTTGCACGAGATGCTTGATTCAGCAATCATGGTCGATTGTAGGCCATTTGCTTCTGAAGTACATTGTAATCCGGTTGGATACAAAGAAAAGCGTGCTCTTGATGTCAATGTGGCGACGGGGACGGAAAGATGTGATCTGTAAACGAGCGTCACAACTCATAAAGTTTTAACTCCTTGAAAGTGGAAGGTTGGATGAAACTCGTGGGAGATTAAGTGAGATTAAAAATGCTTAATACCTGGCAGCTCTTCATTGGGCAGCTTTCCATGAGGCGCTGACACGAAAGGTGACTTTGACACAAAGAGCAGCGCGGTGAATGACACTCTGTCATGTGGGGACAGGGTTTTTTCCCATTTCAGCGCGACAATATCTGAGAAAACTGCAAAATGCTGCGGTCAATGGGCTGTTTCTGAACAGAAACATCTTCTTTAATGATGAATATTTGGTTTAAGAAAAAACTTTTGTGCCCACAACCTGTAATGCTATCTAGAGATGGTCAGTTCCTCCTGTTATACATAACTTAGCTTCCTATTATCAACATACAGCGGGGGGAGTTTTCACACTTTAAATTGTATTTACTGTATGAAAAAGCAATATTCCAAGTCATTCTTTCTCAGGGTTCTTTTATAAATACTCATTGAAAGCTATAATACCGGCTATACATTAAAAGTGTCACTGGGCTGCACAGAACCTGCGCACATTAATTGACGTCTGCACAGCCGTTCCATGTTCAATTTCCCCCCAACAGCAATGTTCCCCTGAATTAAATGGCTTTGCGAAATTGAGAATATAGGAAACCATTTTGGAGAGATAAAATTATTTTGGTACAGTGAAAGCAAAGCGTATATCCTCTTCTAAGTGATTTCATGGCTCCGAAAATCGATGGCTCTCTAGTTGCATTTCTGCCAAGTTGATGGAGGTGGTGGAGCACAGGTGCAATGATATTTCAAGTTGGAAATCAATCAAATCTGAAACATTCCATCTGAAAGGCGAAAAATGTAGGGCGCTGAAGTGAGCAGGAGTCAATTTCGGGGCTCTAAAGGTTCATTCATGTTGGAAAAGCGCACCGCACTTTATCAGAGAAGATGGGGAGGAACAGTTTTACATTGTCTGTGTCGGAATTACCTGAAGCTCAACAGGCGCTTCACTAATCAGTGGCTTGCTCCGTGGCTGTAATACGAAATGAAATTGATCAATTTTAACAAAAAGACAATCTGTCATAATATACTTTATTATTATATATTACAGCTTTTGCACTAAACTTGTGGAAATGGAAGATTTTCTATTTTCAGCCAAGACAGAATCCTTTTCTCGTTTTTTTTTCCTTTGTTTTGATGTATTTTACCCAATAATAAAGCCTTTCACTGTGCTGATACTTTTATCATCAGACGTGACCTTTTGGTGGTTTGAGAAAAAGACCAACACTTGCCTTTGAAATGTCACAATACCATCCTGGATGTCATTGTAATTGCATTTTGGGGGGAAGAACAAACCCAAAAAGGAAACCGGCGAGCACAAAGGTGGAAGAACTTGGAGGGAGTTGACTCATGTGTGTGTGTGTGTGTGTGTGTGTGTGTGTGTGTGTGTGTGTGTGTGTGTGTGTGTGTGTGTGTGTGTGTGTGTGTGTGTGTGGGTGTGTGTGGGTGTGTGTGTGTGTGAGCATTGCCCAAACCCTTTCTGAGAAAACACACTTATTTTGATAAGTGAATTGGCCCTAAAATAACTTTGGAAAGGTTTATTGGAAAATATAAAGTGTACAGCTCCGTGTAAACTGTGATATAAACAGTTATTAGATTAAAAAAATAATAATTTCACGGTGTGGATATCGTATGATGAAACAGACATTTGTCATACAGAAGTAAACAAACATCTGACAACCATGTACATAGTTTGCTGCTTGGAGTCATTTTAATCAAATCAGACACTAATAAACAAACCCGGCTCAGTTAAGCAGTAAAAACAGGAAGTAAATATCTATTAAACTGAGTGGAAGGTTTTCTTCAAATTTAAAAAAATCCTAAAAGAAAGCCGCCGGCGTTCAGTGACTCTCTGCCAGATGTCAGGCTCCAACACTTTGCTCCCGAGATCACCGGCTTTCAGCAGGTATGTACACGACAGGTACAAATAGCTGTTTCTGCGAGCGGCCTTAATTGCACCAATAGGAACCATTACCTGCCCTTCCCAGGTGAGATTATCAAGTCAACGGTGTTGAACTAATGACCAGAACATTGAGCCCGGACCTCCGCGAAGCCTAAGGGGCAAAGACGAAATCTGTCTGAGATGAAGCACCTCTCAGCCTTTTCTACTGCTGCTGGTGGGAAACGTCTGGCCGGATGAACAGCATTAACAAGAGTAGAGCGAGTCTCCGCGATGGCGAATGATCGCTTGCGTCTCCAAATACTGATGTGAAAAGAATGTCTCCAATGATCTTCATCGATGCATAGAGTTTCGGTGAACTGTTGCTGCCTCTTAGGAGATTGAGCAAGAAGAAAATTTGAGCAATCACATGTTTATAGAAAGAAATATTCAAATTGTTCTTTTTATTCATATTTTTTTACTGACCGTTGACTCCATGAATCACTATATCAACTTAAACTAATTATTTTTGTTATAACTAATTAAACAACGAGCGAATCTAGCTGGTGAACATAGTGGAATATTTACAGACACTTTTCTTTCTCAGAAGTCGGTGGATACCAAGGTGCTGGTGAATACAGAATTTGCATTTGTCAGCAAAAACCGAGGAGACTCAAAAGGGTTAATGCTTGTGTTATAACTGGCAAAAACGATGCTAAATCAAGTGTAGAATGTGACACTTTCCTAATGCTGTGGCTCCACCCTATCGGCTATGAATTGTACGTTTTTTGTGAACACCGGTCACAGTTACAGTTGAAGAACCAGAAAGTACTGTAGTACCAGGCAAAAAAATGCATGCTGCAAAGTTATCGGCACTTGTGAACTGTGCATGACACATTTTAGAAGGTTTGCACCTTTTGGAGAAAAAAAACGAAACAAAAAGCATCGCTAACTAGAAAGTCTCCGCCGTCCGTCATAAGTGTAAAATAATCCGGACCCGCTCCAACATTTGATGGTTTCTTCATTGGCCCACACACCTTTCTGCCTTTCTACTGGTGTTTCTCTCAAACTTCTGACAAACAGACAAACAAATTACTCCTTGGCATCTTGAGCGTTTCCCTTTATGAACATATTGACGGACTTCACAAGAGTTTCCTTTAACGCCATCACACTCCTGGGGAAGTAACTTTTTCAAATCTGTCTCACCAAAGCTGTGATAATTAGATGGATAATAAGAAAGATACAAAAGAGAAGCTTTGTCTCTGGCAAGGATTTAATAGCACCACATCTGTTCACCTCAAAATAAGAGCTGACCATAATCTCACACCTGCTGTTGCCTTTCGCTCAACTGCACCGGCGAATAAATCTCACGGACCAGCAAGCGAATTCAGCCGTACAGACGCCCACTCACACCCGGCGTGTCAGCGTGAGTCCAAACGTCTGCGAACCAAACACCTGGAACTAATGCTCAAGGACAGTCTCTCTGGTTTCATTGAATTATTCTCCTTCTTAGAAGAAATCAATTCGGCCGACACACCACAGAGGGCGAGAGTCAATCCGACATCTGCGGTGCATCGCCATGCAGCGCGTGCGGCGTTTAGCTGTCCGCTTTTTGAGGCCTAGAATGAATTAATTATCTCGGTTCAAAGAGAATCCCGTTAGCACCGTCTAATCCGACTCAGATTTCCAGACTTGAAGACCGGTCTCGGAGGAAGTTGAGGGATTACCCGGTTGGAGGTTTATTTACAATGCACATTCAGAGAGAGAAAATATGCCTGTCTGTGTGAAAAAGCAGAACAACTGTGGTCAATGGCGTTCGCCTGCTAAAGGAGCTTTTCTGTCTACACCACGCGGTGAGATAGAAATGATGACATGTAGCAGAAGAACTACGCCGGCTCCTCTTGTTGCAGCTGGAGTATCACTTTAATTTACCAGGCTCTGCCGACACGTCTTCATGTCCAACTTCCTTTTGTCCGTATCATGTCCATGGCTTAGGCGAACACAAACTGAAAAAAAAGGGAAGAGGTTGGTTCTCTAGTAGTGCTGACCACTGCAACTTTAGGTTAAGTCATTATAGGTAAAAATGCTGCCGATAAATGACTTCTCCCTCATCCACTTACACAGCATACATCAGAGAGTTGAATACATTAAAGCTAATTGAGCATTTTTGCCATTTGGGCTCTATTAATTGAAAAGCCATCACTGGCAGCCATGCACCAAATGACCACATTAACTGTCAACGTTATGTTTGACATCCTGGCGGATGAAGTAGTGCTCGGGGAGCTCTCATTGGGCTCTTGGAGACACCAGACAAGGGAGAGGAGCCACGCTAAGCTCGCGTGTAGGTGGTCGGGCCTCAAGTCAAAGAACAAATTGCCGTCTCTTTGCGTCACTGTTGCTTATCACCAATGGATGGATTTGCCTTGTCGTCAAGGATTTGCGTCTGCTGGGATGAAACAGTACACACTTTTCACGGTGTGTTGCACAATCAGGCGGAAACAAAACAGAAAATATGGAACGAGCCCTGCAGTCTATTTAGAGTCTTACATGCTGTTTTTCTTCGTTTTGCATTTCATTTCTGTTCACAGCACATCTATCAATGCATATCATACGCCTGCAAGATTTTTCTACCGTACTAGCTCCTTGTGTCTCACCCTTTTTGAGAATCTCAGTCTTGGTTTCGGGGTAGTTAGCCTCGGAAATAAGATGCCGATCCGTGAGTTGCTTGTAAGAGGACATCGGTGCTTCATTTTAGCATGAAGGTGTGAGCTCCAACCCTTTAGATATCCCACGAATTGGGTACTTGCTCTGTGATTATGCAGCATTGCTCCATGTAGAGTGCGCCGCGGACAGAAAGCTGAAGCACATTTTGAATTTATTACATTATATTTTAAATATAGAATACAGTAGATTAAGAATTAGTTTTTACAGCAGCACATGAAGCATTGTGTACTTGAGTCCCTTGAGTGAAAAAAGAACTTGCCCTTAATCCCACAGGGAGGATAAATGGACACAAAAAAAGGACACACTCATCTGAATATGCCTCGGAGACATGAGCCTCCAATGAGACTTTGTCCACTGAGCCTCATTTGCATGTTGGCTTCACTGGAAACGGTGAATGTTAACTGGTTAAAATATTGATGGTGCTGTTTCATAAAATCCCGGATGCAATTGGGAATTTTTATTATAATTAATTATCATGAATTTTTAAAAAGGTAGAGTGGGCGGTTGGAACGAATATATTAAGACAGTGCTGCTCATCATCCCTTTGAAAATTCTAAATTCCATTTGTTGCACTGATGGTTCGCTAACTGGGGAGTCCACAGGGAGTCCACAGTAAAGTTGAGGATATCTGAGTTTGAACTTAATGTTTCTGGAACTATTTTTCGATTTTTTTTCTTTTTTTTTATGGTTCAAAGGATGTCTGCAATGTGAAAAGGGGTTGAGTAGGAGTTTTTTAATTTGATTTATTTGCACAATTTAATAAAAAAGAAAGATAAAAAATGAATTCACAGTGTAGGAAGAGGCAGATGGCCAACTGGGATTATTTGAATCCGCCAACTAAATCATATGTAAATATTATAATGTTATAGAGAACATGAAATAAATACATAAAAGATTGCATGAAAAGGAACTCCCACTGAGAATTAAATCCCAACCATGTCGGTTCTTGCATTTTATCGTTTTTGACCTCACTATTCATGTTTTTCTAACTAACCTGTGACTATTCTGTCTCGTTTTCAACACAACAGGCAACTGTTTTCAACAAAAATCAATATCACCGCAAACAACAGATAAAGGGAATTCACATGAGACGTAACCATCCTTTTTGGAGAATAGAGGACAGTCACATGTCAGCCCTTGACTTCATTCAGCAATGTTGAAAAAATATACCTGATAAAAATATACTCTAATTCCATATATATATATATATATAAAAATGCTGTGAAAAATGCATGCTCAGAGCATCAGAACAGACAGATTATAATCCTGTTATATCAGGCACTTTGCTCAGACAAATGAAATCATGTGCTGCTACTGGAGTGATTCCAAGTTTACATAAATAAATTAAGAAGCAGATTCCCCTCCACCCCCTTCAGTGCTTGCACCTGGTTTCCCTAAACAGAAAAACAGCATAATTTCTCAGATAAGGTTGTCTAAATAAATTGCACACAAATTGTATTTCATTCAAATGGGTCTCTGTGTGTTGGTATTGTGACATGTGTTCTGCATTGATAGAAGAATGCATACATTGGGTACTTTCAAAGCAAAGGCAAAGGAAAGTGAGATAGATACTGTTTAAAATCTGCAGCGTGAGCACAAACAACCCCAACAGGTCCATCGCTGAGACCGTTGCTGATAACGTGAATCACAAAACAGGAATTCATTCCCAGAAAAAAAACAGGTGGATTTGTGCTTTAGAAATACTTTTATATTCCCTCGTCAGTTGTAACACCCGAACACGACACAATGGAATTAAGCTTGATAGATAGTTGGCAACCAACCAGTAACACAGTTGGCTAATAGTAATTAATAAATTCATTGAAATGAAGAGCTGATGCATAATAAATGGAACCGTTCAAATGACTCAAAAGTCCTTCATAAACTGAAGGGGATTCATGATTAAAACAGTAAGCAAGAAGCGATTGATAAACAGTTGAAGTAGTTCTTGACAAACAGCGACATTGTACAGTTCAACAGTATATGGAAGAAATACTCAGCAGAGATGAATAGGAACCACTTTTATATCAATTTCAATTAACATGACGACCGGATACCTGGATTTCTTCTGACAGGGCTGAAGTGGTAACGTACATCAGATGAAAAAGACCCGCGTTCACAGCAAGGTCTTGATGTGTGCGCACACTTTTTGCATACACACACTTCCAAAGTATCAAAGAGGGAGCACATAGCAATGTTTGAAAGAGTTAATGAGCTGGAGCTTCAAGGCAGCGGCCGGTTTCAACAGGCGAGTGTGGATGGATGGAGCTGTTTGATCACTCGTTATCCAGGTGCGCTGCTCCAAGGTTGCGGCGTTATTGCATCTTGACTAATTATGTAAAGTCAATAACAAAGTCTTTTCACGTCTCAATTAATTTGGCTTGGCAGGGGCCCTTCCCTTCTGCTACAGTCGCTAAAGCTTCGCTATAAAAAAAGAACCTGGGACTTTATTACAGCCGGGATTGCTGTGCTCCGTCTGCGCTTTGTTCAAAGGCCTTGTCAGTGAGTGTCCTTAATCGCAGGCTGTATCTGGACTCCTTCAGGATGGAAATAAACTACACTCAGTTTGCTCGACTCAGACTCAATTCCTTTTAAAGCACAAAGGTTACTCAAAACCAGACTGAAGCCCCATTCAATATTTCCGTGGCAGCGTGTGTGTCTGTGTGCACCCGTGCAGGGGGGATTAAGGTGGGCAATGTTAGGCTTTGATGCCTTAAATTGTCCATTTTATCTCCCCCCAAAAAATAAGATAGATTAGTGCAATTTACATTTGAAATTCCTCAATAAATGATGAATATTGTTATCCTTGCCCTGAAGAAAATATATGATGAATTAAAAACAGGAACTCAACTCAAGGACTTCACTGACACGGTTAAATTCCCATTACAGGCCAAGAAAATGAAAGAGCTTTCATCAAAGCCTGAGATGACATCTCCCCCTATTTAATCTGATCATTTAAGAGGAGAACCATTTTCAACAATAAAGAACAATAACAACCCAATGAGAGAGATCGAAAAATGGACATCATCATAAGCGTTAACACTGTGGAAGCTTTTTTCTTTTGTGGAAGCTTTTTTCTGTGTCCTGTAACACGTAAGCTATATAAAATGTGAAGTAATGATCCCGAGCGTATTACATTTTAAAGACGTTATTAAGCATACGAGCACAATTAGTTCATCAGCAGAAAGAGGAGATAATTTCCAACGGTCTCAGCTCCAGTTAATGGATGTCCCAGAGACGCTGGCACAGCAGAATGGGACCATACAAAGGACTGCAACACTGGATGGCCTTTAGACCCATTAATTGACTTCTAAGTTGTGATGTGGGTGAGGAGTCGGAAGAGCCACTGTAGTTAGTCGAAGATTGATGCGAAAATGCTGAAACATGATTGGCTTATTTGTTCATTGAACATGCCCGACAAGTGGCTCTCCAATTTATTCATATTTAACGGCATAATTAATAATTACAGCAGGCATTTCTGCAGAAAGACTGAAGTGGCAGCCGGTTGCTGCCACTTCATTATATGCTGTAATGTTCGATCAGAAAAAGGCAACTTGGTGGAGATCAGATGATGTATCGCTTCAAAAACACCAATTCCATGATATAAATTATTCTCTGACAGTTTCATGGTTGTCGGCCACCCGTAATGATATCCGATGGGTCAACTTGAAATTGGACGGGTGAGACGGTATTTCATCCTGACAATGGGAACAGCAGGCGTGTTGATATCTAGAAAAATGTATCTTTCGCCACTTTTAGTAAGATTTTCAGCAGGCTTGAAGTCATGTTTACACTATAGAGATATTTCAGAATACAGACAAGAGGGTTAAGTAATACAAATAAGCATAAAATGATTACATTTAAAAAAAATGTATTTGTTAAGTTAGAGAAACTAAAAAAGGTTTAAATGTTATGAATGTAATGAACGTATTTTATTTATTATATTTATAGATATTTTTACAACTAGAGAAGCTTGTCACATCCTCCATCACGTGGAAAACAGCTGATCATATTTCTGAGAGAGGCTACTGTCTCCGCCTGAGTTACCATGGCGGCAGAGTAAAGATCGCTGATGTTTATTTCCCCCCAATGCTTTTAAAACGGCAAAGCAGGAGATACTAATCAGACTCAAAGTTATTTTATTACCAAAACAAATCATGTAGCTTTTGCTGCGGCTGTCTTGTTTCTGTCACTCCTTAAAAATGATAAATGATTTTGCAATGTATTAAACAAATTACCTTGAGCGTTGCAAGACAAGGAGAGTGCAGATCTGTGGGTGGGAGCAGATAAAGCAGTCCTTGAGATATTGCATGCCAGGACAATTCACAGTGGATTAAAACAAACTAGACTATTGGAAGCAGCCGTGTTCTACCTCACTGTGTGTAATCCTTCTCTATGACGACATGTAGTACGTCTCAGTCCATTCATCTGTGTTCTATCGTGAGTAAAAGGTCAAAATTGTCTCATTGTTCAACCCATTTCAGCGGTTCTTAACACACTTATTTTTTTTAACAACGCTCTCATTAACATATTACAGTTTTTCCTACACACCTGTCTTCCTAACTTGGACCAAATATTCATCTTGAAAAGTAGGTGGAAATACTTCACTGAACACGCCTCATCATTTCCCAATTGGAATTGGAATTTTTTAGAAGTTTCCATGGAAACGGTTTCATCGCTGCGGTGCCCCGGTTGTGAACATGGAGACATGTGAAATAAAATAAAAACCTAAAAGAATTGACCCTGTGACATTTTGTTGAACACAGGTGAGCATGTAAATAATCAATTATGCAGAACACATTTATATAAATGTTTTCCCTTTATTTAAGGCTCTGAAACTATGTCAATGAAGCATATTTTGTTTACCAAGTAGTTCTAGTTATTTTAGGAGATATTTTTGCATTTCAATGCCTTGTGTAATGCAACTATTAAACCGTGCAAACCATTTTCCTCACTTTAAAACCAAATAACTCCAAATAATGAGATATCATTACCATAATGGAAGTTGAAAACTTTTCTAAATATGTTGTTTTAAGGCTTTTTTGGTTTACGTCTCTCAGTCACGACCAGAGTTCAAAGATATTTTTGTGGTATGAAAACACCCACTCACACACAAGCACAAATACACAAACAAGCACAAATAAACAGGCTCAAGCAACCAAACACAGTTCCCAGAGAACAAAATCCACAAACATACAGTGACTGTTTTTCTCTGTCGGTACCTGATGTGATGAAATAGGTCCAAATGCGCTGTCGCAGCCTTGCTTCTATTCTAAACTGTTTAATTCTGGGTTTAAAGCACAACGGACATCATTTCAGCTCGATGGAGGTCGAGGTCCATGCAAAGAGGTTGAAATATAGGCGCTTATTGGCAACATGTAGTGAAATTCTCTTCCTCTCATATGCCATAAATTGCGGTAATGCAACGTAATATTCACTCGGGTGTTTGCGGAATATACTTTTAATTTGCTCTTCTCTTATTAATGTACAAATGAAATACCCTCAAGGAATCATAGAGGGCATGGCCTTATCGGAGATGAGAAAAAGAGGAGCGAAAGAGAGAGAGAGAGAGAGAGAGAGAGAGAGAGAGAGCGGCAATAAAATCCTAGTAAATCCCTCTGATACCATTTGGCAGACGCTTGCTTGATATACCTCAGGCTGGATATTAAAATCTCAGATGGGCTGTCCAACTGACAACTTAATCCATTTAGAGACACTGAGTAAGCAGCAGGATGCCGGGTGTGGGTCAGTGTACACAGAGGCACAATAAGTTCATCTGGTAATCTATTCCACACACTAACAAGTCAAAGAAGAACAACGGAGAGAAAGGAGAAAAACGCAACGATCCCGTTTTGATGCCAGGACGATTTAAAGGTCTCACAGCATGAAAGCCCACTCAGACTGAGGCTGCTTGTACATGAAAAGAGAAAATCACGTGGTATTTTTGGCCATTTTCCAAAAAAAAAAAAAAGGCTGTAAAGACCTTGTTGTCGTGATGTCAGACTATATGTTATGTAAAATCTTTGGATTGCCAAAGGGCAGCCGAAAGACCTTTCGAAAAACTGTACAGTTCAGTATGTTAATTAACAGGGCCATCATCCAAGGGAGAGATTGGCTGGGGCGAAAGCAGTCTTACTGACTTTTCAATAACTATCCGCAGGAAAATAGAGGAAGAGATTTGGTGTAAATTGAAAATACAGAAAGCTGGCTTGGATAACAAAGTTGGTTGCTGCTTTTGGACAAACACGATGTTAATGAATAGAGAAAAGTATGTTGCAGAGTAAGTTAAGCCATTTTGGAGATATGTAAAGACCCCATCGCAGTAGTTGATATACTGAAAATAGATTTACCCTCTCTGGCACACAAGTCCTGTAATCCTCAACTATATGATAACAATTTGTGATAATGTGGTGTTGAAATGCAGGTCTGAGTCTAAAATAAAACCCAAACTTCTGGCTTTTTTTTTTCAACATTGCTGAATGAAGTCTGACATGTGACTGTCCTCTATGCTCCAAAAAGGATGGTTACCTCTCTTTTATCTTTGTGACATTGTTATGTAAATATAGGGGGTCATGTGTATAATTGTGGAAACTTTTTTCAGCTAAAATGTCAATGATTTGAGTCATGTGACATCCTCTCTCTTCCCATCGATAGAGGAAAAAATCCCCAAAATAACTTTTAAAAAATGGAGGAATCCAGTGGGAGATCAACAAGAGAAGGATAATTCTCAAAGGAGAGACAGAGGTGCAATAGGTTTCATGTGTACAGAATGAACAACACAAGAGAGATACAACACATTAAATGCATGTGACATGTGAAATTCTACACAAAATGACAGTAAGCCGAATAGTGATGGCACAATAACGACTGCTAATAATGATAAAATCACCAATGGTCTCGGAAACAGCAACAGCATATGCAACTGCTAAAAATGATAGTAGTAGCGGCGGGATCAACGTCTAAACGATGTATTTTTATGTGGATGTCATTGAAGACCGTAAAAAACAGCAGCTTTGGAGTTGCGCTAAAAGCCTGATCGGAAATCCTCCGCCCAACGTTTTAGTGCCAACAAGTTGTAACAAAACAAGTTGTTTGGCGCGCGCCTAATGGTCAATTAGTGACGCGTCTCAAATGTTCTGAGAGAGGCTTGATGACTGCAATATCCAGAGCGTGAGGGGAGATACCAGAGAGAAGAGACGTGTTTACAGACGACAGACGTCTTCAGATTATGATTGATCAGATCAAATTGAGTCATGGTACTTGATTTGATTTCCGGTGGATTCATTGCATACCCTTTACTTGATATGGACACAGTGAATGCTTGTCTGATCGTCAGTGAAGGTGGAAAATTCATTACAGGCCCTGGTGGATAGAAAGTCAGAGGGTAATGAGACAGAAGGGTTTGTCAGCCTGTCGGCAGCAGCAAACAATGTGCATTATTATCAACTCCAAATAGGATGTATACAAAGGGCCTCTTTATAGATTTCATGAAATATCTGGAGATTCATGATGAGTTCAGCTTTTCAACATTGTGTTCTAGGATAGGATATTTTACAAGAGACAACAACATCTTAGTGAATACAATAGCATCAATAATATTTGACGGTCAGGAATATTATAGTGAACTTTAATAAATCTTTCACGCCATGCACCGTGGCTAATTTGGATCTGTGTTTGATTCAATATTTTCCATATAATGGTTACTACAATTTGACATTAATACATTTTCACAGACAGATCAAATCATTGTGGGGAGCTATATTATGAACACATTTTTGACAATCTTCAAATAAAGCAGAACACAAACATTTGTGTAACGATAGAGTGAAGTAAACGCAGAATGAAAACGTCTCCTGTCTGTGTTGTTGTCGCAGCTTCTATGGGCTTAGTTTATGAGGTCTATCCAGCCGTGCCTGCTTTTCAGTCCCGGCGTGGCGGCCCCAAATGGCTGCCTTTCTGCAATGGCTTTACAAGGGCATTATCACAGAAGGTTAACGCTTTGAGATCATTCGGCACCGTTGCCACTGTTTACATTGTTAATGCTGTTAGTATGCTGTGAGTACCATTAGCTGCTAGCCGCGGCCTCAGCCGCCGCCATGTGGGGCCCCGTGTTGAGGCAATCCCTCAGCCACAGATGTGCTCTGAATCTCAAAATAGAAACTTTAACGGGTAATTCAGAATTCACATATTTCTCCACTCGGACGCCATGTTTCTCGGACTACCGTGAAGCTTTAATCGGTCCAGTGTTGAGTGGGAACTTTGGAGAGAGCAGCCGCTAAACAGGCTGCAATGTGAAATACGGTCATGGGGAAGATACATTCCGGAGTTACCCTTTAATATTGGGAGTTACTATAGGCAAAGTTCAGTGAACCACTCTTTGGTGTCATCCTTTTAGCTGTATGGATGGATCTTTCGCCGTTGGTCACGATCTTGGAAGCCAACAAGTTTCTCTGGACCATAAAAACAGAAGACACGACACAAGTTTATTTGTGTTGATCCTTTGAATTTCAAACCTACAAACTGTGCAGTCATACAGTTGGTGATGTTAGCTGACAGTGACTAATGTATTGGCTGAGGATATACAGTCAATTTTTTTAAGCTTTTAAAAAACAATCTGAGCCCTGACAGGTGTTGTAGTGCATGATCTAGCTTCCCCTCACCCAGAGAGACAGAGCGAGAGAGGGGGAGAGAGATGTGTGGGTGGATAATGTGGGGGGGATAGAGAGGACCACATTGTTTGTACTGTCTCTTATCCCTTTCAAACCTTTTCCCGATGACATCCGTTTTAAACGGGAATGTAAGAGCTGCTGGTTCAACACTGCCATCTTCTGGATAAAGATGTGTGTTTGTACCGTAAGAGTCCTCCCCTTCCCACACAACCTGTTCACAGCCGGTCCAATTATCATGGTAGATGATAGATACACATAACAGATGAGTGAATAATGAACGGATGAGTATGCTAAATTGGCATATCACAGGCTATAAATACATGAATACATACACTCACCTGTTCAATTACTTGTAAACACAAATTGCTAATCAGCCAATCACTTGGCCACAACTCAATGAATTTAGGAATGTTGATGTGGTCCAGACAACCTGCTAACGTTCAAACCGAGTATTAGATTGGGGAAGAAAGGGAATGTGAGTGACTTGGCACGGTTGAACATTGGAAAAACACACATAAAACATTTGACTCATAGATGTGCTGCAAACAAATCTGTGGCAATTGAACGATGCTATCATTTCAATATGGACCAAAATCTCTTAAGGAATGTTTCCAACACCTTTTTGAA
This sequence comes from Apeltes quadracus, assembly GCA_021346845.1. Lineage (NCBI taxonomy): Eukaryota > Metazoa > Chordata > Actinopteri > Perciformes > Gasterosteidae > Apeltes > Apeltes quadracus. The sequence continues at coordinate 11,839,982 of CM037929.1, read as the reverse complement.
AGTTTGCCACGAAGAATTGAGGTAGTTCTGAAGGTAAAAGGGGCGGTTTAGTGTAGATAATAATGCAAATTTTTCCACTTGAAAACAAGACCGATATGATCTTGATATTTCCTGGAAAAGCTTTTTATTTTTAGCTATTATCATTAAATGTTTTCCGCCCTCATCATCCACACCGTTTCCTCCCTACCCACTTTTTAGTTAGCAGATATTATCGTGAAACGCAGTTGGCTTAGCAAGTCTAGATGACGGATTATATCATAGACTGAATTTCAAATCTGCAGTTCGGACAGCTGCCATGGTCAAGGAATTGGTTAGTATTGTGCAACCTTTTCTGGTGAAGACTTTCAAACTAAATGTGTATTACTTGTAATAAGCTTTAGGTATGGTGTGTTGAAATCCGAATGTTTCCCACAATATCAATTTATAAAGGACAAGACGTGCATTGCTCTCTTGTTGTTGTCCCACACCAAAGACTGTCGCTGGAAAGCTGAAAATAAAGTTAGATGGAAAAAAAGTGCCGCTTTCAATGACGTATATTTAAAGCGACAGAAGGAGGGCGGTTTGAAAGCAAAGACGCAACTTCTGTCAACATGTTTAAAATACATCTAATTGCGTGAAATGACAGAAGTGAGATTTCGCTGTTAGTAAGTTATTGTTTCTGCAAATCATCCGACGCTAATTGTTTGTGTATTATTGCCATCTTTTAGGAGTTGCATCTAAGGAAACTTGAAATGCTAGCTCCCGTTATCTGCTTGCTAGCTAGCTAACGTTACTGCTGATAAAAGTTAGCTACGGCTGCCTGTTTCGCGGCTGGATGAGTTTACATTTCATTACCAACAGATGTTGACTCGGTGAACCACAGAACTTGATTAATACTTTGCCATTACTTAATACAACCCGGCAAAAAATGGCGAGTGTGCACGAAAGCTTGTATTTCAACCCAATGATGACGAACGGAGTGGTCCACGCCAACGTGTTCGGCATTAAAGACTGGGTGACTCCGTATAAAATCTCCGTCCTGGCGCTGCTGTACGACATGACTGCCTCCAAAATCACACTGCCAGAGAGGAGACGACTGAACAAACTCATTCTACCCTTGCAGCAGGTGTGTTTACTACTACTACTACTACTACTACTACTACTACTACTACTACTGTATGTGTGCGTGAGCAGGTGTATCATCGTGTCTCCTGTGTCATGTGAGGTCATCAGGGTCCTGACCTGACTCTGGGCCAGTTCCTAAAGACTGTGGAGGAGTGTTGCCCTCAGACTGCATACGCAGTCAAACTCAGGTAAGCGGCTTTAGCCTGACCTGCTGTGACTTCCTTTATCTGCACAGCAGCTCTGATAGAAATCCATTTTTAGGTCATCTCTGCTCATACTTAATCTCTGGTGCTGTCATGATTTTTTACTAAATTGTACCACATTATAGTGATGAACTCTTTTCGCGACTACATCTATTGAGATAATAACCGAGGCCCCAGACAATACGGTCATTGATGATCATTGTTTTTTTCTTTACAGGCTGCATGAAATGGCCGATGGAGAGCTCAAAGACATGGAGTACTTCTTCTCCACTCTTCCCACTCCATTCTCCGCTTTTGATTCTGAGGCTTATAAAACCAGTGTTGTAGGTAGGTAGTACGTGTGTTTTGTAAATGTTTGTGTTATTGTTGTAAACAAGACTTGCATTAAACAATGTTTCTTCTGTATTTTTTTAATTAGGGCTTTTTATGAGACACATGCTTCTGGCCTACAACAAGTTGTCTTTCAGTCAGGTGTACAAGTTGTACAAGTCCCTGCAGCTTTACTACCACAGTCACTGCGCCAAGCCTACGGACGGGCTGCTTGGTTTGCCGGAACTGGTCACTAACGACTCCGACATGGACCTCACCAGCACGGAGGACACCGTAGGGGACCGGGTGGACCGGGAGGAGCTGGACAGCCCACTGCATGAGTCAGAGCTTCGGTGAGTGATGCTGTTTCTAGATGAAGTCTTTTGGTTTGCTTTGACCTCAACTCGAAAGTTAACATTTTTTGTAACCTTTGTTGGGTTGTAGAAATACTTACACCATACTACACCAAACGCATAAACCATAAGCCCCCGCCGCCCCTCCCTTCCTATAGTTTAGCTACTGGATGATTGTGTAAAGCAGATCTTGTGTGTTGTTTTGATTCTAGAAATGACAGTACTCCAAGCAGAGGTCCCCTCTCACAAAAACAAGCAGAGTACTTCCTAGCGAGACAGGTGAGTTTTTTTTTTTTTTTTAAATCAAGGAACTGTATTGAATTGCATTGCATTCATGCCATCTGGTTCAAACAAGCAGAACTGACATTAAAGCCAACTCGAATGGACCAAACCCAACCTGTCTCCAACCTAGATCTGCTTTTTTTCTTTTTTCTGCAGGCATATCTTTTAAAGAATGATGAGAACAAAGCTTTAAAGCCTGCTGCACTGCAGGAAGAGCTGAACAACATGCTGAAATTTAACCCAGATTTTGCTGAGGCGGTGAGCTCCGTCCACTTAACTTTGCCTGCTATACACCAAGTCTGCCACAAGGGAGGATTTGTTTTCAATCAAATTTGAGTTCTTTTTTTCTTCTCCTCAGCATTATCTAAACTACCTAAACAACATGAGAGTCCAGGACATCTTCCTCTCAGCACACAGTCTTTTACATTATTTTGACCGCCTCATCCTGTCTGGCAATGAGGGAAAGAGCAATGGGGATGAGGGCTACGGCCGCAGTCTCCGCTACGCTGCTCTCAACCTGGCGAGCCTGCACTGTCGCTTCGGCCACTAGTGAGTCCAAGATCTGGTGGTCTGAGCACACGGGTCAAGTTCCTACTTCCTAATATCTGTATAAATATGTTCTAACTTGTCTTTTCCAACAGCCAGCAGGCTGATCTGGCTCTGCAAGAGGCAATCCGCATCGCCCAGGAGTCCAATGATCATGTGTGCTTGCAGCACTGTCTGGTAAAATACTTTATACTCTACTGTTATTATTTTACTTTATGTCGATGTTTTTGGGTGATTGATGGTTTGTCACATCTAGATGTAATATGAGGCTTTGTATTTTTCTGCCGGTCAGAGTTGGCTGTACACACTGGAACAAATGAAGGGATCTGACAGCACGGTGTTAACTGAGGATTCAGTAAAAATGGCGGCCCATTTCTGCCTTCCAGTAAGTGCAACGGGAGCTCTGAAATAAGAATTCATAATTTAAAGTGGCTCTAGTGGTTTTATCCCACCTGAATTTTTGGATTGCCTCGGATCACTTTTTACAACAGTTTCAACTTATGAATAATACAACTACAAAATGCTGGATGAAAATTTGCTGTTTGGAGCACCGGTCTTTAAAACGTCCTGTACTGCTTCCCACACATTATTTCTTTATAAATGAACATACAGTTTTTCTGTATGTTCATGCAAAGAAAATTAAAAGAAAAGATTAAAAAGAAAACACAGCTTGCCACACATGCATAAGAAAACCTATACGAAGCATCATTGTGTGTATGTATAGCTTAACCTGATTATTTAATTTAATGTAATAATTTAACTCTGCCGTGTGATCCACCGCACTGATTAATAATCCTCCCCTCCGTAGTACTTGGCATCTCTGGGCATTCAGTCTTTGGTCCAGCAGGGGGCGACACAAGGTAAAACAGCCCACAAACTGATGGACGCACTGAAGGACACAGACATCCTGCACTGGAAGCACAGTTTGTCGGAGCTGATCGAGATCAGCCTCGCTCAGACTACGTCCATATGGAGGATGTACGGCAAAAGGTCAGCGTCGTAAGCTCGCCACCCCGACACAAAGGTGTCCGTTTTGGTCACCGTTACTGACCGTAGATTGCATGTTAGCGCACAACCTTCCCTTCCCTCTTGAATCAACTCTGTGAAACATTGTCCAATGGGGGCAATACAAACTTTTAGAAGTGCAAAGATAAATGACTGACATCTGCAGGACCAGCATTTTGTTCCCGACGTCCTTTACAGTTTGTGCTTGTGTCTTGTGCAGCACCATGGCTCTGCAACAAGCCCAGCTGCTTCTCAACATGAGCAGTCTGGAGCCGGTCAACTTTGGGGTCCAGCAGAATAACACTGAGGCGTTCGCAGTGGCTCTGTGCCACCTGGCCGAGCTGCACGCTGAGCAGGTAACACATTTTAATTGATCTGGCCCGTCTGCCTTCTGCCCCAGTGCTGCAAAACCCATTAATCCCTGGACCCAATGTTGCAGAATGGTGATACACATTTGTATTGTTTCCTGCTCCTGGGCAGAGTTTAAGCCCTTTGTTTTTTTGTTTTTTTTTTGTTTCAGGGCCTCTATTGCGCCGTTTCAGAGATTCTTCAGCATCTGAAAGAACAGTTTCCTCCTCACTCACAGCATGCTAAGGTTTGCTCCATCCCCCGTACTGTATTATTCAGTGCTGTCTTATTAAGACAGAGATTGGTAACTGCTGTGATTGATGCATTTTAGACCAAAGCTTGTTCTGACCCATCTTAAGTCTTTTTTTTTGCTGTAAGTCTGGAAAAGCCTTCATAGAAAGGTGCCTGTGTTTGTCTAATTGCAATGACCGGCTCAATCGCCCGTGTCTGTATAGCAGCAGTGAAAGGTTGCCATGGTGATGGTAAGTGCTCCCCCCCCCCCCCCCTCTGATGGACCGGTCATCATCGTATTTAAGTCTCATCCTTTTGCTTCCCAGACAAAACGCATAACTTCTATTACTTAGATTTTTTTTCTATTTTTTTACTGCGAGGATTGAATGCACATCCCAAATTTGTTTGTGTAATTACTTTTTGGTTCACTCTGTGATACATGATATGAGCTTTCTACAAATATAGGTTTTTTTTTTTTTTTTTTCACCCAAATTAGCTCTGGATGCTGTGCGATCTGAAAATCCAGTTTGAGCGACATATGAACGAAGGGAAGTACCATTTGGCAGAGCCGCTAGTTACAGCGATCTCTGCTTTAAACAAAACAGAAGGTCTCTACAGGTAACGTCGATGCACTTTGAATCCTAACAATTGGCTCACGTATGTTTCGATATGTATTTCAGCTGTAACACTGTGTTTGTTGGTAGGAAAGCTCAAGTTCTGAAGGCCCTCAACCGGAGCACTGAGGCGTACAAGATCTTACAACGGCTGCATGTGCACTGTGAGAAGACTAAATGTACGGAGGTGGTGATCAGGTAGATAAAACACCTACTTATTTACCCAAGTCAAGATTGTTGCAGTGACTCACCTTAATGCCGACCTATTTTTTTTCTTCATGGATTAGCATTGACTCACCAATGTCATTGTCTTCATTATCGTCCTTTTATGTGTCATACAGAGTCATGCTTTCTACCGCTGAGCTCCACTGGGAGTCGTCTGGCTTTTCCACCGCTCTCCCCCTCCTCCTGCAGGCCTTGGCTCTGGCTAGACAGCACCACCTACAGTCGCTGGTGTCCGAGACCATCCTCCACCTGGCCTTCACTCAGGTCAGCCACATCAGCCAAACACTGCTACAGCTCTCGTATATTTAAATACCCTTCCGCCTTTTTTTGCTTTATGGCTGGTGTTTATGCGAGATAAAAACAACCATGCGTGGTTTTTATTACCGTCTTTTGTCTTCTCTCCTTTCTGCAGCTGATGTTGGGGGTTCCTGAGCACGCCCTGAGTGTTCTCCATGAAGCCATTGAGCCTGTCCTGGCCCACGGGTCGGTCATGGACAAGGGTCGAAGCCTTGCTGCTAACAGCCCGCTGTCAGATGGCCGTGGCTGGGTTTGGGCCAAACGGACATGGGCAAGCAGGTAAGAGCCTCTACAGCCCCTCCCCTGCCACCGAACACCGGCCCGTGGCTATTTACAGACCAGCTGTTTATTTTCTCCCTGCAGATTTGCATTTGGCCGTTTTGGCTGTTGACACGTTAAACGAGTCCGCAGCCTATTTCTCCAAGCTGAGCTGCAAGGCGCGCCTGCGGGATGTCCACTACCTGCAGGCTCTGCTCCACCGTTCTCTGGGACAGACCTCACAGTGCAACAAAAGTTCAATGCTCTTCCGGCTGCTGGACCAGGAGCTGCAATCACCAGCACCACCGGTCTCCATGAGACTGTAACTACTTTGTCCCAAACGACAAACCACAGTCATCTCTCGGCTTCTAGAAAAAGACACCTGGATTGACTGCTCAGTGGAGTTCACGTAGTTCACCACTAGATGGCGGCGAAGATCGGTCCTGCTCTGTCACTGAAACATGTGTCATTTGTAAATATTTAAGCAATGTGGAGCGCTATGCACGCGATGCCAGGCAAAAATGTAGACGTGCCAGTATACCCTCCGCTTTTTGATGAATGGGGGCAATATCTCAGTTCGCTATGAGATGAATGTTTTAGCGGCCTGGATGATGAATGATTTGGGGGGAAGAAAAGAATACAGGAAGGTGGTAATTGTGCTCATGTGTAATGTAGTAAAGCCCTTTTGGCTGATAACTTCAAAGTGCTTTCACAGGCCTGTAATCCATTACTCAGTGTGCTTCTTTAAAGAAAAAAAAAAACTTGTACAGGAAGGATGGTAAAGTTTAGTAATGGGTTCAGTAGTATTTTAACATTGTGCATATTGTCACTTAAACTATATCCAGGTTGCAGAGGAGGACTGGTTCTCAGCATCTATGTCCTAATTTCCCTTTTTCCGTTGACCTTTTGTGACGGCCCGTGCAAGTTTCTGTTTACAGAGTTGAAGTTCCATATTTGGCTTTGTTTCAGATACAGCTTAAACAAAGCAGGGCTGTTTTCAATGTAAATACGCAGCCGAGATGCGATACATGCAGAGTCCTCACACGTCGCTTCAGCCTCTGGGCTATATTAAACCTAGGTCATAGATTAAAACTAACAATGTGTGGCACTGTTGGTTGAGAGGTTTATCTTTGAAAAGGATGGCCTGTTGTGGGTCTATTTGCTTAATTCTTATCTGTCTACTTGCACTGAACTATTTACAGCAGAATCATTTTTATTTGACGCTGCTGGTTGCATTTGAAATACGGCTTGATAAGTCCTTGTCGGGTGTCGTCACTCTGCAAATGATCCTCCCAAAAATGTGTGAGTCAATTTAAAGATTAATCTACACCAATTTTATATTTGAAAAATCTTTTTAATCAGTCAAAAATGCCAAACATTCACTGTGCCAGCTGCTTTTCTGTTGAAATGTATTAATATGTTATACACATTACATGAGGCTCAGTATAAACACTAACAAAATCCGACCAGCCACAAACTAAAAAAAGAAAAGATAGTATATAGTGATGTCATTCCTAATATTCCAGTAACAGAAGCAGCACAGAGATACCGACAAGGTCTATGTGGTCAAATATAACATCTTTGTTCAAAATGTTTAATAACAAGCATGGCAACAAACATGGCATAAGAACAATGCATGTTTAGAAAAATATATCTGCAAATGTATTTTTCAGAATACGCTATACATTAACTTAACCTAAAGTTCGATATTAAACATTTACAGTTGAGGAGTAATAGTGTCACTGTGGAGTCACGTTTTGCTTCATAATCAACTTTCCAGCAGGTAAACGATTTCGGTAGAAAGAGGCAAACAACCTAATGTGTATTTTAGTTTGTAAACCGGTCTAGTTTTTTATTGATGGTATGACAATAGAAAAGGTGAAAGTACTACATGGACAACCTTCAACCACACAGGCATAGTGTTGATTTATTGATGTGTACTTGTTTTTTGTATGCTGTACATAAAATAGATCTATTGTATAAAGAAGCCTTGGTTTTAGGTTTCCCCAAAACCTCACCAGTACAAAATGCTGTTCATGAAGGAGTCAAACGAGGTCCAACCTCTTATTTTACTGCCAAACTCAAATTATATAGAAAATGAAGTAAAAAAAAAAAAAAAGGTAAAAGTAATGCTGAATAATTGCGGCTGAGTAAAGGAGGTTTTGGTCATTTTTCCATGTTTAAAAGTAAGTGTTGGCTGTTTCTCCATAGCTTAAACACTGCTTCCTCTGAGTCTTCCTTGAAGGCACCTTTTTGTACCGTGGCTCCATCCGAGTGTCCTTGAGGAGACCGAGTCCAGAAGTCCCGGTCAGTATCCTGCTGGATAGCCTCCCTTCCTGGGGTCGGACTCCGCACACAGACGCTCTCCCTGTCGCACCACCGCTTGGACCACGGAGTCTGGGGTCGGCAGCAGCTGTGTCACATGGTTCTTCTGGACCAGACCCTCCAGAACACTCTGCCGTGGTATTACCGTGACACGCACACAAACATAGGTAGAGAGTAGTTAGCATCGTGGGGAAAAAACTGTACAGGTGTTCATGGTGACTAGAGATGTATCCTGATGGCGTTGCTGGTTGTGGTGCTGATCAAAGACGCCGCTCAGTGAAGTCGTAGTATTGCTGTGGCCCGTATTGCTTTTTTTTTCAAAGAACAATATGTGATTTAGTTGGTATTGGCATATTTTCAAGATTGCAGTGTCTATTTCGTTTAAGACATTTGACAAGTCATGTGAACTGTCACTACATTTATATTCATGATCATAATCCCTGAGACAGGACAAATAAATTTAGTTGAGGTATCATTGACTTAATCTTAATATTAAGTCTCTGCAAGTTGATTTTCATTGTGGCATGAATTTAAACAAAAACAAACCTGTGGTTTGCTTTGTAAATAATTGCAACCTAGTTCGATGAGTAGCCTGCGCAATGACTCCTAAACAGCTGTTAAGCCATTGCATGCATTCCGGGTGTCGATTTGCGTCATTCGTCTCCATGTGTGTCCCACCTTCTCAAAGCCCTGCTCCACCACTGTCATGTTCGGGTTGAGCTGGTTGTGAACTCGCGGCTCCGTCACGGCTTTCTTTAAGTCGTAGTCGAAGAACAAGGAGTTGAGGATGACCTGTTTCAGGCAGAAATGAACGAACCTCAGCATTGAAATGCCCCGCTGCGTGAGCTGCCGGGTGGAGGCGATGCGTGTGAGGGGATAAGACTTACTAAAGCGGTGGCTGTGGTGATCTTTGTGCCCCCGGACGCTCCTACAACCATTTTCACTTTGTTGTACTTGTCAAAGATGATCGTGGGACACATGGACGACAGGGGCCTCTTCCCTGCAACAGATAAACCGAATGCGTCTGAACGGTGTTTTACTTTTTAGTGCGCTAAAGCTATCCCAGTTCCTGACAATGACAAACGCAGAAACAAGTGACAGAGGCTGTGAAAGGCATCATCCTCTCTAGAGGAAGGGTCGTCGTCTTTGTCATTGTGGAAACAATGGGCTTAATTAAAGAAAAATGTTATGTTGTTATCCATCAACATGGAGCAAAATTTCTCCAAAAGTTGTAGTAATACAACTCAGTGCAGCCGCACCTGGTTGAATGAAATTGTTTGGTGAAGGTGGGATTCCAAACCCGTTGGTCATGTGCGGAGAGCTGAAGTCGTCCATTTCGTCATTGAAAATGATTCCAGTTGATGGAGACATGACTTTGGAACCGAAGCTGGAGGAGGGAGGGGCAAATGCTTTTAATGAGTGAGTGATAATCAGCAATAAGCAAGTGCAGGAAATGTTTCTCTGAGAGCTTGACTTCTTACTATAAATTGATGGTGCTGGTGGCTGCCACTGCGCTCCCGTCCTCGGCGATGACAGACAGGTGGGCCGTCCCGTGGTTGTCCGGGACAAAGTAGTCAGGCTCGTAGTAGCTGTCTGGGTGGGTGGTGTCATCTGTAATTTTACTCCTGATGCCATCGGCAAAGTAGTCTGAGGTCATGTTTAGAATGAGCTGAGGGGAGCAAAACAAGTCGGTCCCAGAGGAGAAGCTCATCAGCGGGGAAAAATGGCCAATGGCAAACAATAGCTGAGCAATCTGGCTGGCCTTTGTAAATACATAAAAACACTGCAATGATCTTCTGAAAGCGGCACTGTGTTAAAGGCACGAGGCATTTCGCATCCACCTATTGGATGTCCCAGAGGCTGGCGGGAGTATATACTGTATGCAGTGAAGCTAGCACGGTCCAAAGTAAGGCCTGACGTGGGACAAGGACAGATATGAAGGCATGAAGTCTTACATCAGTGATATTGAGATAACGTGGGTCCCCGAGTCTGCTCCTCTTAGCATAAGCAAAACGGAAAGCCTCTACGATCCGATGGTACGTCAGAGTCTTTTTCTCTGCTGTCGAAACGCTTGTGCCTGTGAAGTTGTACCCTGCAAAATATCCACGGAAAAAAACATGTCAGCAGTCTGCGAAGAATCGCATTTTCAACGTCTAAACGGGTAAGCAGTCTTCTGCATAACTGTATCAAGAGAGCATTTCAGCTTTCAGCAACGTAAATAACAGATTCATTTAGGAACATTAAACTCATCCATCAGTTTAAATAAACCATGACGCTTTTTATTTAAAGCATGGCTAAAGATTCTCTGCCTGAACAGATGGGGTGTTGATGGTGAATTGATTTGGGCGAGCAGAATCTGTTTTCTGCTTCCCAAACAGGGGAAGGCACAGCCCGGGAACGGCCTGGGAAACCTGACATCCTTTCTTTCGCGTGGCTGCACAACAAGCACTTGGCCAGGCTGCTCACCCTCCACTATGTTGAGGATGAGCGCCAGCACTGGGCCACTGGAGGGGGCGTCTGGGACATGCATGGTGTATTCCCCGACGTTCAGCTTCAGAGGGTTCTCGTTCAGCACAGGTTGGTACTCCAAGAGATCATCCAGGGAGATGATGCCTCCTGCAACAAGCACAAAAGTGCGAATCTAAAATGAGTAATGGTTTCTTAAATAGAATCTTTTAGTGTGCTTTTCTGTTCTTATTTCTTAACACAACATAGGACCTGCCGCCTGGATGTCCTCAACGATGCTGCGTGCCATGGACCCGTTATAAAACACACCAGGACCCTCTTCTGCTATTCTCTGGTATGTGTCGGCCAGCCTTGGAAATCGAACAATATCGTTTTCCCTCAGTATCTTTCTTTGCGAATCACAAAACACCTCACTGGGACATAATAAAGAAAAAGTAGAAACAAACGGTTAAATGTTGATGGGTTTGAGCCTGCAGAAAATAAATGCCACTAATAGAACATGTCATGCTATTGAATGGGAAGCTAACTTGGATAAATAAGGCAGCTGCGATAAATCGAGGCAGATGTGCTCTAGTGGCCACTCGCAGTACTGCAGATAAAATATCCCCCCGACTCTAAAAGCAATTTTTTACATTAAATGAATGGCCCCTGGAGTCCAGTGTCTAGTCGTAATACATCCATTGTAGTCGCGAGAAGCTTTGATTAAAGAAAATAAGAATATATACCAAAATATGTAACTTATTGTACTATTTTCAGACATTGCAGCAGTTTAAAAATTAAAGCAATTAAAGCCACCATTCAGTTTTATGTGCTTCACACTCACCACATGTTGGCATCTCCTTGGATCGAATCCTTGCTCCTCAAGATGGCATGAGCCAACGCTTTTCCTATAGGAAAACCATCCCGAGCCAAAGCAATGCTGGGCTCAAACAGGTCCTTCCACGGCAGCCTGCCATACCTCCTGTGGGCCATCTCATAACCACGGATCTCCCCGGGGATGGCTATGGATAATCCACCTGTCATGTGGAAACAGCAGAGCTTCTATTTGGAAATTCACCAGCTGATTCTTTGTGGTCTTTGTGTCTGACTAGAGGGTCAGAGACACAAAATACATCCAGAGACGCGGAGTTCTGCACACACTGATTTGTTTTTCTCATTGTTATATAACCGGCAGCAGAGGCAAGGAAACAATAAACCACAGTTGGTAACATTCAAGAGGAGCCGGAGGGTTGATTTTGGGAATGCATTCTCTCTGAATTTTAATTATTTTGATACAAGTTGCTGCAGCAGCTTCACTGAATACAGTGAATGTTTTTCTCCTGTGTGCCTGGGAAATACTCCAGGAGTTCAAGGCTATAGTATTGGCTACCTGTACGGGAAAGCTTGGTGCTGTTGCCAAACATGTCCTCAGTGGCGTTCATGGGCGCCGTCTCCCGCGCATCGATGGTTTCCACCTTCCCTGTTGAGCACAAAATGAGGACAGATTGCAAATTATGTTTTTGCTCAGTTATCATCTGTTGAGTAGTTGTAATTAATAAAGGAGACTCACCTGTAGAAGAGTCATAGATGACAAAGAAGAGCCCTCCCCCGATGCCCATGCTGTGAGCGTTCAGGAGGCCGACACAAAGCAAGGCAGCGATAGACGCGTCCACGGCTGAACCGTTTTTCTTCAATATGTCCCTTAAAAAAAGAAAAACGCGTGGTGGAAGCAAACGCACAGACCGAGGCCGAGCATATAACTGTTTGTCAGACAAAAGTCTTCTTACCTCCCCACTTCTGAACACTTTCCAGCATCAGCAGCCACAGCAGCCTTTGAATAGAAGTGGTCCAGGGGGGGAGCCGTGTTTTTCTTCCCCAAGCCCATGAACACCCCCAGGAACAGGCTCACTGCAGCCACCAGGAGGACCACCAGACCCGCAATCACGGGCTTCCCAACCATTTTCCTGCCGGGGGGGAAAAAGCACCACACACCTCACAGTCAGACGGAACCGCTCAGCTGGGAAACAAGCGTCCCGTCCCGCCGATGTCCCCTCACAACATCGGAGCCAAACCAAGTCCAGGATGAAGAGCAGAGGGTCCACTCACCTTTGGTGCATCGCACACATTCGAAAAGACATTTTGGACAAAAAATAAGGTAGTGGAAGGGAGCTGACTAGGTGTTTGTCGGCGGCGATGCCGAGGTGCTTATTATGACCAACCTCGCTCATTGTGGGTGATGTGGACACGTTGTGTCACCTGAGCTCAGGTGTCCCTCTGGATAATAAGCACATGCTTTATTTTCACATGTTTGGAAAGAACACTAGACTCTTTTTTTCAGGTGACATTACCCATGGGAAACATTTCCAACATGGGCTGAGATACAACAGTCTTATTTGTACATAGTGAGTCAAATGCCCAGGACGTGAGGGACTGCCTCGATGAGAGCTGTTCAACATCTCTCAATGTCAAAGGAAAGGTGCTTCAATGCTTCTTTTCTAACCTCCTTCAGGCTATTAAATTAAAAGCGTTCATCTAGGGAGGTGTGATTTGTCTCTTAAGCTGTAATCGTTTCTTTGAATGAACAGCGTTGCATTTGTCAAAAAGGCCCATTGTCGGTGGCATTGTCCGATGGGGATGGGAGCGATGGTCATGTAAACTCTCCTTTGTAATGTCTGAGCACAAAATAACCAAGGAAAGCCACACGGTTTGACGTTTGTGCACATTGCTTTCATTTATTCATTTAATCCTTTCGTAACTTTTATCTTATAACCTTTTACTCCAAGCCGATATCAATCTGGCAGCCTGTGCCAACGCTAAGGAGAGGTGGATGTGTTTACAGATGCTAGCAGCATTCATCAAGGGGCTCTGTGTTATTGGCTGAGCCGCCAGTGTTGCCGTGCTTCGTGGCCGTGTCACAGCCCATTCGGCTAGATGATGCCACGCCGGCATCATCGGTGACGGCAGCCTCCGAGCAGCAAATACCTGCCTGTGTTGCCTAATCTATTCCTGCATGCACTCCTGTTTGTGGGCCAATCAGATGACGCATTGAAGCAATAACCCAGTGGGCTGCTGCCGCCGCTGCTGCTGTGATTCCAAATCAAATCACTATTATCCGGTTCTGGATCTTCCAGGTTTCCAGACGCTCCAAAGAGGGGAATTTATTCAATGGACTTGATGATTTTTTGCCTAAGACAACAATTACATATCTGTTTGTTGCAGATCACAAAAGCTTTATATCATACTTTTTGTGCACGTCACTGTCCCCTGCACAAGGGATGTTGTTTCTAAATATATGCTGCAGCTTGTTCATCATTTTAGCCCTTAGCTAGAAGCACGTAGATTTGAGTTTTTCCTTTTGTGAGAGACGGTGTGTTTTCACACAATAAAGTGGAAGGCTTGTCTGTTTTTATGTACCTTCCACCCAATCTAATCACCCGCTGCTGTTGTTCCTCTGTGAAAAGCAGCCTGGAGAAACACTTAAAGCAGAGCAGTGGCCACGGCTGAAGGGAGGTGATGTCATGTGTTTCTTCAGTCCTTTAATGATACATAGTCATAGACAGACTCTGTACTTGCAGACTTGGTTCATCTTAATGTTTTAAAAATTATCTATTATTTAAGTATTGCTTCGTAATCCAAAATTCTGACAAAAAAAATGTTTATAGCATAGTGGGGAAAGGGTATGAAACAATCATAACTACTAGCAATAGGACGAAATATTCAGCAGGCAGGGTCCAGGGGACAATATCGTGGTGAAGCAGAGGGAAAAACGTAATGAGAGTGCATCAACCACCCTTCCCCACTTTATTAACAAATGTCTTCTGAAACCCACCAATTGAAATCATCACAACCATGTTTAAAATATGAGCTATGTTTGTGTGTATTCTACAATAACATACATCACAACCTCTCCTCCACTTGAAAATTGTATGTTAAATGAGAGCTGTCTCTAGTAGGATGCACATTCAGTTCTCCCATCAGGACCAAGATATTGATTTGCATGAAGCACTCTGGGAAATGGGTGTAGTTAAAAAAAGGACAGTTACTCAGTGGTGACGAATGCAAACAGGGTGTAAGATGTAGAGCAATTCCAAAGTAGCAACTGGATTGCCAAATAGAAATGTATATTTGCACCAATGACGAAGCACATATTAGTCGAAGACTCTTCAGAACTTTACTGTCTTCATTTATAGTCATCTGGAGGGCTTCCTTAATCTGATCGTGCATTCGACACATAAAACAAAACTCTCTGACATTCTTTTTTTATCCATTGCCTCAGCTCAGATCGAGTGTTATTTGAAGCGTTCAAAGAGAGGTGCGTAGCGAGCATCTGATTGGTCGGACGCTCCACGTTGCTCAAACCTAAACACAGCGGCGTAACGCAGGGGTCTGCCGGAGCATCCTCATCATCCGAGCCGAGTGCACGTAGGGGGATTAAAAAAAAACAGAAAAAGAAAAAAGAAGCAACGAAATCTGAACAGCAGCGTGTGTCGCGTGCACGAGCAAGTGGTGATAAATTACACCGCCGAGGCGCTGCGCCGGATCCGCGCAGCTACGCAGCGCCAGACAACACGGCGCCGCTAAGGAGCGTCGGAAAAACACTGGGTCTGATCATGGGTTCGTCCTCTTGGTAACAGTGTCCGATCTACAACACTTAACGCCCCCCGCCCCCCACGCCATGGGCTCCAGACTGAGCAGACAGAGCAGCCTGGACAATGAGGATTTCTCCAAAAAGCGACGCGAGCTTCTGGATGGCTCCGGAGAGATGCGCGGCAGGAGCAGCCGGGGCGGCGGGGACTTTCTCTTCGCCCTGATGCTGAAATCGGACAAGCTGCCTGGCATGCTGCGGAGGACCAACCACAGCCCGTACATCAGGCGAGTGGCGTGGGTCAAGGAGATACAGAAGCTGCTGCGTGACCGCAGGATAGAGCAGGCGACCGACGTGCTCAAACTACTGAGGAAGGTAAGGAGGATGAGAGGTGCACACTACTGGGCCTGCCGCGGGAGGTCACACGTGTTTACATCCTGCAGACTTCTTCTTTAGAGCATCGTCAGGACACCCCGAAGCGACAGATGAGAACAAGCGGGGTCACGTGTGTCATTGCATTTCGATGTGTGGTGCATGTTCTCAATCTTACAGTTCCACAGGCGCTTTAATCCCCTCCTACATGCTTTGCTGTGCCCCAACAACCTTCTGACCTCTGACCCCACCCCCCAACTCCTCTTCCTACCCTCTTAAGGTGCCTCAGCATGCATGCATATCTACCGAGGTTGCAGGTTGTACTACTTTCAGAAGCGATTATTTGTTGTTCTAGAAAGTAGGCCACTGGCAGAGCGTCGCACCTGTGACACTGTTTCAGTCGCAGACAGTTGGTGAGTCACCTGTTTGAGAATCTCACTGAGAGTATGTGATTCGGCAGGATGATCTGCACTGTAGGAAATAGTCAACCAATAATGGCTGCAGGATCTGGATATATATATATAAATATATATGGTATATATATATACATGGATACGGATTCATGAAGCACACATATAACCTCCTCACCATCTGTCATCTGTCCTCCACTCCAGAGTCTCACCTCTCCAGGCTGTTCCGTCTCCCCTCTCTCTCCCCTCTCTCTCTCCCCCCCCTCTCTCTCTCTCTGTTTCTCACAGTGTCTTTATAGTGCACGTATTGAGTCGTGTGAAAACCTTTCAAGGATTAATAATTGTTTTGGCTGAGAAAAATCTCTAAAACCCTCTGCCAAAAGCCACGGTTGCGTTAAAAGGCTCTTATAGCAATATATTTTTTACCGTCTTTACTTGACCCTGACAATAACTAATAAGTAGGTGATGTTATTGTCGTGGCCTAGGATATCAGAGGTTTGTTTTCGTGGCCTTCTCTTCACTGGAAGCATGTAACAACATGGAGGCACATCAATGATGTGACAGTGAGCCTTGGTGATCTCATTTGTTTGCTCGGCCTCAGGCCGCCCTGCGTCTTTTAGCTGTCAGCCAATCCTGTGTTAATTATCCCTGAAGCCTCCGCACAAGAGGGAATAGGACCTCCTTAATCAAACCAAAGAGATAAACTGTCTGGCCTCGGCTCCACGACAGCCACGTCGCAGGGGACGTCGACTCGCTTCTCATAAATGAGCTGCACTTTTATAAATAAGCCTTGCTCGCAGGCAGAGAGATTCTGTTCCTCCAGATGTAAAGGGTGCTTGTGTGTGAGTTCTGCCTCAGATATGACAACGGATGTGCGCTCTAATGCAGAAATATGAAGGAGACGCATTCCACGCCGCGCTTGTAAACAAAAATCATCTCAAAACCCAGATGTGAGATATTTTTGGAAGCTTGTTTCTCGGGAGGGCGGAAACTGTTGTTTTTCCAATTCGCAGACTTGTGGTTAGATACTGCAGATGCATGTATTTAGAAAAAAACATTCCGTACGATCGAGGAAACTAGAACAGTCTTATCTCATAGTTGTGAATGCATATTATATGGGAGATGTGTAGCTCAATGCCGTGGGTTTTTTATATATGATAAAATACAGCATTTCATGTGATTCTCCCAAGACCCCTTATTTCCTACTGTTGACAAAAAGGCTGTCTCTAAATAATATTTACTGATGGAAAGTCACACTTGATAGGAATGATTGCAGGAAGTTTCTTATTATTCTGCCTTGCCGTGATTGACGTGCATCTCATCTCATCTTATCTGCTTTGGTAGGATCTCGGTTTGGAGGGCGCCTCGCTCAATGACATCTTATACAAAAACGCTGCCTTCCTCAACCTGGTGGACCCCATCTCGCACGAGCTGTTGCTCAGCCTGGCCCGAGAGATGCAATGTCCTAAGAAGGTCTGTTCACTTGGTTCTTTCTTTGTGTAAAACATTCAGGGTGTCAATAGAGATCCAGCTTGAAAATGGTATTATGCTAAAAGAAACCTTTCTCCTAAAAATACTCCGGGTGGATTTCCTTTTGTTAAGTAAGATCAATGAAAACCCTGTGCGAGGATGTTATCGACTTGTGTTTGTACAGACGGATGGTTAAAAGACATCCTGCAAATACATGTTGGCCTACTTATGAGCAGCTAGAAATAGAAATGGCAATTTCATTTTTGACATTGAAAGAGAGGCTAATTCCAAATAGTGAGGAAAAGTGCCACCGCTTCCACAAGACAACCAAAGGATGTCATTTTGGAAAGATTATGTACGTTTTCAGAAAATTCAATTAAACTGACTGTAAAAAAAAAAAAGTGTAAAATAACAAATAGCAAAGATGTCTCAACTCAAAATGCCAGCCGATGTCTAATTTTGTTCCGTCGCTGTTGTCGGTCTCTTTCTTTTCTGTCGGCGCTACAGGATGCGGACAGCAGAAAGTCCTCCGATAAGATTTGCAGACAGCTGATCTACCACCTGACCCCGCACTCAAAGTGGCTGAGGCAGAGCATGTCCAGACGGAAGTCTCAGGCCTGGTAAGCCTTTCCGTCCAGACATCCGGCCTGTAATAAATCTGCTGCTACGCACAACAGTGATCAGGGCCGTTGCCATTCTATTCTGTCGCTTCAAAAGTGGCAAAGCAACAAATCTATGCATCTGTTCGCTGAAGAAAAGCTTGGAGGGTTGTAATGAAATTAAATCCTTCTCAATGAAAGAATGGATGTGCACATAATGAGCAGAGATTAAGCCTTTGTAACCACCCAGGTTAGCGGTTTATCCATAAACGGGCTGTCATGACTATATATATAACTAGACGCTGCATAAAATGCATTCATTTTTTAAAACGGTGAAAGCAATCTCGGCATTGAGAAGGAGACAATGGGAACACAGTGAGATGAGACCAGTTCATGATGTCTCAGTCGGTGTTGGGAGTAACGGCGTTTCTAACAGAGTTACTTTTTCAGTAACGGAGTAATCTAATTCATTACTGTTGCCATCGTTACAACGCCGTTATCTTTGCTGAGATTGAAAGTGTCGCGTTACTACAATTTGGTTGAACGAAGCGCGAGGTGTCATGCTTTGGCTGCACAACAGAGCTGGGGTGGGGATGATGACGCCGTTGATGATTGGCTGGTGGGCGGTGCCTTGCTCACGTTGTCTCGCCGCACACACACACACTCCGACTACCACTAAACAAGACCGCGACAATGGCGACGAGCGCTGTCAAACTGGAAGTACCGGCGCTACTTCTCGCTCATTGAAGTCAAAGGCAAGAATGGTTATGTTACACGCAGCTACACGCAGGAAAAAAGACGTTATCCACGTCTGCCTCAAGCAACTCAAACCTAATGAAGCACCTCACATCCACACACGCTAAGACGACACGTGTTGCTGCTGCTGCTATCCCACGGCCAAACGCAGCCAGCGTGAGCTCCAGCGGAGACGGAGCCGCTCTGTTAAAACGAGCAGCGCTCAATTTTTCAGGTCAGCGTTAAATGTTACAGAACGTAATAGCGTTTAGAACATAAACAAAAATAATGTCAGTTACTTGCTGCTGAGTAACTAATTACTTTTGCAGTGTGGTGACTTGAGTTGCTAACTCAATTACTTTTTGGGAGAAGTAATTTGTAACAAACTAATTACTTTTTTAAAGTAAACACTGGTCTCAGTCTCTGGTATCAACACGGGGTGTCAGAGGACAGCAAAAACCGATGTGCAGAACACTACGCTGAGCTGCACACAGACAGCTTCGTTGTGCTCATCGACACTTTTAGTTTAGCCCAGAAGAGGTAAGACAAAAAAGTGCAGATACATGTGATTGCTAAATGAGGTGTTTTTTTTTTTTTTTTTTTACTTCTTAATGTTGTGGGTTTCGTAAACCTGCAGAAAGAGAGAGACAGAGTCTGACTGGCTGAGACCGAAAGAGCCACATGAATCATTAAAACAAAAATCCACCTTAAAACAGAAGATTAACAGCCTGCAGAAGATGCTGTGAGCTCTGAGGTATCCAGCTGTCATTAAAAAAGAAAAGCCTGTCCCAGATGGGAACGAGACGAGAAAGGACCAGGTGTTGCGAGACTCGAGAGACTTTTCCTGCTTTCGATTTAATCATAATAAATAAATCTGCTATTCTAGCTAATCTTTTAAAATACTGACACAAATATTTCCTAGTTTTTTCATTTTATTGTTATGAAAGAGAGCATCCCAGCTCAGGTTGCAGTGTGCTGTATTGCAGTTTGGTCCCGTAGGGTTGGAAATGTTCAGCAATTGTTTGTTTTTTAGGAACAGTTTGACCTTTCAGGGAATGCACTTATTTACCTTCCCGTCCAAAGTTAGAGAAGATCAATGCCTTTCATACCTGCAGTGTAAACATGAAGCCGAAGCCTGCAGGCAGTGAGCTTTACTTCAAACACACACTGGAAATGAAGGGAGACAGCTATCCGGGCTGCGTCCTACGGTAACAAAATCTGCCTAAAAATACCCTTTAATCGTTTTTATCTGGTTTTAGTCGTTTTTCTACTTCTAGGCTGCTGTTCCCCCGTCTGCCAAGCAAACATTCTCCTGACTGCAGAGTCCTACTCAGTGCACAGACATGAGAGGAGTATCCATCTTCCATCTAATCCTCTGTAAACAAAGTGAATTTACCAAAATATTCAATCATTCCATCATCAAATAAGAAAACAAGGATAAAATCTTGTTTTGTTTATAAAATTTTGTTTTAGGGTGGATTTGATCTCTCTTTTTAAATCAAATAAATCGTTTTGGGGTTGCAGGCAAACTGCTCTCATTGTGCAAAAATGCAACAATCCCACCCGTGAGAGATTTCCGTGTTCTGTGGGAAACAGAGAGGGCTCAGTCCATCTTAATGCCACCGGATTCTTCATCCCTTTATTATCCAGCATTGGCACGAAACACCGGCCATTCTGCAGACTGCACACACATGTATTAACCAAATTAACATCTGAAGCTTGCTAATGCTGCTAATCTACCTAACTAGTTTATTTTGTTTGGCTATAAAAGCTTTTCTATTTAATGAAGGCTTGTCAACAAGCTTGGTGGAAGTGACTCAGGAACGCTGCCCAGGCGTTCACACCAAGAATAATTTCATGTGAGCATATGAAAATCAGCCAATTATTTGTTTCCTCACTTGTCACACCACCATATCTTCGTATCCCATCAGCCCTTGCTGACCTTGTGATCCCTCTGTTCCTTTTACATCTAAATGCTCAGAAAATAAATAACTAAAACGACCCTTTAGTAGCTGCTAGCTTTTCACTGATAAGCATGTTGTGCATTGTGCCATTATAGTTATGTTAAAGCGAACCATGATGCCAATTGTTAATTTACTGAGTGATTCAGCTTCACGGAAATACAGAATAAGATACAGAAAGGACAAAGTGGTCAGCCCAGTTTCTCCCAGTTTGTTTTTGACAAAAGCATTGATCCAACCTGAAGATATGGCTGTGATAACTGCCTTTCCCGATATGGACGCTGAGCTGTGGGGTTGGATCCCCCGAACCATGAAGGACAATGCAGCAGTGTGAGTGCATCTGTGTGTTATTGCAGCACACTCCTCTATAGTCTTGTGTGTATAATGATTTGTCAAATGAATTGAAAATGAAAATTTGATGACCCTGCTCATCTTTGTGTCTCTCCTGCACAGTTTAGCTTCAGACATCAGAGGGCTAATATGAATCACAGTGCAAGCGGTAAATGGCTCTGCAAAAAAAACAGACAGGCATGAGCAAGGCCATAAAAGAAGTTCGGTGCAGAGAAGATTTACGTTACCACCCACCAGCATGTAAACACATTCATTTTAACATTCAGCGTTCTTCTCTTTCTTTTCTTAATGGCATTTCCCCAAATCTCAATTAGCCTCGGATAGCACACCAGTGATGAATATCCACGTTAATAAATAATGATAGCAATTTCATGCCGACTGAATTCAAATGCCCCCTCGTTATATTGAATAAACGACGCACAGTGATGAGCCACATGTCGGGGCGAGAGACACGCTGTTCTTCCTCAGTGTTAAAGTGGAAGTACATTGCTTCATTTTACACATCACATCATCTGTTGCTTATTTTAAAAGACTATTTGTTATTAAGATATTTACATTTTCTTCCTTATACGCATATTCTTTTTTTCATCAGTCAGATGGTGTCAGATTAATCCGGTGGAACGATAAAAGAGGCTTCAAGAGAGGACAATTTAGAGGTTGATTTTTCCTGAGCTGAAAAAGGTGTAATTGTTTCTGACGAAGGACGGAGTTGTGTGATCAAAACCTATTTGCACCTGGAGGGGAGCCTCTGTCAGGCCTCGGCCTTCTGTGCGCCTGGCAAGACGAGGTGTCATGTAAAAGTCCAGACAATAGAGAGACGATAACCTTTGGTAAAGCTGGACCAGTCCTGATGAATGTCTTCGCTCATCTATTTTCGTACTCCACAGCTGATGAAACTACCTTTTAACCTTGCTTCATGAGTGGCTTTTACACTCCTTTTTTTGTGTTTTGAAATGAATCCAAATTCTCTGAAGCATGACATTTGTTCTTTTCAAGCCTTCCGCCGTTTCTCCAATGAAGCGTTCACTGGTGTTCGGGGCACATCCATTTTAAACGGCCCCCCCAAACACTCTGCAAAGCATGACAAGTGGCAGGTACTACTGCAGCAAGTCCCTGGATGTTATAATTCACTCTGACACTGCATCGGCGTCACAAGCCACGTCAGTGGCCGCTCGAGTTAAACACAGCACATCCCTTTCCCCTTTGGAGACAAAAGGCCAATGAAAGGAGTGTGTGAATGATGCAAAAACATGTTCAGCTGCAACGTGGAACAAAAGCTAACGCTGCAAAATCACTTTGAGTTCATGCACCCAAACACAGAAATCCTCCACATATCACCCCCCGTTCACACAGTTGACACCGTTTCCTTCAATGAATGTCATTCACTTTATAAATCATCTCAATATACTGCGTCACAAACTGAAACTAGAAAGTTACTTGGTTACACAATCTTTGAAATGTGTTATTCAATAATATAAATACTCGCGCAACGTTTGTCTGTGATATGTAACTTCATTCCAGCTCATGTGGTTGCACAGGCTACACATTGATGTATTTTAGTAACGGAGGATTAAGTAATTCATGTAAGAAAACAGTTGATATTTAAAAAATCGTGGGGTAATAATTTCTGTATCTGCACCACTTTGAATCCCCACACTTGTTATTTTGCCTCATTTTGCACAAAATGGAACAAAATCTCTAAACAATTTTTATAGACATCTTGGTAACTAAAAAACAAAGCATAATAGAACCCATCACTTCTTTGGTGGAGACAATGAAATCATCTCAAAAGCATTTCCTAAAGAATAAGCTTCTTCCTTTCAGACAAATATGGAGCCTGGTAGCTCCAGGTAGCTTAAAAACAAATCATAGTTCATCTGTTGAGCACAGAACAGTTCTGGCTGTAACGAGCTCCGTGCTCCTGGCCTGTTGGCTCGTTCGGATGTTTTGGCTCCTCTGTTTACACTAGTAAAGCCCCCTGCTGCAGTCTCTGTGTCAGCCTTCCGCTCCACGCCGGCCCAGTAGCTCCCCACTCGCCCCTCCACTATACAGCTCAGGAAACACAACATTAAACCAGGGCCTCGTTCTGAAGTCACATCCTTTCACCCCACAGCAAAAACCATCACTCGCTTGTGTGTGGGAATGATCTAAGTGGCCTCTTTCTCTTTATCGTCTGCTGCAGCCTCAAGACGGCCCTACAGAAGAAGCTGTCCAGCGACTCGGTCGACCTGTCCGGCGTCCCCCTGTCCGCCCGTGATGTCCGTCAAGTCGCGTTCTACCTCCAGAACAACAGAGACACCGTGGTGGCTGTGGACATCAGCTTCACCGAACTCCAGGACGAGAACCTGAAGATCCTCCTGCCTCTCCTGGCGTCGTTGCCCAAGCTGAGCACCTTGGCCCTGAACGGTAACCGACTCACCCTGACCATCCTCAAAGAGCTGACGGAGATGCTCAAGGACCCCAAGATGTTCTCCAGCCTGGCCTGGATCGACCTGGGCAACAACGTGGACATCTTCACCATGCCTCAGCCGCTGCTGGTCGCGCTGCGTCGCCGCTGTAGCCTGAAGAGCAGTTTGCCAACCATCTACGAGTACACGGAGGGTCAACCCTACTGCTACCACCTGGAGACCTCCATCGAGGAGCCCAGCCTCTACGGGGGGGAAGAGGAGGAGGAGGAAGAGAAAGAGGAGGAGGGGGAGGAGGAGGAAGAGGCGGAGGATGACGAGGACGACGTGAGGAACAAACTGGAGCCGTGGAGTTTGGGGGAGAAGCGGCTCTCCAAAGACTTCACCCTTCACTACTGCGAGAGGTGATGGGGTCCTCTCGCTCTGAGGCTCTTTCCACTGTGGTCGAAACGTCTTCCCACAGCCCTCCGTCACCTCCTTTTGCCCTCCCGCCCTCACACCCGCGAGCCCCGTCACCTTTTGAGGCACAAGTGAGAGACCAGTGGCCACGCGGTCCTCGTACCCAACACGGCTGCCAGGCCATTCCCAACCATCTCTGAGTTAACCCACACAGGACAAACGGGGGAAGCGACGGCGGACTTACTGTGTTGGTGGATGGTGCTCTTGGGAACAAGGTGCGGTTTCATTGGAGGGGGGCTGGAAGAGTCAATGAACCGGTGCGCTCTCTCTCTCTCTCTCTCTCTCTCCCTCTCTCTCCCTCGCCCCTCTACCACTCTCTGCCTCTCCGGCAGCGGCAGCTGAGGAGCCGATCCCAAGGAGATTTAGATCAGTCGGTCGGATGGAGGAGCAGCATCCCGGCGGTGGCCGAAGTGGAACTCGGGTGCGTTTGGAAAACGGAGGGTCCCTCTGGGTTCTCTAGCAGGACTGAGACTACCTCTGGCAGGCAGGGCCGAGCTCCACATTGTGTGTTCTGTGTTAATCTCTCAACAAAAGCTATGACACAAGTTCAACAGACTATACAGCCGACGACCCGTCACGTGATGCCGGCAAAACTGCTATGTCAAGACTTTTTGCGTTTTCCCCCCCTTTCCAAATGTCCACTTGTGAATACCCACGCAGCCGTTGTGTAGATGTAAATGAGGACACACACACACACCATGGTTCTCTGTTTCCATGGGCTATTTTTGTGCACTTTCGGTGAACAAAGCAATCTTAGAAGACAACAGGTAGGATTCGTCAATGGGTAGCTGTTACTGATTGTGTTTTGATATTTACCTCTTTGTAATTATTGAGCCGCTGTTGTCATCGCCACAGTGTTTCAGTGCATTTACAACACCACAGTGTTACTACGGGCGACCGAGCGGCGATGCCCGTCCCACTGCCGTTGGTCTCTACATGTTGTCGTTTCCATTTATCGATAGCGTGCTTAGCTGTGTTCGTCATGCCAGACATACGTGACTGTTATGTATCGGTTATAGTCGGTCTACAGTAGCACATAATGATAATAAGTTGGACTGACTCAAAGCACTTGAAGTCATCTCTGTGTTTCTGTTTCTCCATAGCTATACTTTGTGAACGTCTGTAACTCAACATATTTACAAAGTTGAAGCTGAATGCATAAGAGAAATGATGCCCATATAGCTCTTGATCATTGGAAGGATCCTTAACAAGCAAGATACTTCACCCACATATATAATAAATGTTTAAGTGTGCGTTATTTGTGTCTATAAGTGTAAAATGTCTGATTACTGCCTTGATTGTTTGTGTATTTGTGTTGTTTTGGTGTTTCGTCTGTAATTCTGACTAATTATGAAACTGAATGCAATGATCTCCTCCTGTAAGCTTGAGCAGTGAACAAAAAAGGTACACAGAGGAAGGCATTACACACATAAACAGGAAACAATTAACTCTTCGAGCCAACAGATTTCATGTTAAACGTTCCATTGAATGACGGAAGGCGCCGTCCACTGCTCCTAGTTTGTTTTCTGTGTCAATACCAAACTTGTAGCCGATGCGTACCTGTCTCATGCCAACTACTGCCAATTAAAGGACCAATCTCTTCTGAAAAGATGTGTCAGGATTTGTTTTGTACTGTTGCAATGTCTGGATCACGCGCAGAACATGCAGCCACTGAGAGAAACAATTATTTGTACAGATTATAATCCAAACAGGGAAATAAAGGAAATCCGCTCGGGCCGTGCTGCTCGGGATTGGTCGCTGGAAGTGCTGTTCTGTACGCAGGGGGGTCGTCGCACGAGGACCGACCCGTGGTCCTCTCCAGACGACCTTTTGTTTCTGCTTCCAGTCGCGGTAATGTGACATTTGCAACCCGGGGAGTCCCATAAGGTCATGGCACAGTGAGACTGTCACACCCCCTGAGGTCTTAATGTCATGAGACGGGGCAACAGAGCACAGCCCCAAAGGCCCCCGTATTACTGGAAATGTTCCATTCAATATGGATTCATTTCCTAAGACTAAGTAAAATAAAAATCTCACTAGATTTCTATCAGCTTTGCATGATTCACTACTTCATCTAATTGCCACAGCTGCCGCGCCACAAAAAGGAGACTAATTGAAAAACAGCATAAAGATGTCACAGATTGTTGAGAGTAAAATAACAGAAGGATGGATTCACAGAAATAAACGACGACGATCTCAAGATCAAGAGATTAAAGTGCCAGATCAGAGTAACTTTGGCGTGTTTGTGTGTTATTCTTCATTTAACGCCATGAATTGTAGTTGGTATAAATTGCCACTAGTGTTTATTGTTACTGAAGATACAAACAAAGTCATGGTTATATCACAGTGGTTTCGTTGTAAACATTAAAATCCCGCACGTCACTATTCGAGTCAGTTCGGTTAAGAGGCAAAAGGCTTCATGTAACACTGAGTGTTCAGTCAATGAAGACAGTTATTCTGTGATTCATTGAACGATGAACGCGACTCGTCGCCGTTTTTGTGCCTTTCGAAAGGTCGCTGTAACCTTAAGGCCCTCCTGCAAAAAGGAACGGTACCGGCTCCGGGCTCTCAGTAACCGGCCGCTTCGCCCAGCTTCCTGGCATCAGACACGGCGCAGATGCAGCCGTCCTCCCTCTCCACAGCGTTGACCACGTTGTAGAAACGACTTATAGTTTTTTGCGTGTGTCCCAGAGCTGCCAGAGCCTTGATCACGTTCTGAAGAACAAGGAGATAAGGAGACTCAGGGGGGAGAAAACATCTATATGTGTTTATTTTAGCGAATAAATGCATTTAATTTAGTTACCTCATCAAAATTGGGCTCAAAGGCCACCAAATTTTGATTGTTGACGTAAAGAACCGGAGCAGCGATCGCCTCCTGGAGGCTCTTTCCTAACCAGAGGTGGTTCATGAGCACCTGGAAGGGGAAACAGAATGACAAATTGCAGGCTGTCAAATGGAAACGGGACGGGTACAGAATTGATTATGGGCATTATGGTGACAAGAAAGAATGTGTTCTGACACCGGCGAGGGGCATTAGACGGCAGTAATTTATCTTAATGGCCCTCAGCGTCATTGCCAGGGACACTCACCGAGACCATCGCTGCCGAGATCATGTTCCCACCAGTCGATCCGATCACCAGCAGCTTTGAATCAGACCTCAGCACGGTGGGGGTCATGCTGGATGGAGGCTGCTGCCCTGGCAACACGACAAAAGACTTGATTGACTGAATTCTACCGTTAAACACAGGCCACAGTGTGCCAACATACTCGCCGTGAGAATTTCCAACTCATGTTGAGCAGGTTTAATGTTTACCGTTTACTATCCAAGTTTTGCCTTGTATCTGAAAAGAACAAGGCCATTTCCCCATTGGTTCAAAAATAATGCTTAAAGTATAATACTGATCTGGTTACCAGGAAAGATGTGCTCTTCTCTCCCACAGAAGTCAGAGAGCTGGTTGTTGAGGACGACGCCAGTCCTTGGAGACATGACCTTGGAGCCAAATCTGTAAAGAGAAAATACCCTACATTGACTGGGTTTCGCTTAATCAGATGCCCTAATGGAAACTGTCTCTTTCCCCCAACAATGTGCTTATGGACTTTGACACCCGGAGAAAAGAGAGATTTTAAATTCCCTTTAGAAAAACACTCATTTGTTAATCTCTTGAATCTTGAAACTCCTTCAAACACTGACATGTGGTTGATGCTGCTGGTGACCGACACAGCAGATCCATCCTCAGCCAGCACAGACACATGCGTGGTGCCCATGCTGTCCAAATGTGGCGTGATGTTGTAATAGTGGGCATCATGAGTCTGGTCGTCGGTGATCAAGCTCTGTATGTGCTTGGCAAAGCCGTCCTCTGTGATTTTCTTGGCCATCTGTGAAAAGTACAGAGCATTCAAAAGCAAACACTCATAAGACAGACCACACGTTGTTCAAAAGGTAAAGTTGTGATTTGATAGTTTGTAGAAGAAACTAAACAAAAGTTTATTCGGAAAAGGATTCTGAATGAGAATTGTATCCAATTTAGAACCCTTCCACTTCCATTCTTTTTCGCCACAAAATGTAATCAACAAATGAAACATGCATTTGTTATAAATGCAAATTTGTAAACAATTCATAAAGTAGCTGCAGGTAATCTGCTGAACAATTTTGGTATGTTGGGGTTATATAACGGATAGAACTTCTGTTTGCTTGGCGTTTGCTTTATCCAGGTAATCATTCCTTACGGTTGGATGTTACAGTCTGGCATTGCAACTTTTACTTAAATAAATGTGAATACCATCCCGGGTGGTTTTAAGGCAGGTCTACACTTAATTACTTGAAAACGAACTTACTTCTTCTGAGTTAAATCCTGGATCACGGATGTGTTTTTTTAACCCGTTGGAAAACTTAATGGCTTCCACAAGACGATGATAAAGTAGATTCTTTTCTTTACCATGCAAAGACATCGAATCCAAGTTGTACCCTGTAAATAAAAGTTTGAAATAAAATTGTTCAGATTCCCAAAGTGTATTCCACTTTTGAACATGTGCCATATTGAGATGTTCCCATTACACTAAACCCTCATGTTCTCCTAAATGTATCTAAATTACTGCAAAGTAAAGAATGAAAATGTTCATTTGTCATTTCTCTGTATAACACATGAACGAGCCATGTGATTTGAAAGTGTGGACGAGTGGCAGCTCTGCAGTTTGTGTTCAGCAGGGACCTTTCATGAGGCTAAGGATGAAGCTGAGGATGACGCCCCCTGTAGGGGGTGGGGGTATGTACATCTGGTACTCCCCAAGAGGAACAACCCACGCATCAGTCACCCTGACTCTGTACGACACCAAGTCCTGCACTGTGAGAGTTCCTCCTGTGCAAAAACATTAAAACAAAGGAAACTGAACAAAATAAATCTCCGCTTTTAACAGGTCCAAGCAGCTGGCATTGTAGTCTGACTCTAATTTGAACATTTTGCCAGACAAAGATAGAAAATGGTTGAAAAATAAACAGGATAACGAAAAAGCGTTTGACAATACCTGCCTCCTGTATGTCACGGACCAAATCCTCTGCTATACTGCCACTGTAAAAGGCCTCTGCCCCTTGGTCGGCAATTATCTCCAAGGTGTTGGCCAGTTTCTCAAATTTCACAATATCACCAGTCTTCATTATGTTTCCATTCTTATCTGTATACAAATCTCTACAAAAGGACAAATACAAATGCTGTTCATGTTCATTTTGTGCTCACCGTATTGATGACTCATTTTAGGGAGGGGCGGATTTGTACCGTAGTGCCTTGGTCTGGTTCGAATCAATGTATGAGATGTATCGTCCTTGGATCTGAGGAATAGGAAACCCTTCCCTGGCCAGTTGGATGGCTGGCTGGAAGAGGGTGGCCCACGGCAACTTCCCATAAAGCTTGTGTGCCGTTTCGTAACCCCGAATTTCCCCTGGGACGCCGATCCATTGGCTGCCTGAACAAATGGATAGAATATTTACTACTTATGGCTACAAAGTAGCAAAGAACAGTTGCATTTGCCTTTTAGGTTGTATTAAAGATAGATTTTTCCTCTATAAAAAACTGTCAATATCTGTCGTAAACCAATATTTAACACAAAGATTACAGAAAATTCCAAAAACTAAATATCATTTTGGGAAACAGGGGTTTCATTTAAAATCGTAGTTATCTCACTAGCACTTTGATTTATTGTCTCTTTTGAGGCGGCCTGTCCTCTAGTTTCATACACCTGTAACATAGAGTTTGCCTTGTTCAATAATGTCATAGATTCAAAGTTCTTCCTTATTGGCTTGAAGAAGTACACGTAGCAACATGATTCATGTGAGTGGTCTTAGCCGAAAGCCCAGCCTGTGGCTGTTTACGTTCTGGTTGGGGAGCCCCCAGCATGTATACAATACAAACAAGACTTCTGCAGCCATAGCCTTCGGACGTCTGAACAGCATATGGAAGAGGATCTCTGCCACGGTCGGCACGAGAAGAACGAGAGAGGCTCCCACTGAATCCCGAAACGAAAACAAGATGGCCATTTGATAATCTGACAGAGAAATACCTGAAATGGGTTGGAAAGTCTTGGGGCATGATTCCAGCAGACCAGGTTTTACGACTCCTGGCACAGTCTCTCTGGAGTTGATGATTTTTACATTTCCTTCGAAGAAAACATTATCAATTGACCGCTTGTTAGTTCTGCTGTGTCAGAGGGCTGAATGGATGTGGCTGTTACCGGAGGCGTCCATCACGGTGAATATGGAGCCCCCTCCCAGGCCCATGCTCTGCGGGTTTATCAGCGAGGTGCACAGCAGCGCGGCAATGGCGCCATCTACCGCCGACCCCCCTTTTCTAATCATGTCCCTGAAAGACAAATCACTTTTTGCTCCATCCATGGCATTATATGCAGGAAATACGTCGCCTTCTTCGTTTATGAAATATGATTTCAGCTGGAATTAAACTGTGGCCTCGGAACTCTTGATTTATACGATTATATTAATTAAAGAGTCGTTTTTAAAAATAGTTTGATCAGGATTTCATCCTTGAGCATTTTGTGCGAAATAGTGTAGCCAGAGAAGAAGAAGCGCAAGTGGACACTCACCGTCCAATTTGGGAACATTTCCCGGAGTCTGCAGCCACTGCGACGCTCGAGAAGGTGCCCTCTGGGCACTTGGTGCGCCTCGCATACAGCGCGACGCACACTATCACCGCGACCAGGCCGAGCAGCATCAGCCCGCAACAACAGTACACGCTCCTCTTTGACCGCGGCATGCTTTAAATCCTCCTGCGGAGATTCTCAGTGTTCCATCGTAGAGTCGACGGGGAATCTCTCTGAAACACTCAAACTTTTTAGGACGGACCTGAGCCACTTGCCTCATCAGGGGAGAGGCTGGCTCCACCTCTCCACCCGGGGTGTAGGAGGAGCGGGGGAAGTTCTTGAGAACATTCATGTTTTTTCCGGTTGGTGGCGGTTCAGATGCATTGACAGACGGGGGCTAATTGACAGCTGTCTCATTGCGTGGCGTCATATCTACTTGCAAGATTGAAGTCGTTCCCCTTGAGTTGTGCAATAAAAAGCTAGAGATTTTTTTTCAATGAACGGCGATTGTGAAGAGTTTGGCCAAATTGAAAATAGAGTGAAAGCACTTCCATGATCGATAGTTGGTTCGCATATTAGTGTAAATACAGTATTTCGTAAGCAAAGTTATGGTGCAGTAGGCCTACTGGTTTTGAGTTGTAATGCATCATGACGAAGATATAAAACAGTCTGCGGCATCTGCAAATTATTACCATGTGAGCGGAACCCCGACAAGCTGCAATGCATCTTGGGAAACTGTTTACTGTTTTATCATTTAGTAATCGATGGGTGAGGAATACGGAGGAGGGAGGCGCTCAATTAAACCGAGTGCTGAAGATATTACCAGAATAATGCCGGATAAAAGGCAGTATTTCCTTCGAAATAAAATGATTGCACGCTGTGAAAAAGAGGACAAAATAACGATTTGAGCACAGCTACCACTAATGATTGTATCAATTGACTATTTGCAAGTTATTTTTTTAATTAGTCGTTTGGTCAATTTTTCCGAAAACAATAAAAAATGCCCACGGCCCAAATTGTATTGCAATTATATCCAACTAACAGTGAGTTTTCCTTTGTATCCTTTGCAATTGTAGTCAAAATATGACCCTTTTCTGCAGACAGCTGTTGGCATAGACATATAACATTACTGCCACACCGCTATGTGGGCTCAAAAACTCCGAATATTCGACAATCGCATATTTATTTTGAAAGGGCTAACCGGAAATAGTTGTGCGTTTTCCTCTTGTTTTATGCTCGGTGGTTTCCTCTGGTGGAGCCTCGGTATTTACTACAATATTGTCTGAAACCTCTCTGGGGCTGCTCTCCACCACCGTCAGACACGTCGTCCGCCCGTCGGCACCGCTCTCTCATTGCGTCCCTGTTGTGCGGCGCGTGTCGGTCCCACTTAGGACTTATTTATTTTTCTTTTCATTTTTGGAGCTGTTTCCTATCATGTTGGCGAGTGATATCCGTCTACTTTGTGCACTGCAGTGGTGCGCAGCTTCGCCCGGAGAAACACCTGTGCGCCTCTTCGTCTCCACTGGCCGCAGGCATGACTGTTGAGTAGGTACGGACGCAAACCCACGCACCAAACCACGCACCGAACATCCACGTAGCGCTACTCGTGGAAACATGAAGCTCGCGGTTTCTACCATCTGCTTTGTTTGCCCCGGCGTGCTGAACGTCTCGGCTCATCGGTACGTGGGGCCGCCTGTTTGTTTGGCACCTTATGGCCCTGGTGGCCGCAGCGCCATCGGGCAGATTACATGGAAACAGTGGAGGAACAATGCTGTGCGTGCGCGTGTCTCGTGAGTCGTGGGTGGCTACGTGGTTGGGATTTGGTGGTCCTCGAAGCAGCGGGGGGGTGTGGGGGATGTGGGGGCGTCTCGCTGCTGTCAGACAGGATGTAGGGGCGGATCTATTGGAGAAAGATTACCCGACCATTTTTTGGTGAGAAGCATCGCGGGGATCGGATCCCAGTTGACGCATTGCACACTTCGGGTTTGGGCTGTCGTTCCA
The DNA here is from genome assembly GCA_021346845.1 of Apeltes quadracus. Taxonomy (NCBI): domain Eukaryota; kingdom Metazoa; phylum Chordata; class Actinopteri; order Perciformes; family Gasterosteidae; genus Apeltes; species Apeltes quadracus. Next base: position 11,807,504 of record CM037929.1, on the reverse strand, counting down.
TTATCATTATGTAATTGTAATCATGTAGTAATTTCTTATATGTTTTACCTTTTTAACAGCATGCAGTTACACCAGGCTACAGTTCGCCGCCCCCGACGATCCATTAATGCAGCTCATGCTGAGCAACCTATGAATGGCAATCATACGTGTGCGTGGGTGTCAACACTGTTGTGGTTGACACCCACTGTTTGGTCCGCTTCTTTAAGCGGGTAGGGGGAGGGGGGTCCTAAATGCACCAAAGTGCCCATGACTCGTTGTTTTCATGCAGAGCAGTATAGTATATAAATTTTGTACAACGCCTGGGTGGGTGGGGGTTATTCTGAAGTCCACGTTGTGTGGATGAGTTTCAGCAGGTGTGCTTTGTGGTGCATACGGGATGGGAAATTGTTACGATACCTGCATTGGGTTTAACTTATTCTGGATGCCAACACATGGACAGAAAAATAGTTTTGGTCTTTCACGTCCATTGCGGCGTCGCCCTCCCTCGGTGTCAGTTCCAGTATTCCCCCCACCTCCCTTACCCCTTTTTTCTCCCCTTCTGTCTTTGTTTTTCAGGGAACAGATAACCCTAAGGCGCGGTGTCTGTCTGCATTTGTCTGAAAGAAAGAGAAGGGGAGCAGCATGAATACCGCAGAGCCTGGAAACATGCAAGGAGAGACCTTCCCCCGGTGCAGACTGGTGAAATGTCAGGACTGAGGAGCAAGATTCAAATCAGCAGACTGTTTACCAAACAGTGGGGCAAAAAGAGCTGCTTGACATTAGACTCAGACTTGCCTACGCCCTGTGTGTGGTTTAAGGCCATCCCAACCAAGAACAGACGTGTTAACTAAGCATTCAGTTAACCCCCCCAACCATCATAAGACGAGCCCAGATGGAGTGGTCACTAGATAATGTGAGGGAGATCGTGGCTGGAGGGATGCAGTCGATCAGGGAGTGTGAGATCTGTGCCTTTGCGATAGCCATGTGTGTGCTGCTGCTGTTCATGTGGTATTGTTACAGGGTGGGCCGGGAGCACGGCTCCAGCCCTCTGCGAGGGAGGTATCTGGCCGGGCCCAGCCGAATCGGAGGGGTGGTGGGGGGCTTCATGAGTTCAGACTGCCGAGGTAGGGGGAAAGGGAAAAACGGATCAATGCTCGAAGAGCAGAACGGCTTCGCCTTCTGCCAGTCGTCTGAGTGCTTCCGGTGCACCAGCGCCGGCGAGAGTCTGAACCAGAGGCTCTACCACAGCCTGCAGGATTACGCCAAGCGCTACACCTGGTCAGGTATGGGCAGGGTGCACAAAGGTGTCCGCGATCAAGGCCGATACCTCAACAGCCGACCGACCATCCAGCGGCCAGAGGTCTTCTTTCTCCCCGACCTGCCGTCGGCTCCTTTCTTCTCCAGGGAAGTGCAGAGACACGACGTGGAGCTGCTGGAGCAGAGCTTCCCCGCCCTTCTTGCCGAGTTTGAGAGCATCTACCACCAACCCGCGGCCCGCAGCGGCTCCTCCCTGCCACCAGGGTGGAAGGCCAACAACACCCCTCGCGGGCAGTGGTGGACCTACTACCTGGTCAACCAAGGCACCCCTCTGGTTCTAAATGTCAGGAGGTGTCCCCGGGCCTGGAGGGTGCTCGGCCAGCTGCGCACCTTCATCGCCAACAACGTGTTCGGAAACGCCTGCTTCTCCGTGCTCACGCCTGGAGCTTTGATCACTGAGCACTACGGTCCAACGAATGTCCGGCTGCGTTGTCACCTAGGTAAGCGAGCGAGCCGGACGGTCAGCGGAGGCCCGTTGCACCGTGTGGTGACTGAGCCTTATTGGGCATCCAACCGCTGACGTTATGTACATTTTAGATGGCATATTTACATCACCTGGGAGAAAGTTCAGCAATCCCATAATGACGCGTGGAATAACTTTTTTGTTTTTCTCCGGCAGGTCTTCGAGTGCCCCCTTCCTGTGAGCTTGTGGTCGGTGGAGAGCCACAATGCTGGTCTGAGGGCAGCTGTCTGCTTTTTGATGACTCCTTCCTCCACAGGGCCTTCCACGAGGGTGAGGAGGGATTCAAAAAAAACTTTAATGCCCTCTTTCTCTTTATTATTTCATTTCCAAAAGGGGAATTAACCTAAAAAGTATTTAATCCAATATCAAGTCAATTGAGAGCCTTTGTGAGACGCGGATGGGTTTTACCTGAAGATCACAACATAATGGGTTTGTGTTTTTTCTTTTTGCTGCTGTGTGTCTGTGTGTGTGCAGGCGGCGCAGAGGACGGCCTGCGAGTGGTTTTCATGGTGGACCTCTGGCACCCCAATGTGGCCGCTGCTGAAAGACAAGCCTTGGACTACATTTTTACTCCAGGCCGCCTAGAGGACAAGGAAGGGAAATAAGTGTGAGTGAGAAACCATGTCTGATCAAGACACGTATGCCATGTAGGGAATCGTCTGTCCAGTTGGGGAACAACTCTTTTTGTGCCTCCAGAGCAGCTCGCACATATTCTCCGTCACATACTCTCTTCTTAGCAGATGACCAAACATTGGGCCTCTTTTGTCAAAACCTACGAGAGACATAATGATACAAATCTTGAAATGCAGCCATTGTTTTAGTGTGTGTTACCAAGATGGCAGGGGCATTTTAGCTTGTCGGTATTCAATATATTTGCGATTGCACAATGATGTGACTGAACACTACAAATAAAAGCCCATCAAGAAGATTCCATCAAATACATTTTTTTTTTTTTTGGAGCAAAATAATTTCTTACTATTATTTTTACAACTCAGAAGTATTCTCAGTATTACTTTTTCTCATGAAAAATCCAAATGTTTGAAACATATTGGATCACCTGCATGCATTTCCCCCAAGGGCTAAAAAAAAGAAATCATTCAACTTTTCATATATGTCAACATATTCAGTCACAGTTATGATGGTCATTTAGGCAAACCAAAACATGATTGTCAGTGATAGGCACACTTTTAATTAAAAAAAAAACACCCACTTTCAAATGTTTTCCCCCCGAACGAATGAAAAATCTCTTGCCTGCAGAATGGTGAAATATTTTCAGTGATTACAAATCACATCACAGCCGAGGTTAAGCTAAAGCTGAGGGATATCTTCAGCTGTGCTGATAACCTTTTCTGTTCCAAAGGTTGTCAAACACAATAAACAAAATAATACTGTGTGGTCCCCCCGCGGCTTTACAAATAAATGTATTCAATTTTTAAATGTATGTAAACTAACTTTATTTAAGGACTCAAAGTATTTAAGTCATTTCTAATGTCACCGATCACTATTGTTTTTTTTGATGGATGTGATAACGGAGGTCCAATGTTGATCATGTCATGAATGTTTACAGACGCAGCTAGTATCCGCGTCAGGACTCCTGCCAGTGTGGTAGTTAATTGTGCTCCCCTTTGAACAATCAATCCTGCTTTCAAAGACCTGGTTAGATAAGCACATTTTTATGTGTGTGCGTCGGCCTGTGCTGTAACACTGGAGGTGAAGCGTTTTGGTAAATTTACTAAACCCTTGTAATTTGGTTGTATTTGATATGAGGTTTGTATTTCTGTAAATAGGGTTGAGGTAAAAAGAAAAAAACACAAAAAAACGATCGGAAATGATTTACAATGATTGTCTTCAATGCTATAACTATTGTGTTGTCATGATTTACAGCTAAAGCGAATACATTTCATTGTTTCAATCATTTTTTATATATTGAATTTGTAGATTCTGTAAATTGCTTGTAATGAAGTACGATCTCTGTTGTTCTGTGATATCTTTTATTTATAATCCATTTGTTATTTAGCAGCCCCATGTGGTATCCATTTTAATGCCACACTCCTTAATTCCTCAAAAGCATTTCATTGATATATGTGCACAAAATGTAAAAATGTACCTTCAACAGCTTTACAGGTCCATCTATTCAATTATAATGTTTACAACATCAGCCAACACAGACACTCACATTGAGCTGTCCATAATTGGGTTTAAAATCAAGAGTGCTGTTAAGACTAAAACTGTCATTCCCAAAGCATTGCTTCACGTATGCAGTATATGATGGGGGCAACCATTTTGTTAGGACTAAAGATGTCCTTTAACGCATTCTTGTGTGGATTTCGAACAGTATTTCTGTACATTTAAATAAATGGTTGAGTATCTTATTTAACCAGCTGTTGTCAGAGGCGTTTCTTTTACAAGGATGTGAAACATACGTTGGGCGTGTTCATTCCTTTCTGCCAAATCATCCTTTTTTTACTAATGAAACTGCTAAAAGGTGCTGCAGGAGGTCGTTTTTCAGTAGTGAGAAGAATAACGTCCTCTGCATGTTATATTGGCAATACACTAAACTTAATACAAGGGGCAAAATAGACGCCTCCCTCACTCGAAACACCTCCTCTAAGGGCACGTGAGCCTGAAGCTTGGTGGCTGGAAGCCCATGTTGACATAAGGTTGGTGCCAGCAATAAAACGGAATGAATTAACAAACGCTCTTAGGGCTTGTTTTCATATGCTGCATGTTTTATGGGCACATTATTTTTTCTCAGTGTCATAGAACTTGAACTGATTAGCTGCAGTGGAGGTTGCTGATGGGTTTCCTGACTAAGCGGTTTAATTTGACATTAGTGTCCTTCAAATGCAGATTTAGACCATCACCACGAACAACAAGTAATGATGCACAATCTTCAATTTACCATTTATTTATATAAATTAATTTCTACTCTAAATTATTTGAGTTATCTCATAATTAACGATTTGATTAATATTCTGCACTTATGAGGCACAAATACAATCTGTTCCTCTGGAAAGGGCCTTCGGGTGTATCCCTAATTGGTACCCAAACGTGAGGTTGTGAAGTCCCATGAGATCCTGTTGCATGAGTCATGTCCGTTTATAATAACTGGTTGGTTTGTGGCTAGTTTTCCTCTTGAGGTTCTGGATCGATATATTGTTATATTGTCATTAATATTTTCTTCACTCGAAAGACAAACACGAAACTGTAAAACACCCAAAACCGCTGTGTGGTAACACAACATTAGAAACGGCAAGGACGAGCCTCTGTAACATTAACGGATGTTGTGTCTATACGGGATATTTGTATTGTTTCATTTTACATATTCACGTCATCTCAAAACCTTGTGAGGCACATCACCATTTGCGTGGGTGGTGTGATGTTTATCTATTTGCTCGGTCTCCGCCACTGAAAAGTTTGCCCACCACTGGATATTTTACTATGCCGTCTCTGCTGCACCCACGTCATTGCCGCGCAGCCACGCAGCATCATTCACATCAATGAAAAGGTGACGCGCTCTGCAGCGCCGTTTGTGCCCCGTCTGCGCGCTCCGGACGCGCTGCCGCACAGCAACCCAGGTGCTGAAATGTAGCCTAACTTAACGCGCTCTGCTAAATGCTAACATGGGTCGACAACGGACGCGAGGCGGTGTGCGATGTCGATGACCAACCCGTACAGACAGACCAGACCAGATCCGCAGCAATGAGCGCCTCCTTTCCCAAATCTGAATCCACGACCTCCTTGCTGAAATCCTCCTCTGCGGCGAGGCGACCGACACACCTCCCGGAACGCGCAGCAGAGAGCCGTAGAAGTCAGCCGCATCCGCACCAGCACCACCACCGTCCTGCTGCGCTCCAGAGCAACAGCAGAGCCGACGAGTCCTTCTGGTCGGCCGAGGGCGATGTCAGCGCCCGCAGACCTCTGTGCCATCCGTCCCTCGTCGGCGGCCAGGACAGAAGTAACAACGCGGCCATTCGGGTCAAGGGTAAGTCCCGTGTCCCCCACGGCCAAGTTCCTGACCCGCCGGAGCCAAACGGCGAGGTAGACCGAGGCGTAAAGGAGCGCTGCAGGTCATCCAAGCCCGCGCACCGGCACCACCACCGCAGGAAGCACAACCGGGAGGACCGTCCAGTGGCAGAGCAGCCACCTGAATCGGAGCATCCGGGTCGCTGCCGAACGCACGCCCGACCGGTCCCCAGGGTGCCCTCCCTGTCAGACGGCAACGACGACAGGGCGTCCCTCTGTGAGCCGAGGGACCATCGAAGGGTCAGTGTGGTTGATACCAGCGGTCAGGTCAACAGTCCCTCCCCGTCCACCTGCTCCCCGGTCCCGCTGTCCAGTAGGTCCTCTCACCGCTCCCGGAGGTCCAGTGCAGCTTCATCGGCGTCTGATGTCAACACACGCACTATCCTCAATTCACTGTTTGGGCAGGTAAGTTCCTGACATACAGGAGGAAATAATGGATCAGTCATTTGCTGTCGCCTCAACAGTTGTTTAGTGAGATAAACTCATGTCTAGAGGTTTAGTAAAGTGCGAGGATGCCCCAGTCACAGCCTAACCCTAATTTATCTAGAATAGAATTGGAACAGCCTCCTTTCTAATGTTCCACAGTTTGATTGACAACATGAATGGCCATACTGCCCACGGATCTAAAAATAAGATGCACTACATTTATTTTTTGACTTGCCATACACAAAATAGTGCGTGGTCGTCTAAAGAGATCTGGTTAAGTGGGGCTTCTGGCTATACTGAAGTCCTGCCTACAATTAGTGTGCGCTAATGTGCTCCGTGATGCTCTCTGCGAGCGTGGCCTTTAATGGACGGACTGGACCGGGGAAGCGTTTTTATATCCATTTCTTATGTAATTTGTAAATACAGCACCACCTCCTACATATCCTCTCAATGAGGCAGCCCTTTGTTGTTTGAGTGGATATGCTGGGGCAGTAGATGTTTGTTGGGAGAGGTGGAAGTGTCTTATGTGCGTATTTCAACAAAGATCTTATTGTTCATTCAATTAGGAACACTGCAGTGTCGATGTGTTTGAAGCACTTTGAAATCCCTGCCGGCCACAGAGGCTCTATTTTTAACCTCAAATCTATCCACACAAAAGGAAAAAACTGCTTAATACATTTGGCCTTTGTATAACTGGTGTGCATTTGCATAATTTGGGTTTACCGTGCTAAAGTCTGTTACCAGTCACAAACGATCACAAATCCTTACAGCTCACGGATGTGAATTCTTGCTTTGTATGGTGTTTGGATTTTAATCTGTTGTATGGTGTATGGTGATTCAAAATTAGGAAACTCTCCACTACCAAGATAAACTCACTATGGGAACACAGAGATCAACCATTGTTGGGGAGAAACACATCTTGGCATGAAAGTCTATTCTGCAAATAATCCTGTAAGCAGCTCTGTGAAAACATTATTGACAGGAGTTCAATAACCGGCAGAAACATGTGTTGTGGAGTTTATTGTTTCGACAGAGCGGAAATAAAGCAATTTAAATAAACGGATGGTGATAAGGCTTTCACGAAGAGAACAATATCGTCACTAACGTTCTGTGAAGAGAAAAAAAATGATTTCTAGACTGTCTGTGCTGTGTTTCTTGGCAGATATAAAGACATCTAGATGTAATTTTCCTAATTACAGCGTCTCTTTGTTGCCACGTGGCTGATGCAGATCAGAATGACCTTGTCTTTGGCAGCAGAGAGCAGTGAATGACGTGTGGCGGATAAGGCAAGAAAAGGCGAAGGCACATGCTGTATTTTCCAGCATGTGCCTTCGCCTTTTGTATAAGCAATATATAAATTCAAATGCAGTCTAAACGCCGCAAAATGACAAATTAGTTTTACAGATTGAGAGGACAGGTGAGGAGATTGGAAACAGCTCAGAGTGCTCTTGCAAACTGGCCTTGATTTTTACAGCGTAGAAAGGACAATAACCTCGGAATATCCGTGTGACCCTGAAGCTAATGTCCCTTGCATGCATGGATTCATTTTCTGCAGACAAGCCGACCCCCATCATCCTTTCGCTTTGAGGCCAGTGACACCATGTCGATGTTGCTCCCACAATAACCAAAACCGTGTGGTCACTGTGACAGGTCAGGTGAAATCACCAACTTTTCTTTAGGCGTCCTTTTGCTTCCCTCTTTGGTCAACTTCCCTTTTTCATTTAGTTTGTCGCTCTCACCTCACATCACCTCACATCACCTCTCTCTCTCTCTCTCTCTCTCTCTCTCTCTCTCTCTCTCTCTCTCTCTCTCTCTCTCTCTCTCTCTCTTTATCTTACTGTGTATGGTATTGGGTGCTCGTACTGTTGGCGGACCTCCGCGTAAACTCGCGCAGGCGGGCTGTGATTGGAAAACAGGGCTTGAGGGGGTGGGAATATTCAAATATCTAGATTTGTGACGTAACAAACCTTGAGGATTTTGAACAGCTCGTTCAGAGGTTGAAGGCAGGATCAATTCAGAAACCCGTATCTCACTCAAAACAGCATGGATGGTTTTTCTTGCCGGTATGCGTGTGGAAGCACCAGAGACACACAATAACACCCCAAATCCCAGAAAAAGTGATTTTTCCATAATATGGGCCCTTTAAAGGTGGACCTGTTATACCGCATTCTCAGAAACTTTTTTGTTGTATTTGTTATTTCTTTAGGTCTGTCAGCTATCATATTGTGAATTGGTTTGCAACAATGTTTTTGACATATTTTTTAATGGAAAATCTTTTAAAAAAAAAACCTTAATTTAGAGTTTTGAGCTTTAACACTGTTTGGTGTTGGTAGTGGAAGTTTCTTCTTGAACTAAAACTACTCTGCTTCTACTTGGCTCTTAAGTACATTTTGCTAAACATTAATAGCCACAATAGGAACTACATTCGTGTCACAGCATTAAATCTATTTCCTCCAATCAAGAATATAGAGAGTCTACATTGATTCTCACATGATGCTAAGCTGCACCAGATCCCTAACACTGTCTCTGAACCCCTGCGGAAAGATGCTACAGGATGCTGAGAAGAGATTCAGAGGGGTGCCGTCCTGTGAGCAGATGGACCAGGCAGGGAATATTGCGCCATATCGGGGGTTGATTGTTTCCATGACACAAAACTCCTTTTTTGTGAGCAACGTTACGTGTAACTTCCTGAGTAAAGGCATGGCCACGTGCAGGCAGGCTGTACGTAAGTCTGGGAAAAAAAACATATTTTACCTCTCTGTATTGATCAGCATTTGATCTAACCCTGGATATTTGTATTGTTCCCTGTTGAGAGGCCTTTTCGATTACCTTTCAAAGTAATATTCTACCGTTTCTAAATCTGCTGCAATCTTGCCAGCTATCAGATAAAACCTGACCTCAAAGTGCATGAATCGGATAGCTTAGCATAGCTTAGCAGTAAGGCTGGAAGCAGGCTAACAGCTAGCCTATTTTTACGGGTTTGTCACATGCTGGAGTATAACTTGTCTGAGGGCAGTCATCATTTTGTAGGTTTAGAGGTGCTCATAGACAAATGTTTTGCTAAAGTGATCTAATTGTGATGTTCAGCCAGACAGCGAGTTTAGAACAACCCCCTGTTCAATGTTACTCACTTTCAAACCCATAGCTCAGTCCTCTTTGTTTATGATATTAATGGCAGGTGAAATGTATAATATTACTGATTAGTTCATGTTTGGTAATCTTTAGTCTCAGCAGAGTAATGCTGGTTTTTGCACACAAGTAGACTAATGAGGGCTGGGTCTGCGTAAGAGGTGATAGGCGATGGACTGACAGTGAAGGATCGACAGATTGAAGCACTGATGGGAGGCCACGTGTTCGATTGGCTGGTCAAGCATCCTCGGGCTCATGTGCCTTCTGTGTTCAATATGTCAGCGGTTCCACTCAGACGGTTCTTCAGGCCTGACGTCAATGCTCAGTGTTGTGTTTACACTTTTCACTGCTCCCGCCGTTAACCCCTGAAGGCTCTGGGATGTGTCTTCTTCCCTCTCTGCCCTTTAAAGGTTGCATTCATTGTAAGCAAGCGCTGGGGAAAAAATAAAACCCCTCACATTCTTGTGTGACCTGGGAAATGGTTTCCAGTAATGTTTCATAGGGATTAGCCTATTTATACTTTTGTCGTTGAGATGTGAGTTTCAGTATGCCGGTTACACCTTCACTCTTAGGCGTCTTTAAGTTGAGGTCCACAAAAAGGCTGAGGCTTGTTATGGAGAAGATCGCTGATTTAAGTGTGTTCACCACTGGATTCCCAGCGTTGTCACCGGTATGATTGGACGTAGCTCGAACACAGTCGAGCAGTTTCTTATGATGTGTGATCATGACGGCTACTTTTGTTTTGCACTGACCAATGATTAATTGTCATTTCTGAATAGGACAGAGAGCTGCGTCCAGAGGAAATGGATGGTAAGTTTATTTTTCTTTAATGTTCCCTGTCTCTTTACTCAAGTGAAGGCTATTTTTTATTATGAAATTGACAGAAGGAATTGTTTTATCACATGGTGCAATAATTTGAACACGCATGGGCGAATTAACAATTCAACTGCTAAATGTACACCTGTTGTTGGTCTGCAGAGTTGCGGGATGCTTTCAAAGAGTTTGACAAGGACAAGGATGGTTTCATCAGCTGTAAAGACCTTGGAAACTGTATGAGAACTATGGGATACATGCCCACTGAAATGGAGCTAATTGAACTGAGTCAACAGATAAACATGAACTGTAAGGACTTAACTTGTATTGAAATCTAATTCATATAGTTGCATCCTGTGTACTGGGTTTGATATCCTGTGCCGAAATCTCTTTTTCCTAAGTGGGAGGTCATGTTGATTTTGAGGATTTTGTGGAGTTGATGGGCCCGAAACTCCTCGCCGAAACGGCAGACATGATTGGAATAAAAGAGTTGAAAGACGCGTTTAGAGAGGTAAGAGTGTCTGAATTAGAAGTCGGTCAGCTGCTCTGTGAAACAATGGTCTTGTTGTGGGATTTTAACAAATTGCATTTCCATGTTTAATGTGGTTTACCTGCTCTTTGCTTTCAGTTTGACACTAATGGAGATGGTGCCATAAGCACATCTGAGCTCCGAGATGCAATGAGGAAGTTATTGGGACAACAGGTAAGAGTTGGATCGGAGAAAAAAAAAGAGTCTCTGAGATACGTTAATGGATACACAATGTGTGTTCGGTGCTCCAGTAAGTGCTGCCAACTCATTTTTTACAGGTGGGTCTAAAGGAAGTAGAAGATATCCTGAGGGATGTTGACCTGAATGGTGACGGCCTTGTAGACTTTGAAGGTAAATCCTAATCTAAATCTATTCATTATTCACTTACGGTTTCTGTTAAAGTTCCCCGTCATGACCCTCCTCTGTCTTTACAGAATTTGTCCGAATGATGTCTCGCTAAGATCATGAAATGATCTGTCCTGAATGTGAAGCTGTGTCCTTCTCTATACTTGACCACGAACAACAGAGGACAGGCTAGGATCTCTGAGCGATTCGATTCTGAATGACACTGGAAGTAAAACTCCTTGAATGTTGTTGCAAGGAGTCACCTCACACTTTCAATTAGTGTTCAAGTGTTCTTCCTGAAAAGTCTCCAGTTCAACTGAGGCCAAATTAGCTGTAGCCCAGCTGATGATTGTCCAACTTATGTTTTTGCACTTTAATTCTCACTAAATAACTTCCTGTGTTGTGGAAAAAATAGGTCTTGCAAAAATGTTGCAACAAAGTCAGGATGTGCCTGTAGAAATTATGTAAAAGATCAGTGCACTGTACAACATTTCATTATGTTTTCACACAGTATGTGTTGTATTAGAAATTGTAAGTGGAACGTCATTTGTGTGACCTGAGGAACACATGTGGCAATATAGCACCTGTATTGTGACTGTGTGACCGTCTGTGGTTTCTCACTGTGCAAGTCAAGTTCTATAAAAACACTGTCAGACAACAACATGCAACGAAGAAGCAGATCTCAGATATTGAACACATGAAATGCATACAATAGATATTGTTCATTGCATTTTCAAGGATACACAGTTCTGTTTCACAGCATCCCATTCACTTCAGTGCTCACGGTTTGGAACGTTTAATGTAGCTTTGGGAACAAGTGTTGTCTTTTTTTTTTTTTTTTAATCCATACTACCCTCTCTGAGATCACACAGTAGGAATGACATATGTGAACAGGACTTACAGTGGATGTGATTGTGTGGTATACCTGTACTGTTTGTCAGTATCAATATGATTGTAGTTGTGGTGATTTTCCACACCTCTGTGTTGTCGAAGCAATGTTCATGCATGCCAAAGAGAAAATGTATTAAAATTCAGTATGCAGATTTGCATTTTTGTCAAAACAAGTAAATAAGTTAACAAGAAAAATAAAAATGTTTACATTTGAGCTCCTTTTTCCTTGGTGATTTTGCCAAAGAAAAAATGATTTTAACATGAAATGATAACAGCCTGTTTTGGTAAGAACCTAGAATGCTATATTTCTTAATCTGTAAAGGTTTCTACTGTATATAAGGCTTATAGAAAATGGTCTTTCTCAGTATATTTGTGCTGTCACTCCATGTTTTGAGTTCAAACCTACTTATCTATTATTTATAAAAATTTACTGGATATTCTTTATCTGTAGAACCAAAACTCGTCACATCGCAATAACTGAAAATAACTAAGTGTCCATTGATTCATTTTGCTTTCATTATTCATACTCCAAACATTTTTATTAGTCACATATATTACTAAAGAAACATCCAAGCAAACATAAAATGTAGGTTATAATAAAAAGAAACCTTGATGTATTTGGGAGGCACATAATTGTCCTTGTGACAACTGCAGTCATTCTTATTTATCTTCTTTTTCCAGCTATTCAAACACTAAAGTAAAAGATAAAAATGAGCTAAACACCAAAATAATGAGTGCAATCCTTCCATTTCATGTCAGGAGGAGATATTTGCAGGCACAGCAAAACCCAGGATAAAACTGATGGATTACTTATTGCCTCTGAAGAAACATTGGCGGATAAAGAATCAACAGATATCGGCCCATTTCCTCATGCAAATCACCTTCTGGGAACATTTATACTTTTAAAGAGTTTGCCGCAAATATTTGCACCACAAATGAACAATTTAACTCCACAAGGTTGGGCCTGTTTCCTTTCATGGATTATTCAAAGGTATGTTAAACAACCAGCTATTCTTCTCACCTGACACGGCATCATTTTGAAATAAAACCTAATGAAACCCCCTGTCGTCTATGTAGGTATTGCTGTTGCCATAGTAATTCTCATTCAGTCCTGCACGAGTACGAGTGCACCGTGTGCGCGCTGCGTTGGACTTTTGTGATTGGACGAGACTGGGACCATACCATACCGGAAAGAGGGGGCGTGGATTATTCTTAAAGAGCCCCGGTGATATACTCATTCCCCAATAGATATTTTATTTTTAAGTCCCTCGATTACGGTATCAGACATCATGTCAGTGTTGTGAGCAGAATATTTTAACAACTCACCCTCTTATAGGTTTGGATTGATCAACGAATAGACCGGTGTGATAAATAATGCAAGGGCAACATAGAATACAGCACAATTCCCCTATTCCAGCATATTGGTAATGCAATTTAAGTTCAGTTGTTGCCCTGGGTTAATGGTTGCCTCGGCTCAGACCTACATTTACGTTGTACCATGTAAACTGCTTGGCGATAGATGATCACCGTTACGTCTGCCAATTCTGTCTTATGTTCAACGTGCCTGGGCCACGATACGAAATGGTGTTAAATAGCTCAGGAAACCTTAACAGAGCCGTGTGATTCGACGGCGCATGTGTCACTCATTGGCCATGGGAAACCTAAGGCCAGGAAGCGCTGCTCCGCCTCCTTCCAACTGGCAGCCGCTGAAGCTAGCAGCAGAGCAACTGTTACTTCGGATGCACACATTGAATGAAAGTCGCTGTGACGTTAGCAGGCGGTTGCCACCAGCAACTGGGAATAGCTCCTCACTGTTAAATTATCTTATGCAGGCACTTGTTTAGACTGTATTAGCAGAGATTATTTTACACGTTGGCAAGACTCCGACTCGGGTCATTTGTGGAAGGGGAAGGTAAGCGACATTTGAATGAACGTTGGCCGGGCGCTCGTAGACCAAGTATTTCTGGTTAGACAGGTTAGCTAGCTAGCCCATCCGACAAATGTTGCTCGCTGCTAATTTCCCGTTGTCTTCTAGTTTGTGGGAATACAAAATAAGCTGTGTATCATCAATAATTGTGAATGTTCCACTGTTACTTCCTGTGTCGCTGTGTGCTCACGCTGCGTCCGCTATCAGTTCACGTTAGCATGCCGGCTAACTTCGATATCATATTGCATGTCCTCAAGACAAGCTGGCTAGCTCCCTGTGCTAGCTAAACGCTTATGTGGTAAATTTCACATGTGGAGGGTTACTTCCGTAATGGCAACCGAGCCAGTTACTGTGTGCTGCAAGCGAGCCGAAACCAACGCTGTCTGTCTCTGTGTCTAGGACCGTTGCCTGTGTGTGGCAATGCAGCGGGTCACGGCGCGGCTCGTCGCCGGTCTGGTTGCGGCGGTGCTGTCGCTGCTGGCAGAGCAGTGCTGGGCGGACAACGGGGGCCTCAGCCTGGCAGAACGGGTTATATGGGCTGTAAATTGCGGGGGTGAATCGCATGTGGACGTACACGGCATTCATTTCAAAAAGGATCCTTTGGAAGGAAAACTTGGTAAAGGTGAGTGGATGTCAACTGCAGTGTGCTGCTAATATATGAATCTGCGTGTGCTGCAAGGTTTCACCTGAGGTGTTGCAGAGAGGGGGCATTGTGAAGGTAAAATCTGTCCCTCCCGGTAGTATACATTCTGCTCTGTGTGGCTAATGAGGAGTCAGCATATAGGGCCACAGCTCCACCTCTGTCAGTGTGTAGAGTAAGCGGGTGATTATATGATCAGATTGACTTATGTCTTCAGTGAAGAGCCACAGATAAGGTCATTGAAAGGGGTGAACACATTCTTGTAACTTGCCATTTCAGACAGAAGGCCACTGTATTTCCATGAGTGCAGTGAAAAGTCAGCGCTTGCACAATGTGTTGCTCTGCTCCACCCTCAATTGTGATCATTTTTGTAGCAATGTAGCGTTGGATTTATTCTCTTCTGAGCAAAATGCCCACCGACTGAACCTGATGCTGTTCTCCTTTTAGCATCTGATTATGGGGTGCGTCTGCCAATACTGCGCTCCAGTACAGAGGACCAGATTCTGTATCAGACAGAGCGCTACAATGAGGACACTTTTGGATATGATATTCCAATACGTGAGGAAGGAGACTATATATTAGTTATGAAGTACGCAGAAGTTTACTTCTCCCAGTCACAGCAAAAGGTAGGTGTGTGCATGTGTGTGCGTGCGTGAGCTGTTAATCATTGATTGATATGGGTGTATGTTTTTTTTCACACTAGGTGTTTGACGTCCGTCTAAACGGCCATGTGGTGGTAAAGGACCTGGATATCTTTGAGCGAGTTGGTCACAGTACCGCTCATGATGAGATCGTGTCCTTTTCTATTAGACGGGGCAAGCTGAGTGTGCAAGGAGAGGTGTCCACTTTTAATGGCAGGCTCACTGTGGAGTTTGTAAAGGTGAGTTATTAATCCATAGCACAGTGTGACGCTCACGTTTTGTCAGTGGTTTGTTTCTTTAAAAGAAAAGGCTTATCAATTTTCAATGGATATTTATGAATTTCACAGTATTCTGATTCTTGCTGTAAGGAAAATGAAAAGATGGACCCCCCTTTTTTGACTATATATGAAGTTAACTAACGTAAGAGTTTTTCCCAAAATGTTGGGAAACATGTGGGAAATAAATGTTTTAACTCAGTTAAAAAGGGACTCTCATTCAAACCCTAAACCAACATGTGAAATGGACACAACATTTACATAATGAACTCCATGCCTGAAAGTGCTTTTGACAGCCAGTTGGAGTGTGGTTGGGCCATGCAAATGACTGGCAATGGTTGCTCATCTGTTTTTTGTTTTCTTATGTAGTGCAGCAGTTATCTTTTTCCTCTTTAGTTCTCCAAAGACTCCCACAATCTCTAGCTATAGCTCTGTTTGCTATGATTTTAGAAGAGAGCATTCCAATGTGCAAAAAGCTGTTGCCTGGCTTTAAATGATCTGTGAGCCCCTTTAATTCACCGCCCCAAACTAAATAACAAGGGCCTCTTGTCAATTGCTTACATTGTAATAATGTTCTTACCCGCTCACTCTTTTACTCTCTCTCTCTTCTGCTTTTTACACACTAAAACCATATCTATACTACACTTCCCTTTTTTTGTAGTCCATGCAATCGACACAGAACCATTTCACCCTTCATTAGTCTTACGATTGGCATAGTGAGAGGTAATTTAGAGGATGGATGACTTGTGTATCAGCATGAGTTGTATTTCTTCCCCTCCAGTCTGCTAGAAAATGCCCATCCCTATATCAGGAAAATAGATAAAGCTTAAGTATGTTTTGCATTGTTTTTCCTGTTTTTGGTTTTGTTTTACTTTCAGCTGGACACTCAAATATGTATATTGTTTTGGACCATCCACTTGTTCAGCACAATTTATTTTTTTCCCTCTCTTTGAAAGATTTATACAAAAAATTTAAAAAACACTCAAAAGAAGGACAGCATGATTATTACAGGCATTATGTTTTTGTTGTAAGGGGGTGTTGTAGACCATCGCACTCCTGTTTGGTATAAAATGACCGTACTTACAATTGATTGCGTTTCAGGGTTATTATGACAACCCCAAGGTCTGCGCTCTCTATGTGATGAAGGGGACATTAGAAGGTAAGTGCTAAGACTAAACATTTTGTATTGGGTTGCTCAAACACATGAACATGAACAGTAACAAAAAAGACTATACATTATGGAGAAAATACTTTATTGAATCTCTCTGACAAGATAAATACACACACACACAGCATTCATCAGCTGCCTATGACCTCACAACAGGTAATCTAACCGAAAATAGCGAGGTAAGAATGGTATCAGGGTTTATGCTAGCAGTTCGATAGCGTTAGGTTTTTTTTTTTTTTTTGTAATTGTAAATGCGTAGGACGACAATCATTCATTCATGTCCACATTCATTTCTGGGCGGCTTAGGTTGTGTTTTACGACGCTAATGGAAGGATAGAGAAAGCTCACACAGCTCTTTGTTGTAAAAGTGTTATGTGCTTTAAAACAACCATTTGTGAATTCATTCTTTTTTTTTTTCTTTTTTTTTTCTTTTTTTTTAACTGGACAGATGTGCCAAAACTCCAGCCTCACCCTGGCTTGGAGAAGCCAGACGAGGAGGAGGAGGAAGAGGAGTACAGTGACCCCGGAGAGGAAGGCGGGAAGAAAAAGGTCCCAGCAGGGTCCAAGACCAGGGTCCAGTCGGGGCCCCGAACACCGAACCCGTACGCAGCCGACAACAGCAGCCTGATGTTTCCCATCCTCGTGGCGTTCGGGGTCTTCATCCCCACACTGTTCTGCCTCTGTCGGCTGTGAGCCGCAACCAGCGGTCGAGGGGACGTCAGGAAGACGAGGCGGAGTGACGCTGTGGAGCCAGGGCGTGGGGGTTGTGGGTGGGGGGCCGCGGGGTGACGATGTGACAACGGCAGCACAGGTAAAGGCACACACAGAGGAGAAAACTCTTGAGAACATCTTGACAACGGAGGACAAAACGAGACAATAACTTTTGGGAAAGCAGCTTTGCAGGGGGTGCAAACGCTTCGGTTGAATTCTGCCACCGATATGAATGTTTATTTCGCATCCACCTCTGCTGGCGGTTTCGATGTTCATTTCCAGTCAGACTGTGTAGGATTTACAGAGGCTGATCTTCACGGTTTGAAACCACATTAGCTCGGCAGTGATGGGTCTGGGGCCCGTTTTCTAAATGAAAAGCATTGTTTTCTACTGGCTGTGGAAAGCAAGCGCACTCCGTTTTACTCTACTGCCTCTGGTCAGACGATGTCCCTAAAATTGGAAATGGTGCTGCTTAGAAATTGGTTAAATATTTAGTGGAAATACAGTTGCCATTTTAGGGGATCCCATTTTCGTCAACTTGTCGCATTTCTGTGTCTTTCTAATTAGATCTAGTCAGTTCTTTGAAGTGCCATCATCTTCTTGCCATAAATTTTGAAAAAACAAACTCGTCAAACAAGCTCTGTTGCTGGCGGGATTATTTGCTGTCTAAATTGGTTTGGTCTGTTTTTTTTTTTGTTTTTTTTTTTTGGAAGGGGGCAAAATCTGTTCTAAAAATGCATGATATTCTTATTTGTCATTGTTCCATCAAACACGGACTCAAGGCCATTAGACGTGACAACAGTCAATCCTTTGTGCCCAAGCTTTTTCAAAGCTCCGTTTTTAAAGTTTAAAAATTAGTCAGAATGTGGAACAGTGTCTTTCAGTAAGACCCACGAGTCAAAGTTTATGCTGACGCTTAAGTGCGTCAGAATCTTTACATTACCGTCTTGCCTGTGAGCTTTTCTTTATTTGTTATTTAAGAATCCTTCCTGCCGCTTTGTTTCACCAAAGAATGTCTCTTTTCAAATTTGTTAGGAAAATAATTTGGTGGCCTGTTTTAATTTGACAAACATCTTGTAAAAATACAAGTTTGGGAGGGATCTGTGGTTAAATTTGGCTATATGTGGACATACTGTACGCCTTGCATATCCAGATCGAACCCATCTAGAGCAATACAGGGTTGGCCGCATTTTATTTGGCGGGCTAAACGGGTGGACGGTTATTTCTTTTTATTGTTTAAATGTCATTTATAGATTCCTGTATTTTAATTTCATTTTTGCTGTGTTTACTCTGATGGGCCATGGATATCCTTCCTCCATCTTATTTGAAACTGAGAGAACAGGCCGCTGCTGCTTCATGTTGATGTAATAAACCGTAAAGAATCAGCTAGTCAATGCACTTGTGTCATACATCCCTCAAGTTGCTCTGTGCGTTACCAGAAGTTACATTACATTTAGCTGACGCTTTTATCCAAA
The DNA here is from genome assembly GCA_021346845.1 of Apeltes quadracus. Taxonomy (NCBI): domain Eukaryota; kingdom Metazoa; phylum Chordata; class Actinopteri; order Perciformes; family Gasterosteidae; genus Apeltes; species Apeltes quadracus. The sequence goes on along the minus strand of CM037929.1, from coordinate 11,788,749 downwards.
GCGACTTACGACTGAAGTTCATCCAGGTAGTCTCAGATGAAAACAACACATCATCATTGGAAATAGAAAATCGGATGTTTAGTGAAACAATTATTGCTTTTTCCAAAAGCTTTTTAATACTGTGGTCTTAAAACCTTCATGTTTTCTTTTTTTGTGCAATCAAGCTACTGGCCCATAAACAGATGGAGGAGACATTATCTGACTGTGCGACAATGATATCCCTTTTTTGCTTTCCATGAGGTCTGAAAAGCTGCCTTGTTCCTCTGTTCAGTGGCGTTGTGAAGCCTCCTGTTATGTATCTAGTTACATCCCATAAGTGCTTAGCGCCACCTGCCCTCCCACCCCAGGAGGGAATTCTGTATCTTTGCCCCAAACACCCCCAGCCTGTAGTAGCGTTGCCATATGCAGCTTAATTAATAATGCAGGTGTTGTGATTCCTTTCACTCTCCCATCTTGATTGATGGTGAGCAAGAATATTTGGTCAATCGTTTGTGTTTTGATTTTTGTTCTCCTTGATTTTTTTATTTTGAAGATGTAACACATTTTAAGACGCAAAGTTGTTTAATTCAGCACCAAAGTCCCTGTGTTCTGTTTGTCTGCATGTGTATATAAGGTACTAAAGCACACTGATGGTGTGACGCCCGCTTTGCTCTCCTCACTTGGTGCCGTAGTCGAGGTTCATGGGTTTCTTTGATCATCTCTTCATGATGACTTTGTGGCCTTTCGTCTGGAGGACGAACGCTTGCTGGTACAGAGCATAAACTTTTTTGGGGCACTATTTGATGAACTGTCAGTCAAATTAATTAGATTTTGGCTGAAAATAAGATCTTCCATTAGATGTATAAATAAAAAATCAGAGCGGCGCTGATTTGAGATATTTTATAATGCGCTTGGATTTGTATGTTTTGAGGGTTTTTTCTTTTTCTTCCTCAGGATCTATGTTGTTTGGAGATTTTGAAAGTTATTTTATTGGTGTGACATTTGCACTCGTGTATTTTTGTGTGTTTGTCTTTGTTGCCTTGAATTATGGAATACATTGTGCTTTATTATCATTTGCCTTGAGGTTACTCTTCTGTTGAATTGTATCAGATTGACTCCGCCCCCCCATTTTTTTAAGGAGCAAAGCCAGTCAAAAACAATTGGAACAGTTGAGTAGGACTGAAATGCTTTTTGTGGGTCACTCGTTTCCCTCCATCTAGCTCCTCCCTTACTCGTGTTTACCTGTCATCACGTCTCGTACTTGAATGAATGCAAGTGGAAAGAAGCTCTGCTCTGGGTTTTGCCAACGTTCCATCATAATTCTCCAGCAGTCACCTGACGGCACGATAAAGGTTCTTCATTTTTGTCCAGTAAAGCGGTGAATGAGGCCGAGGAGGAAAACCTACAATGTCTTGTCATCTGATTTTCTTTTTGTCCGATTTTCTAAACTGAACAACAAATTTGAACATCAAAAGGCCGTCCGTCCGTCCGTCCCCCATCGCCATCGTCCAGGCAGCTGACCACACACACATTGAGGTCTGAAAGCCAGTGATCATACAGTGCGAGTGTGCGCTTAGTCCTCCTGTATACATTCATGTTTGATATATCAGTGCTCCTCCGGGGACTGTAGGCAACAGCAGCAGGTGGACTGTGAAATGTACCCAAGACCCCTGATCTTGCGCTGATGTGGCATATATAAAATGGGAAAGTATAATAAATGCTGTCTCTTTTTAATAAATGTGCTATTTTATCAATGTGGTGCTGCTGTTTTCCCGTTGAGTACTTGGGATGCCATGTTACCTCAAACAGTCAATATATTTCCTGACTGATGAACAACAGTAGTTACGGCTAAGTTCAGCATGTTCACAGCACATGTCCAAGCCCTTTGTTTGTTCAGGTGCCGTTTCTCCACCTTTACCCACAAACTTCTTTAAATAGAGCTACGTATCTGAAAGGTATTGGGACCAGAATATCCAAAAGAGGAACACCGCTGAACCAACCAGACTGAATCACGCCCACCAACACTTAGGTCACAAGACATTGTTAGATCAAGTTTTAATAACCAAAGAAACTCCATAAAGATACAGTATATCATATTGACTTTTAACATATATATTTTACAAAAGATTACATTTATAAATAGATTTGAAGTGCATGGTTTTAGTCGGACAAAAGATTTGCCCGATGAAATGTCCGGTCCCAGTTTGACTTCACCTGTAGTGCAGAGCCACGAAGGGTGCGTGCAAGAGGTGCACACCACCCGTTCCGCAGGACACCCACGCTGCCGCCTGCCTGCAGCCCAGGATCAGGCCCAGCTCCAGAGCAGGCAGCGTGCCGGCCACCCCATCCCCCAACACATCAGCGCCCTGCGGAGCCCCAGAAGCAGCCCTCTCTCGTGGTGGATGCCTCCGGGAAGAGAAGGCCGTCCGCCGCATGTTCTCCAAGCTCGGCCCTCCTACGCCGCCCTGTTTCAGGTTCTGGAAGAGCAACAGCAGATCTACCCTCAGCTCCACCGTGTCGCCCTTTGACCCCGAGCTGTACCTGAAGGAAGGGAAGGGAAAGACAACAGGGTTACGACCAGGCCTGACGGTCCCGGAGGCCTTCAGTCTCACAACTTCTTGGTGTCCTCCAAAAGGCTTTCAGACAGAAATTGAGAGTTTGTGTAGGAGTGAAGGTCTTGTGAGCGTGGATCTTTACCTTGTAGGTAGGTCCTGCTTTGCCAGGGATGAAAGCACAGGATAGATATCCAAATGGTGTGGGTTGGAGAGTTGGAGGTGGAGCTCGGCTCTCGTGATCGTCAACGACAAAACCTCCCCGGTGAGGAAGAACTCCACGTCTGTGCCTAAGGGGGGGGAGGCAGAGGAAAAACAGGCGGTCAGGATTCTGCTGCTGGCCACGGTGCTGTTTGAGATGGAGCATTTGGTGTCACACGGCAACAGAGACCCGCTCCTGCCCAGGCTGCAGTTTTAGAATCCCATGATTATAGGATCTCAGCCACAGAAATGTGCTTTTCACTCCTAATAGCTTTTATAATCTGTCAGCGGGCCATCTCAACACAGGATATCTTAAGACTCATTTGTATGCAGAGGACATGGCCTTCGATATGGCGGCATAGATCATGTAGCTAATGTCCTCCAAGCTGCTTCTGCTTTAACCACATTAGCTTTCACTTCTCGTATCGCCATCCTCTCTGGATATTTTCGCACAGCCCTCTTGATGGCTGTGCTAATCGGCCTAAAGGCTTTTTTGTGGAGACAAATAGTTTTTATGTTGTATTGAACAGTCATCCTAATTTTTTATTTTGGGGGGTTTGAGCTCTGCATGCTCTGGGGCTGGCTCTTTGTCAACCATCATGCACAAACCGTCACAGTAAAGTTCTAGACCCTAAGAAGAGCGAGTTAATCATGACATGGTGTGTTTCGGTAACATCTGCTGGGTCTTACCTCCTCTCGATCGACCTTGGATTCCTTTTACGTTCCTGCAGTTTACTCCTTCTTGACAGCAGTGGTAAACCCGTCGGACAAAGCTAAAGAGAGGCTTTCCGGGGAAGACAGAGTACCGGGAGGCTTTCGGGGAAAAGGGCCGAAAACGAAGCTGCAGCAGGGTTGCGTTATCCTCGGGAGCTTGTGTGTTTTGCAGCCAGGGCGCCACCAGCTGCAAGCACCGCTCCAGGTGCGTCTCCGCCACCCCGCGTCTCCAGCGCCCCAACGCGTCCGTGCGTAAAGTTAGTCCGGAGGATTCCGCTGCAGTTTGCTGGGAATGTGACAGAAATCCCAGTTTTTCCACAGCCCGACCGTATACTCCAATGTCCCGCGTCATCGCCGAGATAAGAAATAGAGCACTCCAAAGGCGGTGCGAGAAGGCCATGGTGATGTATCCTGTTCTTTGGACGATCGCTGATGGATGTGGCAGCTCCTCTGTTGGGCCAACTCTCTCTCTCTCTCTCTCTCTCTGCTATATACCCCGTGGACAATGGAGACATCTTAACACTTTGAATTTGAATCCCGACCGTCCTCAGAGACCCTGCCCCTTTTTTTGTTCGAGCCCTCAACCACCCATTTACCAACCCACCCCCCAATGCTTTCTTTTAATGCGCCTGCATAATGAGGCGCCCCAAAGAGCGCCGACCCCGGCCATTCAGATTCAGCGACTCGGCTAATGACTCTAATGACTCCATATCTGGAACATCAAGAGCCGTTTACTTACAGCACATACAGCCCAAGAACTTTCGGACAGGGCATGCATGAGAATATTTTGTGACCATGTGTTTTACTTTTTGAATGGTCTTTGCGCACGTCGCTCTTTGGAATAGTTGGAACCATTCGAAACGAGGCATTAAGCCCGAGCAGGGCGGCGGGGGGGGGGAAACAATGGGTCGGGCTTGCAGGGGCACATGCAGGCCGCTGATGGACCTAATAAGGCCGTGTAGCCCCTGCGGTTTTAAACAAGCAAACAACAAAAGTAGCTCACGGGACTCAGAACTGAGAGGATCATGTATTCATTTAATTCCCACTAATAATGCATACAGCACATCACTGAGGACTCTTTCTTAGGAAACATCTGAACACTAAAATATTTAACACATTGCACTTTTAATGGAAAGAAAAGATCCAATTGCAAACTGATTAAATTACTTTTTAATGCTGCCAAAGAGCTTATTTCAAATAAATTCTTTATAAAGAATATTTTTAGATCATGTATATACATTTGTCAAATAAACAAACACACTTTGCTGTGAAGTAGGATGATGAACAAATGCAGTTAAATAATATGAAGATTCTAACCAGGCTTTAGTCAAGACGTCCAATTCAATAAATAAGAGGAATTTTAACATTTGCTTCAGAGGGCGAAAAATATAAAAGGTTGCAACATGTCTGCAGTGTTTTAACAACAACTTAATATGGAAAAAGATACAATAGGTTTGAGCATAACATAAAAAAAGGATGAAAACTGAACAAAACCTTGTTTTTAACCAAAATTAATCTACATAGCTTTAACCAACCATCCTCTGACATTTACAGTTAAAATACAAATTTTAAAAAAAGGCAACGCTCTTATCAATGCGAGTGCATATGGTTTTACAGCACAGCGGATGCTAATATTATACAATCTGCTGTGGGTAAAAGTAAATCACAGCAGCCAAAAAAAATAAAAATAAAATTTAAGTCCTCTGATTTTGTCCCTGGATTTTGAGGTTACTTACAGGGCAGCTTTTCGTTTTTTAGGGAAGCACAGCAGACGGGGCGCCGCCGTCCCGTCAGACCAGGTTAACCCCGTGTTTCAATAGCCGGTGTCGTGCCTTGCCGGGCAGCGAGAACGCGCTGTCCTGGTGGTTAGGGATGCCGGAGTTCCTCAGCGATCCCCCGTGCTGCTGGAAGTAAGTCTCCTGGGCCACGCTGCGGGTTCCATACACAGCAGCTCCAGCACTCCTGCGGTGAAAATGTCACATTTACATCTCAAGCTCGTAGGATGAAGACTCGCTATACGAGAGAGCAGAGTGACATAAAAAGACAAAAGAAAAACAAACAAACAAAAAACCTTTCTCTTCCACTCAATGTGAGTGGTTGATCGAGAAGAAGAAAAAAAAAGCCATAGGAATTGGTGGAATGTGATGATGGACAAGACAAATGACAGATCCAACCCCCACCCCCGACTCGTACTTAAGAAGCGATGAAAGGCACGAGAACTACCCCCCCCTCTCCCCTTTCCCTCAAACCACCACCATCATCATCAAGTCACTGCTGTACTGACCTGATAATAGCCTCCTGCAGAGTTTCAGTGTTACAGAAATGTGAGTGAAGAAGTGATGTGGCCCTCACAAAAGGACGCTCTGAGGCTCCCCCCGGTCGACCAGACAGGTTGGCTGCAGGGACACACAACAACGGGAGACTCAGTCCTGCAGAGGCACGTTAACCTGGACATAAGTGCCTGGTGCACAAAGGAATGCTGATCACAGTCGTACTCATTAGTGGTTAGCTCATGCAAAGACAAATATAAATGACCAACCCGCCCCCACCCCCCTAGTCCCCAGGTAGAGGTGGTGGGCAGAAGGTACTCACTTTGGAATAAAAGTGGGAAACTAGGAGACACAACTATTAGGAGTGTTTAAAAAAAAAAGATGCAAAGTGAGTTAATTACAAGAGAGAAGATGGACAAGAGGAGAAGGTTTAAAGGGTTTACGGGAGCCTCACTTGTCAACGTGCTCTGAACGCAGTCAAAGTGGGCAAATAAATAGGGTCCCTGAGGGCCCGATGCACCTGGAGAGATGGTCCTCAGATGGGCCTCCAGTCCATTGAGTGACGCCAGGCTGCTGTGATACTGCGTGCAAACCACAGAGGAAGAGCCACACGTTAGCATCGCCAAGAAAAGGTGGATTACTGGGGATTGGGATGCGTTCCATGACGCTTCTTTCTGGTGTGCTCTTAACAGAATGTCAGTATACTAGTGTGACAAAAAGGACCAAAACCATTATCACGGTTTCTGTTTCTCACCACTTCCTCCATAGAATCTGTGTCACTCAGGAAGCGCGGCTCCACCAGCAGAGCCAGCACCAAGCCGTTGACCCGGTGCAGGTACAGCAGTCATGGGAACCAGCGGACACTCCTCTGAGCCAGGCGGCTCCGCCGTCTCTGCCCCTTGGCCCGGAACGTTCCCACAGCCACCTCCACCGACCTCTCGGAAAGCGTCACGCTCTCGCGATTCCTCCGCCCCTCTGAAGTCAAACTCCGTCCCACGGGCCGCGTCTCCACCTCCCGCACCTCCATTCGAATGGGAGTTTTCTCCAAACAATGGGCCGCCTGCTTCATCATGCGTCTGACTGACTCCATCCCCGTTGCCGTGAAAACTTTGGTAATTTGACTCTTGCAGCGCTTCCTCCTGAGCTCCAGGGGAGGGTTCTCCTTTTGAGGAAGGAGGCTCTGACTGCTGGGGGGTCGGATCTGCGCCGCTCTGCAAGGCATCTGTGCTAAGCACAGAGCTGTCGGACAGGTGTTGACTGAAGGACACCTTCTGGGGGGGGGAAACCCCATCGGATGGCTCCGACTCAGTAGAGGGAGCGTCGGATAATGTTCTCGACAGGGGGGTCTTCCTTGTGGGGGGTTTTTCGTGGGTGGTAGAATGAGACCTGAAGGAATAGAAAACCCATTTGAGAAGCTTAGTACCTCCACACGAAAAGGGAAGAAACTTAGCGAGAGAAGACGCTACCGGAAGTCTTTGTCGACGGGGGCGGATTGCAGGTACTGAAGTTCAGCCGTGGTCAGGAACACGGCCGTGCAGCTGACGGCGCCGCCGAATGAGTTGAAGGTACCCGGGTCTCTGGACCTCTGGCCCTGAAACAAAATGAACGCCCTTGCGTGAGACTACTGACTGTTGAACACTTTGTGTATGCTTATTGACTTTCTTGTCAAGAGCTGGATAACCACTACCACACTCAGACGGGACACTGATATCCATCTTCTCAGCTAACTCTGGGCATGAAGCCCTCGGCAAAATCCCAAAATGTTTTATTCTATTATTTAGCTAAACTGAAATGGCAAAGCTGAATGGTTTACTCCTTTAAACGCGTTACAGAGAACTGTTTGAGAGTCCTTGGTGAGAGAAACCTAATCAAGCATGTAGGCCAGCCATCTTACCGTAGTGTGTGTTTCACTCTCATGAACCATCACCTTCATTGTGAGTTCTGGAGTTATCTGTGTGCTCACAACCCTGCGGAGGAAAAGCCAGAAAGGTGAGATTTCAAAACCTCTTAAGAAAAGAAATTGGCCCACCAAGAGTTGAGTACAGTGAAAACGTCCGCTCACCGTCCTCTGAATAGAATACAGCCTGCTGAAACCAGAGGGCAGCGCTGACACGCCTGCAGAATGAGGGCAGCTTTGAGCAGGAGAAGTGGGTCAATCTGGGGGCAACAACTTTAAATTGTTACTTTTTAGTCCATGTAAAAACAGGGGCAGGGGAAAGCGATGAATACAAAATTTGTGTAATCATTTTATCGTGACTATCTTTCACAAAGACACACTTATACGAGACATCCCTATGTCCGAATACACCATCGAAATCGATTCTCTAGCTGCAATGAATATGTAGTTTGGCAAGACGTGCGAAAGACTTAAGCAATACTACAGAACATTGTGACACGTTCACATCCTGTCTGACAACATCTGTGCGTAGCAGCAGCCGCAGCACCGTGACACCGCTGTGGACGTACATTTGTTGCGTCAATTGTTCTCAAGCAGCTGAAGATGTGATGAAGCTCTGAGGATCCTGACTGCAGGTGCGAGAGGTACTGCGCCCATCGACTGGCCAGAGTTCCATGACTGTTAAGCTGCATTGCAAAACATGAGAAATATAGACTGGTTTATGTCTACAACTAAATGGGGATGCAAGTCTTTCTTTGAGGAAAAACATGGTAATCTCTGTGGGACAACCCAAAAAGAAAGCAAGGCTACTGTGGCACAAGACAAGCAGAAAACCCAAGAGTGCACCTGGTAGCTCCTCCGGACAGAACCATTGTAGAAACGAAAGAGGTCTATCAGCTGATCCAGGAGCTCACAGACGCTGACGGTGGGTATTTCCACTGAGCAGCCCAGAGCCTGGGAGATACCCACGAAATAAGGATCAGATGCGGAAACATCTTGAAAAAGTTTGAAGCTGTACCGCTCGTGTGCGCACTCACCCAAAAAAAGTCACCTTTCATACGGATGGCAAACTTGTTGCGGCGCAGCCGTAGAATGCGCACGGGGGAGGAGGAGAGTTCGGAGACGCAGCGGGCGGCGCCGGCAAGCTGACCACAGAGCAGCTCCTGCTCATCCAAAGGGCTCTGACAGAAACGCATGCAGAAAGTGTGTTTGAGATTACAGAACAAAAAACAGTGAGTGTGAACACAAACGGAAGCATTGTGTGATCATCATCATCAACCAGACGTGTCACATGCAAGCGTTTCTGACAGTCCAACCTCTTCAGGGTAGAAGTAGCAGATTCCTTCTCTTGTGAGATCACCCTCTCCTTTAACTTTGGATCCATCGTAGAGGAAGAAATAGTTACACCTGCAAAAATAATGGTCTAAATTGAGTCATTGAATGGCCTCAAAAGTAAAAACGTTGCGGTCTTGAGGATTAATTACAGCCCTTGTTTCACTGAATCACTGTATTCATATTCTTGCTATTAAAAGCCAAATGTCCCAAAACATATTGAAGCATCTTACACCTGCATATTTGATGCTGCAGGTGTAACAGAAATATGTGTAGTGAGTGTCTGGCCGTGTAAAGAAATGTGCATGTTGCATGTTTGGTGTAATAATAATAATAATAGTCAATTCGTTGATATGGAACACAAAGAACACACATACAAAGATCAGAGCAGTGGTTTGGTTTTAGCAGCCATACGCCAGTCAGCAGAGGGGAATGTTTACAGTCCTGCATTAAAACTGCACGCAGTATCAGCTGATCTTACCTTCGTGAGTCCGGCTGCGTGAGCTCAGTCATCACCAAGGCGAGAGATGTCACTCAGTTCATCCGTTATCTCACACACATTTATTTCCTACCCGGTGGACTGTAGATTTTTAGCTGCCACTCCCAAGAGACATGTCACAAATCCCGAGAGAGCTGGAATGTTACAAACCACACACACATACACACACACACACACACACACACACACACACACACGGCAAGGTAAAGTGTTCTCGTCCGCTGTTTGCGTTTAGTTGGTCCTGAAATCGGTCAGCTGGACGGAGACAGCGCCACTTGAGGAATGCGGGTCAGTCACACGTATCGTTGGTGGAAGTCATGTGAAAGTATGGCGAGCGGGGAGGGACAAACTCGTGGCCGTTAGGAAACAGTACACCAACAATAGAAACACATTGTTCGGAGCATATACGTCACAGCGCCCCAAACACAACGCCGTTATAATTAAACACTCAACATATTAATGCTTTAGACTTTATTTTGGGTATCTCGATCTGGAGCAATGGATCGCATGGTATTATATGATTGTGCTTTCCATTGTGCTGCACGAGGATTGAACCACATACCAACCTTTACATTATCCAAAAGAAAAGAGAACGCAGCCAGACATGCAGACAATACGCGGGGCATGTCAAAAGATATTGATAGTACATCTCCCTCTGGCGCCATCGCGAATCCTATTTTCAACCATCGGTTGAGGATGCCTTCAGATAGTGATGACGTAATAAGCGTGCGCGGCTCCGTCAGTCAATGGCTTGATTAAATGGAAATTCATCGGGAGACATCTGGAGCTTTCTTCTCTATTTAGAATCCAGGTATCCGGTCGTTGTACCCAAAATCTTCAACCAGATGGGCAAAACATTAAAGTTTAGGTTGTATGATATGATTTACTGTGATTTTAAATGTCGCTTTTATGCCATACTACACATCATTATTTTCGTCATGTTGGTCTTCACAAATACACATTATGGCATACTGTACTATGACTATGACCATATTTCTATTCAACATAGTTTACTATGACATTCTAAACCATGATTATTAAGAAAATGTTACTGTAATTGTAGTTGTTTCCAATGCATCACAATTTTTTGATATGCTTTAATATTTTCTATTCTATTTTCATTTTTCTATTTTACATTATGACCATGTATGGCGTACCATACCAAAGGCTAAATTTCATCGTATTAAACTACAATTTCACAAAATACAAATAGTTTTTGATAACATGACGGCATGCAGCTGATCAGATGGAGTTTGATACTGAGTGAAGACACATCACAGATTAATATCAACTTTTATGTTTGATTGGTTGTCCGATTCACCATTTGCAAAAAAACAAAAAAAATCGGACAGATTTTCACTCAAAGAATTAGTTATTATTAATATGAAATATGATAATATGAACCAAGGACATTTTCTCTAAAGATATTTAAAATAAATAATGGATAAACACATTCAACACAAGGGAAATCAAAAAGTCAAAAAGTGTTCCCGAATAGTTGTCAGGATATCAACCAAAACGTGTTTCTCTTGCCGTTTCACTTGTGACAACAAAGGATTTGCAACTCATGTGGGCAACTAGAGGGAAGATTCCGACACTAATGGTCTGCTGACTACAGTGTCGGGTCCTCTGTGCTGCTGCATGTGTAGAAATTGGCAACAAAAAAATTGGCAACAATAAAAAGGACAAAGTATAAATTATAGAAGACATCGCTGCATCATTGCAGTTAACTCCTCCTCAGTTTATGTGACACAATATGCGACTGGAGCAATGTGTTGAACACTTCTTAGCCAAAGAATAAATCAAACATTGTTTTAACATATTATAATAGTGAGACAAAACATCAATATTTCTTTGCAGGGTCACATCAGCTGCCTGTCAAGTAGTAAAATTTCTTTCTCCATCTTTTTCATTTTAAGTGCTCTGTATGCCATCTGTTGGTCACGGTTCTCTATCTCCTTCTTGAGGTAGCAGCAGTAAAGGGCTCGTATATCTTCGGTCTGTTTCTGCAAAATAAAATAAAAAAAGATATTAGCTTATGTTGTCCTCGTTCTTTGTCGTTACCATAACCAACTGGTGAGATAAAACTCACCCCGGAACTTTTTTCACCAATTGGAGCACAAGCAGAGTCGTCTTTCCCCAGGAAACCGCGAATATCCTATGAAAAAAGACATCCATATGTTAGCGCTAAGTGTAGAAATAATATCCTTCAAAAGTGTACTTTTAAGCTTTTACCCCAGATTATGGTTGCATTTTTTAACAGAAAAAAAAAACACTTTGGTTGAGGTAAAAAAAAGCTTGTTATAGCTTGTTATTTACTTTAAGTTCAAACATAGCTAAAATTATGTAATAAAAACATATAAATAGAAAAGTTAAAAGTCAGCGCATAAAGTAAAAGATTCCTCCTCCCTTATCAATAACAAAATACCTGTACGCTTGCCAGAAAGCATAATTCACAACGCAATTTACTTTGCAATGCTATTTTCAGGAGACAGGGCTACAAAAAACCATGTTCAGAAACACTCACCCCTTCAAAATGAGTGTCACTGATGTCTGTCTCATCAGCGCTCGGGCTTTCTGGTTCCGTCTTTGTTACGGGCAAGAGGAGGACAGGGTGTCCTGAGACTGAATGGGTTGGGCCCAAACATGAAGTTAGATACGGGGAAACGCTTTCAAGTTTCAATCAGACTGTGTGTTCACCTACCACTGATAAATGAGCTGTCAGATCCAACCAGGGGTTCAATACAAGCACCTCCGGGCAAGACCTCCACTCTCAGCATCTTGTCTTTGTGCTGCAGCACATCCTCCTCTGCAGAAGTTAGCGATGGGGTCCCCGATCCCTCGTCATTCCCCATCCCATCTCCCTGTCTTCTTTTTGCTGAATGAGCATAAAATTGAGAAGTGAAAAACTCCCATGGACATTATTATCATTGGGAATACAGACTTGCAGGAACTAGATTACCTGTTTGCACTATATTTTTATGTTTGATTTTCACTTGCTGCCAAGACCTTTTGTGGCCGCTGTCCGATATCCTGTAAAGTAATGAAACATAATGAAGAGTTAAGTGTCAAGTAATTTTTTGGAAAGTTCAAGTGTAAATATTGGAGTCTTTTTTTAAGTTCAATTAGACAAAACACACTTCCTTACGTGTTTATTTTATCAGCAATCCTCTGCCAGGCTTCTTCTCTCAGTTTTGAGGCAGCGGAAGTGTTCGATTTGGCTGTCAATATCGCTCTCTCTTCTTCATACAACTTCAAAATGAGTTCCTGCTCTCTAGAGCTGAAGAAATGAGCCCTCTCCTGTTTTCTCATCATCTGGGAATCTATTTAAAGAAACATTAAAAAGTGGTTTTGAAATGCAAATATGTAATAGTCTAATTATCACAATTTCTTTTATCGTTTATGAGGTTTGAACAAGGTCCGCTCACCTCTGTCTGTGTTCATTTAGAATGATCCGGGTTTCGGCGTGCGATTGCTTCCCTCTTGTGTCGGATCGGGTGCGCGCAGTTATCCGAGATGTTTCAATGCTAGATTTAGTAATCGAATCCTTACCAACGGTTATCAAACGGAACACACCCGATCGTAATATATCGGACGGTTTAGTAACGTAAAGCTTCACGTTAATCAATAACTATCCAGGCGACGGAAACGGAAAGCAAGTAAGGCGTTGTTATGAAGCTATTCATCAGTTAGCTTTGTTAACCCAGGATTTTCTAATTCGGCTTAAGGCGCGTTCACGTAGAAGAGGTGGAGCCTGCAACAAAGAGCGAGTCACGTGAAACAGAAAAGAGATCATTGCCTTTGTTGGGTTAATGTAATAAATACCGTCTCTGAAGGAACATGACCAGTCAAATCGTTGTGAAAATGGTCCAGTGAGCAGTGATTTTCCTTATTCTTATATGTTGTATGATGATCTGAAGGTTTTAAACACCCAGAGGTTCAACCACATTTAATAGTTTAATTATATTCAAGGCTTAATATTTTTTCCCCGACAAATTGAGACTTTAACATGTTTAGGCAGCTGGAAAACATGTTCAGAGCAGTGGGAATCAGTGTAAGGATGGTATTTCAGTCGCATCACTGTATGCCATTTACATTTTTAATTCTACCCAATATTCACAGGTGTGAGGGAGGGAGATGTCAACCATAGCTTGCACAGGCTTTCACTCCTCAAGAGGCCAAATCAGCCATACGTGAAATTGACTATGAATGAATAAAGGGTCAGCAGGGGCTTTAGAGAGCAAATTAATAGATTCAATTCAACCAATTCCAGAATTATTGCCTCGCAACCTAACGGTCAAGCTCACAGGTAGCAGAGCTTACTACACTGAAGTGTAGACATAGCTGGGCAAAATAAGTGTCACCTCACAAGGTGGAAAACCTTGCAGTGGTGCCGGCCCAGCAACATCAACAAAAGGCAATGCCAGTCTCTCTCACGCGGAGAGAGCACCTTTAACAGGAAAGTGAGACTGAAAAGCTGCAGGTGTTTCAAATATGAAGTAACGGTAGTTCATTATCCGAGTACACCATGGAAGTATGAAACAGAAATCATCCTTTATTTACACCCATTTGTTTATCGTTGAGAAGTCTAAAAATGTTTGCTGCGCTTAAAAACATTGTAGGTGAAAAAAACAAGTAAATTGAGGTAATAGTTCCTTTATTTATGTTGATTCAAGATCAGCATTACATTTTGCTAAATGGTCCAAAGTAAAAGGAACGGTTTGTTTGGGTGCCCCTTGTTGAGAGCACAGAGGTAATGCAACAAAAATAAGCAAGCTGTAAGTAGGGTGTGGTCCAGTATTGAATCCTGAGTGAGGACTGGTCCCGTTGCCGTTTATGAGGTCTGGAGGAAGGGTTTATTCATCATGGCCCTCATAGCCGTCGGGAAGAGCATTCACGTGTGGATTGTGGAAGAGGGATTTGTTGCCATCTCCCCAAGGAAAACGCTGTAAAAAATAAATGAAGAAATAGGGAAACACATATTCCAGTAAAAATAGACAATTGTGGTATTTCTTTAATATGAATAAGTCATGTTGCATGAAGTCTGACCTTGCTGCGAATGCGCAGGTGGCTGTAAGGGACAAACTCTGGCTGTTCATGAGAATGCTGCTGCTCTTTAAGGTACATGTTCAACATGCACACCGCAACACCAGGGAGGGCAACCACAAAACTGAGGATCTTCCATGTCCTGGCTGCAAGAGGCCGACAGTAATGATTAGTTATGAAACAGTATCTATTTAGCATCCAATAACACATTGAGAATGAATAGGTTTTAGTATTAAAAGACACTGAGGAAATATAAACAGGTTTCATTATGAGCTGATGGCATTACCCAGAGTGCGTGCTTTACCCTAGTTCAAATGTGCAACGCCTCCAGCTTATATCCCTGGAAGCTACTAGGCCTATTCACAACGAATCAGAACACAGTGTTATTGCCAAGTAGGTGTTCACAAAAAAATGAATTAGCCTGGTAGTTTAGGTGCACAACAATAGAACATTAGGAAAAACCCTGACCTCTGTTTGGAAGTATTACATTTGAGCAGGAATCTTCAAACAAGTAATTCTTAGAATTTATTCTTAGAATAAAGTGTGTCAAAATGATGCAATTGATATATAAAAAAACGTCCAGATTCAATAGTGACAAATGAATAATTTAGTACAGTTTCTAACAACGTTTACCAGCAATGTGTGATGCAAAAAGTTTCATTTACGACTTGAATAGGAGGTTGTTCATTAGTTTCAGCAATGACAGCCGTCAAAACACACAGCAATGGTTGATTTATTGTAAACACTACCATTTGATTCAATAAATGTGCAGTTTAGGTGATGCATGGATTCCAGGTCCATTATACCACATATCAGGAATGCAGTTAATCAAGGTCACATGTGATCATTTTCAGAGTAATACGAGCATTTCACATTTTGAAGTCTTGAAAAAGGACCAAGAATAAGAAAGTCTGCTGACATTTCCCTCATGCTCATTAAACCTGTATAACAAAAAGAAACTACTGTATAAGAAATACTATAAATCAACTCACGTTAACATTATTCTTATCTTGCTCACGTTTGCCCTCCCTCACTGAACTTAGGCCATATAGTCGTGACGTCTGCCATTCCTACTTGTATCGTTCGATATGACAGATATTATGTTAAACATAATGAAGACAGAACTGCGAGGTTTCGAGTAACTTTTAATCCGAAAAGACCATGTAGTTGCGCTTTCATTACCTTGCAGGACACATTGTTCGGGACACTGCATCACTTCCAGACACAATACATCGCAAACTTTATGTAAAAGGTACCCGACATTAAAACGGCACGAGTCACGTGAATGTTTTACTGAATCCGTAGACTGAAATAACAATGTAGGCATGTTAGACGGTCAATATTTTGACCTTATTCTACGTGTTATCGTTGAAGGATTCAAAGCGACCGCTAATGCTAAAACAGTTAGCTAACGTTAGCAAAGCAAGGTCACTGTCAAAACGTGACGAATAGTCGTAAAACAAATAACAATGAATGCAACCAGGGACTAAAACACACCCCGCTACAAATACCTGCTTGCTCGCCGTGTGCGCCGGCAGCAGCAGCGGAGAGCTGACGCCGGGTCTGGGTCAAAGAAGACCTCAGCAACATCTGAGAGACGCGTCCGAGAGCCGCCATTTTCCTTTCTGAGAGTCCCAGAGACCGGAAGGAAGGCTTATGGTGGTAGGTATCACGTGCAAGTCAGAGAGCGCCACCGCGACCCCAACCGGTGAAACTGTGAACTACAGACACCGCGTAGAAAAACTAAAAGTGTGCTCTCATTCGGCCATTGAAGTTTCATGGGTACTTTACATTTGACACATGTGCTACAATGCACCCGAGTTATTCAGAAAACAGTTGCTGAAGTAAATTGGTCAAAATAACTGAATAATCTCTATTCTCTCTAATCTATAATCTCTATACATATAGTACTGTGTCGATGATGGATAATGATACATTGATATCGAGTGATTATACAGTGTGTTTAAAGTGTTTCTCTTTAAAGGGGAGGACTTTTTGTGAACTCATGATCAAAGTCCAACAGGAGAGATTCAGTTCAGAGAGAGTTCTGATTGTTGAAGGTATGTGATACATGTTCGCTTTATCGTATGTTTTTTCTTGAAATCCGTTTGTAATAATTTCTCAACATTTATAGAAATCACAACATGTTTGTGTATCATACAGCATGCAAGAATTCCCTTTTATTTATTAAACCGGTAATAGTTAACGTATTGGGCTTGAAAACAAACAAAGGACATTTAGTTGACCGCTGTGCCAAGACTCTGGACTGCATACCCTTTTCCCCTCATCAACTATAAACTTTTCTCTTTACAAATGACAAACAACAGCAGAATACTTTGATATATAATTATTCACTAGCAGCATTAAAACATCCCCAAAAAATATTTTCAGTAATGGAGTCTCAGTATCACCAGTTTGGGCCGATGGATCAGAGCACGTCTGCACAAAACGGTAAAACATGTACTTGTCCTTTCATTTTGATTCAATAATGTCAAATCTCTCCTACAATTGTGAAAAAATGTCTTTCAGCGTTAACAGGTATGAAGAGGATAGTGGTTTATGTCTTATATGGAGTCCTGGTGCTGCTGCTGTTGATCCTGCTGATCGTCACTGGGATAAAATGTATGACTTTAAACTAAACTTGCTAACTCACATTCGTTGTCTTAACCATTAAACCGTATTTTTTTGTATCTCAAAGTCGCTCAGTTAAACAAGGAAATCACTGATGTCAAACTCAACCTTAGGATCCTCAACGAAAGAACTTCATCGTCCACTCCCGGTTAGGGAATAGTTTTCAGGTCGGGATTTAATGGTGTTGAAGCGATGCCCCCGTTACAGCTTCTGTTTTATATTATTGCTTCCAAACTCAAGATGCCACTGCGGTGCAGGAGGTGCTTTTAACGAGACGTGTTCCAGTTAAAGGTAGAGACTGAATCCTTTTGATATTAATAAAATCAGAAAAGCTTTTTCCTTCCTTCTCCTGACTGGACTTACTCCTCATCAAACCAGGAACATGCAGGGAGGGCTGGATGTCTTTCCAGACCAGCTGCTACTGGCTATCAACCACGGCCACGACCTGGAGCCAAGCGGAGGAGCAGTGTCGAGAACAAGGAGGACACTTAGTGGTTCTGAATAATGTTGAGGAGCTGGTGAGGTTCAAGGTTTCACCAGTTTGCTTACATATATTTGAATCAGAGTCGCCTTCCTGCCACGGAGCACAGGACTGTGATAAGCAGCGCCTGCACATATGCATTATCCTTTCTCCATGTAAGGGGGCTAAACAACCTGTTGCTGTTTTTTTTTTGTAGGACTACATTTCAGAAGTCGTTGATATCAAATACAATTATTGGATCGGACTGGTGGAGCGAGATCACGAGGGACACTGGAGCTGGGTGGATGGAACTGACTTCAATTCAACCCCGACGTGAGAGAACTATCAAAACAACATCAATAAAAAATAAAAAAAACGCTTGTTTTGAAACGTTAAAATGTTTCACGTATTAATTGTTTCTTTTCCTTGCCCCGTTTGTGGTCAGCTTCTGGGACAACGGTCAGCCTGACAACTGGGACTACAGGGCGAACGGAGAGGACTGTGGGCAGATTCACGCTTCCGAGAGACGCAAACGCAAGATGTGGAACGATGCGGATTGTCATCTGGCGTATAAATATGTCTGTGAGACGAGAGCGTGAGAGGCAGAGAACCGTTACCAACACGACTGACGAGATAATGCTTCGAACTAACAATTTTATAGTTTTATATATCAATTCAATAATTTTCATAGTCAGAAAATAGATAAAAATTGTACTGTACAAAGAAGACGCATGG
Source organism: Apeltes quadracus (assembly GCA_021346845.1). NCBI lineage: Eukaryota > Metazoa > Chordata > Actinopteri > Perciformes > Gasterosteidae > Apeltes > Apeltes quadracus. The sequence goes on along the minus strand of CM037929.1, from coordinate 11,770,433 downwards.
GAGGTCTTTGTTGAATAATACAAATATAAATTACTATGAATGCAGTCGACTTTTATTGATGAAGAAGTAAGTAAAAATAATAAAGTTGAAAAAAAAGAAACTAGTTGCTGTTGAGCGACTATTGGATTTATTTTCAGCTCTAAGGGTCAATTTATTCAAACAGCAATACCGGAACTATTGTCTGCAGAAGAAACCCTCCCTATGAATAAAAGTTGTTTTTGTTGTGGGAATTCATTTCTCTTGGAGTGACTGCAGGAGTCTCCAAGGATGAAATTTGACAACCTTTGTACACAAAACTAACTGTAGGAGGTGAGTCAGAAATAGGATTTTTGGGTATATCTCTGCGTTAGGGGACCCCCAGAGCAGGAAACAGAATCAGCACGCACCTCATTAGCAGACTACAGCTGTGCAACAGACTGCCGGCCCACATTCGCCGCCAGGATCAGCGTAGTCCTGTCAGGTTCAGGCCAGCGGGCCGTCGCTCTCACATGCCACGCAGCTGGACTACACAGCCCAGTGGGAGACATCTCAGACGGAGCCAGTTCCCACCTTAAAACCACCGTGACATGAAACCATCCGTAACGCAGATCCGAGCGACAAGCTTTCCCCACTTACAGGCTGGGAGGCCGAGCAGCCGGAGAGAACCTGAGGCCTCCTGCAGGTGAGGACGCGGAACGTAACGGTAAAGCTTTATGTCGACTTCTCATCTTGTGTGGGGTTTTTTTTTTTCGGCTGTCACCAAATTGCTGTGTGGTACATTATTAAATAAACAGTATGCGTACTGATACAGACACGCACTGAGGCTTTCTTCACACATTTTGGTTCATCTATATTACGGTTTGTGTCGTGTTTCTTGTGTTAACCAAGCTTGGTTAATGTGCAATGGAAAGTCTTGGGAACTCTGATAAGTGCCTGCTATTTGCACAGCTGTGTGTTAGAACATTATATTAAACTCAACTTCTGTTTAAAGGAGGAAAATGCTAACCTGAGTGAGGACAGCGTGAGCCGAACAAAAGACCAAACAGATCAGGGGACATTTGATTAGGATATTTGAAACAAACTGAGAAAGCTAATAAAACTGTCACTCGAGTCCAAACTTGAAGAAGATTTAGAAAATCATCGCCCACATTGTGCAAAAGACAATCACACTTAATTCTTGATCGTGCAGGTGATTGGCTGAGACAATCAGAATCAAAGCACTGGTGCTGCTCAAGGTTCATTGAAGGGGATGCTGAAGACGGAATCAGTTAAATGAAGATGCCAAATGAGCAAGATTTTGTGAGTTTAAGCCTTCCGTCTTGTCTGATCTTGCTTTTAACTGCTTTCCTTGATGTACAGCTAAGAACACAATGCAGAAAATTGACGAGTTTTATCGCAAATGTAATCTAAGTTGTTAACTACTGAGGTAAACACAATTCAAGTACAAACTTTAGAAAGATTGGAACCTCCCACGTTCTCTTTTCCCTCTTATCTCTCACCTCCTGTCATATAAAAGACTGGATTCAGAGGACTCACTCAAACTCCTGTTCTTCTTGCTGCAGCCATGAACGTGACGGCTCCTCTGCTGCTGCTGCTTCTCACTGGTAAGAAAGAACAAGAGTCAATGTGTATGTGAAATGGTCTCTAGCACTCAATTCATAGCCGTTGCTTTAAGGATATGAAATGAGTTTTGTATTTTCAACCACAGCGCGTTCTACTTTGTCTGCCCCACCTTTCTCCACCAGCTTGTGCAGCTCGTGGTGCACTGACACCAAAGGCCTTATGGCAGTTTGGGAATATGATCTCCTGCATTCAGCCTGGCGTGAACCCTTTGCGTTACAACAATTACGGCTGCTGGTGCGGCTTGGGGGGAAACGCCAGCCCCGTGGATGAGCTGGACAAGTACGATGCAAAAACGTTGCATTGTTCGTTAATCAAAGAGCAAAAGTAACCTGTGGTCTCGTGTATTTTTAGGTGCTGTAAAGTTCATGATAAATGCTATGAAGCAAGCAGAAAGCTTCCGGGATGCGCAGCTATTGCTGACCTTCCCTATGTCATTGTCTATGACTACACCTGTTCAAATGAACAAGTGACCTGCTCAGGTAAGACTGTCAACCCACTATGATGGCTTGTCCAACGGATTTAGAGATTCAAGTTGACGTATTTTCAGGGATTCTTTTGGTTGAAACGACACTAGTTATACAAGAATGTATACTTTGCTGGGGAAAAGTAGAGCACTTATTGTAGCTGTAGTGCAAATATTGGAAGATTAAACCAGGCTGCACCTGTTGCCCTGTGTATAGACACTGTACATATAACATTTGACTGTATTTAAGCAGCTTTATATAGGTCTGACTGCCGGGGAACGAGCTTTGATTCCCAGTTGTCAATACGCAACTTCAAACGAGTGCTTTTCTAGAACCGCAGAGCACTTTGGTACTCGATGATAATGTGAGAGAAGCTTCATGTTGCGGTATTATTGAGCAGCTGTCAATTTTCCTGACTCAACTCTGCCTCCGCAGACACCAACGATAAGTGCGAGGCCGCCGCGTGCAAGTGTGATCAGGACGCTGCCTACTGCTTCGCTAATAATGAATACAACCCCGAAAACAAAGACCTGGATGCCGAAGTCCACTGCGTCAACTGAGTTCTACAAACCCATTAAAAAAAAGCTAGAAAGGGTTGGATTTCTAACCATTCGAATTTGTTCCCAAAATGTGTAAAATGGGTTTGACTTTGTACAATTTACATGAATTTGAATAAAAGCAGGCAAATGAGTTGATTCACTTGTGTCTTTCTGTCTGTTGGCTCAAGTACGGAGGATTTGTGTAGCACATGTTGCAGTGTTTATCGTATGATTATATTTGTCCAGCCACGATTCCTATTCACTTGAATTAGTAAACAACCAAGGTTTTAGCTCTGCAAAGTTCAGCCCGGTTGCCATTAAGCTTCATGTTCTGTAAGAAAGAAAGCTTAAGGATCAGGAATGAAAATACTTTGTTTTGCAAATTTACAAAAGCTTTATTAGCTTATGAGATAACAGGATGGTATAAACAGATTAATTGATATCAGAAAGATAAGCAGTTGAGGTTTTAACAAAACAATGGAAGCAGCAGCTGAGTACAACTACAGATGCATTGAATGAATTTTAAAATCACGCTAAATCGTAGCTCTGTGGATTATATCGGCTTGTAGAGAAGAGTGGTCACGTATTTCTTTTTGTATCTGTGTGTTGCGCTGAGGACCATAACTCCATCCTGAAAAACAACAACAACAACAGTGTTTTGATTAAGAATTGAATGTCTGGCTGAAGTTGACAGAAGTTCTTGAGTTATGCCTCCAAAAAAAGAGCTGTATAAATTCATAATCATCTTGGACCACCCAATCTGAATCAATTTAAGTGGATGAAGAGAATTCCCCACAGCCGTTGCTTGAGATCTCCCGTGGAGGAGCACGAGCCGGACAACCTGAAAAGACGATGCGTCAAAAAAAAAAAACACGTACGCTACAGGACCATCGGTTACCTTGATGGAGAGGGCGTACAGGTGATTGAGCATCACGTGGTTGGGTTCTGGAAGCAGCGTCGGGTCACACTGATGGAAGATTGAAGATTGAAGAGAGAGTGAATGAGGCTAAATTGCATTCTGTCACAGCCAGTGAGACCGGTCACGTGTCCCAGCGTCCAGCCCCCGTACTTACAGAAACACCCGTGTCCTTGTTGAGCAGCACTTGAAGCAGGTGGGGGGGTAAGTAGGGAGGATGCTTGATGGAGTCCTCGGGTTTGGTCACATACGCGTCTTGCAGGTAGGGTCCGGGAGGAGAACTGGACAAGTCTGGTGAAGAGAACGCGAGAGAGAACACGCAGCTCCATTTCAATGCCGGACTGAATCAAAAGAATGAGGTATAAAGCATTCCTCGGGGTTCATGCGTGTGCAAATGTCATTGACGAATATGATCGACTACTCTAAAAAAGTAATTTCTGTTAATATGGCACACATCCAACGATTTTAAGCTGATTAGAAACCTCGTCAATAATATCTGGGGAGTCCAAAGGTGGTTAATAATGAATTCATAGCGGGGCCAGAACCTGCAATGTCCGCAGAATCCTCAGAGTCGATCCGGAGAGCGTCGAAGACTTCAAAGTCAGTTCTCTTCACCTGGATGACGTTATTAACGCTGCCAGTCTTAGACGTCGCCACGGCCTGGGACGGGGTGCAAACAGACATGCGACAGACGCCGGTGAGTCTGGAGTCAACATTTCTACCAAGATGAAACCGTTTTTTTTTTTTTTTAATGATTGAAAGGATCTCACCCCAGTAGGATCCAGGGTCCACTGGCCGTCTACACAGAACTTGTACTGGTGCTCTCCCTCCGGCAAGTCCACAATCGCCACAAAGTTTTTCTGACTGGATTTAAGAGACATTTCCATCGGTACGTGCCGATGCAGGAGGTGCGATCGGGCAAAGCATTCTGCGCGAGTCAAACTTACCTTCTGTTGAGAGGGATCTTGGTAGCCCAGTTGTTAAAGGAGCCGGACACAAAAACCTCCTTGGCGGCCCCCGCCCACCGGAACACGGTGGGTCTGTCCTGCGTTGGACTTTTGCCCTCACTCTCAAGGTCCTGCTGCCAAGCCAGAAATTCCTGTATTTCCGTAGGAGCCTGTACATCAACGTATTGTTGCCATGTTACTGAGAGAGTATTCGATCTCTGCCACGACACTTCCTGCCTAAGCGGCCCGGCTGAGAGGAGGCCGTGGGCAACGTATAGTTTGTGTATTTGTATGCCGGGGAAAAACAATATTTTAAGTACTCTTGGACATGTTAAGATTTAGTTTCTCTGTGGTTTTAGCTGGTCATACTTTTTAACACAAAGTATGTATTTTTCTGTACATATGGAGGACTTTGTATGGCCTTGTCTACATCTAAGACAGACATTTTGCTAACCCTTTAGATATGCCGTAATTCAGCATATTCTTTATTTACTGCATTTAACTATTAAAAAATGTGTAAAAATAGCTGAAATTGTACCTGCATGAATACAGAAGTGTTCCCCGCAAAAGTGAATGAAATTGAATTCATAAATATTTATATTTTTTCCCCTGTATTCTCCGCTGTTAATTTCCGTTTTAATAAACAAAAAACGAGTTTTTAGATCCATTTCCTCTTCCTGCAGTCCGCCTCGTACTGCATAATGAGTATTGGCACTGTTCATGTGTTTGGGAGAGGAACACTTCAAACCGGTTACGCAACATGATATGAAAAATACCCTCAATGAAAGTAAATATCTGCAACGTCACACAGGGAAAAAAGAAAATGTTAGAAACATTATTAGGCATGCACAAATAAATGTAACCTTTTTTAAATTGGAACTGCATCGTACAATCACTGTGTCTCCAACTAATGACAGCTTAAAATCATCTGCAAATGCACACATCCAGCGCTTAAAACAAGAGACGCTCACAAGACGTTTTTCACCTCGTAAGTCACCGTGTGAGCAACTCCAGTGCGACTTGGTCCAACGACCCTCCTCTGTATCGTTCATACCTTTGAGTCGTCTGCGTCCTCCGAGTTGCCCATCAGGATGTTGGGAACGCTCTCTTTCCCTCCTGGTTGTCCATCTCTGTACGACCTCTCACCGTGACCCGCACTTGACCTGTCGCTGCTGCTGTTCCCCATCCTGGTGGCAAACAACAAAAGCAAGACACACACACACACACACGCACACACGCACACACACACACACACACACACACACACACACACACGCACACACACACACACACAGAGGTCACAATCGTCCTGGAACACACAAGTTGGGGACCAGCAGGAGCCCCGGATGGCCGCGCGTCTAACGAGCCTCTGAAAACGTCACCAGCAATGAAAGCATAATAATAACCACAAAACAAACAAAAGAAACCCACCTCAGTTCCTCCCAGATGTGGAATAGTTGGATTCGGTCTTGTCACGCGGATGGTCTTCTTTGGACTCGTGCACATCTGTTGGCGGCTCGTGGACGCGCAGGCGTCTGCTGCTCGGATCGTTTCCGTCTCCGGGCGGCACAAGTTTTCCTCTCGGGAGAAGAAACGCGAGCCGGACGCCGTTCGTTCGTCTCTCTTCGGTCCGTTTACCGGCCGATGGTTCCCGAGGTCACGTGTACTTTGTGCATTTTTCGATAGTGAACGTTAGTTGAAGCCCCGTTATGGGTGTGCGTGTGCGTGTACGCGTGCGTAGTGAAGAAAACACACCTCTTCCGCCTCCTGTCCTCGAGCTCAGGGAGTTCGCGTTTAACCCGATCGTTGCCAAATGCTTTGTGGTTGGCGGATGGTTCAGTGGTTCAACATGCGTTTCAGTAACAGTAACAATATCACAAAGTTTGCAAGTTACATCTACTGCAAGTACGGACTATACAAACTACTGGAGAACTTGTAATGAGGGAATCAAATATCAAAGATAAAACATAAAGGAGTCTAGTAAATAAGTTTCCTTTAAAGAGTCATAAAGAAAAAAAATAGCAAAAAGAAAACACATTAATGTACTTTTCTTCTTATTCACTATTGGATAAGATGATACATTAAAATATGAAAATATCCAAAAACCCACTTTTGACTTTGTGTTGCATCACTGGTTGTGAAATAGGTTTACGTATGGTGGTTTACGTATTTGGGCGTATAGTTCAGCGAGAGGCCTGCAGAGCAGCTCCAGGCAGTAGAGCCTCGTGTGTCCTTGAGCCACATCACACGCGTTTGTCGGCGGCGTTCTCACGGCTCTCCTGTGTCATGTGATTCACATGTCTGAAGACTATAGCTGTCCACACTCATAACAAAAACAGTCAGCAGTATTTCAGTGTCACTCCTGATGTTGTCTCAGCCTTTTTCATCGCCACAGTACCTGTTCTTACTGTTTAAGTTACAGATTATTCTTCAAACAAAAAACCCTGAATAACAGACATCTGTAAAGAAAAATCCATAAACACAGTCTGACAGTATTGAGTATGTTCGGTATCAGCTGTTCATTTAAGTCACATAATGTTTGCACTGTGTTTATTAGCACTTCTGTCTCATTTCTGTCGCAATAATAAAGTCTTGTTAAACTTGTATCTGCGGACTAATGTTTGTGTGCGCGAAAACTGGTATACTGCATTGTTATGGACTGGTATTGCTCAAAAATTAATGTCATAGCTTATCTGATAGCTCATAGCTGAGGCAAACCCGGTAACATTTTCCTACTGGTTGTACTGGAACACAGTCAACTCAGATATCTAACTCAGTGATTTCCCTTCCAAGGTAAATGGGAGGCAGCTTAACTTGTCCAGCCCATCGCGGATCAAGGCCCTGCCTCCCATGCTTTGTGTGTCTGTGGGTTTGGCAGAGGGAGTCACTGAGGCCTCACCGAGCTAACAGGACCGACAATCAACAAATCCTACATTTATTCCGGTTGTTGTTCCACTCGTCGCCAGGTCGTTATTTTAACCAACCTGGGAGGCGCTGCGCTCGGCTGCTCTGTTGAGTTATTTCAGAGATACAGATTTATTGTTTTTCTGCTTTTACCTCTGACCCTGTCCTTGTGTCCTCGCAGTAATCCGACCTCCCACTTGTCCCTGTCTGTGCGCTGATGCCTGCCCTGTCTCCATAGCTGTTTTCCTCGCAATAAGTAAGTTCCCCCCTGTACTTCCCCACTGAAGCAAAGACGTACTGTGAGACTGTGCCAGCTCCTGCAAAACCTCCAGAAGTTGTTGATGACAAAAGCAAAAGCAGAGCCTGCAGTCCTCTGGAGCTGATCTCTCTTAACACCTCTCCTCCTCTTCCTCCTCAAGAGATAACACCTCGTGCTGCGGAGGAAAGGGACATCTCTCGCCGCGGTAAAGTGCACAACGGTGTACGCAGCGATGGTCACAAGGCCGATGGCACAATAATCTCTCCCCAGGTGGAGAGCCGTCCGACCCGGCCGCTGGGAGGGAGAGTCCTCTTCCTCACAGGTCACAGGGAAATTTAAGATTTGTTAGAAAGACACGCCGCTGTGTTAAAGAGACATCTTCGGTGTCAATGAGGCAGCATGAGTTGGTAACGCGTCACACATGACCAAGGCATGTGTCTTTTTGGGGAATCTTTGCTGAACACGCAAACGTGCAAATGATTCTGATTCGTCGCCAACTTTCTCTCCCAGCCGCCTTTCTCGTTATCTCTCATTCATATTTGTAAAGATGCCAGTGTCCTTACCAATGACATAGAGTGGATTGCATGTAGTTGCCGTCACCCAATATTATCTTTGGTGGGTTTTTTTTTTCCAACCACTCTTCTCTAACCTACGTACCCGTGTGCCACGACACGTGTCAAGCGATATTCCTGCAGATAACTGAACCTCATGAAATAAATATCCACGAACAGGAGCAAAGCATATCGAGAAGCTCTCAGCAGGGTACGACTCACCAGCAGAAACATGGTGAGACAGAGATAGCGCCTCAGATGGGGGGGAATCTCCATCCCCCCCGCTCCCCCCGCCCCCTCCTCTCAAGTAGTCTGCCCTCCCGTCCCGTGAGGACGTCGCGGTCATGACCGGCTGCTGCCGCCCGAGAGACCACAGAAGCAGATAGGCGAGGCCCGGGGCTGAGACCGTGGGAGAGAGGAGAGGGGAGGCGAGGGAGGCGAGGGAGGGAAGCCAGTGGAGCAGTGATGATGGAAAAGAGAAATCATCCAGCAGAGATGTGAAGGGAATCAGAGGCCTGAAAAGTCTGAGTAGACAGAAGAAAGACAGACTGCGTGAATGTTGGCGTCACAAAGAAACAGGACCAAGAACATTTTAGAATGGAATTTAAAAAATAAATATATAGTAATTTAGGCTTTTGTAGTAATTAACCCCCCGTTACAATAATAGGAAACAGATTCCTATCTTTCAGCCAAATTTCCCGTTCCGTTAATCTCTCGTTACAAAAAAACATGGTGCAAGAAAAGTACAGTACCTGAATATGGAATGTTTTAAAATAATTTATTAGGAATTTTAAAAAGGTTTTTTTCAAAAGAATAAACATGACAGGAAAAAGAAAATCAGAAAATGTTACAGTGTTGACAGGTTTGTTATTTCTCAGTGAAAACAGCATCAAAGTATGACCTAAAACTGTAGGCCACAGCAGTGTGAGCAAGTGTATCAAAATGTAAAACCTGGTACTTCTATAGATGAAGAGTGCTTTGTTCTCAAGCTACCATTCGAAATAAAACACATTTCTTGTGATCGGCCAGTGCAACGTCCTAGTAGCTCTGAACATTATGGTTTTGGTCTAAAAATAGCTGTCACAGTTGCTACAGTCTGTGACCTCCAGTGGATATGCAGTGATGGATTGGGGGATGCGAGGGGGGTTGACAGGTAAACAAAATTGTACGAGACCCTCCTGCCCTTCCTTGTTGCTAAAGCCACCTTTCTAAAAGGTTCAACAACCCTCACTTTCACATAGATTTTAATGTAATAATAAAAAAAGTCAGATTCAAATTTCACATTTGAAACTGAGGTACCAACCCCAGAAAAAAGAAGACATCACATCGCACATTGGAAACACATGAAACGCTCACGCAAACATCAACGCAACCTGCAGAGCACATCAGTGATACCTGCTGCAGCACACGACGTCTTTCCTTCACAATCAATCAACGCGTATTGAAAATCACAGTTAAAACAGCAATATGACTAAGTAAGAAAACGGCATGATTTTTTTTTTTTTTCACACCCATGTATCCCCAAAAGTAAAGTGTTGTTCCAAACTCTGGTCCTCCCCCTCCCCCCCCCCCCCCCCCCCCCTGAACTCAAGGTGTTTCAATTCTGGGGCAGTTTTGAAATAGAGTGAAATAATCAAATGACATTCTGTATAAAATGCCTGAGGAGGAATCCAGTATGCGGCTGGTCTGATAATCACGGACAAACGTACTGATATGTTGTTAACATCCTCCCTGTAAAACCTGCCTAACAATCCCGCTTTCCAACACATTAGAATTGGTGAAAGAAGCAATCTTATTTGCCTCCGACCTCCCACACACACAAGCATGAGCTGCTGCCCCCCCCTTCCCCTCCCCCTCCCAAGAAACCAGTTATATTTACAATATTTTACAAAATTGTACAGCTCATTGGGGCCTATTACGTAACTGTGACTAATGACCTTTGTCGTCTGAGCATTAGTAGTGTAAGAATTTTTTGTTAAAATCCTACCAAGAAATACACTTTGTGACACATTTCAAGAAAGCGTATTAATCACAAATGTTTTGTTAAAATTCAGTATGAACTAGTGACAAATATATAGTTTTTCAGTACAAATTACAGCTCGTGATCTGGCATCCCTCTGGAGATTTGTCTCCTCTTATCTCAGAGACATCAGGTCAAATAAACCAACAAAACACAATCGAAACAGATAAAGAAACAATGCAGCATCACAAAAGAAAACAGCATGATGAAACATTACAGAGAAAAAGAAAAAAAACACAAAAATACAGCATCTTATGTGTTACATGTCGTCATAAACCTTTTTGCTCATTTTGTGAACTTTCTCTTCTTTTTTTTTTTTCTAGGAGGGGGACTTAAGTGACGCGTCAGCGGGGTGGGTCGGGTGCAGACTGACACCGAGGAGGAGGGGTGAAAGTTCATCTGCCGGCAGCCAGAGAGGTGGACTGGACACAAGACAGGCCAGATGAGCTCCAAAGCAGCTTCAACTCCTTCCAGCTCTCAGTCTACCCCGAAAAAAAAACACCCCAAAAAAACACCTGGGTTACCCACAGGCGAGTCCTCGGGCTAACAGTCTTACATGTCAGGTGCAACGAGGTGAAGACTTACAGCCTCAGTGGTACCCGTTGGTGAAGGCCGTGGCGATCAGGGGGCCCTGTGGGAGCAAGCATACAAGTTTGGAGTTCAATAATTGTACAACTTATTTCCTTCTTTTAGGATGTCGATGCAAATCAGGCGAAAAGTGAGCAGTTGCAGTGTTTTGTTGGACAGAATAACTGCACACATCCTGAGTCATGACGGTCCACAACTCTCAGAACAAGTCACATCAAACTAAAATGGCCAGTGAAAGCGTGTATTTAACCTAAATATATTGAAAGTATTTCAATATATATCAAAGGGGAAGCAGTGACAACGTGATGTACCAGACAAACAAAGCTCTTCTTATTTTGTATCCTTGTTCCCTTCAATTTAACACATTTGGAAACATACATAATTGTAATTCATACAATGCAACAGTTACGGCACGAGGACAGAAACTAGTCCAACGTAGAATAAATATTGCTAAAATAATAGAAAACGGGACGTTATCTTACCCCCAAACTGTGGCTGAATCCGGTGCTGGGGGAGGGGCTTGCAGCGCTGAGGTAACTGCTGACGGCCGACTCCTGACCGGCTGTCCCATAGATGTCGGCCATCGGCCCCGGGCTGCTTGTGCCCAAAAACCCACCTGAACGAGACTGGTTGGAGCCTAAAAGCAAAATAAATAAGTAAATTCAGATTTTCTATCCACGCAAAAGACCCTATTGAGCCCACCCTTTCTAAAAAAAGTTAATTATCAACATTTTCATGATTTTGTCTTTTGCAACAATATTTTTTATAAGCGCAAACTGACTTGGATATGACAACAGTTCTGTCGCATTTGAACTTATTAAGAAGCTGTTGCCTTCAATTTTATGATGATGTGAAGAAAGATAAGGCCTTTTCAATGTCCACACCTCTCACTACTGCTGCTGCTGCCGCTGCCGCTGCCATTGGTCCGTACGCTGTCAGAGGAATGGCTGCGGAGACAAGAGAAGCAAAGGTCCAGGTGAAATGTTTTGGAGTGCAAACATAAAGGAATGAACTAATAACACCTTTAAAGTCTGTCGCCGGTGACCCCGGGAACTTTCTAAACATTTCAACGAAGCCTTTGCGAATACACAAACATAGAAGTAAAAAAACGATCAATGAGAATACTGCTGATGAAGACAGGGTTTGATGAAGTCACCGCAGGGAGCGTTTAAAATTAAAAACCTCTTTCATTACCGTCAGCAATCCTGCCTTCAGACGTGCAAACCAAAGACTGTAGCAGACTGACCACATGCTGCTCGTAAAGTCCAGAGGAGTGACTGACTGACTGACCTGTGAGCTCGGGGGGGTGGGGTGAAGTCAGAAGGGGAGTCCTCTCTAAGTGGAACTCTAAAACGAGAAACATCAGAGAGCAGTTCAGACACACGCCAACATCACCACCGCCAGCGAGGAAAGCGCACACAAACACACAGGCAGGGAAACCCCTCCGAGGTGATGGCAGAGGGCACGAGGAGCACACGTTGTAACGCACCAGGCCCGAGTCACGCAAAGAGGGGTTAAAGGATGGAGGAATGCTTTCAATACAGTCATGTTCAAATCAGTATTAACTATCAATATATGAAAAAACGCTTGAACACTCGCCAGACGCACTAACACACAATTACACTCCCAGATTTTTACATATACATGTCATTGTCTTAAAGGTGACCACTGAGTCAAACTAAAAGGTATCGACTTTCATGTCTCACCAATCACATTGCAACTATAAGCCTGAAAACCTGAACACGCTGGCTTAACACCAATGACACGTGGCTGTGTGTTGATTTCCCCGAACAGACTGAATCAGTAAGAGAAGTGTGCCGTGGTTACCAGGGAACTGGTAGGTGTATCCGGGGGTGATGCCAGCGTAGCTCCGACTGGTGTAGGTAGCTGTCTGGAAGCCCGGATAACCTGTAGAAACAAAATGCCTGTTAACATCTGGATCCCTGCAAACACTGACCGCATGCACGCAATATATAACAGGCGTGTGAATGTGCTGCTCCCTGACAGTGAAACACGGTACAGACGGTGACATTCAGGTGGGTGATATTCCACACGTGTGATCTGGATTTATTCGCAAGGAGCAGGCAGTGCACACTACACGGATTTGTCTTCGCACTAAAGAAAGTGACACCTGGATAACCGACCGAGCCCAAGATACCGCAACTGATTGAATATTTAAAAAAAATATATTGTGTACCCGTGGAAGTATATCCATCATACTGCACTGCCTAATCAAAACCCAGAGATACAGGAGAGAAAAAGCTGTTCTCAGACTGAACAGCAGATGGCGGCGTTGATAAGCTCGGCCTCAGATCCACAAACAGGATCTGACCAGTGTTAAGATCGGTAAATGGGTTGGCACCACCGTAGAGGATAAAGTTCAAGTCAACAAGGAGATCAGAATCATTAAAGTGCCATTCAACTATTTTTACCCCTGAGATTCAGTTTACCCGTCATGAGCGGCTTTTTTTCACTGCACTTTTAAAGGCTGCGGTCTCAGTGATCAAGGCTGCACGGTAGAGCGTCGCGACCGGTTTAGTGGTCACATTTCTCTCCCCCGTAAGATGCCATGTGACCTTTTTAGGCAGCTGCGGTCGTAGTGCAGGAATACTTGTTGTCACGTTCATGTGTGCTGACAGATCCTTCCTGTCCTGATCAATAGTGCCTTACCTAGCATACCAATGCCCAGCATGAAGGCATCCATTCCATAGGGCATCACACGAGAGCGCCCCCTGGCTGAGCCCGTGGGGGACATCACCTCTTTGGGCTGGGCTTTCTTGCACTCCACCTGTTTCCATGCAAAACACGCGTCATTACTTTCTAGTTTCCACAGGAGTCTGCGACGAGTCTACCACGAATCGAGCTGCTCACCATTTTGTTATTGATCTCGTGGAAGTGGATTTCGCAGACTTTTTCCACCACATCCTCATTCTCAAAGGTCACAAAGCCAAACCCTGGAGAGGACAAGGCCAGATCATGAGTAAGAACATTTCACATAGAATGGGTAAGATAGACAGTAGGCTTTTCTGTGCAGCAGCACAGCTAATAGTCTCCAGTAATCAGTGCTGTAATAGCCGCTTAACACATTTGCCCCCCTTCCCCCGTTTCAACGCAGCTATTCTGCACTCATCCTTTCCCCCCCAACCCCTCTGCCCCCCTTCCTGGCCAGAAGGCCCGGGCAAAGCCGGTAGGCTGTCATAATCGATCAGTCCCTTGGTGGGGAGGAGGTGCTTAAGGAGGCTTTATCCTGATCCAGATTAACGGACTGGCTAATTAGACTAGCCCTGTTCGCCTCCTCTAGCTCAGCCCACAGGAAGGAGGCCCGCGGGGGGTGCAGGGTGATCAATAGACACCCTGCGAGGACCGGAGGAAGCACCAACGAAGACGAGGACGGATGCGGGGATTGAGCGGACACGGAGACGGGTCAGCCTGCCTCACCTCTGTGTCTGTTGGTGGTCTTGTCGAACATGAGCATGGCATCGTCGACCTGGGAGGGGGACAAACAACAACGTTTTTTAGGCGGCATTCTCTCTCTCTCTCTCTCTCTCTCTTGCCACGAGGCATGTTGCCTGACCTCAGCCCTTCTCAAGTTCTGCAGAGAGGCTAAGCAACAGATGGACAGAAAGGAGGGGGAAGGAGGGAGGGAGAGGACTGGAGACGGCCGGCAGGTTACGGGGAGTAGGCGATGGGGCGAAGGCAGGGAAATAGGAAGAAATACTGTAAAACAAGCCCAGGGGCTGTATATGACTGAGATACATTATAGGTGGCATGAAAGGTATTCGCTGCTAAACTGCCCCAGTCCCGCTCACAGACAGCCCATAATCCGCCGCCTTTCTTCCCCTTCAAAGTTTGGCATTCCCATGGCAACTGTACAATAAGTCCATATAAAAGAGCTCGAGCCAACATCAAATATGCTTTATGAATAGTGGGAGATTGCCAGTGAGACAGAGTGGGCCGCAAACAGAGGAACCCTGAAGAAAAAAAAAAATGGAGCCAGTCGTTAGCAGAAAGGCGAATCCTGTGGGCAGGTGGAGACTCGATGAGAGGGGAGAGCTGATAGCGAGAGGAATAGCGACAGGTGGAGGTATGGTGAAAGAGAGCACAGAGAGTCCTGTAAGAGAGGGAAAGAAAAAAGATTGGGTCAAAGTGGAGAGGGAGGAGAAAGAAGAGACAAAAGGGGAGAGGGGGGAGAACAAAGAGGCCTGGAGGCTTTGTTTGTTGGCACAGTCAGCTATAATTCCTCCTCCTCTTCTCCCTTTGACCTCTCCCTCCGGACTGGCCTCCCTTTATAGAGCAAAGACACAGGTGTCTGTTCTACACGCGCACTAGCGGGAATAACGGGAGTTTGTGATGTGTGTTTCCTTCGTTCCTCATGTAAAAAGCTGACATGTTTACACCGTCTGCACACGTTGGTGCAAACTAACATTTGGTAAATGAATCTGTGCTCTCAGTCTATAATAAGTTTACTGGATACAGGCCACTGAATAATTTGTCAGTCACAGGGTCACACAACACGCTATGTGTGTGTGCGTGTGTGTGTGTGTGCGTGGACCCCTTAGGGCAGTTGGTCTACAGAAAGGTCAAAGGTGACTGAGGAGTGTCAGTGTGAAAGGGGACCTGTTACTGTGGTGCCTCTCAAGTCCCTGCTTCCTCCCTGACTGGCATTCGCTCGACGTCCGGCAACATGCACAAACCCTCCGTCCTCGCATGAACACTCTTTGTTTTTTGCAATTCGCTGATACTTCTACCCAAAACGGCCAGTTTGAAAAATTTAGAAACAATCAATTGATCAAAGAGCGATGGTGAATAAGTCAAACACAAGGGTGACTTAGACAATCCCAACAAGAGCACCCGACGGCGCTGGAGGATGCAATCGAAACACCGCGACCACTCAGTTAATGGCACGTCGTTGCTTGATATTTTAAACACTGCGCATTTTAATGGCGTACTGCCGGACAATATTCCCTCCTGTCCTTTTTTCTTCCCTCCTCTCATCTTCCCTGTTATCCCCGGCCCATCCCTCTGCGCGATCCTTTGTCCTCACCAGGACGGGACACAAAAGGTCCAGTGAGGCAGTCTAATCAGGAACTTCCATGGATGGCTGGAGCCTACATTTCACCATCCATCCCCTGGATATCTCTCTCGGCAAAAATTCATCTAGACGTTATGATTGAGGAGGGAGCGCAGGGAAACTCGAGGCCAGACCTTTGGCGG
The DNA here is from genome assembly GCA_021346845.1 of Apeltes quadracus. Taxonomy (NCBI): domain Eukaryota; kingdom Metazoa; phylum Chordata; class Actinopteri; order Perciformes; family Gasterosteidae; genus Apeltes; species Apeltes quadracus. The sequence continues at coordinate 11,754,429 of CM037929.1, read as the reverse complement.
TGAAAATAAAGTGCCACACGGTCGGAAACGCAGGGGCTAAAAACGCAGTCTTCACGCGTTTGACTTTGCGAAGTGTTCGAGGTGCAGCTTGCTGATAAAGTTCATATAATTTAGGGGTTTTGTTTCACCTGATCTGTTTTGACCAAAGTTCACTTGAAACACGGATTCATTGATGTTCGGATTCCCATTAGAATTCCCATTTAGGAGGTCAAAACGGTCCAGAAACTTCCAGTATGCAGATAAGTTCTGGGCAAACTAACAAAATATTTGTCTAGCTTTGTACGGAGGCATAATGGCCCCCGTAAACCCCCCTAAAACACCATCTTTGCCCCAGTTCCCTCTCTGCGCGGAGCTCTCTCAATCAGGCCCTGCCTCTTGTCGGGGCCTTTGTCAGCCCGTCATCTATTCTCTGCATCATTTCTGTCCTCAGATTATCTAAGAACTTAAGGACTAAACTTCAGAAATAAGCACTAAATAAACAAAAAAACAAATGCATTAATGAAGGAAGGTTTTTTTCAACATAAGGCGACTTAAATTTATTGGTACTAAACTTTTGAGTTGACCCCCGCCCAACTCACGCACACTCATGCTAACACCCCCAAACACCACCCCGTCCCTCCTCCGTCAGAACAAAACCCCCTTACCCACAGCATTACTTGGGGACAATGGGCAAGCCGGGTCACCACGGTAACGGGCCGGGAGGGGGGTTGTGGGTAGGAGCAGCTGTTACATCAGATTAATTCAGATTCTGATAATCCCTCCTCCTTCTTCACCATCACCACACACTCACCACAAAACTTTTCTCCCCCGTTCCTCCCCCCTTCCAACCCTCTACGCTCCCTCATCAAGTCCCTCCAACTTTGCCTGCTGCTCCTGGAGCCTCTCGGCCTCGTTATTTTCCCCTTTCTACCGTCCACGAGCGTTTTCTCTCCCTTCTTTCTCGCCCTCCTCCTCCTCCTCCTCCTCGCAGTAACCCCTTCACGTCAACAAAGCAGTCGCTCGACTCAAAGTTTTTCTCTGGGAATTTGTGGTGAATCAGACTCGGCTGAGCTGGGTGAGACGTTGTGCCGCGTCGGCTGTTACCAGCAAAGGCATTAAAACTGTACTCGGTAATTCTTCTTTCCATTCGGATCAACAGTGCCGCGTTGTTCTGTCAAACATTCTCACCGCAGACATCGACATCCCCAAAAACGTTACCATTGAAATATCTCTCACCTTCCCGAACTGGTCAAAGTACTGTTTGACGTCCTCGATGGTGGTGTTCACTGACAGGCCTCCCACGAAGATCTTCTTGGTCCGAGTCACTAACTGTAAGAAGAGGAAGGCGAAGATGAACACGTTTCTTTCATCTTGGTGTCTATTATCGTCGTGTTCCTTGTTAATTATATGTTATATCTAATAAGATTTTTGAAACTTTACTTTAAATATAAACCAGCGTGTTTTATTGCTTTGAAATAAATTTATTGTATATTTAGTGTCAAATTAATTTTTTTTATATTTTTTTCCTGTCACTGCAATTGTTACTGCATTACAAATAAATCGTGTTATCCTCACCCCTTCCCAATATATAAATAAAATAATCATTATACTCTTCATTAAAATCTCCGTGAGATAATAAATAGCAGAAAACCTCACTGTCCTTCGGTGTAACTTAAACCTGCAGAAGGACAGTTCAAACTTATGGCATAGAGACAAAATCCATTTTTGAAGTAATGTAATACATTGTTTCATCTGTGTAGTGTACTATACACACAACACAATCTAAGGAGGCTTGACAATTATTCTAAACTTTCTCTGACCAACCGTATTTATACTTAATAAAACACACACATTGATGATGATATTCTATTACATGAATTAGCTTTGTTAATAAGGTTCGTGGGGGTCATTACTGAACCCTGTGCCCCTCTGAGGGAGGTCCAACACTTTCACTTCAGGCCGAAAAAGGATGGAACAACTGGAAAACTGGAAAACACGGATTCCTGTGATGGGAACCAAGCTAATCCTTGGTTTTTGCACTTGTAAAAATGTTGGATGTAGTGCATTTGCTTTCTCTGCTTGTATGGGGAGGAGATTTTCTTAAAATTTAGTGAGGGATCAGACAAACAGAAGCGGGTAGTCCATTAGATTTACACACATTAACACAGGACGTGCGCCTGACACAGGTAGAATTTGCAAACACAAAATTCAGTGTAATGACATTTTTTCAGCATCTGACTCAAGCTTTGTATTAAGTCAAACTGAGACATTACAATACTATTATACATTTGAAATAGCAATACATATATTCCGTTTTTTCATTACTTAATTTCTTTCTGCACAGTGTGCAAGGGCCGCTTTTAAATGTTCTGATTTACTTTTATTTTCACTGTGCACTACATCACTATGTCCACGAAACGTACGTGCAGCAATATCGGGGATTCGTGCTGAGATTTGTTCCTTTTGTGAGTTGTACAACACGACATGTAATACTTTGCTAACAATGTTGCAACTATGGTTTGAAGGGTGGACTGTCTGTGCTTTTACAAAATATTTACACCGTGAAATCCTTGATGGATGATCATCAGTAACAGGCAAAAAATAAAACCGCTAATACAGTTCAGCTAATACTCAAATGTACTGCAATGCAGCTTTGAAAGCTAGGGGAAGACTTATTCCGATCATGAATATGTAAGACGATCCCCAGCCTAATTCCCTAAAATCAATATTACAACGATAAATTGCCCAGCCTTACAGTAGCTACACACACACACACACAGCAGTATTCCCTAATTCGTTTAGCTTCTCTAAGGTATCCTCTCTATTTCTCACCGTGTTGTTGTTCATTAAACAGACAAACTGCTGAATGAACAGGACGCGGCGCACATGAAATACAACGCCGGCGTTTCGGTGGGTTTAACAATAATCGGTGTCGCTAAAGCTGTGAACTTTTCTGTCGACACACAATCGCAAAAACAGTTCAGCGACGTCAGGGCTTCTCATCCGATTACGAGGCATTAGAGACGCTGGGAGACGTGCACTCGCCGGCTGCAAACAACGCGGGGGGAAACTAACACACAGAGAGGCGCTTTGACTCACTTTGGGCTGAGCTCTGCGAGGGAACGCCACCTTGGGATCGATCTGTGGTGGAGAGAAGAGAAAACCAGAGGACTGGTTAGTGCTGTGTCACGATACAGATGCAGCAACCTGTCACCTTCCTCCGGTGTCACCTTGACATCATCGCATCGTCTTTCAGGGTGCAAAGCATTCATGTTATTATTCCACGTGTCGAATCACCGATCCTGAACCGAAGCCATGTTAAAGACACCTGTCTTTGTAAGGATCATTGCTGTCAGGCCTCACCGTGCTGGAACAAAGCATGACGCCATTTATAACTATGAAGGAAAACCTGGATGAAGGTGACGTCGAATAAACAGGTCCTGGTGTACTTTGACATCGGTGTAGCAGTAGATGACAAAAAAAGGAGAATAAATCCAAGAATCCCAGATGGTATTTGTACATTTGAATCGTTTCCAGTGAGGAAACTGTTTCTGGAAAACTTGGTTCACAGAAATTACATTTTTAAAAATCAGCTCTTGGTGCTATTTAGTGGCACATGGTTATGCCCTTATTTACTCACGTTGAGAGATGGACATTACTGATTATATTATATAAAACATAGCATCTCTTTCCAGATCAAATGATGCGTTTACAAGGAAAACCATGGAATGCCCGGGAATGTCCCGTGAACTCCTGCCTCTCTCGTCACCATCGTGTGACATGTGATCTCCTGGAATCTCACACCGGCACCACAATCACAAACACGCCTCACCTCGGCGAGGAGAGGAGAGGAGAGGAGAGGAGAGGAGAGCCCGAGAGGGAGGACGAGCGTGTCTGAGAGACACCGGATGGACCGGGGAGGAGGGAGGAGGCCGGGGAGAGAGAAAAGGGAGCTGTCGCTCAAACCACACGGACGGCAAGATTCACCCAGTTTTCTTTGATTGTGTTTGTTTGTTTTGGTCTCCTTTTGGCTTTAGACGGAAGTGATGACCACCACAGGGGACCATTCATCCTCCTGCACGCTGCGATCGTCCTCTGCCCTGAAGCTCCTAACGTTTACACCGAGGAAGAAGCACCAGCCGGGCCTTTTTTTTTATATTTCACTGCTATACTACAACTACAAACACAAACAATAAAAGTATATACATAATACGATCGAGCCCACTGAGTGGGACGGCGCTTAAGATTTGGGACACCGTGCCGTGAGGATGCAATCATAGACAGGCTGTAAATTTGGAATTTGAGACCTCTATATTAGTCTATGCCGGTCTAATAGAGGTAGAGAACCACTAGACTACTCCACACTGTACTGCTGTTGCGCTAATAGATGGTGAGACAGTACAGAGCTAAGATTAGTCCGCAACCATGAGAGGGTAGAGTTGAACTACGGTAGAGAGCTAGAGTCTTCATGGTAAACAACATGCGTTTGCCACAGTCAGGGTGACGGCGTTGTTTCTACTTGAGTCGACATCACCGTGGGTTTTTGTCGTTGCTGTTGTCTTTTTCGCTTTTGTTCTAGAGAGCAGAGTGAGAAGACTATAGGCTAAATACTGGAGGATCAGATGCAGAGTCTACGGTTTAGTTTCTATGGTGGCTAGACTACTCTGATAGTCACCTCCGGTCACCAACCCTCCTGATGTCCAACACTCCTGCGCACATTCAAGAACAAACAGACACACACAAACAAACAAAATCAAAGAAATGGCAGCACACAGCAGCACATCCGTGGGGAGGGAATAGTGGACGTTAAAACACAAAAGTGGCTGAAATCGTTTGGATTCGTGGAGGTTAAAAAAAAAGTTGATTATCGCAAAGTCAAGAGATGTAAATAAAATGTCCCTGTAGAGAAGGTGCTGATTGCCACTTTGGAAGGATGTTTGAGCTCAGTTTGACTCCAAAAGACAATTTGATGAAGTCTTTTTGTACTTACCAAAAACAATCGGACATTAAGATGTTAACGCGCAAGCATGATTTGTCATATCACAACTTTTATAATGACATCCAATGAAGATTATGTTCTTAAATCAACACCCATTTGGGATGTTTTCTCATTCAGACTGGCTTCAGACAGTAGAGCAGGTTCTCACTGTGTCCTATTGTGTGTGTGTGTGTGTGTGTGTGTGTACTTCTACATCGACGTAGCAGTAGCAGCACACGGATAAAGAAGAATAGATTTAACATCCAGGAAGAGATAATACACTTTTGTCATTTAAACTGTTTTTCATCTGAAAAATCAGCTTCTACCCTCTACTCGTATTTAGTTGCAGATGGTTTTGCTTATAATTACCCAGTTCAAGAGATTACCGATTAAAAAAATCATTCTTTCAAAACCTGAAACACGACTACAGGGGGTAAAAACAACACTTCACACTTCATCTTCACATCTACAGAGAGATGTGAAGATTTCAGAAGCGTCTCCACGCTCTACACACACAACGAGGTAGAAAGGATGAAGCCGAAGGTAATTCAAAGAGAGGTTTATGAAATCAGGGCAATCCCCTTTGACCAACTACATCCCAGGCCATGCAACAGTTAGCCGAGCGCGCTGCCCGTCACAGCCTGAGCCGCAACGTGCCGATTGGGCACAATCAAGATCTCTGAGGAACAACTCAAGCTTGTTGACTCCAATCCTATTAGTCAGGAGAGCCATACTAATCGCAGATGGGGTCATCCTGCCTCCCCCCCGCTCCCATCCTGACACTCGGGCCTGCATGGAAATGGTTAACGGGCGCCACACGTATGCCTGATGCAGCTTCGCAGCGAGCTCAGTGACTCTGTTGCAAACTTCTCCGCCGTGCGGCTCGGAGCTGCAGTTCAATGGGAACTCTGTCCCACACGAAGGTGCAGTTTGCATCGGCCGTCGATACGTTTACAGACGGCAGGAAGCTGGGGTGGGGAGGTGGGGGGGGGAGTAACATAAATCACAAAACACAATCAAAAAACCTGCCTTCCTAAACTGGTCAAAACCGGGCCGCATCTGTCCTTCAACACACAATAAGACACTTCACAACACAATAAGTTGCAATAAATTCCTCTGCAGCACTGTATTTGCTGTTCAGACTCTGGGCCGTGCAAAGCTCTGTTAATTCCCGAGCGGTTCAGTCGGTCACAGCATGGCACATTCTTTCTGTTGCCACTGGAGAACTTTTCTCTCCCCTCTCTAACAGGATAACCTGTTAGCATGAGAGAGAGGTAGAGGGGGGCAGGGTGAGCAGCAGTCTAAAAAGGCCCACTCTACTCACCGTCCGAGCCCCGTTGGCTGATCAGCGAGCCCCCTCCACGCCGGGCACACATTCTCTGAGGCGGCCTCGGGCCCCCACCCAACGCCACCGACACACCCGACCGCCAGCCACAAGGGGCCCCGCCACGGCCCACAGGCCACGCGCAGTCAACGCATGCAGAAGTTCAGAGGGGAAATTTCAGATTAAAAGAAGGGTATCATCATCTTGATAAATGAATGAACTCAATAAGTTGCTTTTGAGGGACCTCATGACCTCGACGGTCTGTGTCTTTGATTTCTAGAATCGGAGAAGTGATTGTAAATGATGTTGCATTGTTATCTTCCTTTTTCTTTTCTTCTGTGACAGAACCATTCTTCAACTGTGTGTGTGGAGGGGGCTTTGGGAGGGAGGGAGGGGGGGGGGGGGGTCGCTATGGCAACAAACCCCATGGCGAGTTAGTGGCGTCCAACCATGATGCCGCTACTTGTCATAGCTGTTGTGCCTGCAAGTCACACTACAGCAGTAGGGCACTGGGGGAAACCCCAAAATACACTAAATAAAAATGCATTTGGACTACAATTAAAGAAATTCAAACCGTCCCAATTTTGGATTTATCATAACGAACATTTCTAATTTCCCTGTAACTTTCTACAGCAAACAACCTTTTTTTCCTCACATTCCTTTCTTCGGCACGTCCACTTATGCTCTAAAGATTTGAATAGCTCAGAGCACAAAAGGGGTGAGAAGAAACAGCCTCCCCTAATTTCAATACAGTGACTAACCAGCAGCCATCCCCACTCCCACAGAGGAGAGAGGCGGGGACAGTGGTCCCTATGGCGACCAACGGGACACATTGTTCCCAGACCGACCCACATTCATTACTGACAAAAAGACACACACACACACACACACACACACGATCACACAATAACTGCAACACAAGCAATTAATGCATTTTAAGTTACTATTCATCATCATTGTATTTTATTTCTTCAGAGATCAACAGGACGTTTTGAGGAGCTGGTTTTCCTGCTTTTACACGCTGCTGGTTTTGCGTTGGTTTTGCTGGTAACATTGAAAAACTTTTTTAATGGGGGTCAATTCTACCCCTTGGGAAAGAAAAAACAGCTGAAAGAAAGTTTTGGTTCAGTCTTCCTCGAGACCAAATAAAAAATAAAAAAAATGGGTAACCCCGTGGGTCCCCTTGTTTCTAAGGAGATTGACACTTGATGATATTTTCTTGCCTATATGGCTGAAGAGTGAAGACACACACACACACACACACATTCTCCCATGTGTCTCCACTGTCGACTACTGACTCAATCATGTAAAGTGTTCACATCGAAGTTTTGGCAGCAGACACAGACTTTGTTCGAGGAAAGACATCGGCATAGCGGAACCTCAGCGAAAACATTCAAAATGCGGCATTGATACACCTCTCTCGCGGATTATAAGAAAATCCGCTAATCAAACACTGAGCAGTGGGATTAGCCGGTGGGAGGAGGTAAATACAGAGAACTCACTGTTTTAGAGTCCAACTCGTGCCTGGTTTGGGCCAAAACTTTATCCACGCCGGCCTGATCAACAAAGGTGACGAATCCAAACCCTCTGCAGACATCAGGAAAGGGGAGGGGGGGGGGTATTAATGACACAGAAACTGATGGCGACACGTAATGATAGGTTATGAGCAGAGGGAAATCACAGAGCTCAGATAAACTTTCAGCTGCGCCGCAGAAGGCGGCCTCACGGTTCCCTCACCTTGAGCGCTTAGTAACCGGATCTCGCATCACCATACACTCTTTCACCTCGCCGTACTTGCAGAAGTACTCCTTCAAACCCTCTGGGAGAGCAAACAAGGCGGAGGGAAGACACGTTAATGAATGAATCCAGAGGGGAACGCGACATGACAACTTTTCTAATAATCAAATCAACAAAGAGTTTGACTCTGCTGAGATTTGCGTCACAAAAGTGAATAGTTTATATGATTAAATCAAACATACAACAATGATTTGTAATCAGGACTCAGAATACTTTACTAAAAGTGAACAATAATTCCCCAAAAAATGTTCATCCTATTACAAACTGAATAAGCTAAATTCCGCTTTCAAAAATCACTCTTGGTAGCTCTGAAAGAGTGCATTCATTCTGGAGCAGGATTCATACGCAAAATAAATAAGGGAAAACAAATAAACAAATCCAATGTAAGCATGCACGAATTTTAAGAAATACACCTTTCATAATAAGTTTCCATTTATTGACTGATTCATGTCAGGATTTTTAAGGACAGAGAGTGTCATTTTTTTAAGATTAAGTGGTGAAAACCAATTTACCTTGTGTTGTTTGCCAGCTGAGACCCCCTATGAACATTTTACTGAGGACAAAAAGAGAAAAACAAAACATTTTTTGCATATTTATAAAATCCGGATTCCGGTTAATTCATACGTATAAATCAAACTGTTATTCAAAAGTGTAAATCTGCAGGTGCAGACGTCATTTCAGAGTTGATTATTTGTGTGTGGAGGTGTGCGAGTCCTGACCGGACCGGAACCCCCCTGCCCCCCGACCGCCCACCCCTGCAGAATGACCGGTCCGTTCCCGGGCAGATGTCGGTCACCGGACTTTATTCAAAGTTAGTTCTTTCCTCACCAGGGGTCGTGAGGGGAGTCCGCGGCGGACAGGCTGGTCTGGCTCCCTTCCGTCTCCATTCCGGGTCCTCGCTGTGCGTCGGGAGTGAGAGCTGCGTGTGTCCGAGCCGAGCCGTGCGGGAGAACAGATTGAGTGAGAGGAGCGGGGCGGGTTTGGCCCGGGGTGACAGAGAGGGGAACGGGCCAGATGCAGGCTGGGACAGACTCCACCTCCTCCTCCCCCTACTCCTCCTTCTCCTCCTCCTCCTCCACCTCCTCCTCCTTCAGTCGGTCAATCCCGCTGCTGTGTCGCTTTTTCTCTCATCCCGCCACCGGGGGACGCGGTCCCGGCGTCAAGGCAACGGCTATCAGCCTCGCGGCTTCCGCTGCACCCTTTCACAATAAAACAGAAATAACGCGTTTGAGAAGTGATCTTTCGGGGGTTTAAAATCGGGGATTTGAAGTGGGCATACTTATATGAACAATGTATTGACACAATTTTTAATTGAATGAGATTTGGCTCTATACGCGGCCCAATCTGAAAGAGACTGTCTATTCAAAATATGGTTTTAAGCCAACAAAGCAGATTCAAAATAAAAGATTTTTGTCTAAATATTCAATAACAAAAAATATTTTTAGTGTCATACGACATTTGAAACATAGCTTTAAGTAGGCCTAATGATACGTTATTTACAGGGAAAAACATAGATCTCACTTGCAACTCATCTGTACGATGTACAAATTAGATCAGGTAATAATAAATAATAATACAAAAAAAATAAAACGTTTCTTATGAAGAATCTTTAAACTTCCTTTCATGGCAGATTTTGATTAACTTGATGCAATTTCCCTTCTTGAAAGAACAACGTGTAAACGGGCACAATTTAGAAACAGTTAAGAAAGAACTAATCTGCATTTGAGAAACTGTCTGAAGACACTATTAAAAAAGACTGACAACAAAAGTCACGAAAAATGATATCACTCAGCTCATGGTTTATTACGCATTGTTACATTTTTAACAACTGATGTATAATCACATTTTATGGAGCCATTTTAAGTGAATGTCTAAGCAGTGTTGATTCCTATCACTGTTCTGGTTTGCAGTTATCTTCACCACCAACCAACACTGTGTCTCTCTGCCTTAATACACCGTCCATATAGCAAGCAGGCTTATGCTATGTGGTGTATAACAGGAGGTCTGTGTGCTCATTTACTTCCGAGGTTTAAGTATCTAATTAGTATCAAAGCCAGCTCCAGCTAATCTTCTCAACACTGACTCAACATGTGACCTGCTAACCAACGTTAAGGCCAATCAGTACCCTAAGCAACACAAAGACAACAACTGCCTTGGCTTACGGAGGGTGTAAAATGGCTGCTCTCCTAACCGAGTCTGTCGGGTTTGGCTCAAAGTTTAGAAAGTCTGGATACTTTTCAGATACACTTATACAGCTGCTCTAAAGTACACCTGTAACAATAACTTGTTCAGGGCAACACCACAAGTTCAGGGTGTGTAACTCAGGACGTTTGGGCACAGACGTAAGATTCACGATTGTCCTTATTAACACGGTCAATCTACACTCAGCACTGCGGCCAGTGTCCAGCATGCACATTTCATCCTCCACAGATGAGAAGACAAAGCTCTGAAGGTTGGACAGGGGCTATTTGGACAGGAATTAAGGAGCGTGTTAAATTTCTGCATGCATGATCAATGGGGTTGAATGGTGGGGATGGGGTTTGGGGTGCAAGGGAGGGCTTTAGACTGAGGCAGAGGACGACAGAGCGCTGGTATTGAGAAAACAGGAAGAGACAGCCAGCAATTGCTCACTAATGAGAGATGGACAGCGTGGATTGTATCTCATTATCAATCAACATCGCTTTTGAGTTCTCCGGAGAGGGAAAATGCAAGTCTTCGAGTGTGCTGCATGTGGTCCATTTCGATAAACCCAGCTTGTGTGGAGGGGCATTAGTCACAGCCGTATCTTAGCTGTTGGAAATACACACACATTGCCCTCTGTCCGTTTTGGTGAGGAGTTTTCTCTGAATAGTACAATGGGACTTAATTACAGGTCAGCGGCATGTCTCAGGGAGATAGAGGGAGCTCTGTTACCCTTCCAAATACAGTATAATGCCATCTTCCCAAGGGTGGGGTGGGGTAACAAGAGCTCCACACAAAAAGGTGCTGATAGGCTGAACCTGAGAATGGTCCAAGGTAACCAGCCAGAGAAAGTGAGCGTTTTACACTGAAAGAGAGAGGAAAGATAAAGGACTACATTAACTCTCAAAGGTTTCCTTCCTTTCAGTTTGCCCTCTTTTCTTTCCCATCCACTTCCAACTTAAGTTTTAGGGAGAAGTTGAAGGAAATGGTAATGAACATACTCATAGTCTTTTAAAGGACGGCGAATGGTCTTCAAAAACGATGAACAACCTAAACTGCAGAAAACAGATATGCACTCTTTGACATTTAGACTGCTCGTCCTCCAAACCAGTGAAGGGAAATATGTTCTCATTGAGAGCCGTGGTATAACATGGACAGGGCAGTGATATAAACATGCTTATAATATCAACAAGTGAGCAAATGGGGTGTAAAATGATAACATAGTGGTAATCAGTAGTAGCTTGTGACCCCTTATAATCGGCTGTTAGTTGTATATTTTTTAGCCTCTTGTCACATTTCAGGTGTTATACAATTGTTGTCAGTTCCACCAAAGAGGAGCTTTATCTTCTCAGACGGATTGGGGCCAAAAGAGGTCAAACTTAGATGCTCAAAACGTTTCCGTGCAGATTTTATTGCTCCTTCCTATCACACTAATCAAATACCCCCCCTTATTTGTCTTGTGACCCTTTGGAGGGGGCCTGACCTTTAGTCATTCGAGCGCTAGTTTTCAGTGGAATGAGTACGTTTAGATTTACTACTAATTTACTCTTGCTGATAACTTGGTGTCAGTCACATCCTGAAACCGGGCCGGTCAGATGTAAGCGTGACGCGGCAGCGCTCTCTAGTGGCGCGCGGGACGGATCGAGACTTCAACTCACCAAACAAATGTTGTTCTGGGCCTTTATTGTGACAATTATAACTACATGCTCTGACATGTTGACATATTTGGAAACCCGTAACTTAAACAAAAGGAGCTTCTCTAAATGAGTCCTAGAAGTCAGTTTGGGTGTAACATGAAAAAAAAAAAAAAAATCATAGCGCATTAATACCCAACAACACTTTTTTGTTAAGTTGTTTCTACTTTGTCTGTTACAAGAGGTGATCTGTTGAATCTGCAGCGCTGCATGCTACTGTTACATCGGCTCATGTTAATTTATTGTTTATAAATTGCACTTTGGTCACTGTTGGGGACTGAGGGAGTGGGGACAAAGTTCACAGGATGCATGTAAGGAGGAGGGGGTGAAGAGGAAGGTAAAAAAAAAAAAAAAAAATTAACCTTTGATAGCAAAACAGCAGGTGGAGAGCTGAAACCAGACAGCTCAGGGCGCATTGGAAGGAAATTCAACCCAGGAAAAATGAAGGAATCTGTTCTTTTAAGCTAAAGAGAGACTGCAAATACAAATGAAGCCCAACGCTGCCTGTCTGGCTTGAATGAGCCGGCGCACATGAGAGCTGTGTTTGTTTGCGAAGCGGAGGTGAGGTAAGGCAGGAAAGTAATGGAACAGAGGTTAGAGGAGAGGGCCGGAGCGGCCATGGCGAATCCGAGCCGTTTGACCCCCCTTCAGGAGCAGCTGATCTGGGCCCTGCTGGGATCCGGGCTGTCTCGGGACATCCTGGTCCAAGCCATAGGAGAACTGGAGCGAGACCGGGCGAGTGCTGGCGCTGAGAGAGGAGAGAAGGGGGGATGGAGAGAGCTCCGAGGAAGGAGAGAGCGATTTCCCACCGCCAATATTCCGAGAGTTGGAAAAGCTTCTCCCGGAGGAGGCGGAAAAACTGAGGGCTGAAGTGGACCGGCTGTTGCAGTAAGTAGATCCCGGCGCTGTTCTGGAAGCTCCATGGCAACATCAACATCGGCCTAATCATCGATAACTACCAAATCCATCACAGCTATTGGTTTGTGCCTGTGTTGGACCTGATCGGGTAAACGTCCAAAACGCATGGACCACCTCATCAATGCTGTATTTCGGTTACCGGCTCTCTATATCAAAACTAAGGAACAGTTTACCTGATGACATGCCCTTCTCTGTCTGTTCTCGTCTTAAGTTCCCCTTTCTTCACCAAACGTTCTCTCCTTCTCCTGCTTCTCTGTCTGCCTCTCTCTCGCTGCAATCTGGCCTCTGAGGGGAATTTAAGAAGGGTTCCTCCTTGCTAGTTACTAATTACCCACCACCATCATTATTCTCCGGCCATTTCTTGATAAATAAGCTACTTGCATAAGTGAAGATTGACGGAGTGGGGTTGGTCTTGTGTATGTGTACATAAGGCAGCAGCAGTATTTCTACATCTTTGTACACCCTAGTTTCTGTTATTTGCTCACGCGTACTGAGATGTGTCTTTTTAAAAAAGATTAAAATACTCGCTAAGTGCCTTTTTAAAATATACCTAACTTTAATGTCTCTAAAATAAAATCGGGTAAAGTCAGTGCTTTAAAGATGTGTGCGTATTTAATGTTCCTGACTTGGCTGTTGGAAAGTGTTAAAAAAAGGCTTCATAAACCTTTCACAGTTTTTCCCCTGCATGGAACTCAAAGAGCTGGACTTTGCCCTTTTGTGCTTTCCCTTATCTCTTTCTGTCAATAAGCCTCTATCTACTTCCCCCTCAGTGGCCATCTTTGATGTCTAATGTTGTGGCAAACTGTCAAGCACGGTTTTAGAAACCGTTTAAATATTAATATTCCCTGCACTGTGTTTGTTTGTGTTATTGTCCAATTTTATGCCCCATCTACCATGGCGAGTTCCTTTGCATGTCCAACATACATACATTGGGAAAAAATGGTTCTGATGTTGATTCTAAACATAAATAAACAAAAAGCACACACATATCGGAGACTTTGGGGTGGACAGTTTGCTGAAATAATGATGTCTTTGTCTAATAGGGAGGACCCGTGGCACGTAGCTAAAATTGTGAAAAGCTACATGCAGCAGCACAACCTGCCTCAGAGAGAGGTGGTGGAGTCCACAGGACTCAACCAGTCCCATCTGTCCCAGCACCTCAACAAAGGCACGCCCATGAAGAACCAGAAGAGAGCCTCTCTGTACACCTGGTACGTCAAGAAGCAGTGCGAGATCAGCCAGCGTGAGTACACAAGCATCTGCTGTCAAACATACATCAAAGCTCTAAATCGGCGTGAAAGAGTAAAAAAAATACCTAAATATTCCTTTTTAGAATTTACCAACGCAAAACATGGCCTTGGATCTTCAGAGGAGCAAGGAGAAGAGACCAGGAAGGGACGGAGGAATCGGTTCAAATGGGGTCCAGCATCCCTGCAGATCCTCTTCCACGCCTATGACCGACAGAAGAACCCCAGCAAAGAGGAGAGAGAAGGTCTGGTTGAGGACTGTAACAGGTGAGGCATAGTGATCCTGATGCTACCAGGATGAAACAGGATATTGTTCATCCATCTTAAGTTTGTGTCACTTTGGCACCACAAGACGGAAATCGCGGGGCAGATTAGTGAGGTTGGCCTTTCACGGTTCAGACTGTGGTACAGGCTCTCAAGAACAGGAGTACATGAAAAAAACACGGCCCAGTCTGATGAGAGACACTCAGAACATAAACATATCAAAGACTCGAGCTGGTTACTGTGGTGTGAAGTGTGGGGGGAATTCTTTTGGGACACTCTGGGCCTCTTAGTACAGAGTGAGCATCGTTTAACACACAGAAGCCTGGTATTCTAAGCAGACCGAGTCCATCCCTCAATGACCACAGCGTGCCCATCTTTTAGTGGCCACCTCATGCAGGGGCCAACCGGACTAATGCTTCATGCCCGATCTGTCTCGTCATCAGGTCAAACATTTTTTGAGTTGACGCGGACTGGAGTGACAATCCTTATAATCCTTAAAGGCCTCAACATTTGTTAACGTAATACTGCACAAAAGCTTCTATGACACCACACTTAAAGCATGTGTACTACTGGAACGCGATGGGTCGGTTTGGAGGGCACCTCTGACTTTCCAACCGGCTTCACTCTCACTACTAGAATGTAAAGGCAAGTACGTATCAGAGTGCGCCTTGTCTCTCAGGGCAGAGTGTCATCAGAGGGGGGTGTCTCCGTCCCAGCTTGCCGGCCTGGGGTCCAACCTGGTTACCGAGGTCCGGGTGTACAACTGGTTCGCCAACCGCCGGAAAGAGGAGGCGTTCCGTCACAAACTGGCTCTCGACACGCCTTTTACCAGCCAATCCACCTCCTCTTCTCACCACAACCTCCCACCGAGTCCTGAGCACGGTAATGCCCTCACAATGTTCAGGCAGGCCCGGGGAGCTCATGAATTGAAACTCGAGAGTAAAAATGAAAACCTTGCCTCGAGAAGAAAGCGAGGGAGACAGAGTTGAACAGATGTTCTTGTGTTTTTTGATACCCTGGGGTTAAAAGAATAACCAGCGCACTCTTGTAGACGTGACTCTACACTTCCAGACCTTCTTCTGTCTCCAACGCTTCTGTCTGATGTACGCATTTGTAAAACATGAACCCGGTCAGTGTTGCGAGGCCTGACTTCTTTTTTTCCAGGTGTCAAATACAGCCAGCAAATCCTGTGCGACACCTTGAGCTCTGCGAGAGGAAGCTTGGGGGACAGAGTAGGTCATCTGATGGTCAGCCCCATCCAGCTGGAGCCCAGCCACACACTCCTCGAGACACACAACCCCAAGCTGGTGAGCGCGCGCGTCATGGTCCCAGTTCGTACTGTAGGCTACCTGCGTGGCACTGCTGCCCTGGTAACCGCCCTCTGTTCTCAGGTGTCCAGCGGTGGCCCACTGCCCCCAGTAAGCACTCTGACCTCGCTGCACAGCCTGTCGGCCTCCCCTGCTTCCTCGCAGGGCCTCATCATGGCCTCGCTGCCCAGCGTCATGAGCATCGGGGAGTCTTCACTTCTCATTGGTAACTTGGCCCTGGGCGGTTTACGCTCTGATCTCTGCAAAAGAATAAAAATGAAATTTCAGGGAACGATGTCGCCCCTGACAGGTCTGGCCTCCACACAGCCTCAGGCCGTGCCCGTTATCAACAACGTCGGGGGAAGTTTCACCACTCTCCAGCCGATCTCTTTCCAGCAGCAGCTTCACGGCTCCCCGCAGCAGCCGCTGTCGCACCACCTGCAGAGCCACATGGGGGCCAGTCCCTTCATGGCGACCATGGCGCAGCTGCCATGTCACAGTAAGACCACGGCGACTGAACCGGCGTGAGGTAAACGTGTTCCCGCCGAGTGAGGACTGATTCTTCTGCTCCGCTTCACAGTGTACAACAAGTCGGACTCGCCCCAGTACCACACGTCCAGTCTGCTGTCTCAGGCCATGGTCATCACAGACAGCAGCAGCCTGGGGACGCTGACCAGCCTCACTGCCGTCAGACAGGTAGCAGACTGACGGACGGGTTGATCTGTTTGAGGAGGGAACATCCCGAAAAAACGGCTATTCATTTTTTTTCCCTTGCGGTAGATTCTCACAGCAGATTCCGAGGAACAGAGGGGATCACCTTTAGAGGAAGACTCCCTGCACCTGCAGCCGCACACACCTGTTCCAGGTACACCGCTATACATATATATAGGTTTACTGCTGAACAACTACAACCTTTTATCAAATCTTTGAGATGACATCATGTCTAGGTCAGCTAATTTCAAAAGGCACCTCTTGTCTACAATAGGTTTTTGACCTTTCAGCTTGACACAATGCAACTGGAGTCATTAAATTGTATTACTTAGCTCCGCAATGTGCTCATGGAAAAAGTAATTAGTTCATTTTGGGGAAATATGCTTCAGTTTTAAAAGCTAGACTGGAAGATTGATTCAATCTGAAGCTGGAGTCAGCAGCCGGTGGAGTACAGCTAGTTGCCTAGCAATCCCATGTTGACTACAAGACTCCAGAAAGTCACTGCACAGAAGTGCGCTATAAAACAGCCATTTGAACCACAAATTGCCCCTTTTTAATCCAAACCTCTTCCACAGATAATAATATTGTCTAATGTATTCATAGTTTGTATTTCCATCGGTGGCAATGGACCTTGCCTCGTACCTCATAACAACACCTAAGAACCTGTAGTCTCTGTGCTAGAAAGAAGCTAACAGTTTCTTTCTGGCAACAACTTATTAGTAAGTTATATTGTGTCCACAGCTTCCTCCGACAGGCTGGAGCTGTATCCTGACCCTCAGTCGACGGAGAACCATCAGCCTCACCTGATGTCACCTTCACCAACAGACATCAGCGCCTACATCCCCACACAGATGGTCTCTACTGCTCAGTAGACGCGTCAGTCAGTTGGACTTTGGATGTACAGAAAAAAATTACCAGAAAAGCCTGGAGTCATGTTTCAAAGTCTCTCTAAAACTCCAATGTAGTACGAACAAGAAAGGGCATGAGAAAAGATTCACTTTTGATAAAACAATAAACTGAAAAATCAGCACCAATGCATTTTTATTAAAACGTTTCATAACATTAAGAAACTGTCGATTCAAGTTGAAACTTTAAATGGCATTTTACCTGAATTGTTTGTCACAGCTCTGAAATGCCTTTTCCCTGCATAAATGAACATCTTTTATGACAAAAAAAAAAAAGACTATTTAAAGAATAACCATCAGCGATGGAAACACAAGGGGCTTCATGGAAGACACGTGGTAGCCGTCATGTACACACAGATTCATAAGACAATCAATTTTGGGGGGGGAAATAGATCTTCAAGCTTGACAGACTGTGTTACAGACAAACATCCCAAAACAGCAAGAGATTAGTCCTTAGTTCAGTTCTTCTGTGTGTAAATCTCTCTGCTTCTTGTTCTTTTTCCGTTTCGCTTTGACCTGTGTGTGCTCTTGCTCACCATTCCTTTGAGGACTATGAGGAGAACTCGCCATGTCCACCTGCTCACCCCCTTCTTGATTCTGCTTATTCTTTTTCTTCCTCTTCTTCTTCTTCTTTACCATACCAACATGACTCTCCTCTCCCTCCGCCACTTTCCTCTTTTTCTCTGAGCCGGGAAGCTCTGCTGAGGGAGTGCAGGGCGTAGAGAGCGGTAACGATTGGGATAGGAGATCTTTGACAGAGACCGCTGCCTCCCTCAGCCTCGTTTCCATTTCACCGTCGCTTTCACTGTGGACAAAAAGACAAAGAATGTTAAGAACTTTAGAAACGCATGAGGTTCTTTAAAAAACGAAATAATGACAAACCTTGAGCTGGGAACGGGCCGACGCCTCACAGGGGCTGGAGGATCAGCGGCTGCCTGTCCCGGTACGGACGTAGAAAACAGACGAAATCCTAAAAAATAAATGAATAAAATGCTTGAACAAAATAGTTGTAAATGTAAGGAGACCAAAATAGCAGGGTACCAAGAACAGACAAAGAGAAACGTCACCTTCATCGTCATCATCATCATCACCACCATCACTTATTTTCGCTTCCACACAGGATTCATTTTTACTGCACATTTCTGCGATGGAACTGACAGAAACAGGCACATTGTAAAAACACGTGCAGTATTAGGAGTTCATTGCATTAAGAAGAAGTCGAGCTACACGTACCATTCAAGAAGATGCCCCAGCTTGGTGGCAACGTGTGTTCGAAACCCCTGGGTGACCTGGAGCTCGTTGCCGTCGTGTTCGTGGTCAGCCACAACAAAACTGGTGCAAAGATATTCAAATATTTGTACGCAGGGCTGATAATGCCATCGATGTGAAGTTAACCTGGACATGCAGTGAAGATACACTTCCTGATAATCATTTATGGATAAACGATAAGTTGAGAAATAAACTTACCGCTTTGACTTTTGCACAGTAATCTCCCCATCTGAAACGAACACACATTTACCAAATTATACTTGATGACAGAACTCTCGAGGAGTTTGAAAGGGATCAGCGAGCTTGTGGCTTTGATGGCTTTTTTGACAGCTATGTAACTTTAACCAATGTTTAATTAACGTTACAACCAGCACGTTTGCATCTGAAGGACTTCTCACTGGGCTCTAAACTCACTCGAGTTCATCCGTCTGCACCGAAACATTCGCCTCGTATCTCACTATTAGAACTACAGTTAAACGTTCACCTTTCTTCTTGTCAATTCGTGTCTCCCAGACCGCCTCCTTGCATCGTTTCATCACTTCATCATCACTGCTGCTGCTGGAATCATCGGAAACACCAGCCATGTCTTTAGCTGTGGCCGCCATGATAAACGCATGCGCTGCCGGGAATGTCTGTTTTGAGCTGGGGATTCTGGGTAATGTAGTCCGTTCAAAAATCGTGCTGACGGGAACGAGGCTTTTCACTCAGCTGTTATTCACCATTGTCGTCATACAAACTTTGATCTAGACCAGATCAGAATGGAAATGAAATAAGTCACGGTAATTCTATTCAAATTGTCACATTCATAGACAAAGTCAAACATCTCCAAAAACACAAAGAATGTATTAGATTCCCCAGTTTACATTTCTAATACAAAGTTTAAAAAAAGGCCACTTAATCAAATCACGAGTCACATAGCCATAGTAACCCTTCAGCTGGAAGATACAAAAGCCCCTAAATCCCTGATAATTTTCTTATGATTTCGCCGTTTCTTTCTTTGCCATTTCTATATACTCTGATATGACATTAAAATAAAAGTAGCCAATAAATGTTCTTTTACTTCAGAGAGAGTGTAGCCAATCAAGGCTCTTAAATCATCTCAATTTAATGTATGGCAAAGCAGTCCAACATACAGCCTTTAAATCTAAATGATTAAACCACAAAAAGGGGTCATCCAGGGTCTCAGAGCAAAGGCTACATCTCCCTGACAGCACAATTAGTGTTAGGTTAGGTAGGCTACATAGGCTACATAATGGTTTGTCCCTGCTTTTCAACAGTCAAATTCCAAACATGGGCGTAATAAGAGTACGTTTCACAACAGTCATAACTGCAATATTGTTTTCTCTTCCCTTCAGACATACAGATGGATGATGCAGGGCTCTTACATAGAACCCATCACCAAAAAACAAATACCTGGAAATAAGGCACATGGAATAATGTTACAATGTACAGTAAATGGATAGTTCTTTGTAACATATGAAAATAACCTTTAGACTACTCCAGTGGTTTTGCCTGAATTAAAAGGCGTTGATAATAATAGCAATGCCGACCATTTAAGGACCCCCTCTGGCCTCTCAAGACAGCTGCTGAATTCCATTCGCGTCTGTACAAAGTTTCAAAATCTGAGAAATGTTACTGGCTCATCAGACATAGTCCTTAAAGCAGGGCTTCAATGGATTCAAATTTTAATTCTGCATCTATCGAACCGCCTCAATAAAAATAAATCAACCACCAAGCTACATCAGCCTGTGGCGTCATGTTGTGTGCTAGCACGTATTTATTGGTAGATTTTAGACCTGAGCGTGCAGCGGCAGAAGATGTAAAGTCATAAATACGTTGAATCATGGCAGATTATGCAAGTCAAGAACTTATGCTGCCATCTTGTCATTGTCCTCCACCATAGTGTGTTCCAGAGTTTAGTACAACAAACACTCTTTTGCCAGGCGAAGTGAAGCAGAGTGAAGAGCTGGCATTATGAAAAAAGCTCATACTATTCTTGAATACAAAAAAAAGTCCTATTAAGATAGAAATGGTCTAACTAATGTTTCATAGAAAACAGAACGAAAATTGAAATATCCGACAAACTGCTGTAAAGAATGTCAACTGGTACTAGATATCTAAAATAAGAATGAAACTCAAACAATGTTAACTTAAGCTACATGGTCATCTATGAATAACAATACTGTAAAAAGTCTAGTTAATGCTCGCTTTTCCTTACGGGAAACACAATTGTCACATGCGAAATGCGTTCCAACAAACATCAACTGATAACATCTAAAGTAAATGACGTGATGACTAACAGTGTAATAGTTTAGCCATAAGCGGTCTTTGACTCGAAATGTCCCTTTCCAGCAGAGACAGCAACAAACTTAGAGGCAAAAGTGAAACATGATACTTGCATGACAAACCGAAAGACAGAACAAAAAGGTTACAGTCAGATTTAACAGAAATATTTGACTGAACATTCCCCCGGAGTCAAAGAAACTGGGTTCAATGAGGTACTGATGAATGGATGCTTGATTTCGTATAAAGGCAGATGGTCTGTTGGTTCTGAAGAATGTTGTCAAGTTCGTTGGAATGCCCAAAAAAGGAGAGAATACTTCAGTTACCCCAAAAGCTGGATGTTATGCCGGAAATCAACCTCCTGAAAAGTATTGCAAACATTGTCCATTCAGGGTTTACAGACCACCATTGTAGGCATAGTCTGCCTTGTTGTGCATGATGAGTTGGTTGTCAACAAAGTAGAAACTGTCTGATCTGGTCTCATAAGGATGTGCCACCATTTGGCGAACTGGAGAGGAACACGGAAGAAAAGAACAAAGTAAGGGCAGATGAAAGGGAGACTTAAACGTGAACTATTATGGGAAAATATGCATGCAACATAATCAACATTGGCAGCTTAGTAAAATAAACTCACTGAGGTCGTCTGGCAGCTGTGGGAACTCATAAATATGTTCGCATGTGTTGCGGCTGTCGGGAATGCAAAATCCAAAGTCAAAGTCAAAGTTCTTCAGAAGGCGTCCCTGGAAGTAATGCCTCTCAATCATACGGAAGCTGTTGATGGGCCGGTTGCCCACTGTGAACTCCACACTGAGGTTTAGAAACAGTAAACATAAAAAAGGACAATCCAATTGAGAACATAAAAACTCAGATGAATATGCTCTCCGCTTATACACGCTTGAATGTTACGGTTGATTTACTTACGTTGCACCAACTGTGCACAGTTTTAGGAAGGCTGGCGTAAACTGATAGCGCACAAAACGCCCTGCACTGATGTCCACATCTCCACCCTCTTCTTCGCCCTCAACAGGACCTAATACAGAAAAAGGGTTTAGCTGGCTTGCATCCAAAATTCACAGGACATGCTATTGTTAAACATGTTAAATTTCCTGTCATTAAAAAAATATAAAAATTCTAATTCACCAGATATATAAAAATAAACTGGGACGAAGTTTCAAGGTTCCCATAGTTTTTTCTTAAAATAAGGTTATATCCATTTGTTTAATACTTATAACTAAGCCATGGAAATTAAATGTTGGCTCTTGTGAGACTTTCTGGTCTCTTACGTAATGTATTTGTGGTGAGAGCAATACATAGCATGCCCCTGAGATGCTGTATGCTGTTCTCGTGCTTGGTGACACAGAGCTTTGTTGACTGTGAAACACCTGGAGGCTTTTACAATACAGCATTGGTGTGTCTGTATCCATCCCTCTCAGAACTAAACAACTTACACAGGGTTAGCTTCCAAGTGAAGATATAGATAAAACGAGTCTAAATGAACAGCTACATTGCAAGGAAGTATAAGCAGACAATCAATAACTTGAAGAAAAACATGTCTTGTTGAGGGAAACAAATCTACTGGAGAAACACCTCTGTGAGCTAGTTGCATCTTTATGAGGCAGAAGACATCACTTACTGCTGTTAGGAGGTTTGGCAATCTCAAACAGCACTGTTCCAGTCTCCAAATCCCTGATTTTAAAACGTGTGAAGTCAATGTTGAAGACGTTGTCTTCAGGTTTGCACAGATAGTCTGGAATGTGAAAAAAGTGTCAAGCTCATCTTCAGACAAACATAAGCATTGCTCAATCTCACAGCAATTAAGCAACCATTAGCAATAAGTGGTACTTCATATTTTTATATGCCAATATAAGGATTATCCGTTATCTGAGAACCGAGATATCACTTAATTTGCTACTAGGGTTTCAGTATTTATTATCTGGCTCCTGAACTGTGCAGTAGTTGTGAATAATGCTACAGTGTCACGATAGAGAGGGGAAGCCATTGTTGTCGGGTCCAGGAAGGGCCAAAGAAACAATGGAAGGCATTAAGCATTCGCTGCAACTGAGGTAGATTGGGGTGTCCGATGACTCAGATGGTTGAAGCAGTAAGTTACGACTTGGGTGAGACGGTTGCGCTTTCAAGAGACCAAAGAGGGCCAAAAGGCATTGGATACTTCAAACAGGTCTTGATACAAATCAAATACACAACGTTCCGATTTGTAGTAAACACACTAGTATTTGTTAGATGGAAAGAAACATGACTTCAAATTATTTTGCATTTGCTAAAAATAATATAATTTGTAACAAAAACAAATTTAAAAAAACTTGCAAGAAAAAAAGGCTTTTAATACAGGGGGCCCTTGATACTTAAATTAATCTTACCGGGTAGCCAAAATTCCTTGCTACGCCCCTGGATATCTCCTACTTTTTGGTTACTACTAAAGAGTTCTGGCACCCACCTCAAAACATAGACATATGATAACGCTACTCGTTTAAACAATTGTACATAGTGACAGTCATTAGATTTAATGACAACATTGGTCAACTGATCTGAAAACTCGTCACTTAGCCACAATTAGCATAGGAAATGTGGTGCCGGTTTAGCCGGTTTAACGACTTTTATTAGGACAAAGTAAACAGTCACATAACGTACCCTCAGTGACTGCCCGGAGACCCAGGACATTATCCGGGGTAATATCTCTTCCCAGAGCCCGCAGTTCATCCTCTGTAACCACAGGCCACTTATCCGTTTGACTGCGCCTCGACTTCAGCTTCTTCAGCATTCCTCCACCCGTCTTTCGATCCCTATTTTTCTTCTCTGACCCGGCGTCTGCGTCCGTCTGACTTTTGCTGACTGTCGGGGCCGATTTGTTTTGCGAACCGTTCATACCAGACACTGATACGACAATGGAGAGCGGTTGTTGTTTTTTTAATTTGAGAGCCACTTAACAAACTGCGGGTACAATTTCAAGATGGCGTTATACGTGTATGGGAGACACAAAAGGGAGGTTGTGATTGGCTAACAGCGATGGCTATTGTCATAGTTACCGAAGGGGTGTGAATGGTTTAAAACCCATAACCTCCCGTTTCTTCTTTAACTAGGTGTGTTACATTTCTTCTAAAGTGTTACAATATCGCTCTTGATTAAACAGGCCATCTGGTTGTGTCTTTAAACATTTGCTTGCCATCTATTAAGGAAAGCCCTTATCATTACTTTTCCTAATTTCCGTTCGGGAAAACGCATCAAATTGTGTCAATAATATGACTCAAACGAATTCGTGTTACCTTGAGTATATCATGCAATACACTACATCCTACAGCCGGTGGCGTTAGTGCAACTCTCCAGCCGCAAGAGCGCTTTCTGTTGACGGAAGTTTCCGCGGAAGAAGAACAAGAGCCGCGATGGTGCGAATGAAGTCCAGGTAAAAAAAAAATGCGTCCCTCAAGTGTTATTGGTTCCAATTGTGTGTATCCAAAGTTATTTTTGCTGACGGCTCCCCCTTGGTTGGTAGGTATTTACTGTGCGAAGTCATCGTTCCGGACAGGAGCCGCTTGTTGCTGCTGGATGACCGAGCTGTTGCTACGTCAGTGAAGGCAGCGGTGTCTCGCATACACGGGGACTACGGGGCAGCACTCTGCAGCATCAGGTTTTCTGGTGAGCGGTGGTCAGACCTCACGTTAGTACAAAAATACCCTTTGGGTATTTGCGTTAGTCTACAATTGCATACGCGGAGCAAATACAATGTAGCCCTGACGTCACATTAATTATGAAAAATAAAAAGTACTCGTGGAGCCAAATCGACACAGGAAATTGAGTTGTATTTGTTGTAAATACATTTACAATTCATTACGTCCACTACTACTTTTTTAAATACTCAGATAGCTTAAGTACTGAAATAATATAATTCACTCCATGTTTCCCAAAATCTCACTAAAATCAACTAACTGTTCTCTCTCTCCTTTTCAGTCAAATATCTCAATGCTCATACTGGAATAGTATTCCTGCGTTTCCCCAAAAGTTGTTACAAACTCCTCTGGTCTGCATTACCTTTCATTACCAATATTGAAGCTCGTGGGCAGAACATCGAATGTTTTCTGAACTGCTTGCATGTGGGAGGTAATAAAAACATCCTATAATCAATAATACATACCCTTTGACGATCTTAAATGTGAATTGAACACTAATTGAAGAGGTTTTTTTTTTATAGGAACAATTAGAACCTGTCAGAAGTTTTTGATCCGATACAACACTCAACAGCTCCATCGTATGCTACCTAAATGTAAAAATGAAGGTATGTAATTTAATTATGGTATCGAATATAATTTACACTGAACACAATGCAATATGTCGTCCATTTATTTATTTATTAGTCCTTCTGTATTGCATTAAAATATTATAACTTAGTCTTTTTGAGTGTATTGCAATGTTTAGTGTACTGGATACCACACATACTTACGAAAAATGGCATTTGACGACTTCATCTTTTTTTCCTTTTTTAGAAGAAAAAAAAGAGGTAAAGAAAGCTATTCTGAAGTGCACTCTAACAGGAGGAAACAGGAGAAGAATTGGAAGAGGAATTGGAATTATCAAGTGATGACGACAATGAAGAAGATTGACTTAACAGTAAAGGGTAACAGACTGTTTGTTACAGGCCTGAATTTATGCTTTTGAAGAAATGCGTAACTAACTCTGTGGAAATATGTTTTATGATGCTGCTTTAGAGCCGTTTGTAAATATATCTTTCCGACTGTATGCCTGTCTTCAATTAAGGAGAACATTAGATGATGTTACATGATTTGAATTGGCAGAATAGTCTGTGGCCAAAAATATAACGTAATCTCATAGCACAAAATAGGACTTGCCTAATTTTGAGAATCAGTTTTCATTTTCAATTAACTTTAATATTTATACTATGTTTTATGGTTCATATTTTGTCTACGAATAAACTTTCTGAAAAACAGTTCTGTTTGTCCTAAAAATGAACTTTGTCTGCACCCAAACAATTGGTAAATGATTTTGTTTGAGTTGCTAAACAGTATACATTTTGATATCGGTCTACATTTTACAATCATACCGTGTTAAGATACTGATGGATTAACCCGTGAATTATCCAAATCATAAGCTGTATAACTAAAAGTGTAATATTCGTTCATGGCTGGCGAAGCTTCATCGACTACATTTCCCACAATGCCTCGTTCCGACTTTACCAAACAGATTTGCAGGCTTCACAAGAAACATCCGGGCATCGCAGGTTCCCGTTTGGCGACCCGTCGCCATTAGTGCAATCCCGTTGTTACGGAGATATTTTTTTGTCAAAATCTCTAAAAGATCACGTTTTCCAGCTTTTGGAAAACGCTTAACGCCTGGTTGAGGGCATTTTGTTTTCCCTAACAAGAAAAAAAACTTAAATTCGGGGATCTTAGCTGCGCGTGGCGAGATTTCCTCCTCTCTACCAACAGCCTCCATAACTTGAGACGCCGAAATCGTGTCTCTTTTTTTCTCGTTTTTTTTTGTCAAGATGTCGCCGTAATGGGGTCGCCGTGTTTGACAGAAATGAATCAGGGCCTTCGTTGCCTGACCCGCAGTTACTATCGCCCGATTTCCCCTTTAGTTTTTCCGTTTGATGCTAGAGAGCTCGGCGGCTCTCTACCCGGAGCTCTGTCCCAGAACCGCTCACCGCACGGAGACAAATATGGAGAAAAACCCCAACAGCAGCACCAACAACAGCAAGGTCCCGCCCCGTTCCAGCTCCACGGGCCCGACACCGGGCGACTCTAAACCCAAAACAGGTGAAAAGACCTCAGCACACAACACAGACGTCACTCAAAGTTATCCAACATGGTGTCCTCCCAGCTAAACACTCGTCGCCTTGTGGCCTGCTGGGGCCTAGCGGCACAGCAGCGGTTGTTTTTATCTGGAAAGGCTGAGGTCACTCTCAATCATTTTGCCTTCCGTCAGGCCGAGCTGTAACGTTATCTAATACCTGCACGCCATGCTGTATTTTGTAATACTCTCTTTGCTCTGATTCGTGGATGCAGACGCAAACTTGACACGTTTTAACGACCCACATTTCCAGAAAAAAGTTTTACTCTACTCGAAATCCCACTTTGAAGCTAGAACATTTGTGACCTTAAGAGGGTTCCCCTTTCAATGAAGTATTCAATTCTATAATATGCTGTCTGTCTCTTAAGGACAGGAGGGACAGCCTACGGAAGGCCTGATATTTACCAACAACACTTATTATGATAGCCTTAATTACATATTATACATGAAACCAGGTTACAAAGCCCCCGCCTCCCATATTCCTTTCTAGTAAACATCTAAAAAATCTGGCATTTTATATTGAAGGATAATATTTTTGTGTTCATGTCACTTCTAAATGTTTTTTTTCTTTTTTTCTCAGAAGGTAAAAATAATGGAGGCTCTAAGCGCTACAGCCGCAAGCGCGAGCCCTCCTTTCCTAAAACCGAAAGTTTCCAAGGCTCTCGCCACACCAATTCACAGAAAAGCAAAAATTTTGAGAAGAGACCCCCTCAGAGAGGTGGAGCGCGACAGTATGGAGTTACAGGTGGAGGACGACGGGAGGAGGTCAGTATTCTTGATTGGTTATCCTTCAATAACAAAAAAAATATCCTGCAGCATAGACTAATAACAGCAATCTTATCTTTGAATATGTTTAACTTTGAGAAGAAGCACAGCATCAGTTTGAAGCCCAAATAGGCTTTACAGATTGTTCTCCACTTCTGCCTCTCCAGGTAGCAGAGACACGCCGGGCAGAGTTTAGCCCGGCTCAGTTTGCTGGACCTAAAAAAATAAGCCTCAACCACCTGCTGAACTTCTCCTTTGAGCCCCGTGGAGGTAACGGTGGCGTCGGAGAAGGAGGACCTTTCGGTTGGGGCCGCCGAAACAAATGGGGCCACAAGCACAAGCCCTTCAACAAGGAGCTTTTTCTGCAGGCCAAGTGAGCAACCCCTCCAAAACCTAAAATGAAACCTAGCGCCTAGAAGTGTGTGAGGTAAACAGACTTTATGTGTTTTAGTTGCCAGTTTGTGGTGACTGATGACCAGGACTACAAGGCTCACTTCACTGATCCAGACACTCTGGTCAACTGGGACTGTGTGGAGCAAGTGGTGAGTATAGTACATGTGTGTCAGTAATAAATCCCTCAGTCATGTTACTACTAATGCATTCAATCACAATCCCATCTCTCTACATCTACAGCGCATCTACAGTCACGAGGTGCCGTCTTGCCCCATCTGCCTCTACCCCCCTCTGTCGGCACGCATCACCCGGTGTGGACACATCTTTTGCTGGTCGTGCATGCTGCACTACCTGTCTCTTGGTGACAAGAACTGGTCCAAGTGCCCCATTTGCTATGAGGCAGTTAATACCGCTGACCTGAAGAGGTGAACAATAAATAATAAAACCCTGTAGGCTAGCAAACAAAATAAAGCTGTTGGAAAGGAATGAATACTTCTTTTTAAAAGGCACAACAAGGAAAAAGTCTTTCCATAGAGTTGGATTTATTTCATTTGTTTTTGTTTGGTTCCTTTGATAATTGCTTCCTATTTGCAGTGTGGTTGCTATGGAGACCAGGCAGTATGTGGCTGGGGATGTAATCACCATGCGCCTGATGCAGAGAGAAAAGGGAGCTCTGGTGGCCATGCCCAGCTCTCAGTGGGTAAAGGTGGAGGAGCCGGTTCGCTTTGGAGGTGAGAGACGTGGGAACCTTTTCATGAAAGATATTCCCAGCATAGTCCTCAAATTCTTTTATGGCATTAGCTTACATCAATTCCATAGCACTGACTTTTTATGTCCTTGAACAACCTGGGTTATGTTGTTGGAAGATGTATTAATGTTGTGGGTTGTGTGTTAATCCTGAAGGGGGTGGATTCCTCACTTTGTATTTGATCTGGCATGACATGGCTTTTCTAGATACGTGTCTCAGCCCGTTCTCCAAGCTGCTGCTGACCTCTCCGGCGCAGGTCCTGAGCTTGCTTGAGGAAGAGAAAGCCGTCCTGCAGGCTCAACTCAGCCAGGAAGGGGACGCCCAAGCCTGTTTCATCCAGAGCGCCCTTTGTCTTTTACAGGTAACTAAAGCTACGTGTCTCTCTGAAACCATACAATCTATTTTTTTATCTGTACTAAAAAATGAGCCAGTAGACACAGACAACAAAAATACATACCTGTGGAGTGGACCGATATTTACCCCTCTAACTTTACGTCTTATTTAGGAGCGGGAGGAAATGCTTCTGAAGCAACAGAAGGCACAGTTTGGAAACAGTTTCGACCTGTCCTGTCTCACTCTAGAAGAACCTTCTCCTGTGGAGGAAGTGGTCACCACCGTCAGCAGCACCAAGGTGGCTCTAAAAATGCATCTTTTTATACTTTTGGTTTCACAATATTGGTCTATTTGTGACTGGATCAAATGATCGTGCATATTCTCCCTCAATGCCAAAGCTTATCTTATAGTATAATGTCTGTCTTTCCTTTTGCAGCCGGTGCTGCAGTACTCCTCTGCATTTGATGATGAAGTGGCTGAGGTCCCAGAGGAGGGTACTGCACAGCTGTCAGGCTTCCCTGAAAGTATTTTGGAGAGTGTGGTGGAGGAATTTCCTGAGGCTATGACAGATGCAGCCCCAGACCCTCAACCCGATGAGGAGAGCCAGACCGAGTCAGGTCGCCCCTCAGCCAGCGTGGTGCATGGACCGTACTATTATTTCTACCAAGGTGCTTATATCCTGCTCTTCAGCCTTGTAGGGTTTCCCCTGCCCACACAAATAATATGGTGCTCATTTTTAAGTTTGAAAATCATTTTAAAGAAACTGAACAGCTCACTGCCTACAATAAAAACAATGTGAGTTGACTCTAGCTAAAAAAAGTAAACTATGAGATTAATGGGCTGTTTATTCAAAAGCTGACAATTATTTTACTGGATGTTATGGAGTCTAAACATGAACAAGTTTCATGAGTAGTTTGTCTTGGCTGTATGGACAAGAGTTTTTAAGAGTCAGTTTCTTTTCCTCTCTCTCTCTCTCTCTCTCATATGTGTCTGTCCAGCTGATGACTGCCAGCAGATGTTCCTGCATCCTGTGAATGTACGCTGTCTGTTGCGTGAATACGGCAGCCTGGAGGCCAGTCCTGACTCCATTACTGCCACAGTGGTGGAGATCGACGGACACACAGTCACCGAGGTCAGCGAAACACGTGTCAGATGCCATTCTGATCATTTTGGTTCAGCTTTTTCAGCAGATGGAGTAATTGGTTTTTAAAGTGTGTGGACTTACATTTTTCTCCCCAAAGCCGCTTTTACGAACTAATGTATACTCCATGTTTTTTTTTTTTAAACTTTGATTCTTTTATAAATGGCAATCGCAGCCATTGCTTCAGCTGACTTTTCATACACGGCTCTGTTGCAGGAGATCCGTCGGCGGCATCGCTATCTGGCCCATCTGCCACTCACATGTGAGTTCAGCATCTGTGAGTTGGCCCTACAGCCGCCAACCCTGTCCAAAGAGACTCTGGATACATTTGCAGGTTGGAACACTTTGCCTCTTCTTGGAATGTGAATTAACAGTAGCAGGGAGATTTCATTTATTTTAACGATTGATTGTACATATTTTCCGGGACAAACTGCTAGATGATCTGGAGAAGAGAAAGCGCCTGAGGCAAAAGAAAGCAAGAGATGAGAAGCGCAGAGAGAAGCGGATTGAAATTGAGGAGAACAAGAAGCAGGGTAAATGTAAGTACGGCAGTCCCGGTCACAAGCCAGAAATCAAACAATACGCATGAGAGAAATAACACTGAGGTTTGTTGCTTAATTGCATTGCATGATGTGTTCCCCAGATCCAGAGGTGCATATTGGATTGGAGAACCTTCACCATTTCCCAGCGTTTGCATCTCCTCCTAACAGCTGCCCATTGATGCAGCCCGACCTCACATTTGCCCCTGCGTCACCCCTCAGCAGCAGTCCTTCCTCTGGTGAGGGAAGCTCTTTATTCTGCAATTTATTGTCCAGTGACATCCCGGTTTAGGTTTATTCATTTTGACATTGTGAGTTGAGCATTCTTTTTGTTATTTTAGATGGGATGACATTCCCAAATCTGAATGGGCAAAGCTCTTTCCCCATTGTGGGCAGTGTGGAGGATGACTCCCATTGTATGTCCTTTGCACAGGTGTGTATAACAAACAGAAAAAATGGCAAAATACTGAGCCAATGAATTAAGACAGCCTTTTTCATGGTTACATAACTCAAGTGGGCTTATACCGTGGAATATGACCTGTATACTTGACGTACTGTGTCGCAGATGCTAAGAGATGGGAAAGCCAGAGGGGATGCTGGGCCCAGGAGCACTCCAAAGAAAGGTAGCGCAAGATTAGGAATTTGAAAATCTAATCTCACAATTTTCAAATCAAAACATTCTATATAGAGTAAGTACTTATATAGAAACATGCCACACTTGTATGTGTGCTTGAGTTGATTTTCAGTGTTTTTAGTGTCCCCCTGAAGTTTTTTAATGTAAGCCCCAATATTCTGTGGACCCACTAAATTAATGGTACCAGTGTCAGTCGCGCTGCAGTTGGTAACTTCTAAAGAAATATTGTTTACCATACTTGCTCCGACTGAGCATGATGTCCATTTAATTTCCCCCGGCCTCTTTTCCGTGATCACGATGGCGTTTGCATGATTGCGTTGCACCGGAGTAAATCAAACCCCATCGGAGCCGAGGAGTCTCTAACACAGTGTCAATTGCTGCATCAATATAAGAAATGCTAATTAGAAATATGAATTTAGAACTGTTGTCTATTCCCTGCCTTGGATTTCAGTACTCCTTTTAAAAATGAGAAAGTTTGTGACCGTGTCGCTATGATGAAAACCGTCAAAATAAAAATCAGATGCCTACAGTCAGGATTTGTTATTAAAGCAATCCTGACAAAAGGCTTCCTCTATGAAATGGTCTGTTAAACTGCTATTCACAACATAATAGTGTGTTCGTTGGTACTACAGGTAGCACGTCCGGATAGTTGCGGGTGAAATGAGTTGAGCTTTGTTTGGCATTTCCTGTGAAGCCTGTTCTTTTTTTACAGCTGTCCGGCAGTGTAACTCCCTGAAGGCTTCCATCACTAACTACATTGTCTTTTTCCATGCAGATACATTGCTGGCTCCCCCAGCGGCAGACAGCGATGGAGAGAGCGACGGGTCGGACCGTGTCCCTGTGCCCAGCTTTCAGAACTCCTTCAGCCAGGCTTTTGAGAAGGCACTTCTGCAGCTGGACCACGGTGCAGCTGCTCCTCCACCACCCGTGGTCGATCCAGGTCCGGCATCTATGAAACATTTTAGATATTTTTTATATTGTTCGTTTTAAGAAGGGCCCTCATCCTTGGTGTCTTGTGTTTCAGATGAGAAAGGTGGGAAGAAGAAGAAGAAAAAGCAGAAACTTCTATTCAGCACATCCATGGTTCACACAAAGTAGACACAGAAGGTCATTTAACCACATTGTTTCCCGAGTTCATCTTCCTGCAGCTTGTGTTTTTACTGCCATGCAGATAATTCTACGCACTATAAGCTATGGAAAACAATTTTGGTAGTTAGATGAAGTTCACTTTTGCTTTTAGTCATGGGTTTGATCCATTGTTTTGGTGGTATTCAGTTTAATATACTTTACTCATAGCATTTCATTGTTAAACGTCAAAGCTCTGCTACAGGTTTGCTACACTGAAGGCCTCATCTATTGACATTTCGTGAAGATGTTCGTTGAAGCTGAGATTTAACAAGCTGCTGGCTCACATTATGTGTGCTATAGGCTTTTTATCAGTGTATCACTGTGCTGTACAACTTTCCTGACATTGACCCTGAGCATCTAGGATCCAAGAGGGATTCTGATTAGTTCTTTATGGGTGCTTAATATTAAAGTAGCAGTCAGCCAGCTGCAGGCACGTTTTGAATCTTTCAAAGATACTCGGTGCTCATAAATCAGCCATCAACTTCAGCTTTGAATACATGGAAACAAAGTACACATCAGTGTTTATCACAGGTCATTTAGATTTGTATTTTACCACCGCAAGTATGGATTTTGGGATATAGATTGATGTCTTGGAATTTTGTAACAAAATAATTCATACATAATTAATAGAACTCTTGAGGAAGCAAAAAGGCCGTATTGTATTAAAAGAGATTCGATCTGGTGTTTCAATAGAAATCCAGTGTATATATACATATACCCTGTGTGGTTACGCTACAAGTCCGAACTTTCTTCTCATTCAGTTTCTTTGCTGCCATATCCGTTGTAGAAGGTTTACTTATTTAAAACATTACTCCCCTACTTAATTTCAGTGCTGAAACTGTGTGAAGTTAGATTGCGGACATTTAAAGAATACTTCTAAAAACCTGGAGAAAAGTGGATTGATCATTTCATTTTTATTTGAGGGTTCTTTAAGTCACCTTTTATTTTTGAGCAAGTTTAAAGACTAGTGAACAAAACTAGTCAGTTGAAATAAAATGATGCACAAAGATCTGAATGTTTGATGTGGGTGTAATTTAATGCCAATTATAATAAATGATGATTTTGGGTGAGGTCAAACACTAAAATTACCTCTATACACATCTTGCAGTATTTAGTTCTCACCACATGATGGCATCCCTAAAAAGCCAGATGCCTTTACAGTTCGTTCACCATGGACCCAGACTTATAAATGCATACATTGTTTTGATTACTGCAGAACTATGAGGGAGCCTAGAAATTAATACAATGCATATGGCTTTTAAAATACTTGAATCTTGTGGGTCTCCGTTTTCATAAAATTATCTATTTATTCATATATACTAGCCATTCTTTTATTTCCAACTTTTTGAAACTGATTTAGTACCTCTGGGTGTATTAAAATTAATGAATTATTCCTATATGGGATGGGATTGTTCCCTGCACTCACATTATCGAGCAACACATGAGTCAAGTTAAACACATTCATCTCAACATCAGCCCGGAAGTCTGGGATTTCCCCGAATGTTCACCGTAAGTCATGTATCTTACATTTTACTGAATCGATGTACGTTCCCTCAGTTATTAGTCCCGTTTATGTTACGCTTTATTTTGAAAGTGCTAACCGGAACACTCATGTCGCGCTGGTTCACTTAACTGGTTCACAGGCTAACCAGTCAGTCGGCTTGTTTAGTGCAGCCTGTCAACAACACTGCAACCTGAGACGGGATAGCCAGTGGGATAGCTAAGTCGACCAGCTAAGTTAGCTGCTAGCCACCGTATTGCCCAAGTACCACGACTCGTAATTATCATTTCTTTGTTTGAAAGATGTATCATGCTTGAAGTTGGTTCGACAAGAGAAGCAGCAGAATTGACTTTTCCACTTGGTGAGTTGCCTTCATTTCGGATCAAACGGCCAGCGAAAGACAGGTTCAGCCAGTGTTTCCATTTTGCGAGTCCAGCTTCTTGAGTTGTTGGCTAGCCGTTGCTAGCCAGCCAGCCACTCTCTTAGTTCATCATTCCTTTTTATTTTCAATTCTGGAATTATCAGACGCGTTTGATTACTACGTGTTGTCAGTTTTTGTGCTTTAAAAGTATTTATCGGTGTGAGGCGGACAAACTGCGTCTCTTTCTTTCTTTCTTTCTTTCTTTCTTTTTTTTCTCAATTGGACCGGGTTACTGTCCGTGATACGAGGCTGGCTCAACGGTAGGTGGACCGGCCAGGAGGAAGAGCTGAGACTTGTTGCAACGACCGATATTAATGCGGACTGCTGTGTTATACAATAATGAAAGGCAGCTTGGCTGGTTAGTAAAAGTTGAATAACTACACGTTATCTCATAACATTTTTTTTAGTTATCTGTGCTCATAAGTGGCCAATTCACCTTGGTGATTACTTGTGCTTGCAACTCTTTTAGACTACGTATTGTCTGTAAGACTGCCTTTAAGCCAAACCTTGATTCTTTGTTATGGTTGGTCATGAGGTTTCCTCTGCATAACTGGCCGAACCAGGTTAATGACTCCACATCTCGCTAGCAGTCCTACTCCCTTTTAGTACGTGCTTCCTAGCCGGAAATCGATTTTAAATCTCAATCAATAATCAAATAATACAGTCCTTGAAGTTGTTTGTAGTTTTCAGTAATATGTCAAATATAAAGGTACGCGTAGGCCATAAAAGGCAGCCACCCTCCTAATCCCTGCTGTGCTGCTCAACCCACCATCACAGTGAATGTTTATCATTCCATCTTGCTGAAGGCGTTTCCTCCCAACATCTAAAGTTCAAGCCTTTTCAACCCTTCAATTTCCGCTCGGCAAGCTGAAGTCCTTGTGTTTCCTCGGTCTTCCTCTTCCTTCTGTTTCCTCTTTCGGATACAATGCATCTGTGGTTTTTCAGCACCTCGGTGGTTAAAACGGATCAGTGGGTGAAAATAAAATTAGACCTCAAATAGGTCCCCCCTTCATAGGTCCAACTCCCACGAATTACATATATCTATATGTGGTAATGAGTGTGTGAGTGACTGCAGGTGAGCAGTGATAGACAACAGGATGAAAATGGAAGTCAGATCAGCTCAAATGCGAGGGTGTGACTATGTTTACTCAAGTCTGTGTCACTGGGAACATTTTCATTTATTTGCTTCTGAATGGGAGTGTGCGAACAGTGAAGAACCATTTGGAATGGGACACTCTGCTGTGATTTAGTTTTCCGCTGACTTTGTCACGCCTGTTTTAACTAACTGAAGAAGTGTGTTCCTCTTGGGCTTTTTCAAATTATTCCTGCTGTGGGATATGACATCACTGTTTGGTTACAACAGAAGCGAGGGCTTTACTGCAGACGGTTGACATCTGCACAGGTAAGATATTCAGGAATGATCTCGCAGCAGTTGGCTCCCAGCAGGTTTATTTTTTTCTTGTTGCTGGCCTGCGTGGCAAAGTATCTCAACGCTGCCACATGTGATGTGAAGAGGGAATCTCTTGAAGGTCTAACAGAGAAGCCTTTGAGTTATAATGTTTACCAGGTCCGTTTTCACAATAGAGTTTTAATCAATTCAATTTTTTATCCGTTCAAGATAAACATGTGAAGGTTCATTAGGGGAAGAGCTGAAACTTAAATGGCAATGTGGTGTGCCTTTCCAGTGGAATCCCCGAATCAGTGTCTAAGCCTGATTTCCCTGTGTTACGACATGGGAACCAAAAAAACTCTGCTGCGGTACAGTTGTCTAGCTCCTCCCCGGTGTCAGGATTCAACTTAAAGCCACACGGCCGGATCACCACTGCACCAGTAATTCAGGTTAGCGTTGCTCACGAATCAACCGGAGGCAATACAGTTTCTAATTGTATGTATGCTTGTGTTATTCTGAAATATGTAGCCAAACAAATGTGTGTAGTATGAGTGACTTTTTCATAGGCAATATAATATTCAAGTAATCACAATTGTGAATGCAGAGACTTCCAGTGAGCAGGACAATAATGTCTTGTCGTGTAAACGGTATTTCTTTCAAACCATGTTTGGAGGCAAACATAATCAATGTGAACATGGATTGACAAACTGCTTTCAACATGTTAACCTTAAAATCACTGGCACTCCCAAAACAAAGTCCACGTCGATGGTTAGATAGTGAGCGCCTTGAAGCTAATAATGACCTGGACTTACCTAGTGCGGTGGGATTGCATCAGTATAGAGATACTGAAATGTTTTTCTTTTTTGCCAAAAAAGGCGCTGTTCCAGAGGATGGCTGCTGAGGTAGAGGTTCAGACTGGCGAGGTGGGGAGGACAGTGGTCGGAGGACGACTCCACCTGAGTCCCTTGACCGACTCCAGCAACAAGGGCCTCAATGAGATCTCTTCCATCAACCAGTCCCATATTATCAGCCAGGAACCAAACAAACCTGCCCTAGTCCCCAAGCCACGGCTCACTCCCAAACCCTTCGCCATGGAGAGAAACCCCACGATTAAGCCTATACTCGCACCCAAGCCCCAGACGAAGCCCCGGCCAGAGTCCACTCGCCTGGCTGGATACAAACCAGAGCCCCCACGCAGTCCAAAACCTCAGCAACTGGTTGCCACAGGCAAACCCAGGCCACTGTCAACGAACCCCAGCCGGCCTTCCCCTACCTCATTTAAAACGACTAACGGGTTGAACACTGGACAAACAACCAAGCCAGTCGCCCAGCCTTTCAAACCTGCCCCTCCTCTTGACCTTGGGGACCCCAGCAAACCCAGGCAGAAACCTCGTACTTCAAACTTGGCGTATTCCAAGAGTCTTAAACAATTTCCGGCATCAGAGTGGTCTGGAGCCACCAAAAATCAAGATGAGGAGACAAAATCAAGCAAAAGTGAAGGCTCCATTACCAGAGCCAAGTCCATGGGTTTTCTTGCTCAGGTAGGGAAGGAAGAAGAAGAAAAGGAAAAGGAAAACCCTGAGGCAGCTGTGCTACTGCGACCAAAGCCGAGGGCGTCCAGGCCCAGACCCGTGTCAGCCATTTTCCTCGACAGTCCGACCGAGACACCAGCTCCTTCCCTTCGGTGGGCGAGGCGACCACTTTCGGCGGATCTCACGGCCAGGTTTGAGTCAATCGGTCTGTCTTTGCACCGTAAAACCCCCAAGGCAAACACTAATGAGAACTCGCCAGAGGAAACAGAACCGGCACAGAAGAGGGAGCAGGTGAAAACCCCTAAGAGTATCACACAACAAAGTACTGATGGTTCAAGTAAAGAAAATGCCGAAGAGGATAAGCGCAAAGTTAGCATCAAGTCCCGCATCAGTCTCCTCCTCGACTCTTCCTCCTCTCCTGTGACGGGCGTCCCTGCCCAAGGGTCAGATCCGCACTCTCCAGTGCAGCCGGTGCCTGACATCGAACCGCCAGCAGGTGTTCAACAGATCATCAGGCAGCTGACCGAGGACTCATCACCGGTCCAGAGTCCCACAGCCAAACCTGCGCCGAGGCCACGGCCCTTGCCCTTCGACCTGACGAAAAGGTAAGAACTGCTCTGAATGGGCTTGCCTTCGACTAGCCCCTCCTGCGCAGTCTGGCGCCGCCGCACAATGCATGCTTGTTAGATTTGTGTCCAATCCCTACTCGCTTGGAAAATAATGCGCACAAGGTCGAAGGTAACCTCACGAGATCGAAGCAGCCACAGTTTTTGGAGCCAGGCGTTGCCTTCAACCTACTACTGCAAGGCCGAGGGCATGATGGGAAACGCCAGACCGGAGAGCTGATTTCCTCAACAACAGTCCCCACAAAATCCTATTTTTATTTTGTATGTGTAATTGTAATATTTCACACTAGATTGTAGGCAATATATCTCTTGTGCAACGAAGGTTTAATCTATAAAGATAGTGTGTTATTAATGAGAGTAAAGCTCATTTATATAACATCTATCAAAGACGTAAACAAAAAAGCATACAAATAAATCCGTACGAGGTCTTCAAACTACAAGTAGCTTACAAATGGGATCTAACAAAACGTTACTGTTTCTGTGACTTCCCGCGTATTCTTTGAAGCCGTCCGACTTGACCTGAGTAGCTTTTCAACTCCCCCTGCAGCTGCCGCCTGATCTCGGCCATTTTCCATGCGAGGGGCTGCGCATCTCATACATGCTGAATGTCTTAAAGTCTCGGCTGGCTTCTGTCCATTGTGTTTGTCCACCAATTCCATTGTCATGCATGGCTTTTGTCTTGTGTGATGTATGTTCATCAGGTTTTCATCCGAGAGGTCGCCAGAACTGGGCAATGTTTTCTTCAGTGACGCGACAGACCGCGATGAGATCAGCAAAGATCCTCAGAGGAGGGTAAGAAAGGGAATAAGCTTCGTAGGCACTGGTTTCTGTTGGGGTCTATGTTTAACACACAAATGGGAAGGGGAATTTACAAATATTTCTCTAAAACAGAGTTGCCTTTTATTCTGTTTTAAATAAAAAGCAAATGGCAACAAGTCTGAAGTAGATAAAACAAGATGGAAGTGCTATTGTGTACCCTTTTTAAAATCATTTTTATTTATACTTACTATAAGTTTATGCCTGAATTGGTAAACCAGGGGGAAATGCAACTTTAACAGTAGTCAGCTGACACCAGACCTTTTGAGAGGAAATTGGACATGGCTGCAAAATGAGTTGTCACTACCATAGATGCAGCTGTGAAACATAATACAGGAGACACAATAATCATCCACAGTGACTGCCGGTTATGAAACGCATACATAGGAGGTCGCTGGGAAAAGGTCAACGCAGAGAGGCTTTGATTCCCTCCTTGGCACCACACCCACGCGTATGAGGCCGACAGAACAATAGGGATACCATTACTACACTACAACAGTTGTTCACCCAATCCCTTTAAATCCTGTGGATCCTGTGGGATACTCAAATGAACAATAAGTGGCCAGTTTGCTGCCGCCACTTTATTCTCAGCATTTCTCTGAATTTCCTTTTTAGATTGAAGAGGCAGCAATCAGCCCCAGTGACCAGAGGACCGTTGTGCATCTAAATGACGCCCAAGAGCCGCTGAAAAAGGTGTCCACACCCGAGGGCCCTAAGGCAGGAGCGGGGTCGGGCGCCACTTCAAAGCAAAGCGTTCCCAGCAACGACGTGCACACAGTGAAAGCATCGCTGTTTGAAAATGTTGTGGAGAGGCACTGTGTGCTGCTGGTGGAGGACAGCAGCCCCGTAAACAAGCCTGGTGATTTGCTCAGAAGCCCGCCTTTTAAGAGTAAAGGCGGTGAGGATGATGGAACGATTGTCACTGCCACCCACCAGGAGCCTCTATCTCCATCAAGCCCTCTGAGGGTCACGCATGCCTTCGACACCGTGCAGGCTGTGGAAGGGAGCAGGGCAGTGAGCGAGCACATCCCATCAGCACAGTGGGAGGATAAGGCCATGACGCTGCGCTCCCGGCGCTCCGAGGGGGCCGCAGCTGCCCAACCAGCTACGGCTCTGATGCCGGAACAGCAGCCTCGAGTTCTGAGAGTTGGAGCTTTGCAAAAGTGGACCTCCGCAGGTGCCGATACGACTGTGGAGAAAGGGGGGTTCAAGGAATCGCAAAGGGGAGGACAAGGGGCTTCAAACGAAGACCGGGCCAGGCAGCTGGAAGCTGAACAGGAAGAAGTGGCCGCTGCTCCTAAACGTTTGAAAATTCTGCAGTCCGATGAGCAGCCAAAACCCAGGGCCACCTACTTTGCTCTGACCGGACAAATGCAGGAGCCGGCCTCTCCTGTCGATGGAGGAGCAGGCCTATTGGACTTTGACGAGTTCTCTGTGAGGTCCGCACTAGGCGGCTCTCAGGGAAAGCATCTTACAACAAGGAGGAATCCATCATTAGATAAAGCTTTTGAAAAAAATGATCAGGTCGAGGACTTGATGATGGGCCACATTTCCCAAAGAGGCATAAGAGCTACTGTGGCAGCAGAAGAAAGTATGCAAGATGAAAAGAGACGAGAACTACAGAAAGAGACTGAAAGGCACATGGCAAAAATGAAAGAGCTTCTTCTGAGGGAACAACAGAGACTGCTGGAAGTGGAGGAAGAAGCACATTTAGAGTTTGCACAAATGAAGGAGAGGGAAATGCAAAGAGAATTTGAAAGGCAAAGACAGAAAGCTTTTGAGAAGGAGAAACAGGAGTTTGAGGAGCAACAACGTGCTCTGGAAAGGCAGAAACAGTTTGAGCTTGAACAGAGGCAGAAACTGCAGGAGCTGGAGAGAGCGAGACTAAGGGAGATTGAAAAAGAGAGGCAACTACAACATGAGAAAGAACGGCGACAGAAAATGGAGAGACAGAAAATTATGGAAAGGGAGAAACTGCAAGAGCAGGAAAGGGAGAGACAGAGAATGATGGAAAGGGAGAAACTGCAAGAGCAGGAAAGGGAGAGACAGAGAATGATGGAAAGGGAGAAACTGCAAGAGCAGGAAAGGGAGAGACAGCGGGAACAGGAGAGACAAAGACAAAGGGAGGAAGAGAGGCAGAGAGAGCTGGACAAGGAAAGACAGCTGCTGGAAGTGCAAAGGGAGAATCAGAGGGTGCAGGAGCTAAGGAGGATTAAAGAGCCAGAAAGACAACAGCTATTGCAGTTTGAAAAGCAGATGCAGAAGGAAAAGGAGACCCAGCAGCAGCTCATGGAGCTCGAGGCGCAAAGGCTAAGAGAAAAGACTGAGAAAGAGGCTGAGAAAATGAAACAGATGGCAATAGAACAGGAGGTTTTAAGAATGAAAGAGTTGGTTAAAGAAAAGGAAAGACAAAAGGAGATGGAAAAGGAGCATCGGAGAGCGGTTGAGAGAGAAAAGCAGAGGGAGCTGGAGAGACAGAGACAGAGAGATTTAGAAAGGGAGAGACAGAGACAACTCGATAATGAGAGACAGGAATTGGAAAAGCAGAGGCTGAGGCAACAAGAACTGGAGAAGGAAAGGCAGAGGAAAGAGGAGTTGGAGCAAATCAAAGAGATGGAGAGAAGACGACTCCTGGAGTTGGAAAAGCAAAAGCAGGCAGAGAGGGACCGGCGGCAGGTTTTGGAAGCGGAGAAGCGCCGACTGAGGGAGAGTGCGGAAAGGGGGGAGGCAGAGAAAATGAGGCACGTAGCCAAGCAGCAGGAAGTGGAGAGGCAGCGGCTAAAAGAGAGGCAGAAGAGGGAGGAACAGGAGCGGGCGAGGATGGAGCAGGACACTGTGCGCCGAAACGAGTCCTTCTCCAAGGCCCCCTCCCTGCGCAGTGACCCTGCGAATCGTTGGAAGGAGCCGTCTCCACGAGGGGAAGCGTCTTACCGACCCGCCATCCTCGACATAGACTCCTTCACATCTCAAGTTCAGCCCTCCCCAGGCAAAGAGCTGTTTCCTGTTCCTGGTATTCAGGGGTCGGACGCGGCATTCGGAGCTAGAGTACACCCGCCTACGCCGGACGTAGATGTCAGCTGGAGGCTGCCGCAGCAGACCCCGGGCATCACGAGCCCAGCGTGGACGACGTCTCCCCAGGATCCGTGGGAGCTGCGGCCCGTTGAGATGCCCGCGGACAAACCTGTGCCGGTGACCAGACAAAGTAGCGGCAAGCTCACCCCCGAACAGCTCCTCCTCAGGCAAGGCGAGCGCCTACTGGCTCCACAGAGGCTCCCCAGCAGCGCTCCCCAGGAGCAGGTATGGCACCCAAGGGAGGAGCAGCAGCAGCAGCAGCAGCAGCCGCCGCAGCAGCCGCCTCCTCTGGACAGCAGGGGAGAGGTGCTCAGCCAGAGGAGATCACAGGGTTCTCAGGTGAGTGGGATGCATCCATGACATACTGTTTATTATATTCAATACCTTCCGGAGTCTAAAAAGTGAGACGCTTGTTTGGTCTATGAGGAACTGACCCTGCTTCTCACTTGTTTTTATTGTAAACAAACAAAGCAGGGTTTGCTAACTTGTGACATTTTTTATTGTCAAAATAAATGCCCCGGCCCTGTCGGGTCACTTTTGATTGCAAAAAAACAATATGGCAATGGCTGTAATGCTTTTGCCTGGAAAGCAATGGTGGAGGTCAAGGTGACTGCATCCACTTCTATTATCTTTTATATACAGTCAGTTCAGTTCATGGAAACATTTTTCATTTTTGCTCTTTGAATGTGAAAATGTGTAAATCTTTTTGACTGGTACTGTTTATAATGATACATTTTAAATTACTCCCAAGATTCACTTAATATAGTTGATGTATGAGAGAAAAAGTGGGATTAAGTGCACACAATCATACCACTTTGTACGCGTTCCTTCATTAATGTGCAAAGCTGCCAAAATGTAGCAACAGGCTCTCCTGTTCGTCTCTGACCCCCATTAGACGCCTCGGGCCTTCAGTTGCTTCCTGCTTGTACCCAGAATAAGATCTAAAGCTGGTAAAGGTACCTTTAGTTCCTGTGGCTCTCTGGAATGTGTGCATGTGTGTAGGTTGTGCGTGTAACTATTAACATTGTTAACGTCATTTCTTTATTGTTCCACTTCTGTGTTGTATATGCCTGATGTTTATTTGGATGTTTTTTTTTTTTGGTGGTGAAATGTGCTCGACGAACGCGTTGCTTTATCTTTACATATCACGGAACAAAACATCAGAAACTGAATAGTTAGTCTTTACAAATAAATATTCAGTTAACAAATGACTAAAACAATTATTATTTCTCAGATAAACGTGTCTCACTCACGTGTGTCACCAGTGAGCTGTTGAACTAAAAGGGCTGCGTTTCCAGCATGGCATTTCTTCTCTTTTCCTTGAACTAATATCGTATTCTGCCTTTGCATGTCTGCAGGATACCAAATTTAGATTTGTTTTCTTCAATTTATGAAACGTTAAAAAAATGTGGTACATTGAAACACGCTGATTCTGTTGGTTCAGTCGTACTCCCCATCTTGGGGGACTGGGCTGCGTGAGGGTGTGCATGCTATTTCTCTCCCAGTTCCCAGTTGTTAAAGACTTTCGTTACAGTTGTGTTTGTATAATCAATATTCTACTAGTTGAGAATTGGCCGCCTCATTTAAAAGCAATACAATGTCACTAGAGCTGTTCCGATCCGATACCAGTATCGGAAAAGCCTCCGATACTGCCGAAGATGCTGGCATCGGGTATCGGCGAGT
Source organism: Apeltes quadracus (assembly GCA_021346845.1). Taxonomy (NCBI): domain Eukaryota; kingdom Metazoa; phylum Chordata; class Actinopteri; order Perciformes; family Gasterosteidae; genus Apeltes; species Apeltes quadracus. The sequence goes on along the minus strand of CM037929.1, from coordinate 11,711,030 downwards.
ACTGGAGTCCAGGCACCGATCCGATACCGTTAGCTAACGTTAACGTTAGCGCCTCATAGACATATGTCCATGTTGGCGCCTGACGTTAGCTAACGTCAGCCTAGGAGCTGATGTTAGCGAGATCCAGCGTTTTACTAATGTGAACCGGGTTTGTGGAACCTCACACACTCGTCTCGGGCAACTTTCGCTGTACCGAACAACACATTAGATTTGAACTGTTATTGTCACGGGTCCGCTTAACCGCCACTGTAAACGGCCGCTGGTCTCGGGGCTGCTCGGTCTGTCTTCTCGTCATTTGTGTCATTTGCACATTAGCTCAGAAGCTAACGTTAGCGCATCATGTCGGCGGTTTGGCAGTACTTTACAGTGGCTTTTCCCACCAGGACGCCCGACATGCAACATGTGCAAAGAAGCAATTTCGAGGGGTGGCACGAGTGTTGCAACTTGAAAGAGCATGACGAATTTACTAAAGTTAAGGGGACACCGGTATCGGTACTCGGTATCGGCCGATGGTATCGGAACATCTCTAAATGTCACTGCTGAAAGGACTCAATCCAGCATGCTAGTATACAGGTTCAAAGAAATATGTGTGTACGGTTATACGGTGTGAAGTTGACTGTGTGTGTGTGTGTGTGTGTGTGTGTGTTAGGAGTTGAACAGGATGCGGTCTCGCAGTGTTTCCCGGCGATCGGCTCCTTCCAGCAGTGCTTTGGAAAGAAGCCTATCCAGGATGAGGAGTCGCAGCGCCCACCGCGAACAGGACGGCAACAGCTGGGTGAGTCTGGCTGCCGCTTGGTGCAGGAGAGATGTGACGCAATGAGACGAGGGACCGCCTCCTCAGCCTCTCCCTGCTTTGATGGCTGGCTGTAATTATTGTCACTGTTTTCATTTTTAATAGTTTATCATAAAGCTCTTTGGAAACAGAGAGAAATCTCTGTGTGCACTTGTGTTTGCACTGTGAGCGTGTGCAATGTTGTGTTTGTCTTTGATAGAGTATGTGTGTGCGTATTGAAAACACGTAGGTAGGTAGAGGAATGAAGTTCGTTGACTAACAGCTGAATGACGTTGTGCTTGGATCAGTAAAGAGTCGGTGACTAATGCAAATGGTAAAGCCTCTGAGACTTCTATAAAAGCGCTCAAAAATCTTCCCGGTCTTGTAATTCAAGATTACGTGATTACTGAGTACATATTCTCACCTGGAATGTTTGTGTGTTCCGCCACCAAGCAGACGCCCCTTTGCGTGAGCGTGTTGATTGGTAACTTATTTCACGTCTCTTTTGCATACATCTATAAAAAGGATCTGCAACTATACACTTTGTATACACTGAAATATCTTTTATACTTAAGCATGCACAGTGTTTATTCATATCGGTGGTTGGGCTCAGATGGCTCTTTGTCTTGGAGACGCTTGGATTGAAGGCTGGAAAGCAGAGGTATAGTTTATTGTGTCTTTATAATTGTATGCTGCAGGATAAAGAGCTTACTACCACCACCTAGTGGTTAAGTTTTACTTAATTGTCACCCTTTCCACCGCTGTTCTAAGTGTTTGTGTTTGTTTTTAAGTCTGAAAAAAGATCAACCACAGTGATGTGGTGCAATTAAAAATGCAGCAGCAGGCAAAGCAATACACTAACATTTTGTTATGAAAATACAATTTAATATAATGAAACACTGGACTCATCACACTGCCATTTCTTCTCACTTAAAATGTGGAATAACGAATTTTACATATTTCACGCATACAAATTTGCTAGTACCTTTTTAATGAGACTACCGTGTGGACTGCAGGAGAGAGTGCGTCACTGCTTATTTTCCATACAGACATTTGTTATTCAAAAAGCTGACTCGTGTTTTGTAGTGCAAGAAAGTACTACTTTAAAAAGAAATTTCAAATACAAAGCTGCAGCTAACAGCTGTTTTAATAAAACAATTGAAATGGAATATCTACCATTGAATAAAAAATCTAATCTACAGTTAGTTAATTTAGTAAGAAAATACATATCTGCGTAAAGTAAAACTACAGAAAATATGATGTATGATTGTTCAAGAATTTGACTTTAGGATTTTCAGAATTTATTCACGATTCACGAGTAATAATGTCAAAAACCGGTCCAATACTTTTTTTCAAATCACTTGATCGGGTAGCTTTGACAATTCTATTATACAGTTGGTGAATCAATGTTTTAAATAAAGCCCGATGTTGCCTTTCTCTGGGAAGTTTCTGAGTTTCTCCCACAGAAGGGCTCATTAATGAAACACTGGTATGAAATTGGTACAAACCCGGGGTCCCAGTGTCCGGACTGGAGAAGTTGGATAAGTAGGAGATTCATCAGAGCTCCCTCAAACATGGATTTTCCCACCTCGTATTTACTGGTGGAAGAGTCCTCCGACTCCCTCGGATGAGCTAATAGATGTGTGGTGACATCATTGCCGCGGAGGGTCTGAAGCTGGCGAGCGGGACAGAAGCGAGATGGGCACCGGGCTGAGAGCTGTGTTGTACATCTGGTCATGTTGCCTGACTCCACACCGCCTCTGGGTAAGTGACAGCACAACTCTCTCTTATCACAGATTTTCCTCCGTAGCACTTAAAAGCCGCTTTGAGACGGTAATGGAGGTAGTTATCATAAACACCGGGCTGTGCCTACTTGAGTTGTATCCTGTTTCATCTCTTTTGTGCGCTCGCTAGCTGTGTTTCTGTTTGGAGCGGCGCACAGACTGATGATGTCAGCAGGAGAGGGGGAAGTGATGATCAGCCATGACGCGGCATTAAGAAGCAAATGATTAAGCAAAGAGGCAAAAATAATTATCATTACTTCCTATATAAATGCTGAGCAACGGTATTTGGGAATTGGTTCATATAATGTATAATTTAACATCCTTAATTTACGACTGGGCTAATGTGATGCCTTTTGAAATGCTGACTTTTCCAAACCGCCAAAAGTGTTAATATGAAAGAAAACGCATACTTCGCAAAAGCTGAAACCACCATTTCTTTTGCTAGTACGTATTTGTTGGGGGGGATTACAAAAGCGGAATATGAGTAAAGTAGTATGTTACTAGTACCACTCACCAGAGGAAAAAATGATGATGTTGCTGCTGTAACTTGTACTGCAGTAACCTTCATACGCTTCAGATGAGTAATTTTATTGCATCAGGCTGTGTCACCTCATCCTTACTGGTACCAAACGGAGGCGGCCATTTTCAGGCTGGCGTGATCGTGAGAGAGGTCAGCATGTGTGCCGGTCGAAACTGAGAACCCAAAACTTGAAAGAAAAGTGAATCAGATTACCTGCAGGGGGCATATGTGGACAGGGATTCAGCTTGAAAGAGCTATTCGCTGGACTCTCAAGTGGGCCTGGAGTGTCCCGCTGCGGCTTTATTCAGGCTGCCGGTTCACTGGCCCCAATAAAACGGAGACCCAACTGAGACTCTTTAATTGAAGCGAGATTTAGACAAACATCCACTTGGCTGTTGTGACGCTTGCTTTTGGCTACACTGCGCTGACAAACCCTGTTAGAGCCACACTCCCTGCATCAGTGCTCTTGTTTATATCTGATGGTATCTCACTTTGTCGTCCCCACTTTTTCCGGAGCTGCCTCCTTTTCTGTTTCGAAAGCAGTTGCCGTCACATCGTCTCTCATCTCTTCTCTGCTACATCGGTTTCCCTGCGTCTCCGCGCTGCCTCTGGCACTTCCCTGTCTGGCCCTGCAGCCGGAATGAGGCTGGAGCGATACAGCACCGCACCGCATAGCATATATCACCCTCCTCTCTCTCTCCCTCCCGCTCTGTACCAGGGACCTCCCATTCTCTCTCTCTAAATCCCCGACTCTGTTGCACGCTCCCTCTCTCCACCCAGTTTCTCCTTGACAGTGAGTCCTACAGCACTGAGAGCAGAGAGCAGCAGTGCTGACGCATTTTCTCCTACCTGCCCGTACCTGCAGAAAAAGGCGAGGAGTGAAACCTTACACTCTCGTTCCTTGATTTTTTTTTTTTCCCCCTCTCCATTTGCCTTCCCCCCCCACAGCACACGGCTCTTTGCTGTTTCCTCTGTCTGGCACTGCGTGGATTGCCCTCTGGATTTCCTTGTGGAATACGAATGACTTTAGCAGCTTTCCTGTTGCCACCAGCTGTCCTGCACCATTTCTCCTCGCAGCTCTTGCCAGAAGGTAGCGGACTATCTGCCACCGTGGAGATGTAGTCTTGCTGGATGGATGGATTTTTTTGACTTTCAACCCGGGCCTCGTTTTGGAGTTGACGCGTCGTAGAAAGCTCCGGGAGCGATGTCATTGAGGCTGGGATTTGTACAGAGACTCTGGCATGTGGATAATTACCAAACTAATTCTCCTCACTAATCAGTATTATTAGCACAGGGCTCCTGGATGTTGTGGGAAACCTAACAAGCATTTTGAGGATGTTTCTTTTATTATTGCATATCTTTTCTCTTGGTAGAAAGTGCAGCAGTTGTTTAGGTTGTCTCACAGAGTAGTGGCCTGCATAACTCCTTGTAAGTGCTGGGCTTACATAACCTCCAACCTTTTTACAGGGCCACCCGGTTGTTGTACCGAGCACATTGTTTCTAGCGAACCTTGTGTCTATCAAACTAGGCATTAGAAAGCTTCACGGTTCAGTTGAGGCTGACGGGCTGACAGTGATGAGTTGAAACGAAGTCCCAACTGCATTGGGACGGAACTGCAGGAACTGCCTTTCAGAAGTGAAGCTGGAAGCTGAGGGGACACTGCGTCCTGTAGTGCTCAGAGACGGACCTGCGTTATTCCTCGCTGCAGTGCTGTGAGCATCAGACGGAATCAACCCCACCGCATCGGACTCACTATTGCCGTTGTTCCTCGCCTCTGCAGTATTTACCCAGCACCAGTGAATACCTACGACACCGTCCCCGCCTTGCCCCGTCTCCAGCATACCTGGCCGCTAATGACCGTCTGTCGCTGCGATAGTAACGAGAGTCTCGGCGCACCGACTCCGTTCTGGCACACCGGCTGGTGCCAGTAGGGGGCCCTGTGATGGAGTACCTGGGGGACAAGCTGTCAGTGGCCCAGTCTCAGATGTCAGGCTGGGTGGGGAACGTCCGTCGCTCCCTGCACGGGGCACTGGGCTTTTTGTCCAGCTCGGGGGACAGGGGAGGACAGGGGGAGGACGGGACCGGGGACTTCAAGAGGACCAACTCCCTGCGCTCCCTGGCCTCCCGCAGCAGGGAGTCCATCCGCAGGTTCTCGCTGCGCAGCCAGCAACGTCTCTCCTTACGCAGGCGCACTGCACCCAACACCCCTACTGCTGTAAGGCTCACACACGCACACACACGCACACACACACGCGCCGCAGACAGACACACAAACTTAAAGTACAAACGCACACCAGGGAAGCGCCATCACCACGGTTATCCTCTGATACCAGTAATAATTTGTAAACAAAAGTATTTAGTCAGATCGTAATGCGATCCGTATTTCATCTGACCCGAGGAGTTGGTCGACTATGTGGCCAGCAGTATGACTTGAACATCTGTTGATGTTAAATTAAGCGCAATTGGAATTCAAGTCATTTTGCAGCAATGTCTGTGCAGTCCTGTAATGTTACTGTGGTGGCAGCTGCTCCTTCGGCAACTATCTGGTCTCCGGCCAAACGTGTGAAGAACAATCTGTCTCGGTCTTTGCTTTTCAGCACTTCTCCATCTTGCGTGGTCTTTGGCACAATGTAAACCTTTCTTTGTGTTGTAAAGCTGGTATGTTAAACTGGTTCTTCAGGTCATCGTGTCGCCTAACTTTTTTTCTTTTTTAACTTTTGACTGGATGATTGACACGATGGGGAAAAACCTTGTTAGAGAAATTATGCTACAGTATTTGTCTTGCCAAAATCTGATTCCCCTTGTCTCCACACTCTGGCTCTATATAAAGGACAGATTTTGAAATTCCATATAGGGCTACGGATACGTCCTATCTTTAGGTCACACCTGTTTGCTGCGGTCCAACGCCTCATGACTCACAACTCTTATTAAGATAAGGACAGTTTTCAATCTCGGTCAGTTGTGTCGGGATGTCCTCTTGGACCTGAAAGCCCATCGACTGTGGTTGTGGTCTCTGGGAGCAACGAGCGCCCTCCACCGGGCCTGTGTTAAGTGCATGAATGACAGTTAGAGGCCAGTAATGGCTGAATGCTAATGGACGGTGTCCACGTAGCCAGTAAGCCAAAGAGAGGAAGCGAGGGACGTGTGGATGAGATGACACTTTTTTTTTCTTCTTCTAGTTACAAAAAGGTTCAAACAACTCTTTATGTCTAGAGATGCAGACTAAGTGCAAGCTGTTTATGTTTAGTATATCCGAAAACATTTATTGCCATCGTATGTCAAACATACAAGGAAGTTGAGTTGGCGGTTGGTGCATGACAGACGACAATGGACAACAAAACAACCTAGTGCAAGGAATATAATGTAATATAATACTACAGGTTAGTAGACTCAGGCTATGGGTTATTTAAAAAATAAAGGAACAAGATTAAAATGGAGTTATAGGAGATATTGGAAACCTTGATTAAAGGTTTATTGATTAGCTTTTTATTCACCTTTTATATGCAGTAAGAGCACGTGCCACTATCCCACCAATCTAAACGACATAAAATACATGTTCGCTCAGACAGATGAAGAAATATCTGCCACATTTATTAATTGCGGACTTAAAATAAATCCACTGTTGAGCCTAGTCATTAGATTTGTTTGTTTTGGGAAAGGCCGGTGTAACTGGACAAACGGGTCTGTGAAAAGTATGTTTGCATGACTAAAATATAACATTTATACAGATTTAACAGCTATTGTTACCATAACAAAACTTAATATGTACGTGTCGACATGTAACTGCAGTGTATTTCTGCTTGTATCTCTAATCCTCTTTGTGGGTCAGCTAGTGTGGGTGTGACAAACAACAACACATGCATCGATCTGGACGGTGTGCAGACCCGGATGCTACTAACAGAATTGGCCAAAAACCATGAAAACACCACCGGGTTGAAATAAATGAGAATAATCCTCTAAGCCAGATCCATTGCCCTCTGAGCAGAACTGTTAAGCCGAGTCAGGTATTTGCATTCTTTCCCCCCCCCGTTCTTCAGGCGTCTTTGTACAGCAGTGAACCTGTGTCCATATTAACTTTTGTTTAGTGAAAGAACGGCACGCTACTGTTGGCATAGTGCAAGCAGTCTGACGCCCGGCTACAGCGGCCATTTGTCGACATTTGAGCTTTCCGGTGCAGTTGTTGTCTCAATATCTGTAGGATATTGATTACCGGCCGCTGTGCACATTAGTGCACGTGGAGCATATTTTTCCCACTGCGCCCTACCCAGACTGATGAGCGTGGAGGAATGGGGAGGGGTGGCGTACTGCCAGTGTAGCGTTGTGATTGAAGGTGATTTCATGGCTGTTAATGATCTCGCAGCACTTGACCTGGTCATGACCAATCCCATTTACAATAGCTCGGGGGAAGCTCATAACGCGAGCAGCAGACATCCACAGTGAGCTGTATGTTGGCGTTTGCTTGCTGAGGTGTGTTTGTGTTCACACATTAACAGAGATTGCCGTGTTTTGGAAAGGTCTGATCTGTGCACACGCTGACACTGCAGCACGCCCCTTTCCAAGAACACTCTCCATTTCCCTGTTGGGGTATTTAGCAATGTACAAACCGCGGCGCCTCCGTCCTGGTGAGCGTGTCGTCGGGCGACGTGTGGCCCGCCGAGATCGTTTTGTCATCAATTATTAGTTTCCAAGGCCTCGGCCCAGCGGCTTCCTCCGCGGTTTATCAGTTCGCCCTATTTTGTGATCGGCTCTTTCTTTACTTCATCCTTCCATTCATCCGCTCTTTGTTACGTTGTTTTCCCCCGACACACCCTTCCTGTCTCGGGGAAGCGGGCTGTTGCTAATGTTATTAAGGAAAAGCCTTCCCCCTGACGGCTATAAATCGTTGCTGCTAGACCTGTTGGTTCAGTAGGCCTCCCTACTGAGCCAACCATATCCTCCTTGTTCGTGGCTGTTGGCACAGCCCACACCTGTGGGTTCCCATTCAGCAGAACAGTTGATTCCTCTCAGTGCTTGAACCTTTTTAAGTAATTGTTTGGCCAGCACGCCTGCCTAACGTGGCTCTGTCTGTACGTTGATGCAGGCGGCCTCAAATAAGAAAGTAAAATGTATGCAGTTGAGGTAGAGTACAAAGCCAGTAAAAGGCCCCCATTTTACTGAATAAAAAAAAAAGGTATGCGCTTATGAAAGAGCCTCTAAAAGGCTTCCAACCGCCTTTGAGCAGACGGCCGCATTGGTGCCTCTTTAACATGTTCCAGCAAAGGAGATGTTTGGAGAGGGTGCGATTTGGGTGTGTTTTTGGGTTAAGCACACGCACACAAAGGATAGTCTTTTTTTTTTTTTTTTTTTTTTTTTATCAGCATTTTACAAGACCTGGTTTTAGCGTATTTCTTTTGCCATTTCCACGGCAGTGCGCAAATGACACATGTCAAAAGCTGTTCAATGTCTGCATTCAATTTACATTAGTGCAATATTTGGGTGAGGGGTTGTGTTCTTTTGACTAAGTGTGTGTATTTAAAGGTAAGCGACATGACCATGTGATGTCAACAGGAAAAATGTGAGTTCTCTTCTTGAGAAGAGGAGGAAGTTAAGAACAAGTGCTTTCTCTGATGCAGGGAGCAATGCTGAAGGTCCCACTGCTCTGTGTTCACTTTCCTGTCAGGAAAGGCTTAGCTGATGAATGACATCCTGCCCCGCTGCTGTTCTTTTTGTTTACCCTACTCTCCTCGGCGTTGTATTCCCTCAACCCAAATGTATCGCAGCCTCGCTCTTCCTTATCCACTTTCTCGCTTGCGCTCTTTTTGAAGTACCCATGTTGTGTCTCCGCTCTCAGATGCACAAAGGACACAAGGATAGCATTCATGACGCCATGAGAATGAGTCCTCTGATCCACTGTCTCTGCTCACATCGCCAGTGATCGGCCCTCACGGTCTACGAAGCCGGTCCGTTACCGTAGCAGGTGTATCACATGTCTCCGTCCACCTCTCAGGCAACATCAGGACAGAAGGATTTTCTATTGTTTTTATTTTATTTTATTTTTTAATATAGGCCACGGTTATCTGTTGATGAGCAGGCGTGCCTGTGTGAGTCCTGTGTGCTTTTGGGACAGTATGTCCTCTGTACCCACCTCATTAAAAGAGCCATGGTTCACTAGACAGCAAACACACCCGGTCACCCACCCATCTCCCTTTTTCTTTTTTTTTTTTGTCCCAACTCCATTAACTCATCCTTTCACTTTAACATTACGGTACCGCTGCTCAAGTTCCACGGGAGGCAGCTCTATGAGCAACACTGTTGGCTCTTTAGTAGCACTGATGACATTGATTTACCCAAATATCTATTCGAGCTTGTTAAAGCACTATGCTTAAATATTTACCACGCTTGCCAGTTCAAACGTCCGGTGTCAAGCGAGAGCTTCTGCAATATTGGTGTCACTCTTATGATGATTTCTCCATTCATTAAGAATTGCTCCCTCCCTTTGCTTTCAGGTGCAGCAGAAGCAGAGCGACAGTGGTGAAGAGGAGGGGAAGGACTCGGGAACTCCGGTCCGCGACACCGACAGCCAGTACGGGACCTGGGAGACTGGACTGCGCACCGATGACAGGTAGACGCACTGTAGTTGTGTCGGATGTCCATGTTTTTTTTTGGTTACACAAGTCAATGTTTACAATGTATTGCAATTGTTCATTGCAATGTAGTCAGGCTTGAAAACACAGTTCATGGTACATGCTTACATCTATGCAATGTAAGCCACGCCAACAATAAATGAATAGTTATCTTTCATCTTCATTTTTCCTTTCAAAAAAGTGTGTTATAACCACTTTATATTTTTACTCTAATTGAGTATCAATAATACACTATAATATATCACGAATCAACAATTTAAATGTGACACAAAAAAAAAAACATTATTTTGCATAGCGTTAAACGTGTAGTGCAACCTTAAAGTGGTATGTGGTACCCACTTCTGTTTTAATGTGGTATTGAAACCAAGACGACTTAAGAAGTCGTTGTGGTTTAAATACCACATGACTGACCAGCAATCCCTCATCTGAAGCCCCGGATACTCTCACAACAATACAAATCGGCCAAATGTAGTTTATGGCCCACGTGTTCACACAATGGCCTGTTTCTACTATTTCCTCTATGTAGATGAGTCACTGTGTTTTGTGACTATCCATGCAAACATTTTGTTTGAGTTGCAAATGCTACACATAACACACAGGTGGGCTGAAGGTGACCCATACGCTTTCATTGGCTGTGGCTCCCTGAGTGTTAAACCAACAGCAGAAGGGCTTGGCGGCATTTCCGTCAGAGCATCTCCCAACAGGACAGCACCACACCATGGTACAATATCTGCCCACGAGCAATTAAACACTTCCTCATATCAGTACACTTGGAAAAGTACATTTTCCACACTTCATTATTCAGATGTAAAGTACTCCATGTTCTACATGAACAACTTAAGGGAACACTGCGACATTTAGTGAGATTAACAATTGACTGTAGGCTTCTCCGGCAAAACTCACAAAAGTCAATCATTGGTTTTGTTGCCTTAGAAATCTGGCAGCTTTTTAAAGATTTAACGCTCTGGTGGGATATTGTTTTTTATGCTTAATGGTCGGATCTGTTCTGCGAGTTCTTTTTTTTTTTTTAAACCTGGAAACTGTTGCTGATTTATAAATGTACAACCAACTCCTGTTGGTTGATGCCTTTATTCAGTGTTGAAGCTCAGATGCAAGTACTGCATACTTTTTGTGTTCTGAGTGAAAGAATGCCTGACAAGAACCATCGTTTGAAAAAATACATTGATGTGCAGATTCTTGCATGGAAAAAAAAACAAACCTCAGTGTATAATGTTTAATAACTAAAAATGATTAGCTTGAAAAGACTTATTCCAAATGTGAATTAATCCTGTCAGCCAGCATCTTTCTGGGAATTGTTAAAGGTTTAAGTAACTCCAGTGTTTGCTCTTCTGTGTCAAACGCTGCATTCCATTACAGTCCAGCACTGACCTCCAGTGGCTGGAAAAGGAATGAATCGCAACATTTACATGAAAAAAACAATATGAATGGGTAATTGTTCAATGCAATTTAGTAAAAAGTAAGAAGAAAAATTCTATTGTATATATTCGATGTCTATTACATCTGTTTTTCTGTATAGATCCCTTTTCGTTCAGGCCTGCAGCTTGTATTTCTGTGCTTACGCTCAGTCAAAGCTTCCTGCAGTCCAGTCCCCAAAAGGAAAGCTGTGACTCAGACTCTTTGATTGTAACCACGGTAACCAACCACACAGTTTTTTGAAGTGTTCCTTAACTGTTGTTTTTTTCTATTTTAAAAAATGTTCAGCCTCACTCCTGCCACTCCCAGCTCAGAGAGCAATCCCAGCCCTTCATCCAGAAAGCCCACTCCCACTCGCAAGTCAGGTGATCTCCTCTCACCGTTCGAGACTGACGCTGTGGACGGCCTCCTCCCCTTCCCCTCATCTGGGAGCGAGCCACTCGCTTTCCCCGATGTAAGTCCTGTTCTTCACAGATCTGTTCCCTTCTGAGGGCTCATCAGCCTTTTACCGGTGTCTCACGTCAGATGATGTTTTTAAGACGTTGCCTTTTGTCTCAACGAAAACTGATAAATGATCTTTCCGTGTATGTCTGTACGTTAGGTGACTTTATTTCTCTTGTTTTTGGGTGTCCAGACCCCGACCACTCTCTTGGACACGAGCGCTCTTCGCTCCAGAGCCCAACTGGGGAAGAAACGAGCGCCGCGGACACGGCCCTCCAGAGCCGCCCGTCAGTCGGAGGAAGGGGGAGGAGCCACTGAGGACTGGCTTTACACGGACTCAACAGGTGATCGCCAAAGACGAGCTCACGGCTCAATACTGATCTATTCCACCCGAGCTCCTTCTTCAATATACACCAACCGATAGCATGTGAAAGGAGTTTAATTTACTACACCCCAATCCATGAACTACTGACAGTACTGTATGCTTGCATCGGATACTAGTTTGTGTTTTCCCTGTGACAGAGGCAAAGGCTGCGACTAAGGACGACGACTCTGACTCCGGGGAGCCGACTAAAGGAGCAGACGCCAGCGCTGCTGCTTCCTTTCAGCCACAGAGGTTTGCCCTGTTCCCCGGAATGGACCCTTCAGCCTTAAAGGTGACATACAAATATGTATTGTTAAGCCCTCTCTGCTCATGTTATGCATGTTGGTGGTAGGTGATATATTTGTATTGGTGTTAAAAGCAATGTCATAATGGGTGAATTTCTGTTGTCAGGCCCAGTTGAGGAAGAGGGGCGACTCCGACAATCAAATCGATGGCGCTGCCCCCTCGTCTTCACAGCTTTCTCGCTCTCCCAAGTCCCCCTTTCTTCCAAGGGCAGCGCGTGTGCTGCCCCCTTCTGGTGGGAAAGAGAATGGGTAAGACCTAAAAGTTACAGACAACGGGTTTTCCGGTTGTGTATGTGCTGTGAGCCCCTGAATTAACTGTCCTGCGCGTTTCTTCTTTGTGTAGTGAGGAGGACTCCCCCCAGTGGTTGAAAGAGCTGAAGTCCAAGAAGCGCCTGAGTCAGTATGACAATGACAGCTAAGTACATAATGAGGTAAGCGCCTTTTTGAAGTTTCCATACTGCTTTTCCTGTGCATATTAAACATGAAATGAGATTATTTTCATTTATAACAACAGTTTTTTCTCTCCCACCCCCCTTTAGGTTGCCTTAACAGATAAATCTATATGAAACTGAAGCCTTAATGTTTGACACGGAGAGGAGCGGTGAATCTACAGCTGCTGTTGTATTCTTTTCTATTCATTTTTTGTTCTTTCCCCATCTGGGTTGATAAATGTGCATGGTGCCTTTTTTATGGAGTCTCTTCTGGGAAAAGAAATGAACAACAAGGAGGGGAGAAAAAAAAAAATCAGGCGACTGCTTTTTTCCCATTTCATGCTTGAACCCGTCGAAGCACGTCTGCACCTGGAGACACTTCACACAAACACTTTAATAGGGACTAGGAGAAATTGGGCGGGGAGGGAAGGCGATTATTGGCTGTTCTTTCTAGTCCAGCCAAATTTCAGGAAATGGTTTGTGTGCGGGAGCACAACGCCTCTTCATCCTAGATGACCTACATCTCTTGCTGAAGGACGATCCGGCTGGTATTTTCCACGGTGTTTGTATCTAGTCTCCTCGCTCGTATAACATGCACACACTGGCTGTGTCTGCGTTGGCATTTTGTGTGATATCCGCAGCGGTTGTCGATGGTGGTCACACAAAGCATTGCCACAGAACAACATTTCAAACACTAATGATTTTCCTTCTTGATCAAATCACTGCTGGTTGCTCGTAGAGGGTTTATCATGTTAGTTACTGTAATCAGGAGATGTTGTATTTGTATTATTGATCTGACAGAGCTAGTTTTTAAAACATTTGATGCATCACTACAATGGACTTGGTGACACTCCGCAATCCTAACCATGTCACAGTTTCTGCATTCTGTATCTTTCTGTATCTTTTTTTTTTTTTTTTTGTAAGTATCTAAGAAGACGCACAGGGGACTCTTTAGTCAAGGTGTAGGCATTGACTCATACAAAGTCACTTATCAGCACAAAGACACTATTTAAATATACAGTACAAGGCAAAGGTTTGGACACATTTTCTCATCCAATTCAATGAGAAAGTGTGTCCCAACTGACTGGTACTGCATAAGACAAAACTAATCGGCCTGTGTTCCCTCATTAACAGCTTAAATGATTGTAGCTGTAAGCATTAATCACAAGCCATACGTTCAAATGGTGGCCCTGACACACTCCTCAATCATGTTCGAAATGTATATATTTTCTCCAACGAATGTGCAATTTCCCATGATTTTGTCCCCATCAATGTGCATGCACAATCTTTGCTGTCGAACCAGGCTCAAGCTGACTGGCTCAGAGCGCCGGGGCGTCGCACTACTCCAAAGTTCACTACATCGTTTAGATTACTACCTTCCGCGATATGCCGAGAAAACATTAACATTTGCACCTGCTTTTCATCTTGGCTATAATCGCATTCCTCGTGGTTGTCCATCCAGCCACTCTGCGCCTCCACAAAGCACTTTGTCACTTGATTCTCTACAGGTCCGACCTACGCCTCCTCTTTTTTTGGCCCTGTGTTGTCGTCTGTAACGTCGGTGTGTTCGCGCAATGCAAGTGGTTAATCAAGTCTACAGAGTGATTGTCCCTGGTTTCTATGTAAATGAAGTTTTACTCTGTTATGAATTTGAGGTTTATTTTTTTCATGTCTTCGTTTGTCCTTTTTTCTTTTTTTTTATTTGAAAGTAAAAATGTATATAGCACTGTGTTGTACTGGCCAGTGTTCTAAAGTGACTACATTCTTAATAAAATGTACTCTACTTGAGCTGCACGTCTCTTGTCTACTGTTTCAATGGCTAAATTTAACTGTGGATGTTACACCTTTCAGGAAACGTGTGCACTCGTTAATGCAGCTTTCTGTCGATTTTTGAAATCTTTTTTAAAAGTCTGGTTTGGTCGAGTGAGGTCGAGGAATACGACCATCAAGCTTGATAAGATCCTTTGACGCTGCTGCCGATTTGCTTCAGTCAAACCTGTGAACGTATCTGATCCTGCTGATAACACAAACCCAAATCTAGGGGGAAACGTGCGAGGTCTGGTGTGTTTGAGACCCGCTGCAGACCCACAGTGTGTATGTTTGTGTGTGTGTGTTTGTGCTGAGCGGAGCTGTTTGCTGAATCCTCTTGGCTCGCTCACTCCCGGTGCCCGCACACAGTGCTCGCTGGCAGCCAGGCGGACCGGCAGGGCAGCGTGTGCCAACACCGCTGCCTATTGAGAGGCAGCGTTACGGACACAATGTGAGCGACAGACTTGCTGTATCAACAGCTCCCCCTTTTATGCTGTTGTGGCCAGAAATAAACCATAAATACCCCTCTGTCCCTGCCCTCTAATGGCTCAACCTCACCAAACACCAAGTGGCACTGACAAAGAGGGACACTACCAAACGCTAGCAGGCTTATCCAGGTAAAAACCTCACTGGACACAGTCGGTGTAATAATTCCAATGCAATGGAGTTAGATGGTGCCGCATCGAGTGGAGACCAAGGTTTGGATGATTTTGGTATCCTTGGATTGTGATAGAACATGCTTTAAATGACATGCGTGTAAACTTTTAATGGATAATGATCCATGTCATTAAGTCAATTCAATGATTAGCAATAGGTTGCCTAAAAAATTGTTTTCTATTGGGCCAAAATGTAAACATCCCTCGTAATCAAGGATGAGTTATGAACTGCAGCTGTGACATTGAGCCTTCCTCCTGTGTGCGTTCATTTGATCGTGTGTGCTTGGACATGCGTGCCTGATGGATGGTGCTTTGTATGTGTGTGTGCTGCTGCCAAGAAGTGGAGGAGCAGTGGATCAGGAGCATGTCTGAGCAGCAGAGTGCCCCGGAGCAGCTGGCTGCTGGAAAGAGCCAGGGTGGAGCTGGAGTCACGTATAAGGTACTGGATCAGTGGCGGGAGAGACTGAGAAGTCAATATCATCAGGGAAGGATTGTACAACCACAGAGTCCAATTGGTCATGAATCTCGCTCTCTTTGAAGTCTTTACAGTGTTTATAATGGGTTTTATGAGCCACTTTGTGATGGCCTTTTTTTTTCCAAACCCTGCTGAGGAGATCTCCTCTCTGTAATGTTTCAATGCCAGTAAACATGCTCCTCTGTGGTCCCTCTGTTTTGATTTTAGGTGTTGCTGTTTGAGTTTGAGAACTTTCAGGGCTGTAAGGCGGAGTTTTCTGCCGAGTGTAAAGATGTGACCGGGAAGGGACTGGTGAAGGTTGGATCTGTGATCGTTGAGTCAGGACCGTAAGTAGTGTGTAATTCATGGGGGCACACACAAGAAGTTTTAAGAAAAGTGCTTCCTCAACAACTTGGTTATGTTTGGAGTCAGATAAACTTAATTTAGCTGTGTTTTCCTCTCAGCTGGGCAGGTTATGATCAGCATGGATTCACAGGGGAGCAGTTCATTCTGGAGAAGGGCGAGTATCCGCGATGGGACACCTGGACCAACAG
This sequence comes from Apeltes quadracus, assembly GCA_021346845.1. Taxonomy (NCBI): domain Eukaryota; kingdom Metazoa; phylum Chordata; class Actinopteri; order Perciformes; family Gasterosteidae; genus Apeltes; species Apeltes quadracus. The sequence goes on along the minus strand of CM037929.1, from coordinate 11,694,883 downwards.
CCAGAACAGCTACACCCTCTTGTCTCTCAGGCCGCTCAAAGTGGTGGGTGACTGATCTCTATACAAACCAGCACTCATGAAGCGCTTTCAATGTCTTCAATAATAAGGCTCCCACATGTTACTTCTCCACACACTATTTAGACAGTTAAAAGACACGTCCATGCGTCTGGTTTCCCTTCTACAGGACAGTGCTGAACACAAGTTACACCTCTATGAGAGCCCCGGATTCACTGGGAGAAAGATGGAGATTGTCGATGATGATGTGCCCAGTTTGTGGGGCCACGGTTTTCAGGATCGTGTGGCAAGTGTCAAGGCGCTTAACGGAACGTAAGACCCTCCCAATATCCCCCGTTTTACTTTCCATTTCTCTTTGGTGTTCATTTTATTTAATCCACCTACACAACTCAAATCCTGTTTTGAGACGAGCGCCACCGTTTTCCCCGTTTTCCTTTCCTCCAGATGGGTCGGCTACATGTACCCAGGCTACAGGGGGCGGCAGTTCATCTTCGAGAGGGGGGATTTCAAGCACTGGAACGACTGGGAGGCCCCTGCACCACAGATCCAGTCTGTCCGACGTGTGCGCGACATGCAGTGGCACAAGAGGGGCTGTTTCACTGTCCCTGAGCCGGCTCCGGCCCCGGCTCCTGGCCCCAGACCCGGCCCTGACCCCGATCCCACCCCAGCACCTCCCGCCCCTCCCGCCACGGCTGGAGCCAGCTGAGCAGGATCCTCACACATGTACCATCCATTCCCGCAGCCTCCCGCGCTGCAGCCAGGGCCTGCCCTCTACCGTAGCCTAACCACGGCGAGCGATGCTCGTGCACAATGAGGAATGCCATGTACGTTTTCAGTGGCGAAATAAAGTTGTTTCACCCTGGGGTTTGCACTATTTTTGGTTGATATTACACTAGTGGAGATGGCTTTAAGTTATACGTAAGATTTAGAAAAAACACAGAACAACCGTGGAAATAATAAGGCAAATATTCCTCTTTTATGATGAAGTCTGTTTTGAACTGAAATAATGTGCAGGTTGTGTGATATGTCGGTACAAATATATGGGTAACGGCAGTGGAAGCCGCATGTGAGAAAGATCTATATCTTCAAGAAGCATACTGTATATCCCCTTCTGCCTCCTGCACCTCTATCCTCAAGTTTTCTCAGATCAGTAGCATATTGACATCTACCACACTGAATTATGAGAAACCTTTTGGTTGGGTAGCCGTTTACGAAAACAAACAAATTATCATTCTTGGTGTCACATTGGTGCACTTGAATTTGTAGTTTTCACCTTAACAAAAAGTCTTCTAGACATGAGCTAAACCACCCAGATCCCCAATTCAGATATAGACTAAAACAATGAATACTATAATATGAGCTTTTCTCACCCTTTAATTCTTTGAAGTGCATGCACAACCTCTCATGTTTTCTATGAACAGTAGATGAGCTAAGGCTGTGTTTTTTATCATTTCAAGTCAAATGGCAAAACCCCAAACAGCTCAGTTTTACTCAGGTCTCTCTCTTCTACAACCGCGATACATCCAGATACCAGTTGCAAATCCGCAACCACGAGAAACACCTACTTAATGCTCTCTCGTGCAAGGTAGTTCTGTTTCTGTTTTCTGTTTAAGTGAGTACAATGATGTGGTAAAACATAAAATATCCCAACACAACTGTCACATTGTTCATCACAAAGATTCATAAACTGAAGTTAAAAGCTCATTCTGTTGCATACTTTGTTTAACCTATGACATTACATGGGGGGTTTCGGCTTAAATGAAGAAGTGCCATTCTAACACCGGATCATGTTTAGCTGAATTAATAATGATCAACTGACTGTTGAAACATAATTTAAGAAAATGAATGCCCGATATCAACATAGTCTCCATTGAGCATTTGCATGGTCATATCTAATGTGGAACGACAAGAAGGCAAATCACCTGGATGAAATTTGCCTTCTTGCATGCTTCACCTATGTATCTTATTCTACTTCTTCATAGAGGTCAGTGCCAGGTCAGTTGAGCACCCCGGTAGCCATGCAGGTGTTGATTTGCTTTTTAGGGTGCAGCAGAGCACACACGAGACAGTAATCAGCTGAGATTCTAGACTCTCTGCCTGGACAGCGGCAGGAGAGGGGAGCAGATGTGGTAAAACGCTTAACTCAATAATTCTAATGTTTCAAGGTCAACATTCAATTGTCATTAAATTATCTCTTTCAAAGTATATATTTTAAAGGGCCAGCAGATGAAAGGTGGGTCACAGCATGTGATCACAGCCTGGTATTGCAGCGTTGCGGCCTGTGTGATAACTCCATTATATTGCATGCCCACATGATTGAACATCTAAATCAATCATCTCATCTGGCTGAGCAGGTAATGACTGCAAGAAAAATAACACTAATTATAACTATACTAAACATTATCTACATGTATTTATCACATTTCAAAACAAAAGCTACAAAGTATTCTACATACAGGATTCAAATATTTCAGAACTGCAATGAGGAAAATACAGTAAGATAATTAAAATAGTGAAGATACAAAACTAAACAAAATACGCATCAATGATATAGGCTAGAAAACCAATTAAACCAATGATATATATATTTTATATATAAAGTCACGCTTAATGCAATAATAAAGATGCAAGTCAAGTGAATTGAAATGAAGTGGAGTGAGAGACCTCAAGGTAGTAAACAATATTTACTCACAATATTAAAAAAAGTACAGATTCTGCAAAATGGAACGTGCACATACCCTGAGAGAAGCCCTTTAATACATTCTCTCTGTAAAGGTTTGTATCTATTCTCAATAGTGACACGTGATCTCTCTAAAAATAATGAAACACCATTTTTATTTCTTAATAAACTGTGACTTATCATTTGCTTTTTTGCATATATTTACATATCTTCATTAAACTTTTTGGCATTGCGGTAAACAGGTTTGACAAAAGATCTCGAGCTTCTAAACAGCGGGTTCAACACATTTTTTTTTTACATGACAACAAGAGTTTTCTAGAGATGTCAAATAAATCCACTCTTGTGAATATTCACAATTATTTGGACTGCTATTCAAATCACTACGAATCTCTACTGCACAAACGTGTCTTTTACCATCCTCTCTCTCTCTCTCATTGTAGGTGTGGGACTCTTGGCACTGTTTGTGCTGAATCATGTGGATATCGAACAATGACTGGCTGAACAAAACTGACAACTAATGAAATAACTTTGTGGGAGTGTGGCAACAGGGTGACCCCTCATTTCAGCCTGCTGGGCCTATGACAGGCCGACCTGCCGGCTGGCTTGGACACCGCGGGTGCTGTTGGCAGAGTTTCCACCCCTGCGCGTCCCGTATATATTGAGCCCATCGTGCAATCACAAACACACTGGCACAGACAGGTACTGGTAAGAGGTTCACATCCGTCACACTGTATCTTTCTAATCATGTTTACTTTTACTTTTTTAACAGTATTTTATTTTCGTTTTGCTGCTTGAATATTTTAGGTTTCATGCATACAAACAACGGTCACCCATGTTGCGTTGCTGTAATTCTGTGTTCAGACAGCTTCGCATTTCAGAAACTTGTTTTGGAGGGGAAAGGGATGGGTATATAAAAATGGGATCAATTGCAGTTTGACCTGCTCACACTTTACATTTAAAGATAGCCATCAACTTTAATCGTGTAAACCTCACCACTGAAATGATATTCCTTCTTTTCAGTTTCATCTTTGCCAATTTATTCACTATGGCCTCAGAGCACCAGAAACCAGCATCCAAGCAGCAGCAGCCAGGCACTAGTGCATTTAAGGTGAGAAGAAATGCAGAAACACGCAAAATCAGATCAGTTGCAGTTTAAATCGCACTGCAGGAGTTACATTTATACCTGCCCTATTTGGATACCTTGCGTCTGCCGAAAATGAAATTGAAAACAGATCGACTCACTCAAAATTTAGACCAGTAACGCAACCATTCATGCCGTCTGCTTTTCTCTCATTGGCACACAGCTGGTTATCTATGAGCAGGAAAACTTCCAGGGACGCTGCCATGAGCTGACTGGTCCCTGCAACAACCTCCAGGAAGCAGGCGTGGAGAAAGTGGGCTCCATACTGGTGCTGTGTGGACCGTGAGTGTTGCTCAGAGACAGGCATTAAAATCAACCAGCAAATTATATAAGATAGAGGGGCTCAGACTGTGTATGGGTATGGAAAGGAGGGGAAGCAATTTCCCCCAAAAAAATTAAAAAAAATGTGTGCTACTACCTTTCTTTCCTGCTTTGCCGCTAAATCAATCGTGATTGTTCCCTCCCCACTCAGATGGGTGGGATACGAGCAGGCCAGCTGTAAGGGGGAGCAGTATGTGTTTGAGAAGGGGGAGTATCCTCGCTGGGATTCCTGGACCAACAGCAGGCGTAGTGACACCCTTATTGCATTCCGCCCGATTAAAGTGGTAAGAAAGATACCACCCACACATGGATAGATACCCCCCCCCCCCCCTCCCCCAGACCCCCCCTCAATCAGTTGCTAAAAACAAATCATCCGCTGGTTTAATGCTTTGCTCCACTTTCAGGACAGCCAGGAGCACAAGATTGTCCTTTACGAAAACCCCAGCTTTGCAGGAAAGAAGATAGAAATCATAGATGACGATGTCCCCAGCTTTCACGCTCACGGCTACCAGGAGAAGGTCTCCTCTGTTCGGGTTCAGAGTGGCACGTGAGTCCACCTTCTCCAACAGAGATGTTGTGTTATTCCGCCATTAACTCTGTCTCTTCATCTATAACTGTCTGGCTGTTTTCTGTGTTTCCTCTCCGTGCACCTGGTGCAACAGTTGGGTGGGATATCAATATCCAGGCTACAGAGGCTATCAGTACCTGTTTGAAAAGGGGGAGTACAAGGACAGCACCGAGTTCGGAGCCCAGATTCCTCAGATCCAGTCGGTGCGGCGCATCAGAGACATGCAGTGGCACCTGAGGGGAGCTTTTCATCCCGCTAACTAAGCTTGTGACTTTTTCCTGTCCTGAACCCTGACCTTGGCCTTGCTCCCTTCCAGCATCAACCCCTTTGTTCTTCATTTACACCAAGCTGCATTTTAAAATCTATTCCAGCGGTTGTATGAGTTCTTTCAAGCAAAACAATAAATCATCATTGCTTACATTTGACGTGATTGTTTGATTTAATTGCGTTACCCCCTCTTTCCCTAAGTACTTTGCCACTTCTCAGCAACATCCCAGAGGGACAATACAATGGTCCATGATGTGGCACCATAAGAAACGTCTCATGTGCACTTGACACCTCCGACCAATAGGTTGTGCTAGAGGCACTGACAAATGACGTCACTTCTCCTTTCCATGTGACGCGGAGCTGTCGACACGTGATAAAACAACATGCTACTTCGTGTAGTGCTTATGTAGTTATGTGTAATGCTTATGTTGTTTAAGTAGGAAGGTTGATATGTTTCGAGTAATATTCTAGTTTACTACATCCACATATTGTTATTTTAAATCTTGGTTCATCGGAAACGTTGGTATGAAAATGTTATTTGATATAAATGTGACTACTTAACGTTAGCTTAACTCGGCCAGCTAGTTAGACAAGAAAACGTTTAAAATTGGGCTTTTATGTTAAATTCACTGGTGTGTGCTTAAATTGTATAAAGTAATTTCAAACAGACAAATTAACGAAATGTCGAAGGTTTTAGGGGTTGTTTGTATCGGCTTTGTCCAAATAGGTTTGTGGTATTTAAAAAAAAAAGTAACGTTAAACAGGCAAACATCTAAAATATCTAGCAAAGATTCGCCTTCAAAGCTGGTAATTAAATGAGCTTTGTTAATTGACCAAATTTTGATGTTTAAAGTAGTTTAATGGGTCTCCAGCTGGAACGCTTAGATTCGGCATTGTCTTAAACACAGACTACCCAGCCGCCATTACTGTGGCTGGTGCAAGATACTGATACTGATTTCTATAATAATATGGTTACTTATTACATTTGTGTGTCAGCTGTATCTTGAACAAAACTATAGAGCTTAGTAAATTTGTGTTTTATTTTAAAGCCTTTTCCCTAAAAATGTGTTTAACCTTTTCAAAACAAACTTCATCCAACAGTCAATATGCCGATCCTGTGCAGCAACTGCATTGACAAGCGCGCTGTGCTGAAACGTCCGAAAACCGGCCACTCGCTGTGCAAAGAGTGCTTCTTCTGGGCCTTTGAGGAGGAGGTGCATATGACGATCGAGTCGGCAAAGCTCTTCAAACCGGGGGAAATAGTGGGAATTGCTGCCTCGGGGGGAAAGGACTCCACGGTGCTTGCACATGTAATGAAGCTCCTAAATGAGCGATACAACTACAACCTTGAACTGATGCTTCTCTCGGTGGATGAGGGGATCTCTGGTTATCGAGATGACTCCTTGGAGACGGTGAAGAGGAATCAGCAACAGTATGAGCTGCCATTGAAGATTGTGTCGTATGAGGAGCTGTATGGCTGGACGATGGATGCAATAGTGAAGCAGGTGGGACTGAAAAATAACTGCACCTTCTGTGGAGTGTTCAGAAGGCAAGCACTAGACCGAGGCGCCATCATGTTGAAAGTGGACAAGATATGTACAGGTAATTCAAAAGCGCGTTTAAAAATACGAACGCCAACTTTTTGTATTTAAAATGTTAAAGAGCAGTTTCTGTCTAAATTTCGAAGAGTAAATATTTCATAAATATTTAAGTTGTTACAATGACTAGATTTTTTTTTCTTTTTTCCCCACAGGTCACAATGCCGATGACGTGGCAGAGACTGTTTTGATGAATGTCTTGCGAGGGGACATAGCTCGCCTGCGCCGCTGCACTGCCATCTCCACAGCCAGCGAAGGTGAAGGGGTCGTGCCGCGCTGCAAGCCCCTTAAGTATGCATACGAGAAGGAGATTGTTCTGTATGCATACTTTAAGAAGTTGGACTACTTTTCTACTGAATGCATCTACTCTCCCAATGCTTATCGTGGCTACGCAAGGACCTTCTTGAAGGACCTGGAGAGTGTAAGGCCAAGCTCCATAATGGATATCGTTCACTCTGGGGAGAACCTGTCTGTTCGGGAGGGAGTTAAGATGCCTGTGCAGGGCACCTGCAACCAATGTGGCTACATCTCCAGCCAGTCGCTCTGTAAGTCGTGTGTGCTGCTGGAGGGGCTGAACCGAGGTCTGCCGAAGCTGGGCATTGGTAAACACCACCGCCTGCATGACAAAATCCTCTCCAAGGAGCCCCTCACTGAGAGGGAGCAGAGAAAGCTGAAATCAGTAGACTTTTGAAAATGATAATACCGTTTTATTTGCCAGGAGATGTATAGTAAGATTTTAAAATAAACCATGCTTAATCTTTTATATCTTCACCCATTAAATATATTTTAAAAGTTTCCATCGAATATTTTATTGATTCGAAAAACCCATACCGTTTACGCTTCTTCAAACCATAGAAAGTCCATTCACCGTTTTCATTCAGCTGATAACCAGAGATCACGGAGACACTATGTAGACCTAACTTCTTTTGGTACCGATGTCCATGTTGAGCTATTCAAGTCACTTTTATCATCGAAGTCACCTGGATTTTCAAATTCTTACACATACACTTAAAAACGTGTTTAACCTGTTGTGTACACCTTCTGGGTTTTTTTAAGTTCAGAAATGAGGACTAGCCGCTTGTTTTTTTTTTTTTCTCAAGTAATACGGTTGTGAATATGTTCACAGCAATAGCCTGTTTATTTCTTTTGTTTTTCTTCTGTGTTCAAATGCACCATTATCTGTGGATCATAAGGGACCGTAACTTAATAAATACATTACCCCCTATCATCACGTTTCTCCGTTTATTTCTTGTTTTATTCTATTGATTCATTATTATGAGAAATGTGTTTTCCTCAGTCGCATTAATTGGCTGATCCGTGTCACTGCGTAGTTCCGGTTTGTGGCCGCTAGATGTCGCTCATCACTGAGTCTCAAGTCAGAGCGCGCCCACGCTAAAGCCCCGCATGCACACATTTGCAGCGCGTTCCCGAGACCTATCCCGAGCAACTTCCACTGCAGCGGCCAGTGGGGGAAGTTTGGAAAAGAAAGTTCAGACTTCGCGAAGTTGAGAAGCTGCTAAACGTGAAACGGAGACAGGCCGAAGACAGGAAGCCACCATGGACGACTTGGGTAAGTCGTGGAAGTTTGTGAAACGTTGCTTCAGTGGGGAGCGGATAGCGGGGCGGAGGAAGAACCGTTAGGTTGAGATTTAACGTTGGAAAGCCTCGCTTCTGGGTCACCTTACTATGCAACTAGGCTGGTTATTTCCTTCCAAGACAAATAAATGTGGGAATGTTTTCACCCGCTTAGATTAATGTGTAATGAAAACATCAAAGTAACTTAGCCGCCGCGCATCGCTAGCCTTCACCTCCTTCTTTTAAACTCTCGCTCCCTGTAGTTAACGTTAATGTCCAGCACATTTAAACAAACTTAACTCCCCCCTCCCAAAGCCCCCCTCGCTCTCTCTTTTTTTTTTCTCACTACGTGTTCCGCAGGGGAGGGGAGATATTTGTGTGACATTTTGACACCGAGATTCAACATTACCTCCTCAACCTGTGCCCACAGGCTATTCATTCCGGCTTCGGAGTGGAGTCAACAGGCCTCCCCCCGTTTAGACCGCTCGGTGCAGCACAATGTGGGCTCATTCCCGGCTTGGCTGCCTTATAATGCATCTCCTGTCTGATGGAGCACACGTAACTTCTAGTAATACCCAATTACTGACCATACAATCCCCCTTTGTTGGCCTTTTTTTTCTCGAATGGAAATAAGGGTAAGGCCTTGGAAAAGAGACAAAATTGTGATTAGGACAGTAGAAAAAATGGAAATTGTACTGTATGTAAGATAATTTAGGTGGTCGGTGGGAACCGTAAAGGAAATCAAACCTAACTTTTGATGTTCTATGTCAAGGTTACTGTCAACACTTTCTCCAGCAGGTGAAACGGGGTGTACCGTATGTAGTATAGGAGCAGGACCCTGTGCTGTTACCATGTTTTAAGTGTTAGGTTGCTCTAGCTTGGTTGGAATTTATCTGTATACGTGCAACACAGACCTTAAATAATGGGGATTATGTCTGTACATTAGCATGTTAGACTTTTAAATCTTGTGGTTTAAAGACATACATTAACTTTTGTCTGCCAGGAAACTAAATGTAAGAAATAGACTTACTGACTTATTACTAGCCACAGTCAGAATTTTAGAAGATGACCTCTGATTATGTGTTGTTATTTGGGAAAATTGCTATAAATAAGTTAGTAAGTACATAAGAGTTACATGAAAGTGTCCATATGGCTGATACTTTAATATTCAAGTGTTTATTTCAGATGTGTTTTTGGATGTTTATAGAAATGTAATTTAAAGGGAACTGTAGGTTTGGGCTGTGAATAACTAAATAGTTTCCCTTATTTATTAACATTTTAGATTTTTTTTCCTGGATGTAATGTTTATTCTACAAAAAAAAAATCTTTAAACCTCAAAGTGACATTTATTAATCGCTTTTGATTGACTAAAATATTTTTATTTTTTCAATGATCTTCTTCTCATCTTCAATCTTCTTTCAGCACAAGTGCAATTTAACCTGCCCTATATTCAATATCACAGAATATGTGATGTGAAATAATGTATCTCCGTGTCATTATCTGCTCCATCTATTTTTTGTACCTCACTAACCAGTTACTTCTTTGGTTCATTGACCTTTGACTTCTGGCATTGAACCTCTGAACTTCTAATCCTGGTTGTTTTAGTTTTCACCAGCTGGTCAGTTTGCTATATTTACTTTGCTTATTCAGAATGAATCCTTTCTGAAGTCTCTGTTGGAATACTCCCATACCGATCTCCAAAAAGTACAAAGGGCTTAAAATGGATTTGTGTATTGTTTAAGTGGCGAGGCGATGCGCCGCATTTTGAGTTTGGCCAGAGCTCGTTAGCTGCTCCTGCTCCCGAGGGCCACTGAAAGGGATGATTGTTGGTGGAGATGAAGCCGGCAGCCTCACTGAAGCAGCGTGAACAGCAGGCCGACAGAGGGGGCGAGGCTACCGAGGAATGTCAAACATTACTCTGTGTCGGGGTCCAAGGCCAAATACTCTCTGGGTCACGACTCGCCTCATACCACTACTCTCAGGCCTGTGCGTGCTCCCACCAAAGGGAGGGCCGTCGGCTTCAGCCGCTCGTTAAAACGGGCTCTGTGGTGAATAGACTTATCAATTGTGAAAAACGCCTCGAGCTTTGAGGTCTGGTAGCCGGAGGATCACACCACTGTGAAGTGAAACGGCCCACTCTTTGGCTTTTTGCTTCTTTGACCACATCGTGCCTAAAAAAAACCCCTCCCATATCCTCCCAAATTATGCAACGACAAACCACGTCGATTTTTGTAAATCTCTGATGAATGTGGTTTGCTCTACTTTCAGCAACCCCTGTGCCGCTAACAAGCATCCATGTGTCCTTTTCTCGAGGCTCACCGGTGACTGACGGGTAGACATGGAGCTGTTTGGAAACCTGATCAGACTCCACTCTACCCGTCTTCTTTCATTCTGCGCGTATTGATCTTCTCACGTTGCCCAACACTCGAGGAAGGGAATTCCCTCTGCATGGTGCAAGCAGAGTTCCTCGGAGTCGGAGCTTTTTACAGGTTCTGTGGAAAGTCGGGGCCCGACTGTCTGTTTTTCCTGATGAGGCCCAGTGGAACGGGTCCTCACCCAGATGTGTGCCCTTAGGCCACATGTGACACGTTGTCCTTTGGCTTGTCCTGCTCCTGGGCTTATTCATTGTGTGGTGTGAAGCTCCGCTCAGCTCCCTGTGAATTCCTCAGGATTGTGTGAGATTCAGGGGTACTGACCTCACTGCGCCGTGGAGGCTGAGCTCCCCGTCTGCAGGTGGAAGGGAAAGAAATTGGATTAGCACAGAAAATAACCCAAGGTAATTTGATGGATATTTTGCAAAGCCCCTCTGAAAGAGAGGGCTCTGTCAAAATCTAGTTTTAGTATCTTGCATATATTTTAGTTGATACTATTCTTACATTGTGTGTTTATTTAAAGAACTCTTCAATCATATTGCAGCCAAACTAATTTGGGGAACCCCAGGTGAGTGACATATTCACACAGCCCAGATAAAATCAACATAGTTTGGACAGAATCAGTGTGTGTGTAATACACATAAATATGATGTGTGTATATTAAGATATGTTCCACTATGTTGTAACAAGCCTCTTGTATTCTCATACAACACCGTTGATGCTGTCTTCTAAGTAGGCTATGTACAGTGTTGAAAACAAACTTGCCCTAATCTTTATCTACTTAACTTCACCAGAGGAGCCAGATAGTGGGCATTGGCTCACCAATGTACGACCATTTTTTAAACCTTCTGACCACGCGAAAGGAAACGCAGGTACTATGTTTAGAACATGTTTGTCTAAACTGTATCCGCTCAGATGCAGATACAGACAATGTGAATGGGATGTGGAGTGAAGCAGAGAACACCTGCTAAAGATTCCCTCTGTAAACACACAGTACTCTTTGTATTCACCTGAGTGGAAGTGGGCTGTTGTAGAAGCAACGTGGTCTTGAATGTTTACAGCGTTTGAGCAGCATACCAGAAGATCTTCGAAGGTCTTAAGTTCTCTCTGTGTCCCGGCGTGTCGGCGGCCCAGAGTTAGTGTTACCACACACGCTTTCATCACCCCATGAGAGGTGCAGGGACCGCGCATACCGCTCCTAACCAGCGGGCTCGCATGCTCGGCTAGAAGGGAGCTCCTGGCTGTAAATCAGCCTCGTTGCCGAGCTCCGCGCCCATCCTGTTCTGAGTCTGGGGAAGAGCGCTGCATGGCTGACCTCATCGCTTAGGCAACGGACCCGGCCCCACATCCTGAGGAAACAGAAGGGGAAAAACAATGTGGAGAGTCAGTGCTAAAGGCCAGCCGACTCTGGCCCTTGGTCTGTTTTTGATTTTCCCTGTTGTACGCCGTCGTACCACGTTGTTGCTTCATCTCGCGACGACCTTACTCTTTTCCTCTTGTTGTGCTGTTTCCACGCCATCTCCGTTCCCTGGCCTTGTAACTTGGCCTCAGAGAGCAACAAAAATGTGGCTTTAATATTATTCCACTGAACTTCATTTTGTGATTTTAATTGGTATTGAACGCGAGTACTGCTAAGAAATTGTGCCGCATTTTTGAATATTTGCTGAAATGTTGAGCACCAAATACAGTCTAGAGAATAATCTGCAGATTGGCCAATAATTCAATTTAACATTCTGCTTTTCTAAAGGAATGCTCTGACAGCAGCGCGATAAGACGCCCTTTCTCTGAGGCTCTTCCTCAATCGTCCCGATTACTCTCTTATGGCACAAATGGCGGTGTCGGCGGGTTTGCGGCCCTCGTGCACTCTTGGGTATGAATGTGTCTTCAGTGACTGGGTGTCAGTCTTTAGACTTTCCCCTGTCATCTGATTTAATGGTCTGTGGGGAAGTGCTTTTATTTTGGTCCCGAATTCTCTCAAGGGGCGTGTCATCTTTCGGATATGGGGCTGCTTGGCAGTGTATTTTGGGGGGGATGTTTATTTTGAAGAAATCACCCTCGGATGCTTCTGTCCTACTGATGGTATTCTGTTACACTCACTCATTGGTCCGTGTGAATCTGAGTGTGCTTTGCAGCACTTAAATTGTACTTATAATGGCTCTTATTTATATCAAGTTGTAAATCAACTTTTTTTGGCTGGAAAGTACCATGTTGTTTCTTGTTCTTTGGGTTTGTATTCCTATGGTTGAAATGCACTTATTGTAAGTCGCTTTGGATAAAAGCGCCAGCTAAATGACATGTAATGTAATGTAATGATTGCGTACAAACTAAGCCACATGGAAGTCATAACCTAAGTTTGAATATGTCTCTCTTGGATCATCATTGTATTGGTTTGCACCCGTTCAATACTCTCTTTCACTCACATTCCTTCTGTTTGTCCTGCTCCTGGTTTCTACCCAGCCTCCGCTGCCTGTCCCTCTGGCATCTCCACCCTCCGCCCCCCTCTCCCTGGCCCCCGTCTGTGCTGTTTGATATAAATATCGTGTTGGGTTGGACTGATGGGGTAGAGTTTCGCTGTGGGGCTGTGCCCAGGTCTGCTCTTCTGCTCCCTGGCTATAAACAGGTGAGCCGTGGACCCTGGTGGGCTATCTCCAGTGCCCACATGTTAATAGAAAGGATTACACAGCCCTGATGCCCCCAATGCCCCGCCACCCCCCCCCCTCCCATTCCCCTTCCCCGCTGGCCTGAGCTGTACACCCTGCTCTGTGGGAAATGGGTAATAAAAACATTGACATCTCCCTTATCATGGAATTCAAAGCATGCCGTAGTTAGTGGAACAGGTCCTGTAATCGTACACACACAGTATTTTCATTATCCGGACTGACGGATGATATTTTGTATTCAAGCACTTTCCTCACGGGTTCTGTAACTGAAACCCTTTTGGTTCAGGTTGAATGTCTGTTCTTTGAGTAGACTGTGTCTCAAAGCCTTGTGTTGTCTGCAGAGAGGATAGGTTGCATGTGACATGATGCCCTGCCCTGAGCCGCCTTTGCGGTGTCCCCTGGCAATCCCTTTTCTTTCTCAGAATCGGACAGAGGAATGTGTGGAATTCCCCATGCACCTTCGCTCCCATCTGATAAACACTGCAGGACTGTGGCCAGGCTTTGAGTGGGTGAATGGGAGGCGGGGGTGGTGGTAGTGGTATGTGCACAGACAGGACAGTACATGCGCCCACTGCCACAAGAATGTGTACAGTGTCAACATATCTTGAGGGTTGTTTGCTGAATGTGATGGAGATCAGCGACCACAGCGTGGCCTCATGATGGCTCCCCTGACAGAGGTCCTTGTCGTATTTTCACTCTTTTTGATGACTGCTTTATTCCTCCAGAGCTTGCACAATGGGCTATTGAGGCAGGATGCTGTTATGGCAGACATGGACTTTGTCCACCCCCCACCCTCCCTCCCTGTCTGACATGGAAAAGATTAGCCTGTTACTTGGATACAAATTCGTAATGTTTCAACTCCATGGATGAAGGTTATCTGGGGCTGACGAGGGCTTGTTGTTCGTCCTCATGCCAAACTCAATGCTGCCCTCCTGAGGGGAGAGATTAAAATGATGTTCTTAACAGAGTGGTGTGTGTTTATTGCACGCTGCTTAGTCAAAGGCTACAATATGGATACGAGCTGTTAATTATGGATTTAGAAATTGTACTTTTCTGATGGTTTTCAAATCTTTATCCTAATATAGAAATAGGAGAATATTCTGTGGTGTGTTTCACACTGAGAATATGGTGCAAGCAGTAACGGTTCTGAAAATGTCAATTGGTTTGTTATAATGAATTGTTATAATGGTTTGGGAATGCCCCTGGCAGTACTCTCCTCTTTGGCAAAACCTAGGGCAAATCTCTGAGAATATATTTCCATAATTATTCTTCCTAAAGGCTTTTATTATTTTTGACCGCAACAAGATATATAAATCCTAGGCTGTATTTGATATAACTCGTAACACATTTGCTTCCGAAACCAGCTGTGGTATTTTTCAATGTGGAGGCTTTGTTTCATGAGTGACAAAGTGAACTTCAGTAAGACCTTGTTCAGCATGTCAGCACCAGGTGCAGATTATTTTGAGCTGGTCGTGATATTTCAGCACATTTGAGCAGACATGGGCTACTCGCTGAGCTCGCTGCTATAAATAGGCTTGTGCTCTCATGGTTTATGCCAAACTTCATTATCTCCTTTTTGTCTGGAGACTGGTTGCAGAAGTGGAAAACTTGACACGTTTTATCACCCTTATTTTATTCTTCACAGCACATCTGCGTTGAAAATTCCAAACCTGAAGTCACATGCTTTTGGATTCAATTAAAAATGTCAGACATAAGCCTGGCATCTGTAAAGTTACCATATGACACCATATTCATTTGTAAACGCAGACTTGACGATACGAGTACCTCACTGGAGAGATTTTAGTGATATTGAGTTAAAGGAGCGTTGAAGTGATTATTTATTTAAGCATTATTTAAAGTATACGTCACCCAATTTTGGCTCTAATACCACTGCCCCCATTAGGTTGGCAACATATTGTCCCTCCTTGTTGCTCATGCTATCTTTGTCTGCTTCACACACATACACACACACACACACACACACACACACACACACACACACACACACACACACATGCTCAAATTCAGACAAACACATATTTAATACTGTCCAGGAGATATTACAATTACAGCAGGTGGAGACAATAATGTGAGTATAGGTACTTGTTTTTATGATGTTTTTTTTATTTCAGGTGCTGCTTTATTGTTTCATTAAAAGACTGGGCATTGTGAAGGTTTTGTTGGATGCTTTAATGTTGACACAGGACAAACAAATATAAAACACATTTTCTGTGCGTATGTTTTTCGTGGTCAATTAATTGCAGATATTATAAAGGCAGTGTCTGCAATGTTCAGAGGAATAAGGCAGCCTTACAATTTGTCAGTGTTGTGCAGTTAACTCCAGCTTTTGGTTTTAGTGAAAAATATTCAATAGGGTTAATGTAACATTGAATGACAAAATAGTGAAGTATTTGGAGAGGCAAGGCGATTCAGTTAACAGAATAAGGCTTCATGCACATCATTTTTGTAAGAATTTGATTTATTTGCAACGCTCTTTAAAATAATTAGGACAGGAATTTTTTCATGCGTGAACAGATTTAAAATACTTTTTACGAATGTATTTCAGAAGCCTCGTTAGCCACCTAAACCTATGGCTAGTTGGGACAGTTTTCGACCCTGCTTCTCTTATGTTTGAGTTTAAACCTGTGGTAATTCTATGCTACGGACTACGGCTCCAAGCCCCTCTATTGTAACGGCATGCCGCAGTGATTGCGTCTATTCTGGACCGGCTGAGAATGGATGGACTGTGTGACGTAAGGGTCTATTTTGCTCGCTTGTTCCTGTGAACACTCAGCTGGGTAACACTGTAGCCCCTCGACCCGGCACAGCATTCACAATCACTTTTTGTTGGGCAGCTTCTTTGTTTGTATCAGTTCATCCTGTTAAATTCTCATAACCGAGCCAAATCAAAGACCTCCATAACGTACAGAGGAATTCCAACAGTATAATGACCGACGAAGCTCATCGACAGGTAGCGGGGTTATTTATAGTGTGTACCTTTTGGAAAAAGTATGTTGGGGATTTCAGAGGGAAATTTATGAAGGGCTGATGGGTTGTACTGGGCCATGCTGTGATGGTGAAGCCCTAACCTTTCTGTTGAATGATCTTTGCTTAAGCAAAAAGCTTTGTTACGTGACCGGGGGAATGAGAAACACGCTGCCATTGTCTGGTTACAGCATGACGTCACAGTCAGTAATTCTAACAACCCAGTAAAGAATAAATTGGTCTCCAGGGCGACCCTGTTTGGAGATTGAAATATTTTGTTCCAAAGGACCACAGCCTCTCTGAAGGTTATTTATTTGAACATTTTTTTTTTTCTCCCAATGTGAAACACACAGGGACAAATGCACGCACAAGTCGGGGCAGAACTGCAGTGCGTGGTGCGCCTCCCTGATGTGATGGCAGGGGAAACACTGTATTTTTTGGTCGCTGAAATGCTGCAACCTTTACTATCGATGCTTTCAGACGCGTTACTGGCGGACCTGGAATCGACTACGTCCCACATCTCAAAGCGACCCGTGTTCTTGTCTGAGGAGACCCCCTACTCCATCCCCACCGGAGGACACTCCTACCAGGATGTGTCGGACCCACCTCCAGTTCCTCCTCCGCCCTCGGCCGAGGCTCTGAACGGGTCCCTGACCGATCAGCCGGACTCTCACCACTCCTCTCTGCAGGTCTGTCTCTGTAGTGGGACCATGCTCATGAACCAACGTTTCTTCATGAAGCAACAGGTTTCTCACAAAGTGCTCTAATATGTGACGGGGAATCAGTTTGTAAAAAACACAATCCAAGTCGAAATCCCCTCCGGTTGTGTCTGTGCGTCTCACTGATGTGTCCTCTGCAGTCGCTGGGCTCCGGCCAGAAGAGCTCGTGGTCCAGGGACAGTAGCAGCTCTCCCTTGTCTCACGTTGAAGAGGACCACGTCTACAGGTATCCCGTCACGCGCTTTACACGTTGTGTGTGTCTTTGTCACTGTAGTCTCAGTTAGCAGTTGTAGCCCGTCTGTCCTCTCTGCAGTTTTCCAAACAAACAGAAGTCTGTAGACTCGTCAACAGCGGCCATGACCTCTGCCATGGGCAGTAACCTCTCGGAGCTCGACAGGCTGCTGCTGGAACTCAACGCAGTGCAACAGAGCTCCCCTTCGTTCCCCACTACAGGTACATGCAAAGCCTCAGCTTTATCCCTACTGACCGTTGGGGTGGAAAAAACAAGTTTGTACTGTTGTACTGTTGTGTGTCCGCAGAGGAGGCAGCTCCGCCTTTACCGTCCTGCAGCGTCACCCACTACGAGAACGGAAGCTCCTCCGACATCATGGGGAGCCCCGCCCTGCTGGAGAAACCCAAGAGGAACGGAACGAGGCTGGAAGAGGCCCGACCCACCGTGGAGAGTTTGCTGACCGAGCTGGAGGGTCCAGTGCCTTCACCCAGGTGCCGTATAACTGGTCCAGCTGACACAGTCTGTGGAGAGCGGTACATCAGCAGACACCTCCAGGGGAGGTTTTACAATCTGTGTTGGCAGATTGCCCTTAAAGCTTTAACTTAGAAGGTCACGACTATTCTATGGATCAGAGCTTCCCAAAACATTGCTGTTTGAAAGAACTCCTTTATGTTCAAGGTCATTTTGACATTCAAATGGTTACGGATGGGGGGGTTTTAAACAAGCTGCTCTCAGTAGTGTTGTGGAAATACTTTGAACCCGCCCCAAGTGAGGTCATATGGTAGCACATGCAGGTTGGATGACTTGACATAATGTTGCTTTCAGTGTATTACGTGATCCTTGTGGGAAGACCGTGCTTGGCCATTGTCCTTTGTCAGCCTTTCTCTTCTCAAATGCTGAATATGGCAGTTTATGGCACTTCTTGTCAGACATATCCTCCATTCTTCCAGCACGTAAAATGAGGATGTGCCTCAGTCCCAACAGGAAGAATTAAAAGGACTGAAGCACAGTACCGTAGTTCCCCAGAACACATACCAGCAGTCGGCTGGCCTGTTAGCTTGACAATTTGAGCTACTTTCGACTTCTTATATCAGTTTTTTGCCAGATATTTTAAATTTGGTTTCAATGTTTGCGTTGCAATTGCAAATCCTATTATAATTTTTTTTTCAGCTCCTCTTTGCCCTCTCAGCAGCAAGCAAGAATTTCAGCCTCCTGCGCTACACGAGAGCTAGACGAGCTGATGGCGTCTTTGTCTGACTTTAAGGTACAGAGCGGCATGACCACCGGGACGGCTTCACGGTGTCCCCGAAAAACAAATTCCTGTTGAGTTCTCTGTCCTCTTCCCCTCATCTTGCTTCTGCTTCTATGTCCTTCAGCCCAGTTCTTTGGGTTGTCCGCTGGACCCAACAGGAGCGTCTTCCAGCTTTCCTCATCCTCCAGCCTCTTCCTCCGTCTCCCCGGTGGCTTCTCCTTTCTGTAGTCTGTCCCATGCGTCTGCCTGTGCCTCTCCTCTGTTCTCTTTGCCTGCTAGTCTAGAGCTGCACATAGACGAGGGCGGAGGAGACTACGGCATGTCGATGCCCCACGCGAACCGTCTCTGTCCTCACAGTCCTATATCCTCACTGTCTGCAGCCAGTGACCTAGACCTGGACTCTGTCATAGATGTCTCTGCCAGCGTGCTGTCGTCCCAAACCAAGTCTCTGCTTGTCCTCTCTCAAGCCGCTTCCATTAACTCCAACCTTGTGAGAAATAGCCCAAGTCCGTCCAACACCACCACCACCCTCTCGTTAACCTCAGTTAACACTGTCCTGGACCAAAAGTCCTCTAAGTCCACCAGTCCGTGTGTGGAGCCGGTCTCGCCCTCAACGACTGTCAGTAAATTCCCTTGTGATCCCGAGACTATGAGCAAGGGATCTTCTTCTTTTCATGACCTTGTTTTAAATTTCTCTTCTCCGCCTCCTTTTAAAAACCTCTCCCCACCTCTCTCAGCTCCAAAGACTCCTTCACCCATCCCTGCTGCTGTCGCTATCTCCCCACATTCGGCATGCGCTTCCTCAAAAACATCTTCGCCATCTCCAGTCTCTCCAGTGGCCTTCATGAGCACCAGCAGACAGCTGTTGGCGTCAGTGCCCAAACCTCAGACAGACAGCCCTTTCGCCGCGCAGCAGGTGTCCATGGTGGAGCCCTCATTGGACGAGGAACTAGACAAGTTGCTGGCCATGAGTTTTGCACAGAACCACTCGGCTGCACATGTGGAGGACCCACAGCTGAAGATGGAGGCACAGTGTTTTGGCAGGGGAATGCAGGAGATTCACGAGGAGCTCATCCTGCCTATGGACAGATACTGCGTGCAGCCTGACACTTTCACCAGCGCCACCAACACCATCACAGACGGCTCTGTGGACGGAGGGACCGACGGGAACGGGGATCTGGACTGGGCCGACGAGGAGCTGTCGATGTCCTTCCACGACGGACTGGATGGTACAATGACGCCTTACACCGAGAGGCCGTACACGGATGGCAGCATGACCCCGCTGACGGAGGCCAGCTGGATGGATGAGTCCATGACCCCGTCTTCGTGCCCCGACACCCCTGACGTAGCCCTGGACCTGCCCCCGCTACAGACTCCCACTATGGACCGAGTCTCTGCATCCGGACATGTATGCATCTCCTGCTTGACAATACATGCGTTTGATTTGCTCACATTGTTTGGCTCTTTGGCTCAAAAGACTGATGCTTCCTCACCAGCTAGTCTCTGCTTCAGGTTTTTTTCCCCTGCTTTTACTTTTTAAACACAACAGCAAATTTTTATCGGCTAGTTTGCTCACTAATATTAATTTGTCTTTCATTTCAAGACATTCTATAAATCTTCTTTAGCATCAACTAGGGTTAAAACAGGTTACGTTTCTGTTATAATAGTAAATATCTTATGGACTACATTTATAATAATCCAGTTTAAAAACTAAATTGAAGCAAACTGAAACAATTAATTAAAAAATATATATATAGATCCTCTTTGTAATACCTTGATTTTGCTTTAATGCTACGCTCATGAACAACTCAATGATCGGCAGCACCAGTATCGAGCATGGCGCATAGGATCTTCCTTACCCGCACTAGTTCTGTGTGAAGGCCCCTCATGTCTGCTGCGTGAGACGTGGGCGGGTTGTTTAGACACTAGCAAGGCTGTGAGAAGATTCATGGCTACAGTCTTTTGAGTTTGGAATCCCCGTGACATAAGCATGCAAGAACTGCATGGCGTGTGACTCTGAGCCCCTCGACCTCAGCACCCTCGCCTGCCACGGGTTGATTTTTTTTCTTTTTCTCAATTTGTGTGACCCGCCTGCTGCACCGGAGCTCTGCTGTAACTGCTGACCATTCCTTCTTAGATAAAGTCAGTGATTAGGCGCACTAAGGAAACTCCCAACGTGCATCCCATGTCCCGAGATGGTCACCTGCGCAGGAAGATGGGACCCATCATTGTAAACAAGAACACTTCTCAGGACCGCCTCATAGAGGAGCTTCAGGGCAAGTTTGGCATTGGGCGCTCGGAGCGGCGGCGCAAACAGTCTGATGATTGGCTGACCGAGGGTGTCGTGGTCACATGCAAGCCCCAGCGGTTCCGTCCCGATTGGACCGGCAGCGAGGTCGACAAGGTTGGCCTCGGTGTCCTCGACCGTTTTCCCCCAAATATTTCCATTTCTGTTTAATCCACCTTTTCAGTTTTCCACACACTTTGCTCTGTGTTCCTTCGTTCTCTTTGTTTTTCTCTCCTCTTTGTTTAGGTCGTAATAACCCCAGAGTCGCCTGTCCCTGTGAGGAAGGTCGTCCCGCCTCTCTCTCCCACCGCCCCTCGCCGCCCCCCTGTTATAGAGCAGCCCAAGCGACAACTCCCAGTGCTGCACCCCCCCATCCCTACTCCACCACCTCTCCCTCCACAGCCTCCCCACATCCAGGGACCGATTCCCCCTCCGCCTTGGCAGATTCCAAAAGCCACCCCACCTCCACCACCCCCACCCCCACCCCCACCTCCAATTCCGGAACCTCCTGCCCCCAAACCAGAGCCCCCTCCACCTGTTCTTAAAACCCCAAACGACCCTTCACCCCTGAAGCCAGTGACACCAGTGCCCCCCAAAGTCCTGGTGTCAGTGGGCTGCCAAACAGAGTATGACCCAATCTTCCCAACAATGCAGGCATGAACCGCTGTCTCTTCTCCCTTCTGGCTTTTCACAGCTTTACGTGTTTCAATTGTTGTGACGTAACACTTTGTTTGGTTTAATTCTCATGCCAGGCTGGTCTTAACTACACACAACTATTTTGATAACTTAATCATTTCAGATTATGGCCCAAGGGAAGAGCGGCGTTTCTGGTGGTGCCCCGACACAGGTCAACAAGCTGGACAACATGCTGGGAAGCCTGCAGTCAGACCTCAACAAACTGGGTGTCCAGACGGTAGCTAAAGGAGTTTGTGGTGCTTGTTGTAAGCCGATTGTGGGACAGGTGAGGTTTTTTTTTTCTTCTTTTTTTTTTTTAAGAATACAAACATCCTGGTTTTATTCATTTCTAGAATCAACATACTTAATTCCGAATCTCCCTTTTCTGTTTGTGCAGGTGGTGACGGCCATGGGCCGCACGTGGCACCCCGAGCACTTTGTGTGCACGCACTGCCAGGAGGAGATTGGCTCCCGGAACTTCTTTGAGCGAGAAGGACAACCGTACTGTGAGACTGACTACCACCACCTGTTCTCCCCGCGGTGCCACTACTGCAACGGGCCCATTCTGGATGTAAGCCTCTGCCGGTTACGCCCGCGCTCCGTGTCTGTTCGATAACATTCAACCCACAACGCGTGTCATCATCATCATGTCTGTGTAGAAAGTGGTGACGGCGCTGGATAGGACGTGGCACCCTGAGCACTTCTTCTGCGCTCAGTGTGGATCATTCTTTGGCCCAGAAGGTAATGGCGTTTTTTCTATTCAATTATTATGTTTTTGATTTACAATTCACTCACAATATTACAAACCATAGTTGTTGTTTGCATTTTAGTTGTAAGTGATTTTAAACTGGTTTGTTATTTCTATAAAGGTTTTCATGAGAAGGATGGAAAGGCCTTTTGCAGGAAAGATTACTTTGACATGTTTGCACCAAAATGTGGCGGCTGTGCCCGAGCTATTTTGGAGAACTACATCTCAGCGCTGAACAGCCTTTGGCATCCCGAGTGTTTCGTCTGCAGGGTCTGTATCTCGTCATTCTAGTCTGATGCTGTGTACCTGAGAGAGACTGAGACTAGTGGAATGAATAATGGCTTCACAATAACAGCATCTTCCTTCGTCCCCCTCTCTTGTTTTCGTTTACAGGAGTGCTTCACCCCGTTTGTCAACGGAAGTTTCTTCGAGCACGATGGTCAGCCTTACTGTGAAGTGCACTATCACGAGCACCGCGGCTCCCTCTGCTCCGGCTGCCAGAAGCCCATCACGGGACGCTGTATCACAGCCATGTCCAAGAAGTTCCACCCGGAGCACTTTGTCTGTGCCTTCTGCCTGAAGCAACTCAACAAAGGCACCTTCAAAGAACAGAACGACAAACCGTACTGCCACGGCTGCTTCGTCAAGCTGTTCAGTTAGGGAGTCAGGAAGAGCAGCTATGCATCGAGGCTTAGATCAGCGTCTAAAGCATTTCAGCACAGGTGGGGAGGGAGCGGACAGGGAGGGGGTTGTGTTTGTATCAAAGAAGGCTGTCTGTATTCTGATAGTGACATCTGAAGTGTGTATGGATTTACTGTAAGTATGTGCATTTGGTTGAAGCAGCAGTCTCTGCTAAAATACTTATAACTTGTCCGTCGTCAACTTGGAAAAACGTCAGAAAAATGCCAGCTATGCATTTTGCATTGAGACTATAGGACAGAATGTTTTTTGAGTAGGTCAAAAGTCCAAACTGTGATGCAGATATACTTAAAAGATGACATTACAGGAGTCTTTTTTTCAACTCAAAACTGAAACATACAAGACTATGTTTCTTTTCTTTATCCCCTGAAATGTGTTGGATATATTCAACAGCCAAAGTACTGTAGTGTTCTGTGTTTTCAAATATTTTAGTTTTTTATCTTGTTGGGGAAATCTTACCGAACCCTAAAAAAAAATCATTAAATACTACGTATGTTTGACTTTGGGGCTCACTGGTTGAGCGGGTCATTTCAGAAAGCATTTTAAAAAAAGAAGTTTATTTCCCACTTTGTATGAAGTTGGAAAGAGCAGATCCATAATATCACTGTAGTACTGACTGGAAATGTGTTGCCTCAGAATTTATAATGAATTTGTGTGTGTTAAAAAAATAAAACAGTTGTGTAAACAGAGGATGCATTAATACCAGAATGTCCCAAAGACGAGTTAGGACTCAAGCAATTTTACAGTTTCCCAAATTTGAGTGGCAAGCCACACCTATATTCTTAAGCCGAAGGCAACCTATTTTCAATGAAGACGTTCCGTGAGTAGTCATCCACCAGCAGCTGCAGTATTCACTCTTGGTCACAGATGTTTAAACAAACTTTGCGCATTTGAGCTGCCAATCATTCCTTGTATTTTCACAGAGGAAAAGCTAAAACAATCTGAAATCATGTTTTTGCAGTTGTGGAATCACACAAAGATATTGGGAGTATATTGTGACTAATTTTACTGTTTCTGGGTACATGCTGACAAGTTTTTTGTAAATATCAAATGCAACTACCCAGTAGGCAAAACGCTGGCATGCTTAGCATGTACATATGTTTAATAACCACTCATTCAAAGAAGGAGAGGGCAGGTGAGGAGGCATATCAAATATATGTTTGGTATCATTACTGTATTGAGAAGCTGAGGAATGTTCACTGTCTTTGAAAGAAGTTCACAAAACGAGTTTCCTGTGATATTCCAATGACTGCAAGTGGGGATAAAAGAACTTTTCTATATTTTCTAACGTAAAAGTGTACCATTGTATCAGTACAATGTCTAATAACACTGGCAAAATCAACAAAATACTGATAACAGGTCAGTAGTCTGCAGTTATGTTTTCATGTATGAGTCCACGGGAAAGTAATGGCCGTAGGAGCGACGACCTGGTGGTCAGTTGGTGACTTGTTTCCTTCAGCGTTTCAGTGGCATCGACTGCGTGGCCACCAGTTTGGGTCTTTACACGGGATCATAACATGCAGCAGATACATTAGGACGTTTGTCTTTTTCAGGGAATTCTATAGCCTTACATCTTTTCTCACTCTATTTAAGATATCATGTAACAGTTGTCTTTTCGAATCAGTAGAGTTTTATTTAACCAAAGCCATACCTTATTTGAGTTTTGTTTGTGTCTTTTCATCTTCTTATTTTCTTTTCACTCTGAATGTGAGTAGTAGTGCATAATTATATTCCTTGCATCTAGTCTGATTGAGCAAATAAATTCAGTTTTATTTCTAAAAAATAAACAAAGGCTTCATTTGCAATATCTTTTCACTGGATGTCTCAATTTTACACATGAACTCATTGAAACGCAATGTAACACAAACTTTGGTCCTACTGTACGATTCCTCCTTTCTGAAAGATTAATAAAGAGGAGTATGAACACAAGAGCAATAGAGAGAAGTAGAAAAGGCCATACTGCCCAGTGATTTAAACATTAAAGAAAATGTAGGCTGCAAGTGGCATAGGTGTGACAAAATCTAAAAAGAGTATACATGTATCAAAATATATTGGGTGGAAAAATGTTATTAAAAACAAAGTTAAAATAAATGAGTTCAGGTCTAAACAACAATTCAACAATAGTAAACTAAATGTTTAAAAAAAGATTTTATTGAACTAGAAGTGGAGTACATGCCATGCACCAGGTGGTGGAGCTAATGCGTCACTTACGTTGGCCAACCGCCACAAAATGTGAAGAAAGAAGAAGACGTTTACGCCATTCCGTACTGTGATTGGACAGAAATATCACGAGATTGATGTCGTCATACCCGGGAGAATGACATGTTTATTTTCGCTAACATTTCAGGTAAGTCGACCTAATTTCTCAAAGCTGCTGTTAAAGGTTTTTTGAATGTTTTCTTTTATACGTTGCGGTTCGTCTCTTTGTTCAAGTTCAAGAAACTACGGTCTTGCCCCCTAACCCTACCTTCAGACTTTAGCCAAAGCTCTACCGTTAACCAAATGTGTCCTTGTTAAAATAATGAACTGTGTGTTACTTATTATTCAATATAATTGCATTTCTGCGTGAAGTCGATCAAACATTTGATGAACTTTTTGGGGTAAACTTTTCATTAATAAAAGCAATTGTTTGTCATTTGTATTCGCTGAATTAAATAGCTGGTCCCGTTTTATTCAAGGCTTTAATCCAGCTGATCAAGGCGCTATAGTAGGTGTGTACATGTTGTTGTTATTATTATATATTGAGTTTCAAACATTTAGTTAATGGGTTTCGCACTAACTGTACACCCAGCAGTTTCATCTGCAGGTCCTTTGTGTTCCTCCCCAGGAGTTCCTCCACAGTGATTTATTATGATTATGATTATTACTATTGTTATTCACCATCATTTAGGGCTCTGCCAAGTCTGTCACGTGTAATATTTCAGTCAGTCAGCCGTGGCTTAATGCTTAATTTTGACAAGTGAACCTACAACCTCACTGTGCTTTCAGCTATCTTAATGCAAAGTGGACTCAATCACTGGCTGGACCACAATGGCGTCCTACTTTGACGAACACAACTGTGAGCCCACCAACCCGGAGGAGCAGTATCGCCAGAATGCACTACTTGAACTGGCCAGGTAAGGCTGAATACGCACACAGCAGGCAGGTTTTCCGTTGCTCGTTGGCGCACGGTGTTGGGATCGACTGGCGCTGTTTGTGTGTAGGTCTTTGATGCAGGGCTTGGACCTGATTGATTCCGGGGCGTTCGACTTGTCCGACTGGGACCACCGTCTTCCTCCGCCGGCTGCCAAAACTGCTGTCCAGACCCTTACTGTGGTCATCATTTCTCCAGAGCAAGCAGGTGACCGAAACCTCTCTAGAATCTCTGACTCTTTTGCATCACAGCAGTCATGTTTCACGGCTGTTCAACAAATTTGGAGAAATGAGTGGTGGCGGAGGGGGAGATCATGCTTACACCCGGTCTGAGAGAAAGGACGGAGGATTTAATTGTGATTGTTTTTAAACTCAAAGATAAAGGTCTCAAATGTCCGGTGTGTTTGCTGGAGTTCGAGGAAGAAGAGACCGTTCGAGAAATGCCTTGCAAACATCTTTTCCACTCTGGATGTATACTGCCCTGGTTGGGCAAGGTAAAGCTGACAAATGTATCATTCACAAGTGCATTTGACATCTACATTACAGAATGGTTTGAGTGGCTTCTAAAAATTCCTTGTGAATCTTTTGCACGTTTTCAAACACAGACCAACTCCTGTCCGCTGTGCCGGCTGGAATTACCAACAGACAATCAAGAGTATGAGGAGTTTAAAAAAGACAAGGTGAGTGTGGACATACGCTTGGGAAGGTACGAACAAGCCTCATTTTCTTGCTGTGCTTTGAAGAACGCATCGGCCCCTGGCTGAGTATTGTTTTCTGTCCTGCAGGAGAGGAGAAAACAGAGGGAGCACAGGCTGGAAGACCTACATGGAAGCATGTACACATGACTTAACGGCGCCGTGGTCCACGTGTGGCACAGGAACATTTTACAGGAAATTATGAGAGACATCAGAGTTTTGAGTAATGTCAAAATGCTGCATTCCGGCCATTTCAAGTATGCAGACGAAAAATCTCATGTAGGCCTCATATCTGTAGTAATGATCAGAAGTATATACAGACAATTGTCCAGTTCTGTCCATTCATTTGAAATGGCATGATCTGTTCTTTTTCTATGTAGGACACAAATATTTTAAGACGGGTATGCTGTTGAACGCTGCCCTGAAGCATTTGTCTTTTTTATTTCTTGTTGATTTAAATCTACAACCTTTAAACACACAAAAAACATCTGCCGGGCTGTAATTGTCAAATTCATTCGGTTTGTTTGAACAAAAGAATATATTTTAATCACTGACCCTTTTCTTCTTATTTTCACAATTTTAAAGAATTTTATTTTTGAATGTGCACTCCAGGAATGGAATGTGAATAGTACAAGCTTACATTGATATATTCCATCATTTATGTCAGACCATCATTGTCATTGGTAAATGCTCATACCTTTAGAACCATAGAAATCCATGCCCTCATCGTCGCACCGCAAAGCCGAGGTACAAAGACAGAGAGTTCCCACTGTCTGAGTAGTAGCCGTCCTCATGCTGAGTAAACTTAACTTGCTTCACTTCTCCTGTGATGTTTGAGGAGGCAACTTCTTCTTCTGGCCCAGACAGAAGAGCTATTAACACCTGTTTGCTATTTGTGCGCGTGGTGAGACACAACGTTGAACCTGCAACCTTGATCACTCCGCTTGGGTGCGATTTTAACCAGCAGCGTATGTTTAGATGCAAGTGGAATGCCAAAGGTTGTTTCTATTTGTGTTTCAAATAAAAATACCAATATTTGTAAATGCAGTACCAGCCACAAGTTACACTTTTTTGTTTTGAATGAAAAAAATTGTCCAAACCTTTGACTTATATATATAGATATGGATACAACAACCTCCCAAAGACTTTTAACCCCAGCTTTGTTAACTTGAAGATACAAATACTATATACTATATACTACATATAGTATTGTATGACCATGATGTCATTTTGCTCTGTTTCAAGAACAACCCAGGCCAAACCTCAAATAATTCCTTTTTGTATAATATTTGAATATAAATCACTGTCAAATGAAAATACTTACGGTTAATGAAGACAAATCTTGCACCTTTACAGAATATATTAGAGTGAGAAATCCTTTGTGTTGACTTGTTTTATAGCCATTATTGCTGTCTTGCTGGGCTGTAGGGAGGCTGGAACAACGCATGCATAAACATTTATACATTTGCTGACACACAGGTTCTGTCTAACACTGCATTGACGCCATGACAAGGCCTACAACATTCAAAATGACCTCGGTTCTGTCTGAATTAAACTTTCCAAACTTTGTTTTTGAAACAGGAATTTTATCTGTGGTTATTAAAACTACTTGTTTCGGCTGTATTACTAACATTTTTTAAAACATATTAGGACTCTAATTTGTCTGTGCCTTCATTTAAGATTCAAATGGGTGCATTGGCCCAAAGGATCTGTGCGTTGGTCTCAACAGGAAAGGTAAATATCGGAAAATATGTAAATCAATAATGAACTGATCGGGCTAGTAATTAATAATGAACCACCAAAAGACTTAATCATAGTTTAGTGATAATACCGATACTATTTCCCACTGTCTAGATGTATGAGCATGATGTCACGCCTTGCTTCTTACCTGTGAGTTCCTTCCCAAAAAGGGAAGCAAAGACAACTTTGTGATTCAAGAAAAGTCCACGCAAAACATGACTTATCATTTTTATTTCATATTTGAATATAAATCTCTCTCAAATGAAAATAACTAAATGATAGACAAATTGTACATATTTACAGAATTTATAAAACGAAACTAAATCTTTGTTGACTCATTTTGGGGTATTCCATTCTTTGACACATTTTCAAATTGAGGAATAATGTATAATACTTTAGACATTGTTTCTGTGTTGCTGTAAAGAGTTAAAGACATGTACAGGTCAGCTTTTTGTAACATTGGATTCAACCCTTCAACAAGGGTTACCAAATTGAAAGCTTACTCGAGTGTGCATTTTGACAAAAAAGAAAAGGAAATGTAAAATCTACCTTAAAAGTTTGCCCGCGGAAGATAGTATGGAACAGATGTGTTTACAGGATACATCCGACCCCGATGTGAGGGCTCATACAAGCTGCCGTTTGTAGTCACACCGCGTGACGTAGTTACAGTTTGGTGAGATAAGCTACAACTGAACACATGATTAAAATAAATGAACATGTTCCCCTGACACAGCACGAGGAATAAGGCGAAACAGTGCACTCTCAACAATTCATACAACTAACGCGACTCACGCAAAACCATCAAAACTCGGGAATTCCAGTCTTTTTTGGCAAGATTTGCAGAGCAAGACAGGCTACCTGCAGTCCCAGTTAAATAATTGGCACAAAAAGTAAAGAAAACTGACCTGACGTATGATTGCACAGCTCGTGTAACAGCAGATCCACGGTCCTGTCGAAATGCAGATGCTTGTTAAGACTGCGGATCGCCGAGCTGCCATCATATAAAACACTTTTCAGACCACTGAAGATGGAAAACACGTTGGAACTCTAGCTTTTCCTTCAGAACGTCAAACCCACTGAAGATAAAGAGGTAGGTGATGTGACCTTTTTTTTAAAACGTGTATTGCTGGCATCCAGTGGTTAGACAGTTCTAAATGCATTGACGTTACCCAGAGGGAGGAATACTGAGGGGCACGAAGCACACCGCTCCCAGGGGAAAAAACATAGTCCCAGTGAGGATCCTAAATTGAGTGGGATTAGTCATCTTACGTTTGAGCAGGGGTTGTTTGTGGCAGTGTTTTGAGAAGCTAATTCACAATTGTAAATATCACTTCAAGAGAAATTGGCAACAGGAAATCATACACAACCTTAATAAATAACATACTCTCCTTTCAGACTACAACCAGAGTGGTATTATGCGTCCGTAACACTGCATAGACACTTATGTAACGCCATGAAGTCTGCAAGCATCATATTCGTCCTCATCTCATCCTTAAAACTAAAATAAGGCTTTCAAGGGTCCAGACTGGAATCAAATCAGTGTGTGGGAAAGCACTACATTACTTGTTATTCGGATAACATTTACCTTCACATCGACTCATTTTCCTAAAACATGTAGGTTTTGGCGTAACAAAAAAAAAAAAAAAACGTTCAACTTCAACACATTGAAAAAGGCAATTTTCTCTCCAGCAGCGTGGAAATTATCAGATGATTGATGGCATTATTGCACCAGACTGTACAGTCAATTAAATAAAAAGATAGCGTGAAATGTAAATGATACACATAAATGATGTTGCATGATAACGGAATGACATCAAAGCAGAACACTGCAGGTCTGAAGTGATTTAGATGCACATGATTAAGTGCTTTCAAAGGAGAACAGCTATTCTTTACGCAGCAATCATGCACTTCCACCCCAATGACATGAGTATGGTCTCAAGAATCAAGGTGGCCCAAGATACATGTATACAAAGCTTGAAAAATCATTTTAAAAATACCATCTATATTTGCATTCAAAATCATTTGTGCAACAAATTAAACTGTCGAGTGAAATGAATGTTTTTTTTCATTTGACCGACTGATATTAAAAAAAGGCCATATGCTTACAGCCTGTAAAACATACAGAACTGTTGTTCTCAAAACATTCAACATTTTGTACTTACTTTGCAAAGTCAAAACTCAATCATAAATTGTTATCCTCTCATTCAAAAACATTGCTGTGCAGAAAAAAGCAAAAGGCCAAAACAGGTGGGCCACGCAGAGCATTGGATGCTCCATGAAGGGAACAAAAACCCTTGTGGGCTCAGCAGTGACGTGAAGTCAGAAAAAACGAACCAACTGACTCCAGAAGTATCACCCGAATCAACCGCCATCTTGGAAAACGTCCATGGTTCCAGTGCTCACGCTAGCTCCACCCATTCAACTAAAAGGGATTTGACTTTAGTGGCTTGGACCAACATTGAAAAAAAATTAAAAATTGGATAGTGGAGCATTGCAGATGGGATAACCTGCTGTTCAATGATTAAACATATCAGGACTTCTCCTCCTCCTCCTCTGATGTCTTGCATTTCTGGGTGAGCCCATGATGGACCTCTGCAAACCTTCGGCAATGCAGAGCTACAACATGGCAATGCTCTCTGGCGTACAGTTGAGGTGTGTGGACGTGCTGCTTCCCCCGGGGGACTTGAGGCCCTTAGTCGCCCCCCCCATTGTTGAGCCTCGGGCCCTGGGGTCCATGAGAACCCCTGAACCGATGTGGTGACTCTGCTGCAGGCCTACCATCAGGGTCTCGCTGGTGACGGTGCCAAACTCGTAGGTGAAGGTGCCGTAGAAAATCAAGATGTCCACCGTGAAGACCCACTCGCAGATGGCTGCAGCGTGCTGCAGGATAAAGCTCTCGTGGATAAAGAAAATGCCGCCTGGAAGGAGGGCAAGTTAAGGGCAACGGACCCGTCGGATACATGGTGGACCAAAACAAGCTCACAAGCTATCCGGGAGGAGAAAATACAAAATGCCATTAGCTTTGTCTAGAAAAGTCCATTAGACAATGATAACATATAAATACATGACAGTGTGGCAGATTTTAATTCATTATTATGGTTGAATTGAATTTGGCTCTGCAGCTCAATAAAACAGAAGGGTTTAAATAATGAGATTAGACATAGAGGATATTTTTCAGACTGAACTGTCCTCATTCTTGCGACGAGACAGAAGAGGAGTAGGCTTAACAAATGAAGGTTTGTGGAGGAAAGCCTGTTACCTTGGACACCAGACGAAAACATCCCAGTTGTTAAATAAGATTACCGGAGTGGGAGATAAAAGTAAGACCAGACAAATGCTGTCATGGATAAACACCCTCATCCGGGAAGGTTCTCACACGGCTTCTGATGTTTGAAATCAAGACGTCTCTCCAATGGTTTAATTGGCTGACACGACCTGATTGGGCGGCGAGTGCACTGATCTCAGAACAGCAAAGTAACTAACTAATGGCCTGTAACCAGCTGGAGGATTACAAAGGAGAGCCTTCTTTCATTTTGCACCGCATAGTTTAAATGAAGAAAAATGTGTCCAAACAGGTTGTAAACAACATATATACAGCACATAACGTCTTGCATGAGTGAAGGATACTAAGGACGAGGGACACCATGGCTGCCAGCGTAAGAGCAACTCGGAAATGGGCCATCCAGTAGTCAAGGGCAGTCACGGCCACCCTGTAGGTGAGCACACACTGCAGGCACACGAACAGCAGCCCTGCTGGAAACGCCACTCCAGCACCCACATAGTGGAGAGATTTGGCGTGATCCACCTGACAAGCACAACGGTTCAGTCAGAGGGGTCGTTTCTACTCGTCTAGTGTGAAAAGAAAAATAAGAGGAAAAAAAGAGCGAAAACGGTGATATAAATGTGAAAGATAATTCATATTCACCTGGAAGTTTCCCACCATGACCAGACCCAACGCGTTGGTGCAGCCGGACACCAGAGCGCTGGTGTTGATCCAACATCGGTGGCTGTGCTCGATCAACTGGGCGTATCGCAGAAGGCACACCATCACCACTGCAAGACACGGCAAGATTCACACCGCATCCATGACACGATGACCTCATCGATTCATTCACATTTTGTGTGAACACATATCAATTAATGAGAAAACCGTGTTTTTGTGAGGTCACATAAACAATGACGTCTGAACACCAGACTCATCCGTAGATAATCCTTGCATTCTCGTATTGTGGCAGTTAGCAGATCACAGTGATCTTGATATTTGTCCAAAGACGAGTGTAAATGTGAGTAATTAGAACAACCTGCAAACAAGATGCACTAGTATAGTATGTGATAAGACATTTTTACAAAATGCTACAGAATTTTAGAGCATGTCATTAAAGGCTTATCATAGCTCATATGTCATACCTCAAAATGTTGACATCTCAGGTTGCATGAGGGTGGATTTGTGATGGAATTTCTTTCAGTTTGACAGGTTTCATTTACTCTTTAAATACCTGCACATTGTCGTGTAACAGGTGCAGGTAGTAACACTAAACCCGGTAAAACCGAGATAAATTACATTTTAACAGTTAGGTTGTACAATCCAGTGTGAGAAGGCTGCTGAGAATAGCGGAGAAGCGGTGAAAACACTAGAGAGGGGGGAAGGGGGGGGAGAACAAAGGTGGAAGACCATGCAGAAGGGAGGACAGAGGGGGGAAGTGGAAGGAAAGCCGCATCCATTATTGATTAGAGAGCACCGGCTATTTCAGGCCCGTCCAAATCTCTTGGCGGTTGGTGGCTGGCGTCCGTGGGCACGGTGGATTAATAGAATCTACAGAACGGATCAAACCGCCTTCACAGCCGCACTGACGGAAGAGCAGGAGGCAGCGTTTATTTAGTGCACTTAAGTGTTATCGCAGAGCGACAATATTACATTGAATGTAGAATAACCAGTTATGACCAGATAATTGTGTTCATTGTCAGGCCTCTTTCTACACCATATTTGTTGTGGGTTCTTTTTAGTCATGGGATTAGGAGTAATTCCACATTGTGGAAATAAAGATGCTCATTTTCTGTCTTGCTGTGAGTTAGATGAAAACACAGATGCCCTGCCGATATGTCTGTACAATAAATATGAAGCTACACCCAGGAGGCAGGCAGCTGAGCTTGACAAAAAGACTAGAAACAGCGAGGGGAAGTGCTGTAAAAGCTCACCATTGGTGCTGGAGGAAAATACTATTTGGACTAAATCCTTTTGAGGCACCATGAAAAGTATAACTCAAAACATTTTACATTGCTATTCTTTTATGTTGATTATCTTTTAATTATATTACTGTACTTTGTATGCTGTCATTTTTTAATAATAATATTTTAAAAAATGATATTGAAATAATAATATTTATTTCAATAAATTTAGGCAAGTCAGCTGCAGTGTTATGTGTGTGTGTGTGTGTGGGTGTGTGTGCATGCGGTTCTAATGAGGCCTTACCCATGAACGCTCCAACGTTGCCGATCAAGCTGAAGAGGCAACTTTCAGGAGGGAAGGAGCCACATTTACTGTGGCAAATTCGAATAAAACATAATTTAATTATTAAACGTTAATAAATAAGCTGCACCTCCTTCATGATATGCATGGCCACAGATTAAAGTACCTTTAATATTAGTCTGTATTACTTTCACGACATACAGCCATGTAGGTTAAACTGACAGAGAGTGAAGGAAGGGTGGAACAGCAGACCTGATGAGGGGGATGTCCTGGATGGTGCAGCACGTCTTGGGGAAGCCAGGTCGGGCCAGCTCTTCTGTGCACGTTACATTGTAAGACCTGCAGCAGTGAGACAATACGTTCTGTTCATTCCCTGCTGCTGGTAGCTCAGGCATTAGACTGTGCCCACATTTAAAAAAAATAAAAATAAATGATAGAGTCTTGTGCAGGTTTCTTCCAATCAAAAGAAGGAAATCACTCACCAGTTCTCCACAGGACAGACATGGTGATTCATCACGGCCATCGCATACCTATAGAGCAAAGAAAACACCACGACTGTGAGCAAGTCATAGCAAAGGTCAAACACAGCATTTTAATCTCTAGTGAAACAAAGCAACGGCGTTATCAACAAAGAAAATATTACTTTGGACTTCAGAAGAAGAAAATTCAGCACGAGAGGATACTCACTGGAGCATGTGAATATACTCAAACAGTATGGACACATTTCGGTCTGTGACTTCATCTTTGATGAAGTAGATAGTTTGGGATGCCCAGTGGCACAGCCCAACAAACGAGCACTTCATATGTACACCTGACGATGTTCACGCGTTGCGTTTCTATTAGACACAGTCAAGTGTTACTGTAACTCACACTATCCATATTCCTGTGATAGAGAAGGCAGACAGGCTGACAGGCAGGACGATCCAGGCAGTCATTGGGCTGGCAGTGAGCTGGCTTTGTCCCAAGCATGGGGTGAGAGGGGGGCTTTGGGCTGGAGTGGCGACACGTCAGGGGGGCAGCAGGTAGGGGGTGGGTGGGGTAGTGTGGGTCAATAACACACAGGGAAACACACAGGGGGGGGGACATGAGAGGAAAAAATGGGGAAATGGCACAGCTCTTCTGCTCCACAGGGCCCTGCACCCAGCAGCAACCTGCAAGAAGAGAGCCGAGAGAGATATGGAAAAATAGACATGCACTAAAACTACTTTGGTCGTACATCCGTTACCTCCGTCATGCTCCAGGAGCTACTTTGTACTCAGGATTTAAAAACAATCGAGTTAGTTTCCATTTCCCTCCATTGTGTCCAATTTAGAGCTGAAAAAATGTATTGATCAGTTGCCAAATATGAAATTATTCTCAGATTCAAATAATTTTTTAGGATGTAATTCTGGGCTTTGGAGAAGAGGACATCTTTCACAATTTCCTGACATTTTGCACAATTATGATTGTGGACTTACTGCAGAAATAAGTGCTGTTACGTTTGATTAGATTTCCCTTTTCCGCTGCTTCCCACTGGCGACGTATACGAGCCTCCTTAGTTACTGACGTCCACATTGTTACCTCAGCAACCCAAGCAGATGAGTTGGTCTGTCTTTTAAGATCGGATTTAAGAAACAGATCGGATTTGCATGCATACAGAACACGGTCAAAGACCGACTGCCTCACATCTTCTACCCTTGAGACTCTGAAGTAGACAGCGAGCTCACAACTAGTAAGTGGTCAACATGTTTACCACCAAGAACATGGCAGAAGCATTTCCACATCGCAGAAAATCTTTTGCCTAATAAAATAATGCCAACGGATCAACTGATTGGTTTACACAAACCCGAATTTAAGCCTTCTCTTTGATAACGTTCCTCATTGCAACATATTTAAACTGGAAAAAGGTTTGTGTAACGAGAAGCCCTTGCTATTTAAATTCTAAAAAGGCTAAAAACTGAGCCTAGTGTTTATCTTCAAACTTGCTTTGAACAAAATGTTCCAAACACATGCATTGGTTTGTGCTACCCTGTTTCGTTGGGACATTACTCAACATCACACAAGTACCTCTTGAAAAGAAATGAACAGCAACATGAAGCTGCGAAAGGTGCCGGGGCAAAGTGTGCCCTTGTGAGAATGAGGACTCAGCCAAGGTCAGCTACGCGTATCGCTTTACAGTGTACACTAGTCACAAGCGCGTCTTCTTCTTGGAGGGGCCGTACAGTGAGCAGGATGAACTCCTCTTGAACTAATCCAAATGACAGCGTGAAGGCTCAAATTCAAATGGATCATTTGCTTTCCTTTGAGTAAGTTATTCTCATAACTTATATTAGATATTTTACGGTAACGGAACTCAGTCACTAACTGGCACAGTATCAGCAGGCCCATGTGATGCCATCCACTTCCTGTGTATTTTTTTTAATGTTTTACCATTTCATTTTACAATGCAGACGCAGTTGAAACCAGGGATTAACAAAATGCAAAGAGTCTCATTTCTGTAACCCACAACTCAAAATAGATTGTTCTGGTCAATTGTTACAACTCGTGATCAATCCGTAGTTAAAATTTATGCTAACTATTTAGATCATACATTCATCGTTTAGAGGCAATTCTCAAAAAATGTTTCGGAAGTAATTTATATACATCCTGGTTTGAGTTTATTAAATGTGGATACATTTCTCCTTGGGCTTATATGATAACAAACAGAATCAACATTGGTTTTAAAACATCTTTAAAACTGGGAAAAAGACAAGATGTTTATACACATACCCTTGTGCTCTAGGAATTTGTAACGTTTTGTATGATTTGATACTTCGATTGAGACAATTTCTTCAGATAAAGATATAGTAATAATACAAAATGTAGGCATTTGCGTTGTTCTCCCCGCATGCATTCTATACTGGTGACAACACCGTGATAGGAAGTCATTTTTCTTTATTTACTCTATACAGGATGACTTGGCAATAACCTGTTCAGTGGCTGATACATTATTTGGATTTATATTTCAAAGAGCCTTCTTTTTTTACTGGTTATGTCCATTTCACACAACTGTAATTAGGGCGGGTGACAAAGCACATATTAAAGTGTTTTTAAAATGTGTTATTATTCATAAAAGAAACATTAAGGTTAAAACTCTGAACACACTGAAAATCTACTTGTAGAGCAGAACATAGCAGCAATGGGTCAAATTATCAATAACCAGTGAAAGTTCACAATGCAGTTCAAGATGTAGCCCAAGTTGGTCAGATAGTCACAACTAAAACACTGGATACTGAGCAATCATTGACAAACGCGAGTGTGTGTTTATGCAATGTATATGTAACGTTAAGGGTGGCCACAACACCCCCAACCCCCGCAGCCATTCACAAGGAAATATTCGGCAGTGTACTTGTAGGACCCGGTAAAACTGTGACAATGTAATAAACAGTGAATAAATGATGTTCAGTTATCGGCAGTGGACTCCGACAGACGAACAGACTGGGAAGCATCACGGAGTTCGGCAGCCTGTGCTAGAGAGCCGGTTAACGGCACCGTTAGCCTCATTAGCTTCAACCTAGCTAGCTTGTTAGCTTGCACTTTACCAGTTGTCTTGACTTGCCAGCATCTTGATTTCCGCTAACCTAAGTGACAAGCTGCTAGACAAATGGCAGTTAGAGGACAAGAGAACTATCCCCGATGGAGTCATTGGTACAAAAAGGCCAATGTACACCTACCTTCAACCTGCTATGCCCCACCACAGACCTCAACAACCTTGGTTTCCCTTTAAAACCAGCGTTTTCTTAGCAGACGAGGCTGGCGGCACAAGTAGTTTCCGGTTGAGAATTTCACTATAAGAGATGATAGTTTCACTGTAAGAATATCTTTTAGAAAAGTATTCAAAATTGTTTCATTGATTTGTATCATTATAAAAAAAATAATTCTGTCCATGAACTTGTTTTAATGTAACGGCGGAAACATATTTTGCATGAAGTATTTAAATAAGCAAAACAACTGATACCTTGATAACCTTGCCATCCTTGAATTTATGCCCCCAGAAAAAACAAATAGATACCTGCGTTTTTGGTGCGAGCTGAATAAAATCTGATTCAATGTCACTTGAATTTACACAAATAGTTTGTAATGATTTCTTTATTTATAAATATGACGCTTTTATATCCACATGATTGTTCTTATTCTCATGTAACTAAGAGGCCTGCTATAGATTTTGATCCCAATTTCCATTGAGATGTTTGGTTTATAATACATGAAAATGGAACACGATTACACATGTTTCTCTCCTGGAATAACATGTGTGTATGACTACATATCTGGAATAGTATATACAATTTTACACAGGCTTTTCCAAAAAACTCTCTGTAGATATATACAAAACACAAAAAAATATTCTTTTACTCTGTACTGGAAACACTGGGCTGGTACCGACCCACATTTATAATGAGAGAGGTACTATTTTTAACCTTGAAAATATCCATTGCAGTCATCTTTACACGTGAAAGCAGGTCAGCACAAGTGCAATTAAGCAATAATTAGCTCCTACACACATGGAATCCCCCCCACACATAACAGCTGCTCTTCTGTAGGTTAGACTTCATGAAGTGGAACAAATTAAGACTCAGACAAACTATGATTAGTCATAATAATACAAAGAAATGTTAATGCGTTTGTCGAGGAGCGAGGGGCCCGTCCCTCACCGGCGGGAAGAGAACTTCAAAAAGTTGTTAAATTTGGCATGAAGATAAAGATTGTTAAAAATTGGATAATTTTGGGGTCTCCCCTTTTGGGTGTAAAGAAATGTCTCTATAGTGCCCCCTAGAAAAGTGAAAAGTACCCTACTAGTATGGCGTTATATTTGTGCCACAATCCTGAGCGCGTCATTTTAAGTTTTGAGCACAGAGAACATATTCCGTGCGCGCAGTTTACTCAGGTGCCCTCTCCACAAACTCGTTTTGTGCACGCAGGCAGCCGTTGCTGCGCTCTCTCCACCTCTTCACGCTGCGCTCGCTCCACCTCTTCACGCTGCGCTCTCTCCACCTCTTCACGCTGCGCTCTCTCCACCTCTTCACACTGCGCTCTCTTCACCTCTTCACTCTGCGCTCGCTCGACTTGCAGCAGCGTTACGTTTGTAACACAAAACCAACCAATCAGAGAATTAAAGAAGGTCAATTGTGATTGGCTGTTGGTCTCCAATGAAATTGCTAGTACAACTTCTACAGCATCGCGGAAGCTTACAGCGAGTTGTTGAAGTTTGCAGCATTTAGGCTAAAAGAGGCACCTGCATTGGACACACTGTGCCCCAAAAAGTATCGCCTAAATCGGACACTTCACACAGACTCACAGGCCAGCCCCGGACCTCCACACCACCCTCAAAGGGAATGTTGGGGGGAGTGTTGGGGGAAGGAGGAGGAGAGGAGCGGGGGCAGATGGATGAGATAGGGAGGAGTGGGAGATGAAGGAAGGTGTTCTCACTGGTGTCAAGTCTCAGGCACGTTGATGTTGACGTCCTGGATGGTCTCCTTTGTCTTCTCTTTTCTCGTTCCTCAGACGCTGTGCCGTGCTACTTTCCAGACGTAGAGTTGGAAAAAAACACTTACTGCATCACGGGGAATAAAAGATACCCAATAGCATGATATTTACCAATGAAGGAGGAGGCGAGTCCATGCCTGGACTTGGCGGGGGAATGTTGGGGGGAGTATTGGAGGGAGCAGCGGCAGATGGATGAGAAAACACACATGGATATTTTGCAAGCAGACTTCCCTTAGGATTGCAAAAATCCTTAATGTATGGCACAGCAAATTGGATGGATTCTTGGTATATTCAAATTTTATCTGGGTACTATGAACTTGCATGATGTAACCTATTAAATACAGGAGATGAATTCATGATATGTACTTGAAAGAATACACACAGCCAACCTCATGTCAGCCGGCAGCTCAGCTGGGGATAATGCTATTTAGATTTCCTATAAGCACGCAGATCCTCTCAGTCAGCAACATTAATGAGGTCATGAGGCATCCTGCTCACGTCCTCCATACTTAGGTAAAGGGGGGTATTAGACAACAGTAATGCTGGCTGCTCTGAGCGCCTGGTCTTTTGTGTAGAAGGGGGATCGTCATGGGGAGCAACAGCAAGGTGGAAAACCTGTGGAATAGGAGGCAAAGTCTTTTCCCAAACTACAAAGTAGGAGATTCAGACATTATTAGAAGACCCTCTGAGATTGCTTACCCATTGGCCAAGGAGAGCTGCATGAAGACATGGAACTCCATGCAGGAGCTGAGCAGGGACATCTACGACATCTATGCAGAGTATGAAGATGACGAGGATGACGGTCCATCCAAGCAGAACTTTCCCTCAAAGAAGAACTTCATGATCAATATAAATGTAGGGGGGAAGACCTACCAGATAGCCTACAAGACGGCCGCCAAGTATCCCAAGACCAGAATAGGACGGCTGGCCACATTCACGGACCACAACAGGAAGCTGGACCTTTGCGATGACTACACCGTGACAAACAATGAGTACTTCTTTGACAGGGACCCTGATGTCTTCCACAGCATCTTCAACTTCTACAGGACTGGCGTGCTGTGGATCAAGGATGAGCTGTGCCCCCGCAACTTCCTGGAGGAGATCAACTACTGGGGCGTGAGAATCAAGAACACAAACCGCTGCTGCCGTATCTCTTTTGAAGAGAGGCAGGATGAGCTGAACGAGCAGCTGAAGATCCAGCGGGAGCTGGAAGCAGAGGTGGAGATCGAGGAGAACGAGGAGCTCTTTCATGACATGTTCTTGGGTCAGCAACGCAGGGCGATCTGGAACATGATGGAGAAGCCGTTTTCGTCGGTGAAAGCCAAGCTGATGGCGGTGGCCTCCAGCATGTTTGTCCTGGTCTCCCTGGTGTCCATGACTCTCAACACAGTAGAGGAGATGCAGTACACAACTCCCAAAGGTCAGCTCAGCGGTAAGACGTACTGGGAGTACGTGGAGTCCATCTGCATTGCTTTCTTCACAATGGAGTACCTGCTCCGTCTGGTGTCCACTCCTGACCTAAAATCCTTCAGCAGGAGTGTGCTCAACACCGTGGACCTGATTGCCATCCTGCCCCAGTACGTGCAGGCCATCCTAGAGATCTTTGACAACAAGGAAAACTACATGAAGCACGAGTCCGACATGCAGGCGGTGGGGCAGGTGGGCCAGGTGGGCCAGGTGTTGCGGATCATGAGACTGATGCGAATCTTTCGTATCCTGAAACTAGCGCGACACTCCACAGGTCTGCGGGCGTTTGGCTTCACTCTGCGTCAATGCTACCAGCAAGTGGGCTGTCTCTTCCTCTTCATCGCCATGGGCATCTTCAGCTTCTCCGCCATGGTGTACACGGTGGAGCACGACATGCCACAAACAAACTTCACCAGCATTCCTCATGCATGGTGGTGGGCAGCAGTAAGTACAGCGAGAGTTAAAAGTCCAGCAGGGCCGGACTCTGAAGTTAACTTAGAGGGCGGATAGACAGTAGAGTGGAAGAAAGCAGAGACATTTATTTTATCATACAACTTAAATAAATCACTTAGTAACAAACCGAAGTAACGTAATTCAGCGAGGTGTAAGGAAGTGCCCCGTCTTTGAGTTACGTTAATGCTGACAAAGTCCCTCAATGGAGTGTTTATCGTTAATGTTATTAGATTGGATTGCAGCACTACTTTACAAAACACAATGAGGGCAGGTCTACTGCAGGATGTTTCACATCTGCATTGGTATGTGTAACTTTTACCAAAAATAACAACAACAACAACAACGTATATTTAAAGGCTGTTTAACCTGGTGAATGTATTAAGTTTAGGTCATTGATGGATTTACACACCTTTAATTCACGTCTTGTTGTCACAAATGAACTTATGTCAATGACTCAAAGTCACTGCTTCTGGGTCCAATTTACTGCTGAAACAGAAGAAATATGTGCTTTCCCTGTCCCACAATCACAATCCACTTCCTCCTGCCTGAACCTTGCTGTGCAATACAGACCCCAGGCAATGTGGTTTATAAACGTGCAAACGACCCCAGTTGACATGGATCAGCACAGGTCTGAACAACTCTCCTCCCTCTTTTGCAGGTCAGCATCTCCACGGTGGGCTACGGAGACATCTACCCAGAGACGATACTGGGCCGTCTCTTTGCATTCATCTGCATCTCTTTTGGAATCATCCTCAACGGTCTCCCCATATCCATCCTCTTCAATAAGTTCTCAGACTATTACTCTAAACTCAAGTCCAATCAGTACACATCCTCCGTAAAGAACAGAGGGATGGTGAGATTTTCCAAGAGGACGGCGAATAAGTTCAACCACTGTTTTGGAAGTCCCCAATGTCCCGCACATTGATTTGATAAAACTGTTCAAACCAAATTGTACGCTATAGGGTACAAATAGGTGGAACAAGGACAAAACTTGAGGGTTCAATGCCAGGTAGTGGTGAATATAGACACGTATTTCGCAGCTTTTGTGGTTGAGATTATTATTTAGAAATATACTGTCAAAGACAAATGTAGGGAAACGTGTTCAAAAGGATGTAATACACACCACAACACCGAAAGTTTCCATTTGAGGTTGTTCTTCTTTCCCTATCGTTTGTGGCTTCAGTGAAGTTGGAACGTGCTTATTTTTTATATTGTCAACAATATATTAGGATCATACTTTTCTAATTATGCCTTAGGCACTAGAGATTGAATGAAAAAAAGCTTTTAATATTAACAAAGCAGCTCTCAAGTCACTGCCTTCTAATAAACACTGTGTTTTTAATAAACTCTGTACTGCTCCTGAAAATAGTCTTTTCATTGACTATAAACCACACCTTCACATTTACTGCTTCTAAATAACATGTTGTATTCCATGGAGGAATAGAAGCAAAAAAACAGAAATCCAATATTCAACAACAGATAAGGGTTCATAAACTGTGTTTAATATATTGTAAAAAAAAACATAAAACAAGAAACTGGCAATACAGACACCACAAACTACTCTGTCCCAAATCTGCTGAATCAACACACTTGTGCAAAACAGATCATTTTACAAATAGTAATCCTCAAGTTATGGCCTGGCAAGGTTGTTTATTACTCTCCATTTAGCAAGGTGAACCTTAATAAACTGGAAACTCACGTATTTTAAATTTTTGGTGGACCGTCGAGATATCAGAGATGCCTGTCTGACCATTTAGGATTTCAGTAATGAAACAGGAAATGTGCACCCAGAATAATGTCAGGACCGAAATTTAAAAACATATATATATATATATATATATAATTTGACATGACCATTTTTTTGTCACAAATATATCATTCATATTTTATATTATGTACCTTAAAACCAACAACATATTTCAAAATAGATCATTACAAAGGAGATTTATTTTTATTTGTGGTATTGTGGCAAAACAAGTTATAATCCAGCCTGTTGTACATGTTGAACTGTAGTATTTCCATTTTTCACCAGGATTACTGGAACCATGTATTAATTGCTACTGACGGATGTTTTCCTCCGGAAGATGGCAGTAGCTCCAGCACGAAATCTGCTACGCTAAACGCGCAGAGGTGCCCTCTCTCCTCTGCTGGTGAAGTGACCTCTGCTGCTCGCTGTTAGCCTGCTCCAAAACCATGGCTCCTCCCGTCGCAGTGTCGCCTTTGATCAAGGTTCGTGTTACGGTTCATGTCGTGTAAAGAGGCTACTCGTGTTTGACCCGTGAATGACCTTTGTAGTCGTAGCGCTTACCTACACAGAGCACGCTAACCTGCTAGCCGTTAGCCGGGATGCATGCTAGCGCGCAGCTAACGTCCACGTTAGTTGTAAATGCTCAATCTTACGAAAAGCTGGCGTTTAACGTTAATGTTAACATCTGCGCTGCATTTAAGCGCTGTCAATGCTGTTGTTGAATGTTGTTTGCTGCTAACGTTACGTGCATGGATTCAAGCATCATCATCATCATCATCATTGCCGATGTATCTCTCCCACTGGTTGTTTATTATAAGAAATGTCCTTGAATGTAATAGACATGTAATAGGCATTGTATAAATTATATCACGTCCTTCATCTCGGCAAAAACTAAAATCATCTTTCGTTAATTTTTTTTATTTCAGCTGTAACTCAAGTTTTAGAAGTGAATTAGTCGTGCTGGGTGTCGCCCCCTGCTGGTTAATTCGGAGTGTGAAACTACAAAGATTCTGGTAGTCTTTATTTGAGAAAACATCCTTCTGAATTACAGTGTGGGCCCAAACAACTCTGGGAACTTGTTCAATCTA
The DNA here is from genome assembly GCA_021346845.1 of Apeltes quadracus. Lineage (NCBI taxonomy): Eukaryota > Metazoa > Chordata > Actinopteri > Perciformes > Gasterosteidae > Apeltes > Apeltes quadracus. The sequence continues at coordinate 11,650,798 of CM037929.1, read as the reverse complement.
TTAGATGTGCAATTTGTGACCATGACCAAATTGTGAATACTTTCACCACAGAATAGTTTAGTGGGTGAAGCAGCATCAAAGACTCAATGCTAAGGAAATCAAACTACTGACGTAAAAGTTATTTCCATTGATGAATAGAACGTATTTTACATCACTACTTGATTGAGAATTTGCATTGACTTTGAAGGGACTACACCACTTAATTTGCATGATTTTTCTCCTTCCACAGACAGCAAGGTATTCTGCCCTGATTGCTGGCATCATCTATGGCAAAAGGAGATATGGTGAGTTATTCCTAATATTTATCAGGCCCTTAACTGGAGTAGTGCAGTCACTGTACTGGAAATACAAGTAATGTGACACTTCCCAAACTACCGCCCGCATGCGGCCCCCCAGCACACTTCGTGCATTGTGTCCCAAACCTTATTTCCCTTATTCTCACAAATAAATGCAAAAGCTTCAACCATCAGATAAAAAAAAAATCCAGTCAAAAGGTAAGATTTTTAAAAGTCTTGAACTTCATTCCAAGGAGGAAAAAGTTGAAAAATGGATTGACGTTGCTTTCTATAAAGGATGTAACACTTGTATAGGTCATCCTTGCTTGCTGCATCTTAAGATGTGCCCTTATGTAATTTTGTAATTCCATCAATATTGATTTCCATTTTTAAGTGCTTAAAAAAACAACCCTTGCTTTCCTCAGATAACTTGAAGCCTATTGCAGCCGAAGAGAGGAGGATTGAAGAGGCAGAGAAAAAGGTTCGCGAAGAGCAAGAGCGCATTGCCAAGGAGCTAAGAGAAGGTAATCTCACACGCTGTCAAATGTTTTCTCCAGTTTGATATGCAAATTTCTAAATGTCCTAATCCCACTTGTTTTACTTTTTGCTTACAGCAAGTGAAGAAACTATTCTGAAGTGAAGCGGGTGTGCCGTGTCTCTCCATGTGCAATTCCCTCTTCATCCTCCTCGAGAAGCGGCGATCCAACCAGTCAAACACCACCGTGTCATGGACGCGTTTACTGTTACCCTGTATAAAACAGCACCTCTCTGGTTTCTCAATGATAGACATTCATTTTTAGTTACATTATTTAAAGTAAAGTTCTTGAACTTCTCATTGTAATACTGAAACTGCAATCATAAGTTATAAAGTTCATGTTGTAAATTAAACCGTTGTCACTGTCATCTTTGTCTACAATCATTTGATTACTCAGTTTTCGCCACCAGTCACTCTTCCAGGACATGTAATGAAAAGAATAAAGGCATTATTTTGCCATCAATTGCGGAGTTTTTAGTGCAACACTTTAAATTCCTGGTTCTCATTTACTATTAGATTGTGTGTTATGAATGCCACCAAGACAATGTGTTCAATAATTTCACATAGAATTCAATTATCATTAGCAAAACAAACTATCACTTATCTGACAAAGTCTTGGAAATTATGACAATTGTAGCATATTCAATAATTATATTGGGCAGGTCAGACACTGCCCAGAATGGATTTCATATATAATCAACATATTGATCTCTAGAAAACATATTTACACTGTACAAATGCATTTAAAAACATAAATGCTAACAGACGTGCTCGTCTGTGTGAGTCGCAGGCAGCGAGTACGGGCCAGGCCTTCCCCAGTAGTCCACTGCTCGGACTCTGTACACACCGCAAACCTCCTGGTCCTCTACAAAACACAAAATAGTATAAGGGTGTGTGTCAGATGGTTTGAAAGATGACCGTTCTGTAACAATTAGGTGGAAATTCTTACCAGGTGAATAAACATAAGAAGTGAAAATGGTGTCTTGATTGTTAATTCTACTGAATTCCTTGTTGTCTCTGGAGAACTCCACTTCAAATGTCTTGATACATCTGCAAATACAAATAAGTTAAAATGCAAAAATGGATGCTTTCTTGTTCTTGGTTATGTATATCACACACTCAATTTCAACATAACCTGTTATGGACAAGGCACAATATCAAATGAATGAATCTACCCACTTTTAATTGCAGCAAAAAGGGCGAAAATAAGATGTGCAAAGAAATAAGTATGTGCACATACTTGGAATTAAGGCAGTGGTCTGACCAGACGATCAGGACTTGGCCCTTGGTGATCTTGATGAAGCGTAAGCCATTGACCTATTTAAAAGGTCAAATGCAGTTTGAAGGACTCAGCTCAGTTCCACACGGTCGATTTCTGTTGGCTGTCTACCACTTGCATCATAGCAAAAGCTTAGTCTGTTTTTACACTTATATCACAAAATGGCACCTGTAAAAGGGGAAAGCGATAACATCCGTCTGATTTAACATTGCTATTGTGCGTCGGTACCGACCTGGTCTGGCGCGGCTTTGGGCCGTGCACAAAGATGGACGAGCAACACGGACGGCACAGGCAGTTTGGCTTTCAGAGTCAGAGTGTCCGCAGCAGGAACTTCCCAGGGTCCTTCGACGTGAGCGTCCTGACACAACGACTCACCGTTAGAGGGTCAAAGCATGTCTAACAGCACTCAAACAGAGGGAAAGGCCCCAAAGTGCACCAGCTCTGCCTAAATGTTTATAGTGCTGGTGACAGCAAATACATTTCAACAAAATTTCACTGAATACGAGAATATACAGTTTAGAAGCTTTTTGCCCACAGCAATGGACAACAACTGCGCTACCTAAATTGATCAACAATACATTGTGTTTCCACTACTTAATACATCATTATTTGTTTTCCCATTTGTAACTACTAGTGTATTATGTACTGCATTAAAAAGTCTTTAATTTCCTACATCAAAGAAAAGAAGCCTCTTTACATTAAGTGTACACAACTTTTGGAAAAATTAATAAAGTATACTGCAAAAACAAAAGAAAATTGATGTTAATTTGTATGATATTGCTCAGTGTTCCTGTTTACCTGCACACCCCTGAGGCGCCTGAACTGTTGCGCTGTGGGGTAGTCGGGGCTGCCCATGCTCTGCCACAGCTGGTGCGGGTTGGTTACGTTGTTGTCAATGTAATACATGATATACATAAGACCTGCATAGTAAACAGAAGGATAGCAGGCAGCACTGAAAGGAGTTCTTTAAGACCTTTTTATATGCAAATGGAACTACAAACACGAAAAAATGTCTTGCCAAACCCACCCTTCTGTGCAGCCAACCCTTTCAGTGAAACGGTGACATCGTCGGTATCAGTGGAGGTGCTGTTGTCGTCACTGTTGTAGATCAGCACGGCTGCCTGCCAGCTGTCTGAGCCTCCTGCTGTTACAGGCTTGTGGCTGCTGGCGAGAACTCCCACCGTGCCGTTGTTACTTCCTGCTGAGCCCAAAACCTGAGCCAGGATCTGAGTCTCTCCTAAAAGTGCATCATGAACAGGCGAGGCACCGGGGGTGTTACAATTCACCCAGCAACATCCTTCAGAGCTGAGCTTTGTATGCACAAGCGGCTGCTTTAGAAAACCAACACATTCATTAAAATCAATCACAACTCATCCATACGCTCGCACAGAGGCACACCAACTGATCGTCACCTAACAAAGCCAGCAGGCCCATGACGGTGAGGACGGGCTTCCTGATCAGCTGGACGTGAGGCGGCTCGGTGTTGTTGACCTGGAAGCGAGCAGCCAGCGTGCGCTGGGTGAAGGGGTGTGGGTGGTAGCTGAGGAAGGCGTTGTCGTTGCTGAGCAAGGTGTAGTTGATGCTGCTGTTTGGGTCGGCAAGCAGCAGATCCTGGTGCTGGTGGATCACCTGTCGGAGAGAGCAGGACAGAAGACTCAGTAAGTGTTGTTTAAAAGACAGCATGAACAGCCAAACGTGCCCAGCCAAACCACACTGACTGCCTTTTCAAATGTGTTAATGTAGGTAGTGACACTCGGGGTGTAGGAGCTCAGCAAAGACATATTGTATACACACGGTGTACTGAATAATAATCCACCGGGGTAAATAAAAAGGCTAAAATGAACTTTTGCCACTATACTAGGCCGATACTTGAATTAGAACATTCATGTTGTGTGGAAGGTTCACTGAATAAGCTGTGAGAAAAGGCAGCATTAATTGCTTTGCTGTAAAATTAGGTATTAGCTTCAGCCGATAGGTATCCGAAGTTAATTATTTAGATAACTGAAAACTAAATTATATCCAGATGATTATTAATGAAAGCCAATAAGTATTTGTGTGAATCAACACATTTCCATTTAAAGACACAATTGATTGATCTTCATTTCAATTCTGAGCTCAAGGTGATTTTCATGTTCTCTCCTCCATCTCACCTTTACCACCATCGCAGCGTAGGTCACATCGGCCCTCCACTCCTGAGGCCTGGACCAGCCCACCAGCGGATCAGCTTCATCATTGTAAACAGGGAGGCTGCGGAACCGCGGGAAACGCTCTCCGATCTCCCCCACGGTCTGGATCTCCTGTTGGAGGATGGGCAAAGAGTAGCCTCCTCCCTGAGCACAAGCAACTGAAAATTAGCCTCCAAAAATGAGTATTGGTGCATTAATAAATATTTTATCACATAACCCAGGCCAAATGGATTTCAATAACATCCCTATCTTTGTGTTGATTCCTCAAAAGTGAATACCTTTCACAGCAATGAATATGACAAACATTTCATTTTTTTTTTTAGTCCAGAGGAATCAACCTTCTTGTGCAGGGCGATGTAGTCGATCCGGACCCCGGTCTCTCCTGTGAAGTAGTTAGTGCCGTTGTAGCAGTGCTGCAGCATGGCCCAGCAGTATGGGGAGTGTGGGGCAGAATGACAGGAGTCACCCGGACCCCCAAACCTCAGGAGAGGGCTGGCAGCGCGAAGACCCTCTGAACAGGCATCATAGTAGTTTAAAAACCCTGAAGAAAGTTGTTGGTCATCACACTGGAGTTCTACATTAGTGGCCGATTCAAGTCCGATGGTGTCAAAACCAGCCAGACATAAAGTGTGTGTCTCATCATGGATGTACAAATTTCCAATACGCATTCATCAAACACTTTTAGATTACGTGGTAGTACAAACAAGTACCAATTCACGAAAAAAAAAGAACGCCATGTGGGATGAATAATGGGTTTACCTTGAATTGAGACGGTGACATTATCAAAATCATGGTTATTGGGCTCATTCCATGTTTCAAAGTTCCACTGAGAGACAACTGCCAGGCCATATTTGTCTATAATAAAAAACAACACAATTCACATAATGTAGGAAAGAATCATAGTGCAGTTAAACATAATTGTGACAAAACAATGTCACTCACCTATGTACCTCTTGGCTATCAGATAAACCAGATTCCTCCACTCAACCACTTGTGATTTGTCCTCAAAGTCAGTGAAATAGTTAAAGACACTGCCCATCAGTTCAAAACCTGAAAACAGCATGTCAAGAAATTAATTTGAATCAGGATTTTTACAGCCACAAACCAGCAAAACCACATTCTTGGATGATTTTTTTATTTATCTTTTAACACAAAAGGTTTAAGAGCTTAGAAAAGGCTGTCGAACATCCTGTAAGCACGAATCGGCGAGTGTGACGCATTTAGGAAAAAGACGTATACTTCGAATGTGGTTCAATACCTGGTCGAAGTCCATTAATCCACAAGAGCTCGATCAGCTGGTCGAGTTTAGTAAAGTCGTACTGGGATTTCCCTCCAATATCTCTACAACAATTAAATCAGGCAGTGGTACTTTATTAGAAGGAACACTAAGGAAAAACTGCAACTGATGATAAGGCGTGACACCTTCAATCTAAACAAATCCATGGCATTATCCTCTTTTCATTGTGACGGCCGGAGAAGTGTTCACTTGCTCGTTCGCTTACTGTGCAGTGACCAACTCCAGCATCCAGTGTATCCTGACCTGCTGGATCCCTCCGTGCGGCACTGAGCCCACGTGGGCCAGGTTCAGCTGCTGGTCGATGCTCAGGTCAAAGTGCTGTGCCTCGGTGTGAGGGAGCGGGGGACTGTGGCACAAAGAGCAGCCTCCCATTTACATGTTTGAGCCAGCAGTGACACAAGACTTTTTATCGATGGAAAGATTCACCAGCTTGTTAATAGACCTGGTTTGAACCACTTTAATTTTTAGAAATACATACGCTTTGTTCATTACTCTGTTGTATGTTGGGGTAAAATAAACGTACGTTTCTCAAACTCAACACTAAAGTCCACAATCCGCGTTTCGCTAAAATAATCATAAATTAAAAAAAAAAAAAAAAACTTAAGATTTGACCTACCAGAAACCAGTGCTCCTCCAGAAGGGTTTAAGATCTCCCACTGGTTCCCCCACATCAACTCCGATGACATATGAAGTTGCTGAAGCTTCTGTGACGATAAGAAGCAACAGCCAGGTTGTCCACTGCATGGCAGCTGGTTCGGAGTCAGCACAGCGTAGCTGCCCATAAAAATATTGTGAAGTAAGAAGGTGTCAATTTAACCCCAATGTACCGCGCCGTTAAGCAGTGTACTTTGGGTAAATAAAATAGTTCACAAAGCATACGCCCCTGTGCAGATGGCGAGCAGACTGTCGCGGGTCGCTGAGCACGATGACGTCTAATGTGCGCGACCGTCGTGTTGTTGTGATTTTGAGAAACAGACGGAACGTTGGCAAAAAAATGAATTGACCGATTTGTGAGAAAATATGCCACATTTGTTTGGACACACGTGGGGAAGTAGCATTAAATCATTTACGATCAAGTGAAAAAAAAACACTTTAATTGTAATTAATGGTCAACTACCGTGAAGATAAAAATGGTAACTATTATAGTTTACCTTGTCAAAACCCCAAAACTCGAGTGGGTAGTCCTTGTAGTTTAAGATAGTTATTTAATTTTATATTTAGTCAGTAGGCAGATGGGGAGCACATTTTTGGTAGAAAACACCCTAGACCAAAGAAAAATGTAAGGTTAATTTAATTTCCAGTACACACTTTAAAGGGCCATATACCTGTATATTCTATACGAATACAAGTTGCACAGCACTAATAGTCTTACAAAAGACACATGGTGAAAACATGGAGCAAATAAAGTTATGTTGTGGGCACAAAGTTAAAAAAGTAGCCGTTAATGGGAAATTTATTTAAAAAAAAAAAAATTGGGAGAATCAAGAAGGCATGAAAAGGAAAATTCAATGTAATTTACAGTTGAACTCAATGATACAGTTATACACAACCATTTACACAACCTGTACAAATATTTTTTCTGAAAACTTGCAATTTTAAATTCAAAATAACTTAAATAGGCTTCTATGTAAAAGTGCAAATCCTTAAGCTGGGATGTCTGAGCAACACCATGGCGATGAAAAGGGTGTTTGTTGAGTTCACGCTGGCTAGCAGGGGTTAACTTGTAAAGCATCACAAGCACATTATAGACACACAGACCAAAATCAGCGTGTGCATATATGTATATCCACCCAACTTTTAAAACGTACATCACGTTCTCTAGTATGGGATTATGTAATTATGATGCCTTACATTTCTGCTTTGAAACCAAGCACACTTTTTTCTCTCAAACAGATTGTAATGGCAATAAAATAGTCTCGGAATTTGTGATTTGACAGAGTCCATTCAGAGAGTCCTTTCTCCATCCCGCATGTCTTAATAAAACCAATTAAAAAAAAAAAGTGTTCTTCGGGTGAAAGTTTCGAAAATCAGCATTACAGTATAGCAACAATACGCTGTTAAACGTTTGTAGTATTGTAAGTTAGCATTAAAATCATAGTTACCAGAGGCCATTCTATTCCGGATGAACCAATATGCGGTGGGGCAGTAGTACTCCACAGGTGTCAGGCTTTGATAGTGAGACAGTGTGCATACATATATAGAGGTGAGACTGTGAATCTGCGCAGTTACAAGGCATCAGTAGAAACATGTCAATACCAATACTTCAGACTCTACAAGCATCCTCCTGATTGATAAGGAGTTGAGAGGGAGAGACCTAACCAACGCACGCTTTACATGCTTCTGTGCTAACATGCAGCCGATGCAAAAAAAGAAAACTACAAAAAGGGTGTCACCACCATGTATAGGAGAGTATTATACAACATATCTGCTCATGAAGCACTGGTCACCAGGGGTTCTACTGGAAAAGAGACTGGAAATGTGTTTGGTAAATAAAAATGTTTGGGGATTTGCAATACAAAAGGAGAAAATAACGAGCATTGTGTCCTTGTGTGTGCAAGACATGAAACGGACTACGACTTCTGCTCAATTGCTGCAGCAGCCTGGGCTGCGATCTCCGGTTTAAGGATCTGGTAGGTGATGAGGTACTCTGGGTAGGCCTGAAGGAAACATAGCATATATTAATATTATACAGAAGATTTTAAATATGTTTTTAGCTACATGTCATAGGATAAATACCGTTTAAGTAAAGAAACTGGTAGCGTCAGTGTTTACCTGCTCTCCTCTGTAGATGACGTACTCGGCGTAGGCCAGGCCATTTACACTGGGCCGCCCAATCACTGAGTGGTGTCCTGGGGGGGCGTGGGCCATTTTCATGGCACTGAACTGTAGGAAGGACTTTCCCAGGGTAACTCTGCAGAACAGCATCTGCCTGAGAGGACAGGTGATAAGGGACACTACTTTGATGAAAAAACACCTGGATACCAAGTATTTACACAACCAAAATAACTTCTAGTGTTGCATTTTGAAAATGCAGTTAACCTTTGACAAGTCAATTTTCATCTCGCGGCAAAATTACCTGTGACATAAGTAGCAGGATCGGTCTTTGTGCGTCGGACACCCTGTGCCGCCACCGATGCCGTAGACGTACTGATTGCTCTTTGAGGAGTTCTCTGCAAAGTAGATTCCTGCTCCAAACATCCCTCCTATGTAAGCATGACGCTCATCAAAGCCTTTATGGATGATGGCGTTGATAAACGGGGATCCTGAAGAAAGACGTGGTGACAATGTCAGACTGATACTACAAATAGTATACAAATAAAATAAACTATAGCTCAATGTACAAACAATGCTTGATGCTGACACAAAGTTAACACGCCGTTGCTGAGATAGTGGGAGTGCGATTACCGTGAAACAACATCCGCTCATTGTGATGGTTGTGGTTCTCATCTGCGATCTCCTTCTGGCGGTGTGTGTAACGTTCCCTCAGCTTCTTATTTACCACCTTTTGAATCTGTGCGGCACAAATATGAACCATGACAAGATGCTGAGAGGCAGGTATGCCAAACACCAAGAATTTAATGTTGACTCCCCTCCATTACTTCCAATTGCTTTTATTAGTTTTCATTGATACCATCTACCAAATTAATAGTTCCTATAAAAGCTGCTCAGAAATAAACAGACGGTACAAAGAGATAACTGGTTCGGACCTTGATGATGTTGTATTTGCTGAACACGCCGCCAGCGTTGCCTCCGTCTCTGTGCTCCCTGATGGTGCTCTGCAACTGAGGGACAAGAAATAATAAAAAAAAAAAAACACAATTTCATTAACTGGAAAATGATCACTTGCAATCAGAAAATTGTATGAAAAGCAAATTAAACAGGCATGTACAGTGGTATACACTCAAATGATTTAAATGAGAGGATTTCTATGCACTGTACCACGCCAGAGCCCAATAGTATTTGTATGTCAAAATGATTGACCATGGCAATTAACTTGACACAAAGAACAAACCTCCTCCTCCACAGACTGGTACTCCTTGTCGTCTAGAGCGAGGTCTATCAAGATGGTGCCCTGGTTGGCACAATGGAAAGTCAGGTAGGGGTTGCCACCTGAAGAACAAAACAAAACAAAACCTTTAATTACCATCCAATAGCTGATAAAGGTATTGCATTTTGTAGTTTGGCACATCGTTGCAGACAATCACATTATCATTCCTAGACTATTCCTCAACAAAAGACAGACTGGTTACCTTGCTGGCCACCAAGCAGCCTCTCAACACCCTTGATGAGCTTATGTCGGTGGCCATAAGCATTAATTCCAATCTCCTTCAGCTCCTCGTGACCCATGTCAGCGAGCACATCCAGAGAGATCTGAAAAAAGGAAAACAATATTAATTTCTTAGAAATCTCCTCAGTCTCATTACCATTGGCCTGTTTGTGCCAGATACCAGCAAATCTCACAACTGGACACAAGAGTTGTACAGTCTATTCTATGATATAAACAAAGTATTCTAATATTATTAAACACTAACATGAAATGAATTGGTGAACTTGACTATTGCTTTAAATTTATAAAGTATTTCTGCAATGACTGACCTGCTCCCTCTCGAAGATGTCCCTGAGGTGCTCAAGGCCCAGGCTCTTCATGAATTGACTTATATTCATGTCCAGCATTGCCACTATGGAAAACAGACAAAAGTTCAATGCCAAACATTGTTTATACATTTCAGTTGGTACACAAAAATAAATAAAAAAACAAACTTACTCTCCCCCTCCTTGCGGTCAGTGCCTGTGGCACCATCGGCCACACCGGAGGACCCGGAGGCAGCCGCGGCTGTGCTCAGCTCCGCGAGCGGGCCGGCAAGGTTGTCTATGCTGCTGGCAGCCGACAGACAGGATGGCGTGGAGACCGGGGAAATGACTGAGGCACTGACCACCGTTGCCTGTGGCTTAAAGCAGCTGGGCAGGGCGTCGGGGGGCATGGCGTCCATCAGCAGGGCCCGGATATCATCAGCCTGCAAACATGTCAAAAGGGGAAGAAAAAAAAAATTAAAGTTGAGCGATTAAATCCCTTCACCTTACATTGTCTTTTTCATTGTCTTTTACCGTAGCCAGGTCCAAAGCAGTCTGACCCTCTTGGTTCTTCATTGTGGGGTCGGCTCCATGAGCCAGCAGCAGCGCACAGAGCTGTGTACGACCCTTCTGCGCCGCCTCGTGAAGGGGTGTGAAAGCCCATTTGTCTGTAGCATTCACACATGTATTGTACTTGATAAGTAAGGCTGCGATGTCCACATGCTGTGCGGAAGAGAAAAAGAGGGAACACCAGCACAATAAATATTGTTCTGCAAAAAAATAAAAAAATAGTAAATCAGTGTGTTTATTTTGATGAAACTGACCCCATAAGAAGCAGCATTATGAAGAGGGATAAGGCCTCCTTTGTCCTGGGCGTTGACGTCAGCTCCATGCTCCAGAAGATACTCTGCCACCTCAAGGTTGTTGTACCCAGCTAAGAAAAAGGAACATGACTCATTTCATTACGAAAGTGTAAATTCGCTACGAGGCAAGCAGATAGAAAGGCAAGGCAAAACAAAAAAAGACAAATACAAAACCAGAAACTTGTCAAAGTGGATACTACTGATTACCTGCCAGATGGAGTGGTGTGGAGTTGCGCCCCTGTGTGTCTCTGCAATTGATATTTTCTGGGGAGCAAAGTTTCTGGACTCGGGCCAGGCAGCCCTTCTTGGCGGCGTCCAGGAGGGCAGCATCACCCCTCAGCAGGTCCTGGATGTCCGTGTCTCCATCTTTCACCATGTCCAGTGGCTGGTTGCCGTCACGGTTCTTCTTTGATGGGTCGGCGCCGTGCTGAACAAAAGAGTTTGATATTTTTACTGCATTTTTTTTCTATCAATGTTTGATTTAATGATACAGAGGCAGTCAGTTTCCCTCCTAATAATGACAATAAAAACAACAACAACACAATATCTGTGTAAAAATAATTTGTCCTCACTTTGAGCAGCAGTTTGCAGATCTCATATTTGCCTTTGGCTGCAGCCTCGTGAAGCGGGGTGAATTTCCACAAGTCGGCCACATTGACCGAAGCTCCATGTCTGACCAGCAGCTCAGCCACTTCATAGTGACCGTAGGAGCATGCGTTGTGGAGGGGAACCAGGCCACTGGGGATCGGAAATATCAAAGAAGCATGAAGTGTCGCTTACTTAAAACGTTTTTTTTGAGCTTGCTGAAAGCATCAAAGGCTAGCATGAAAAAAAGACATAGTTAGGTTATAAAATAATCTAGCCACAATTTCCATACTGATGGCAGAACTAACCCCTTGTCTTTGGCATGGACATCAGCTCCATGGTGCAGAAGGTATTCAACGACAGCCACTCGGTTGTAACCAGCTGCAAAGTGAAGAGGAGTAGAGTGGCGGCCCTCCAAGTCCCGGCAGTTTACATTTTGGGGCGTGCAAAGTTGCTGCAATACAGAAAAACATTAGGAAAGTTTGGAACTCCAAAGGTGGTACAATAAACGTTTACTACGCAATTAAAAAAGAAGCCTTTAGGCAAATTAAAAAAAAAAAAGAAATATCACCAATTTACAATAATTATTTTATTACAAATAAATAAATATAAAGTATGTAATTTAAAGACCCAGTTGTAGCCACAGCTAGTACTAATACACAGACGATTCAGTGAACTTACCTGTACTGTGTCCAGATCCCCGGCTTTGGCTGCCTCCAGAAATCTGTAGTCCACGTCAGAATTACGTGTGGGGACATTTTCTAAAGGCAATAAATAAATAAAAAAGACCTTCAATACAAAGTAAAAGGATAATCCAATTAAACACGTCAGACTAGAAAATCTGCCATGAGAGAAGAAATGAAATATTGTTGGAGAAACACCAAATCTAAAAGAAAACAATGTGAAACAAGCGTGGTGGGTGTGATTACCATTGAGAATCTGTTGTACAGCCTCATTACCCATCTGAGCAGCGGTGAACCCCTGCAGAGACACAATGGCGGGGTCGGCTCCGTAGCTCAGCAGCAGCTTGCAGGTCTGGATGTGACCAGCCAGTGCAGCTCTATGAAGAGAAGTCTGACCCAGCGTGTCTACAGCATTTACCTGAAGTCGCAGGAGGGGAAGTTACAGTTCAGCAATCTCACTTTTAATGAATGAAATTTGAAAAAAAAAAAAGAAAAGAAAAGGACACCTTTGCTCCATGTTTCTGCAACACCTCCAAGATGTCGTTGTGAGCTCTTTCAGCAGCAACGTGCAATGGCGTCATGAAGCTGGAATACGGCAAAGGTTATCACCCTTTTTCTGTTATTGCGAGCAGTATTTATAGAGGTAAACTTACATCAGCATGCAGGTAACATATTTTCACTTTCTCTGGAGGTTTCAGTGTGTTAAAAATGAATGTTGTGGACTCACTCTTTGTTTTTCTCGTTGATGTTGGCACCCTTGCGCAGCAACAACTCAGTCACTTGCTTCCTCTTGGGGTGGGGAGAAGCCACTGCACAGTGCTAAAATAACAGTATCAACATTAGTGCAGAGCAGGACAAATATTTTTAGTAGATGCCATTTTAAATCACTTTGAATTTTTACAAGGAGGAATGTTGTTTCTGACCAGAGCAGTCTCATTGGTCTGAGGATGTTTGAAGCTGATGATCTCCAGAGCCAGCGTCTTCTTCACTTTCGCCATGTCTGCCTCTCTGGCTGCCTGTAGCAGCGAATGACCTTTGAACTCATCTAAAATCAAAGAGCAAGACGAGTAAACGGAAATGTTCAGACATTTTCAATGACGTAACAGACACATATATTCATACATGTCTGCTGTGTGACTGAGGGAAGACTTACAGGTGAGCCTTTCTTTAAGTTCTGGAGTTGGAGCCATGTCCACCGCGCTCTTGCTGTGACAGTTCAGCAAGGTGGGATCGGCCCCGTGGCTCAGCAGCAGGGAACAAACCTCTACTCTGTTCTTGGATGCTGCCTCGTGGAGAGGAGTGAATTGCCACAGGTCCATGGCGTTCACACAGGCTCCATGCTGCAGACACAAAAGCACTTCAGATCAGAGATGTGTCCAGAATGTAAAGTAGATTTTCAAAAACAACCACATTCACGCAGTCAATTTGAAACATTTGGTGGGTCTCACTTTTAGCAGAAGCTCAGTGACCTCAAAATGGCCGTAGGAGCAGGCATTGTGAAGTGGAACAAGGCCTCTGCAGGGACAAGATTCCCAGGTTATTGTCATGATTACAAATGAAAGAAAAACAAAAGTTGTGGTAAAAATAAAAGGGTTTACCCCTTGTCCTTGGCGTGAACATCGGCTCCATGCTGCAGAAGGAGCTGGACGATGCGAACCCGGTTGTAGCCAGCAGCCAAATGCAGGGGTGTAGACTGCAAGAGAGGAGGATTTGTTAGCACACATAATTGCCGGTCCAGTGCGGGCTGCCTTCGATGGCCACAGGGACAAGCAGCCGATCGGCGCCAGAAGCATTGTGCTACGGCAGGCTACGCTCGGTGAGTAGCATTATGAATGGCAGATACGACGATGCAAGGTCAATGGAGTTTGTGTTTAAATCCAGCCAAAAAAAAATGTAATTTCCTGTTGATACCGTTTCTAACCGGAGGAACTTCAACTGTATTACTTATCGAACCTGACTTGAATTTGACAACGTCAGCTAAACTTAATATTAAGTAAGTCTCAAGAGCTTTTTTTTTTTAGGTTAGATGACGAGAAAGGTTTGCTAATGCAACGGTTAGGACTTTATTTTAAAAATGACTATAGGACATACGGTTGGGTGCTGATAGCTTGATCACCATGTAATTTAAGAATATTAGACATTTGGGTAATTAAGCCAAATACAAACAGGTTTTTTCTTTAATCTTTGAGTATTGGTCAAATCGAGTACAAAAAGCCATCAAATCTCAAACGTAATGGGATGCAAAAAGCAGGCTGAGTATTTGAGAAAGCATCTCTGCAAGCTAAGTAGATGATCGAATAGCCTTTTTTTCAGCCAAAGAAAATAACATTAGTCTAAGCTGCCAATCCAACTTGAGTAGCTTTTGTTCTCCACCCAAAAATGGAGCTCGGGTCAAGCAGACAGGAGGCTCATCATTCCTTTCTATTTCCATGCAGCAAAATTAATATTAATCTCAAGCAGCCAACTGCACAGTGGTAAAATTAGATGGATGAGAGTCGAATAATGGAGGCATCATTCAGTGTGGGATGACATCAAGAGTACTTTCATGGAGAGTAGCATTGCACTAGAATGATGGGTGACGAATGTAGTTCTTTCACACCTGCATACAAGTGTATGGAACAGGAAAAGTAAAGTAGAAACTAATTTCACATATTCAGGAAACAGGTGCAGGCCTTTAGGCATGCATGAGTGACCATCAAAATACATTAATGAATAAAATAAAAGCCGGATAGTGGCTGAAGAGCAAGTGAAGTGAAGTTGGAGAAGTGCGGGCGAGTGTGCAAGGAGGGGACAGACGCTGAAGAAAGCAGGCAGTGGACAATGTAAGCTCCTCTCCAAATCCAAAAAGATTAATGGTCACCATGACACCAACCTAAGTCAGTCACTCACTCACTCACTCACTCAGTCTCTCACTCACTCTCTCACTCACTCACCCTCAATCGCATGCAACGCACACACGCACACACACAGAGGAGCATCAGGGTAAGGATTCACGGAGCGACCTATACACCCACGTCCATTATGAGAAATTAACAAGTGACAGCCCGATTATTGGTGAAACAAAAACAATGGATTATAAAAACGTAACAAATCACAATAGTGCATTTATCAAGTGGCCGTTATCAAATTCAACTTACCAGCATTTTTTGGGATGTTGACTGATCGACAAATGTTGCCAGAGTCACACGGAAAACAAAAACGAAAACAAAAAAATTACAACGTGACAGCATCTTTCACAGCAATTCTTTTCATCCTTCTTAGGTCAATGAAACACAAGCCGTAGCTGTGAATCACTGGTTGATTCGTCAAACATGGCTTCACGTTATGGATGAAGGCCAAGTCGGACTCCGTTTTATCTGCTGCCTCGTCAAAAAGGCGAGGACTGGTTAAAGGTGCCGCGGGTTGAATCTCAGGCCAAATCTATACTGGCTCAGATTATGCAAACTTTATATATACAGCAAAAACAAGACAAGGAAGGAATCATATTTTTACTGCTGTTGAAAGAAATGTGGTTAGGAATGTATAAAATAAGAACGTGCTGATATACTGTAGAGACATGGGTTTTTATGGCTTTGTGGAGTTAATGATCACGTTTTATCTGCTAAATATACAGGAACAAAACAATTATGCAAGGAAAGTTATTCCACAACTAACAATGTTAAGTGGCAACGTAAAAAAAAAAAAATTGGTTCGTCCTATAAAGTTTCGTGGTATTATTGCTCTAATGCACACTGCCACAGAGAAATAAATAAATAAATAATCAACTAGCCTAAGTTGTGTTGCTTAAAGTGGTAAAGCACCGGACGAAGGTTAACAGTACACCATTATACAACATTTTTGCAAGGCGGCACGACGCGTTTTATAAAAAGGTATGGCAGATATCTGTCTGGTGTGTGATATGGTGCAGTCATAGTGGCTTATTTACCTTGCGGCCATCGCTTGCATGACAGTTGACATTCAACGGAGTCAGCAGTGCCATCAGCTTTTCTTCATTTCCACTCCTGTTTTTTCATGACAATAAAGAGACTAGTCATAAAACAATTCTCATCAAATCCCAATTCCTTGTGCTCATTTCAGATACTTCATGATCTTAAGAGTAATTAAGCAGGGTTTCACCGATGCTACTTTATGAGCTGGTCACAGTGATAAATCACATGTGTATCGCTGCCGTAATGGGCAGCAATTGTAGCAGTTTGATTGTGGCCAACAGGATATATTTGTACAAATGACCAGTCGGCCGGATACTTACCTTGCTGCTTCTAGAAGTTCATCCTTCTTGTATTCACCTGGAATAAATAGAAAAATACTAGGATTAGAAGATGGATACAGTCATTTTACCTGTTTTATTTAGCAGTTTTCCCATTTAGTTACGGTTCAGTAGGCACTTAAGTAAAGAGACAATGCAATAAAAGGCTGTTGACAAAGCATTTTAGTGCATTGACATGCCTCTGCTCCAGCCAAATAAACACAAATCAAGGAATAAGAGGAGCAATGGGTCAGGTAACCGGCTTGGGGGTCGTGATAATCCAACTATGCAGAAATATTTTTAGTTCCATGTCTTCAGAACGCAGTCCATCTGGACAATTGCTACATAGACTACAGGTTACGTAAGATGATTATTCGTTTCTACACATATCCTGGTGTAAAAAAGTGAGAGTTAAATGTGGAAAATGTAAAAGCAGGAGACAAGCAGCTTAAAAAAAAGGTACTGACCAGTGAGAACAGCTTTGGCTGAAGGGTCAGCTAGATCCAAAGCAGATTTTCCATCGGTGTTGCGGATGTTTGGATCAGCACCGTGTTGCAGTAACACTGAGTGAGAGAAGTGGCGATAAATACAACAAAGTTTCCTGTACTGTGGGAACCAGTATGATAATCACGCTTATAAAAAGCCACGTTGGCTACAGCAAAAATGCTGTTTGTAAAAAAAACACAAACCTGAGCTAGCGGTAAACAGCATCCACTGACACATTAGACATCAAAGGTCTGCATAATTGCCTGCGTTTGAACATAACCAAACAGATCCTTACCAATGCAAACATCAATCTTTCCCTTGATGGCTGCCTCATGCAACGGAGTGTAGTTCCAGTTGTCTCTAGCATTTGGGTCTGCGCCCTGACACAAGAGGAGGCTGACAACTTCTGCATGGCCGAAAGAGCAGGCATTGTGCAGGGGGATAAGTCCTCCATCGTCCCGGGCGTGAACATTGGCCCCCGTCTGCAGGAGGTGCTCCACCACGTCTTTTCTACCAAAACCTGAAAATAGAATTTAAATGCATTTAAATGTAGCTTCTCCTAAGTCTTTGCCCGGGAGTGGTTCACGACCATTAGAAGACAAAACAAAAGAGCTTCTTCCATCTATAATTGCTGAAAATTGTTGGGGTTTCACTAAAAATGCCGACCAAAAATTGTGACAACGGGTCCATCCGTTTGGGATACAGACCCGATTTGACGTCACGTGACAGCGTTGTTTTGACCAGAACCTGGGCTCAAGATAACGGCGTAGCCTTTATGCACCTTAGACCAGCGTTAGATTCCCTAAAACAGCAAGCTACATAAAACCGTTGCTTTAATGAGGATTTTCCGCTAGCTTGATCAGAGGTAGTTTATGCTATTAAAGGGAATAGTTTAGCTAGAATACTGACGGTCATAAAATTGGGATAAAGCCCGTCACATTAGCTGGTTGCTGCTGGGCGGCCCACTCAGACGTGACTCGCTGCCGCTGTTCAGTGACGTTATCATGCGGGCAGGCCACAAAAACACAACACAGCCCGTCAACACATCGGTCAAAACAAGAACATTAGCCATCTAACGTTAACGCTTGGTAGTCGCTAGCTAAAAGCTAACGTTAGCCAACGTCGCAAAAAAAACACAGCGAGCTGGGTTTAGCTCATCCGTACCCGCGGCGAAGTGAAGGGGAGTCGATTTTCTTCCAGCCATGTCCTTCGCGTTCACATTAACCGAATCGACAAGTCTCTTAACTCTGGATACGTCTCCGTTACGGCAGGCCTCGAACAGTTCCCTGAACGCCCCGCCGACGCCGCTGCTCCCGTCGGTGGGACTGGCGGCCAAGGAACCGGGGCTTGAGACGCCGCTGCTGCTGCCGCCGCCGCCGGAGGTGGAGGTGGTGTTGGTGAAGCTCGTACTGCTCGCTAGGACCGCGGCGGGTGAGTCGGGGGAGGCCACAGCCGCCTCAATCCCTCCGCTGCATTCCCTCTCGCTCTCCGGGGGTACGGGGCCGGCGGTCAGCAGAGACATGGGCGGAGAGGCCGGAGGAGCGCCTGAAATGAAGCTGTTTCTCGGCGGAGACTGTAAAGTATTTTGCTGCTGTTGTTGTTGCTGCTGCTGCTGCTGCGAGGAACGACGAGACACCGCCATTACAGCAGCTCTCAGACGACAATAAAAAGCTGCTCCTCCTTTCCGGTGAGAGTGGCGGTGCTTCCGGTCAGCTGTTTACTCTCCGTGGAGGTTTTACACGAAACCCTCAATTTACCATGAATTTATTAGACCATTTGGTTCTCAGAAATCTATAGGACATGAAATATTAATTTATACGATTTTCATTTAAGTAAAAAAACTATTAGGTGGAAGAATACTCTTAAAAAGGCAAAAAAGTAAGTTTTTTTAGATAACTGATGGGCAACATTCATATCGTGTGAGAGACCAGATATTGCAGATCCTCCTCTGGAAGTTGTGGATTGAGGACGGGTTATTATTGGGTGCATGATATTTGTGAGTTGGTGTGGTTTGCATCCCAAAAACCATGGCCTGATATTCATTTCTTCTGCCTTGTGTGAAAGCCAGATAAGCTACAGCTGAGATATGAACTCTTTATAGACTTGTGATGCGCGTCAGCAGGTCATGAATGTCAGGAAAATCTACTAACCCATAGCATTACATTTCTGTTGTCACGCACCAACCGCAAAGTCAAATTCCTTGTATGTCTGACATACTATGGCAATACATTTTTTCCTGGTTCTGAAAACAAAAACGTTGGAACATTAGGTTAACAGTATTTTATTTTCACAAACAGAACAAAACGTAAACCAAAATAAACTTTGGGGGACATTTGCTACAGTACAGTAGGACCAATATCAGCTGTTTTGGGCAAGGATGAATACTTTGAGTACTGCCTGAGTCCTACAGATCGTCCTACGTCCTGTGCCTGTGCACACTGCCCAGCTCGATTGGCATCTACCATAGAACACGGGAATGAGCATCCGCCACTGGTGTCCCATGCTTATCGCAGATGAGTGATGGTTCACCCTGAGCACCTGTGATGGATGTAAAAGGGTCTGGAGAAGCCAAGGAGAACGCCATGCTGCCTGCAACATTGTTCAGCATGACCGGTTTGGTGCCACATCACTTCTTCACTTACTGCTACAGTACTTGTTTCCATCAAAGATGTAGCATCCTACCGTTCCCAAGACTGTTAAACTGTCCATATCCATAGATATCCAACATCATTTTGTTTCACGTTGAGATCTGAGGTCTTCCTTACAATGAGTTTTAGAGTGTGATTTTAACAGCCGTGTGTGGAAATGTATTGGCAATCTTTAGCTAAACAGTCCACAAGTTAACTTTGCTTTCTATTGCCAAATATCTAAATAGACAGTGTTTCCCCTACCATTATATCAGGGTCATATGAAAGTGGTGGAGAATGTTAGCCCCATGTTTTTCAAGTGAGATGTTTGAACACTCAACTAATGGGTGTTATGTTGTTTCAATACAAACAGGAAAAGGTGCCATATGACAGGAAATAAACCATAGTTCGAACATTCAACCTTATGAGAAAGCAGGTTTAGATTTGAAAGGGCTCCCTTTCATCTCAACGCAGAAAGTTCTGTACCAAGTATATAGACTCTTTAATTTAAAATTATCTTTCTTGTCCATCTTTTGTTTTAAGGAGTGATTCTGATCAAGTTTCCCAGTTATTTGAACTTTATTTTATTACTGCATTCTACAGTCTAGTATGCAGAACATGCAGAGCTGAAAGGTGTATAACAATGCATTCTGGGAATTGTAACGTGAAAACATGTACAAATCAGTAAAGAATGTAAAAAAACAAATGAGTAGAAGAGTTCGCACATCAACAAAACATTGACTAATTTTGCCACAAGAAGAAGTATAGTAAACTTAAAACTTTGACAACTTAGTCAAGTCTCACTTTAAAATTGAGTTTAAAGTGAGCTTTAAACTACCAAAACAGTTTTCCCTTTTTTCACTGGACTAGAAATTAAAGTATGTTTGTATCAACACGAGTTATTGCAGCGATGTAATATGGTGTTACCTTCACGCTGAGAACAGCGATGGCGCCTTCTCAGGAACATAATGTATCAATACAAGAATCATAGGCCAACCTCTACAGGAATACTTCAAAGTCACGCATGTCAGTGATGTATCCCTCATTCATTAAAATGAGTCGTTTGTCTTTGCACTCTAAGTGGCGCTTGCCTTTCCGGGTGTTTTTCTGTGACCGGAGTGGTTTACTTGGTGCAGCTCAAAGGAAGAAGAGCTTGTCTGACAGCTGGATGGCCGGCTCAGAGTGCAGGTACTGGCCCGACAGGAAGGCCAGTTTGTGGGCGTACTTGCACGGTGCTGGAACACGAATGGTGCCCGTCCAGTTCCAGTACATGTGGCACATCTTGAAGGTCAACCTGGTGTGGAATCAGAAACAATGTTATGTACACAATAGCTCATATCAATGAATTCAAATCCAACAGTCAAGTAGTAGTTCTACTTTTATACAGCTTACATTGTTCTGGGTTTATACATTTGGGTTTTTTCTACACGCATATTTTAATTTTGTATTTAACACCAATGCTCCTTTTCTCTCATTTCATAATTTCTTTGGTTGGACTACTGAATCACCAAGTAACTCATTGACTACCTTTCCATGGATCAAAGTTTGGTTTTCTTGCCAGTGTTCTTTAATGGACAATAATAAAACAACACTGTTTATGTAGTTAATGGAATTCAAAAACATCAGTATTGCATTTTCATGCAAAGGTGCAATTAACTACTGCCGTTGGTAAACTTGCTCGACTGTGGGAACACTTATTGTATGGCAATATTTGAACCTAACCACAGTCTTGTTGACAACCCTGTCTTCTCATAAGGTTTAAGCTCATCTCTATATATTTAAACTCCATGACTGCAAGGCTAAACCGTTCATTACAAACATCTCAACTGCAGAGAACTATGCCAAGTTTGTACCGGAAAATCACAATGTTGAATGTCAAATTGTAAGCAACAGAGCCATGCTGTATATTTAATATGGTATTTAGAAACGTTTAACCTAAAAAGTAAAAATAATTAGGTATTAATTGCTTGTATTGGTACAGTAAGTACTCAAATGTAAGTTCTTGGTCTAAAAACAATTGGTGCATCCCCATTATGATTACCGTTGCAAATGGTCCGGTGAGAGATTTGCAGTGTTGTACAAAGTGACGTAGTGTGTTGGAAGTCCACAGCCCTGGCGACTAGTGTGTGCCAAGAGATAGAAATCCACCCTGAAAAAACAAAACAAATGCAAGGGCTTGAAAATCAATATAGCTGACAGCAGATGCCGAAGTATTTGATGGTGTTGTCATCAAATACAAATCATTTTTATTGCTGTTGAAATGATTTTGCAGTCAATTACAAATGGTAACAGGCTGCACCTCTTGTTGGTCATTTCTCATTCCTCTAAAACTAAAGTAAAAACCTGCTCCTCAAGTAAAGAGCAGGCATCTGTGTTCCAAGGCTGGAGACCAAAAACAACCCTTACTGATCATAACAGAACAGTGATTTGCACAAGGGTTTTGCTGCAAAAGTATTAGACAAAAGGAATCAAGGGTAATTTTTCTGACTGACCAGTCCTTCTGAGTGAGCGTGTGATCCAGAACAGTTCCGGGCGGAGGTGCTCTAACGCTGTTCGGAGTCCAGGAGATGAGGGTGGTGCTGATGCGCTTTTGGACCACAATGAAGACCAGCTTGGGCTCGTAGCTGGGGAAAGTCTCGAAGCATTTGATCAACTGTGGGATCTCGTACTGCGCCACCATATTCAGCTGACCATCTGACACGCCATCCCGATACACGACAATCTTCTCCGGCAAATTGTGGTTTACCTGTACAAATAAATGAACATACATGGGTTGTGGCAGGTGTGGCAAGAGCCGCTTGCGTGCCTTTCCACCCCCTCTTGCGTGCCAATTTTTCTAGGCTTGCGTCGAAAGCTACAATAATCTGATCAATAAACAACAACTTCCACACGCAAAGACGTTACTCTCTTAGTCGACTATGGCAAAAAAAAAAGTTACTCCGCCTAGTGTTCTGGCGGTGAATTGCTTTGCAACGCGCGCAAGCCTTTTTGAATCAGTGAATCGAACAGAGTCCGTCGATACAACAATAGCATTATGGTATTTATCTTAATTGACAGCATGTAATTTACCTCTACATGTATGTAATGTAATATGTGTAAGGCATTTTTTGCACTACTGACCTCAAAGTACTTCCGCAGTGCAGCCAGTAAACATACTCTGAAGCCATTGATCGGTTCCTCATGTGGTGCCTGGAAAGTTACTCTGGAGTACCAGCGAGTCAGCGAGCTGGACAAGAAAAAAAGCTATGCATTTCTGTCAGGATATTACAACCATTAGCACAGGTAGAGGTTGAAACAGAAAATGTTAAAATACTGCACATATTGTCACTCTCAGAAATGACCACATTGTTCTCTAAAACACATCACCATTAGCACTATATAGAGAATTTATTTTGGGGATCATCAAAAGGTCTTTCTGCAACAAAAAAGAAATCAGACAATCTCATAAGAAATGTCTCAAAGAGTTTGTCTGCTTCCTGATGCATCTCCCAGCGGGCTCAATGAGAACCGACGTCACTGGCAAAAGTTCCTTCACATAAATCCCTTTTTTTAGCATTTTCTGAATATATAATATAAAAAGGAACAACTAACTGCAAGCTGTAACTAAATGGTGTCACATAACTCCTAAAATAATTATGTACAAAACTACTAAAATAAAATTCAAATTCAAACAAAGGGGAAAAGGTACCTGTTCACACTTGCAACAAAGCCCATGACTGACTGACGCGCCTTGCTGGTGTCATGATGGACATCAACTCCCACCATCATCAAGTGTTTCTATGAAAAGTTTAGAAAGAGGTTTATTATTTTGCCATTGACTGCACTAATGATGCACCAGCGTTTTCCCCTTCCAATCATATAACTCCAGACTTTCTCGGGGGCACCCCCTGATATAATGGTAAGGGAAAAACTG
Organism: Apeltes quadracus; assembly: GCA_021346845.1. Taxonomy (NCBI): domain Eukaryota; kingdom Metazoa; phylum Chordata; class Actinopteri; order Perciformes; family Gasterosteidae; genus Apeltes; species Apeltes quadracus. The sequence goes on along the minus strand of CM037929.1, from coordinate 11,627,251 downwards.
AACACACGCTGTATAATTTTCAAATAGTACTATTGATATGTTTCCTTTAACATCATGCACATTTTTACACGCTGTATCATGGTTATAAATACTACAATTTAGATATTTCCCCTAAACAACGCAGGCCAAGTACATAAGGCACTGTATTACTGCTTCTTGCGCCATGATACTCACCAGAGGGACATTGACAGTCCAAAGTTCTCCTCCTAACTTGCTGTTTATCTGCAGGAGCACCTTTTGTGCGATACTCCGTAGCCTCTGTTGCTTGGAAATTGTTCGGACATTGATGGCCTGTGGCACAATAACAAACAGAATCTTAACTGGAAGTAAATATTTACCACCTTTATTTTCGTCCAATTCACGACCAGCCATGCACAACCACACAGAGAAGCATTGTACACCTGGGATGGGATGGGGCTCTTGACACAGCAGAGCTTCTTGATGGCACTGTAGAGATCGTCTCTGTTGCCTTCTATGATGCAGACTATGAGCTGCATATTGGGCTGTAAACAGATAAGCAATGATTGTTGCAAAGGACAGACTTCACTGGGACCAGACACTAATCATTTCTACACAGCAAGACGAAATAATTGTGCAGATGCTCGAATGCCTTTGTGAGCCAACTTCACAACAATCAATAATGGTGACAAAAGAAAGATGGATCTCTGTAGAAGGCTGAGGGCAGCCAAAGTTACAACACACACACACACACACGCACAAACACGCACACACTTGATTTGGATATGCTGTCTAAATCTCCATGTCATACCTCATTGTTGACCTGAGAGTGGATGCTCTTGACGTACGTCTCAGTGCGATTATCCCTCAGCTCTACGCGAATGGGTCGCTCCAGACGCATACCAATAGGCCCGGCCACCTTGTTAAAGGTGGAAACCAGCTCTTCAGCCTGCTCTGCACAGCGGCGAGTGTAGAAAATAGCCCAAATGTTCAATGGGATCTAGAAGTGAGATAATTCCGTTGGTGAAGAAACAAAAGTAATGCAGCAAGCCCTCCGTGTTTACACACTGACGGCTTGGAACTCAGCTTACAGTTTATTAACAGTAGATCACAAGCGGGAAAAAAATAATAAAAAAAAGGTCACCAGCTTGACATTGTATTCAACAATAAGGAGCTTAAAGAGATTTGTCTCCTACTCACAGAGCTGATTGAAGCTTCCTTAATGATCTCTCTGGACCAGGACACATCAGCACCGGTGGTGAATGATGTAGACTGCAGACAGATGGTTTCAAGGGGAAGAGTTCTACCTGCAATCTGCAAGAGGGGAAACAAATACACAATACTAAGAAATAGAATTGTCAAAAGAAAAAAAGTGTAAATAAAACTTCTAGTGATTTTCCATATATCTATTGCACAGTCAATGTGCAGATGCTCAGATATTTCTAAAACCAAATTCAGTTATAAATAAATAAATAATAAACACTACAGTAAGTCATAATTGCTGGTAAATCAAGACCATAAGTACGATTTTATAGAAAAAATAATAAAAAATGCAGCCGTACCACCACGAGTGTCGAGTCAATGTCGAGTCCCCATCGGCCGAGCTCCTTTGCACTCTCAGGATTAGTGCTGATGTTCTTTAGCAGCTGTTTTATTGATGAGGTATTCTGCTCAGCGCTCACGTTGATGTGCATGGTCAGATCCTACAACACATTAAAAACACTGTCTTTTTACTACGTTCTTAGATTAACATTTAAATAATTTCCAATTTGTATCAGTGGATTATAGAAGTGGTGATAGTAGTTTGTTTGCTTAATATAAATTGGACCATTTAGACTAATGTTACCATAAAAAACAACTAATAAAGGTTGATGTTGAACAAGCTGTTGTCATTTGACACTGGTTAAAATGTTTTTTAAATAAGCCTTTTGTACTGTTCATCACATATCAGAGATATCACAGATCCAAACAGCTGTTGAATGTGCTCCTAAAGTTTGAACGTATAAAGCTGCACTCTATTTGAACTTGGAAGATTGAGGACATTTTAACCGCAATCCAAATTCCCATTCAGTTGTACAAACCTCAGCAAAAAAAAAAAAAGAAAAAGGAATGAAACATTGACGTGAAAATATAAATCTAAAGGGAAAAAAAGCTCCCGTGTGACAAGGAAAGAACATTGTTTACCGTCATCGATTTAAAGTCCTTCCTCATTCTTTCTGGGATTCCCGTCATAAAGGAAAGCTCTGGTACGAGAAGGATCTCTCCAGTAATGATTTGCTGTAAAAACAATGCATATTATAATAATATGCACAGTTAAATGCTTGCTGCTTATATAACATTTGTATTTTGCATTATTAAGTATTACTGATGCGTGACTAGATTGTGCGAACAAAAGAGTGCCCCTCACATGGAAAAAAGTGATAGCTTGAACATATTATTCAGCTTTTGAACAGCAATTGTTTGTTGAGTTTCAAGCTCGGAAAATTATGCTGATTGTTAAGACTCATTGTAGCCACAAGGTGGCATTCTGATGCAAGAATTCAGTTGACAGCCGACTGTCTTGAGCATTTATGAGGTTAAAATAGCCGATACTGGAGAGTTGTACCTTCCCTCCTGGCTTGGCTCTCTCCTTCGGCCGATGCATGAGCAGAGGTTGGTCCAGCTCTTTGATCGTAATCCCATAGTTCTTGCTGATAAAATGTGAAAGCCCGTGGCACATTAGCAATAAATAGGTGTGCTAATTGTAGTTGCAAATTTGATTCCCGCTGTGGATTGAACAGCCACCGTTTCAAATCACAAATCTGACAGCTACATTTTGTCAAGAGTTCATGGGCAGAGCAGCCTCACCTGTAGTACTCCACAAAGGTGGTGTTTGTGCCATCCATCAAAGTGAAGGTGTCTTTGGGGGATTTGTCCCATTCAATGGCATCAATGTGGTAGGTGCGGTTGTTGTAGCGGGTGATGACGATGCTGCCAATGAGCTCTTTGGTGCATTCGTCCTGGAAGTTCTCTTTGCTCTGTCTGTAGAGGGTGTTCCTGGTAGACAGAAAGCAAAGGCTAAAAGGTCATTTCCATTTTCGTTGTAAATAGACAATTTTATAGATAAACTTGCCACTGCCCTCTAAATGCAATCCCATAGGGAAGGGTGATAGTGGCTGAGTGTATTTCTAGTTCTATCTCAGGAGCACAGATGGACTGAAGACTCCTCTTACAACACAGTATTCAAATATGCATGACTACGTAGTGGAACATGACATTCATATGTGTGCGGGTAGGTTACGGCATATTCAATGTCTCAACTTATGTATGAAAAAGGCTAAAGGGGACAGACAAAATGGAATAAAAGATGCATTCTGTAGATTAGAATATGCTACTGTTTATGTGACGTGTGAACTCACATGACGTTCAGCACAGAGTCATTTCTCAGGACTTTGTGCGACACGTCCACATTTAGGTACAGGCCTCCATCTGTGCGCTTGATGCAGGTGGAGTAACCTGGCCACACTTGTAGCCTGCAAAAGACGACGAGCAGGATTTTAAAAAATGGACTGGATGATACAAGCAGACATGTGTCCTTTGATGTTAAGATGTAATTCAGTACCAACCGATGTTTTTCAAGAACGATTGCACTTTCTGGATCATAGTGGTTTCGACCAACGAGCTTCAGGCCAATGATTTTCATTACTCTTGAAAAGCAAAAACATTGAAACATGTCTTGTGAAGTTCGTCAACTGTGTGAAAATGATGTAGAACCAAAGAATATGACACATCATTTGACACAAGTAATTTCATACATCGATGACAATCTATATCACACCATACCATGTCTTTTAAAAATTAATTAAAGTATTTATAAAGCAACATATTGAAGCCAAATGTCTTTATAGCTAGAAAGTACCATGTACTTCCTCATTCTATTAAAAAGTTTAGGCTGGTCCATATCAATTCAGACACATACATTTTATACATTTCATTACAATCATTTTAAAAACATGGAAGTCTCATTTTGATTCCATTTGTGTAGAATATAAAACAGTCAATCTGACAGTTATAAATACCTCCTCAGCACGACATTGTAGAACGGGATGCATAGATCCGAGTTGGGGGGCAAAATCTTCGTCATCTGGATTTGTATTTCTATTTTCTCATCGTCAGTCCGCCTCAAACTGTTTAGAACAACCAACTGCAAGGTATCAAAATATGCAAAAATTCTGTTCAGCAATGTGAGATTTTGCACTGCATAGATTTGCACCAAGAAAATTGTAGGCATTTAATTTGATGACTGAGTATTGTAGGAAGTCAGTCATTTAAATACACAATTCAAATCAAAATACAGTGATTAATACCTACATCATTCAGTTTAACAGGCAGGAAGAGTATGGAGCCATCAAAAGCTACTACTTCTCCGGTGACTGAGCGGTGTTCTTTCATCATTCCAAAGCGCATTGCCATTGATTCAACATTTGGGCTGAAAGATATTGTAAAAACTCATAATGTACGAGAACACAACAGGCACTTTTCTAAGTGGTTAGAAAAAGAAACTCAAAAGTAATGAGACAGGATACTTACACAAAGGTAACATGGTACTGATAAACCGCTTCATTCTCACATCGAATCGGGATGTGGTTTGAGCCGAGAGTTATAGGAGCTCCTTTTGTCCCAATCTTATTCACTGGCTTACTGACCAGATGAAAAAAAAAAAAAGATAATTTCAGCACAACAGTTACTTTGCTGAGTTTTTTTCCGCGTCACTGAACTTCGCTCTGAGAGTCGCTGACGTTGGGGATGGGATTTGGATTGTGAAATTAAAGACGGGATTATATTAAATGGCACATGACGCTGTGGTATTCGCGCTAAACATTGACAGAAGGAAGGTGTTTGAGTGAAGGATAAAGTGTATTAAACAATCACATTAATCACATAAATATATATAATAATATTTGAATAGTTCAAATAAAAATGTAACTAAGAAATATTTATTCAAGAGTAAAAAAAAAAAAAGATCCAGTCTGATGTATTTAGGAGCATAGAACATCTAACAGAACTTAAAAGCCTACCACTCACACAACCCTTACCGAGTGTGTCACTGACTATTATCGCTATTATCAGCCTGCTCGAAGAGGACGCACTCTTCTAAGCTAAAATTGGTAAGAAAATACGCAGAAGCACGCTCATGAGGACATTTTAAAAAAGTTTAAAGTAAAATCCTAAATTTTATAAAAATGAATACATTTCCTGCTAGGAAACCACTTACCGGACGTCCTCCATTTTCAGCTCCATCTTTGCTGGTGCAACAGCAGAAAGAAGAGCCTCTTGAGAGGTGGCAAACGGGAGCGTGGTGCCTTCACACAAGTTGTATTTTAAAATTTAGAACCACCTCAAGTTCTGGCCACTCATTACTAAACATAGGTCTAAACAACTAATAAGCTGAAAAAGCTTCACAGGTTCCATCGCCAAGCAAGTTTCTCTACCTGCGAGGGAAGCCTGAGGGTTTTGGGCTGCCGGTTGCTCGGAAGCTGGAGAAAGCGACTCAACACGACCCGGAGGAAAAGGAGGACGAGCGGGTCCTCCAAGGTGAGGCATTGCTCCTCTTCCAAGGCCCGCCATCGTCTCGGGGGAAAAACCTCGGCCACAGAAACTGAAACAGGTGAAATTACAAGGCAGGTTGAGGTGCACATCCGTTTTTCCAACAACTAGTGAAATAAGCGTCTATTAATGACATTAACACAACAAGGGGGATCTTAATTACAAAAACAATTAAGTCTTTCGCCAGATATTTATACAAACAACATGGCTCTTAAAACCAATCACGTTTTATTGCAAATATCTTTGCGGCAATCAAGGAGCCCATTTGTGTAGGCATTTAATGTGATGACTGCTTATCAGGATTTTAAGACAGTTGCAGGATGTCTGTCATTTAAATACACAATTCAAAATTAAAATACAGTAATTGATACCATTCAAATGTTAGGTTACATACATCATAAATCTATTTTTATCTTTATGTGTACACTTGAGTTAACGGCATTAATAGTAATATTCTAACAGGTGTTTCTAGGATCTAGTGCATTTTAGTGGAATTCCAGTGTATTAACTTCTACCGACCTGCTGCCTCTGCCCATCGCCTCTTCAGGTTGGCCGATGACACCTACTGGGGCTCCTTGCAGGATTACATCCCCCAAATCTCCAGCCGCTCCTCTTCCTACAACAGCGTTTGTGCACAAGGTCACGTTATGCATTAAACCTTGGTTCCTTGAAAGGATAAACATGTCACCCTGCAGAGGTTTGCACTTGGCTGAACTCACCAACTTGAATTTGTATCTCCATTTCAGAAAGACTTCATTTAACATTGATTTTGTTAAATTGCTCAGGTGGATGAGAACAAAAATATCCCACATAAGAACCAGGGTTTCCCCAACCGTCATATACAAGGGGGGGGGGGGGGGGGGGGGCTGCGCGCCATAGTTCCACCCAACTCACGTGTGCCTACAGTCAGTCCAATCAAAGGTGAGCTCATTTTCCCTACTAGGTAAAAACAGATATTAATACTGACCAACTGGTGCTGTTCCTCTTCCCCATGAGGTAACTGAGGGTTCAATACCCATTCCTCTAAACATTGAGACCAGTGCTGATCTTGGACCAAAGGAAGGCGAGTCAACCTGTGGGCAGAAAAACATGGGCAGCTCCTAAAGAGGGGGAATTCTGAGTGTTTGTGGGTGTGAGTGAAGTGGGGTCGTCCAAGATACGCATTAATAGTCAGTGTATTATTTACAGAAGGAAAAGCAGTGTACTGCTTTTAACCAGGGCAACAGCAAAATGTATTTTATATATATATATATATATATATATATATATATATATATATACACACACACACACACACATAAATAAAAGGCAAGTGTACACCAGGGAAGGGATGATATCAGATTAAATCACAGACGACAGTGGTACGTTTCTATTTGCCGGCTCAACAAGGGACTGAGAGCGTGTATCGGAGAGCTACGCAGTGAATGAAGAGAGACAGCATGTTGACCAGTACAAAGCACTGAATCAGAGAAGAAAACCCATTTCATTGTGTTACGCCGTTAAGCACAACTCACCTGCCCACAACGCTGCTCAAAGGTTATGTGTTAGCAGATTTTGAACGAACGTGGCTAACGCACACATTTCATTCGGTTTATAGAGCCATTAAACTGACCTACAGGAGAGCGACTGAGAAAACCATGCATCTTGGTTGGAATGCATACTCTAATTAGCTCAGGGATTCACACAAAGGCCAAAACCCAGAAAGGGGGAAATATTTTCGTTTGAGTGTTTTTTCAGTAAATGCTGCAATGTATTAGCCTGGCTAACGTCATACCCTGATCTCAAATGAGACGCGGCCTGGAAACCACATGTTCATTTCCTCGTATTTGAGGGGTGGTTTACGAATGCCCAGAGCCGTTTATTGGGCGCTACGAATGCTAGCACGGGAAAACCCAGGCTAGCAATGTCCAGAATACAGAATTCATTATTTAAGAAAAAAAAAAAAAATTGAAAAGCGATATTTTATGCTTTGCTTGACTAAATGTGCTTATTCATGATCATTTTTGTTTTTTGCAAACACAAAAGAATTTTCACTGCAAAAAGTTTGTATTGTTTTGCAACACTGAACTTTGCAACTTTGCAACAATGCAACAATGAAAGGAAAGTGTTTGGTGCAAGTTTGAAGGATATCATGATTTTTGGGATAACATCTTCCTATTACAATTCATTTGGGCAGTGTAAGCATGACATGAAATTGCAATATCGTCCTATGCCTACTGTACATTGAATTTTGAATATAAAATGGTGGAACAGGAATACATCTGTACTCGTTAGAAATGGAAGTTCAGTTCAGTCGGAAAAGGCTGTAAATCTGCAAGCTAGAGCAATACCACTATATAAAGGGCACACACAAATTGAGTTGGCCTTTTTAAAGTGTGCCTCTTTTTTTAGGAGGCTGCAGCCTGCCGGTACGCAGCAGTACGCTTTGCTTCCATGCCTTTGCTGCTTGGTGACTGTAGTAGCAAAAATACCTCTCACAACCCCACTTCAACACACACATCACTATAATCGGAGAATAATATTTAGAAAAGGAAAAAAACACGTGGACCTTTTTTTTGTTCTGACCTCTGTCCTTGTCAAAGCGGAGGCGCCCTCTGTAAGGTCTGGCGTCATGGTTGCGCGTGGAGGCGTCCGTCCGTGCAGCAGCTCCAGATTAGGCAGGATGGAGCCTCTTGCAACCCCTACTTTTGGTTCAGCCGATTGGAAGAGCAGTCCTCTGCCAACTACGATGTCGGTAACAGGCAGTGCTACTCCGCGCCCTTGAACCGTATCGCCGCAAGTGGGGAAACCTCTGGCTCGTCCCACACCACGGTCGGTGGAGAGAAGCAGCCCTCTACTGCGTCCCACAGGTGGCTCCTGAGGATGTAGTCTTCCGCCGCGTCCCAGCCCGGAGAGGCCCAGCATACTCAGATTGGGGGGCTTCTTTGGATCCATCTGAATCAATCTTCTATAATAACCAGCTGACAGAACAGTGGGATGACTGCAGGACAAACACCAAGGGGGGAAAGTTAGCGGTTTGTCTCATTGATGGCCTGGCGCAATAGAAAATAATTCACACAAAAATGGAAGGGTCGATTTTGGAGAAAAAGTTTTCTCACGTTTTGGTATTAAAAAGCACACATTTCCTCCACAAATTGAGCTTTTGTTGAGCTCACTGTCTGGAATAGCTTGTCTCATTCAAGTGTGTTGTTCATGATAAGGAGTTGTTCAGGTTCAGTTGTGGCAGTGCGTCACACATTTTTATATTTACCACGTCACAAAATAGATTCTTCAAGTGTAGATTGCTATTATAATTTATCCAGATGCGTGTGCACATCTGTACGGGGCATTTGGATCGATTCAACTTAGGTGTCGGTTATTACTTCAAATGATCAATTAACTGCATGCAAATTACTAGTTAAATTACATATTACAAATGTCTTATTTCTCAGTGGTCAGTTTTTATATCTTATTCACCTTCAAGCTTTAAAACGTTTTATTTCAAAACTATTGTTCAGGTTTAAAGTTGAGAATAAAGGGATCACCGTCCCTGATTCAAAGGCATGGTCAATCACAGGTCAATACCATCACATGGCTAATTCACCGGCGTTAGCGGCCTTTTACCAACTAACATTTTAACAAAATGTTAACTCTCAGAATTAAAACAGTATTTGGCTCGAACGGTAAGGAGCTAACGCTTACTTGAATACAGTAAAATCACCTCTATACATTACACAATATATTTTTATAGATCATTTGAATGATAATTAGCTAAAAACCGTCCTGGTTAGCGAAGACATTTATTGTGACATTAATACCGCAACTTTTGGAGGTTAGCTAGATTTAGCGTTAGCTAGATTTAGCGTGCGCCTTAAACTTAGACGTCGAATGCTGGACTTGAGCAATCGCGCTGGTAGCATGGCACCACTGTTAGCCTAAACGCTAGCTAACGTTAGCTAACCGACAACACGTGTTTGGCGAAATTCACAGGCGACAAAAGCAAATGCACTACAATAAGACGAAAGCGAGACACTACAAGAAAACTCGACGTTTTCGGTAAAAGGGTTATTACGGTTATAGTCGGAGAACTACAAATACAGCATAGCTAACACAGCAAAGGGATCTACCTCTCACCGGGCACAAGACGTCCAGTCCGCGCTAAATAAATCCACCCGCTGAGTTCAACCATCCGCGGATGGTATGTTCCCCCATTCTACCTTATTAGAGGAGATTCTCCCGCAAGGCATTGGTTCACAGAACTGTCAATCGTAGTGACATTGAGGAATACAGTTTTGTCGCCCTCTGTTGGTCACGACTGGCACCTGAAGTGCCAGAGGTGGAACCCCACTAAGTACATTTATTGTGCTGAGGTACATTTTTGCATCGCTTTCATTAGCATTTTATGGTAGTTTATACTTGTACCCCGCTACATCTTTTGGTAAATATTGTTGCTTATTGTTTGTACCTCTACTTTTGCATGACAGTGTGTGTAAATTTGCAGAGGTAAATCATTAACAGAACATTTTAATCAACTAATAAATGTCGATATATAAGTATGGGTAAGACACCGATTAATACATAAAGTAATTACGATCAAGATAAATTAGTAATAAAGTCTTACCAATCTTTTCGTTCACTTTCTAATCTCACTTCATAACTACAAACCTTTATTCAAGACACACTTGCATTGATTTGTGTTGCTGAAAGAGTTGTCCAAAAAAAGCCCAAAAGCACGTGGAGCTTTGGTTTTCAGGTCACCGGCCAGGAATATTGCCAATTAGCTTAAACGCTTTAGAAATAATCGCAAAAGGGCTCCCAGAGGTATTACGGTGATGATTTTGTGCGCGCACCTCGTCTCTTTCAAAATAAATGAATCATTGTTCCAGAGAGTAGCCATTCCTTTGGTCCTTTAACCACTGGGTTTTTAAGAGTCACCAGACGGGATAGAGCGTTTATTATAATGTCGACTTTAATAAGGGAAAACAGTTATTAATGTTCTGATGAACATGGCTTTTTTCCATTTTAATAGTTAGCCGTCCATTTAATTCTTGGTCCTTGAAGGACAACATCATATAAACAGCAAAAATAAGCGTTATTTATAAGGGTTGTAATGCCATCTATTGACATATCAAGGTCAAGGTCTGGTCCTCCTATTGGTGGCAAGGTATGCCACCAATAGGAGAATCAAATTGACCTTTGAAAATAAATTTAAACCACGAACCAACATTAGCCTTTGTGGCGATCTGCAATCAGTAACTGTTTAGCTGTTGAAAATGAACGCAGGAGATTTTCAGGTGTTAGTGACCTTGTATTTGTGAGATATGTGGCTTTTTTCCCAGGTTTAGCATGCATTTACATAAATACATATATGTATTAATGATTGTATCCATATGTCATCTGTGGTGCATGGATGGATAGCAGAGGCCTCGAATGCCAAGACAGAGAGAACACTCAAACAAACATATCTATTAGTGTGAACTGGCCTCTGTATACATTTCATGTCAAAATAGACCCAATAGAATAAAGATAAATTACATTTTCATTACATTTACATTACATTTATTTATTTTTTATCTGCTGACAAGTGACAACTTTGGCAGTAATGCTAAAGTGTGACCGGCTTTGACACAAGAATGGTAAATGGAACCGAACCCGTGCTGTAATTACCTTTCAACTAGTTTTTGTAATCAAAATGAAATGAACAGCTGATAATAGAACATGTGAAAAGAAGAAACGCCAAGTAACATTAATGTCACAGAGCATAAAGGACTTTTGTTATGAAGGGAATTAACAAATCAGAATTTAACTTTTCCTGGTCCACATGAATATATGTATTACCTCATATATTTGCTAATGGATCTATTAAGATTTAAAATATATATATAAAGTCATACAACATCTTTCTTTGATGCACGTGTTTTGAATACATATTCTCCTGCTTTTCATCCTTTGTTGGTAATTTCTTGGTCTGTTCTGAAAAAGAAAACACATGAAAGCTGTGAGTATCCTTTTACCGTGACACTTTCCATCAATTGGGTTCAACTCTGATGGAGATTAGCTTTATTTTGAAGTGTGACCTAATTTAAGTTACATGAATTATATTATATGAATGAAAGAAAACACTGGGTCAGGAAATAATATTTCCTCTGGAACTGATATTTCCTTTGAGCTCAGCAAAAAACAGTGGTTCACTGGTCATTTCTGTGGTGAGGTACTTCTGAAATGTGCTTTTCTATGCTTCTCATCTCTGACCTTTAGTTGCTGTAATAAATTAGCAGTTTGCTGCCACGCTACTGTTCCGTGCCTTTATGTGTCAACCATTGTTATCTCCACCTATGGCGTGAAGAGGGACACTCTACACCTGTCTGCCTTCAGCCGTAATCTACATCTAGCAGACATTTGAGTTGCCAGTTCATGTCAGGGGCAAAGATGGGCTCCAAGTGAACACAGCATTAATACATATTTCTAATGCAGCATGTTTTGATTAAGTCCTCAAGTGAGAATTTTGATAGTTTGCTCTGGAATTTAAACATCCGAAAATGGTCCACATGTTTTTAATTACAGATAAAAGCGTAAAACCTGATGTCAGCCTGTATCAATCCTGTAAGAAGACAGGATTATCTAATATGGTTTCATTACGGTTTCACAGCCCTTGGCTTGTGAGCAAAAGACACATGGATTAACAATTCAGCTATTTTTTTAACAGATAAACCTGACATCTGTAACTGGGGGTTTTGGCTGCAAGGGGATCAAAAAAGTTTTGCATTTTGAGGTAATTTCCTCCAAAAGCCAACGGAGCTTCCGGCCGTCTCAGCCTGGTAACCTCATTACAGATTTATTCTCATAACTGAATTGAGGGCCTCTCTGCACCAGAATCTGTATTTCAAGTGACAAGTCAATCAAAGACGCTGAAAACAACCACCACCAAGACAACAAACCATCCCATACCAGGACACAGAGATGCAAAATGACCATGGGGGAATGTGGTTGGTTCCACAGAGATTAAGATCCATTGAAGGTGAACAATTTGCATGTGTAAATAAAACTTCTGCTTTAATCTGCAATCCATACCTATTTAACCCCTTGGAGGAGTTGGGAGAATCACTGACATCTTGACAGCTTGTCTTTGCATAAGTCCCGATAACTTGCCTCAGACTCCTCGACAGCAGAAGGACCAGCAGAAACTACCAACGGTCAGCAGCCTTAATCGAATGTGACAATCGTTACTGACCTGTCCGTCAGACAGAGGGTAGGTAATGATGACTAAAAAGCCATGGCTGCGGTTGATTGCGTGTGAGGAGCGGTGATGCCTGCAGGTCATTGTGGGAGACAGCGCCGGCCCCTCAGAGCCAAAGGGACAAACACACCACAGCTGTTGGCTGCCTGGACGATGATGCAAGCAACCCCAAAAATCCAGGGAAGCTTTCCCATGTCCTCACTGTCTTCTAAGATGATCAGCTGAGCTGTTTTCTCATTTTGCTTTGTCTTCTGTGCCCACATTTGAGGGGCCGAGGCCACCAGCGTTGGCACAGTAGAAAAGCCTAGTTGAGGTTGAGTGAGATGGTCTATTTTTAGGCAGTTCATTTTAGCTGGAGGCACTGGCAAAATGCCATCGGGTTCATTTCCTGTCTCTCATTCAAATTCCAGAGGCATGTGGGGAATTTTTTTTTCTTTCACCCCTCACTGAATAATGTTTGTTAAGAATTCATAACAAATATCCATCTCAGGGATTCATGGATGATACACTGAGATGGGGATATTGTGTGGAATTTGGTAGGATTTTTGATTGAGAAACAGTTGGATCAAAAAAAGAGGAAAGTAGTATATATTCTCTTGAGAGCAAACACAAATAAGGCGGTTCATGGTTTTGCATCTACTGAGCTGTCCTCTGAAACTGCTGCGCATGTCCCGCATTCAGTGGGTTGCCCGTTCGCCCCAACTCATGCGTCACGTTTACAGGTGTGGTTTTCCGGAGCGCAACTCCCCCGAGAGTCGATATTTGTCTTGTTAGTCAACCTGGAAACAAGCGCTTTGTGGGCAGCTATTCTGGAACTTTTTTTTTTTTTGCATTACATTGCACAGTTTTGGAGTAAAGGTCGTTTTCCCTCGTCGGGATGGAGCCCGCAATAACGTCCCTCGAGACGGAACATCGATAAATAGAAACCAGTCGAGGACCCCGGTCATTGGCTGGAAGCTGCGATGCGGTGCAGCTGCAGCCGCCTTGGACCAAAACCGCTGGACAGCAGCCGAGAGCGGGTTACAATTATCCAAATATGCGCGTAAATGGAGCGCACCGGCGAGGCGTCCCTTGCATCCCTTACGAAATAAAGTTGTCGTGATGTACAATACTTCGGAAATTGAGCTCACTTTTAACAAAAGGGAGGACATTTCCGAAGTTATCAATGGCACTCTGCAGCTTCCCTACAACGTCCTCGTCACCATCAGTCCCACAGCCATGTGGAACGAGTCGTGCGGGGAGCAGCTGCAGGATTTTGGGCACCCGCAGAAGATCCTGATCGGGGTGATGTTGGCGATCATCACGGCGGTCACGGTGATGGGGAACACGCTGGTGGTGATCGCCGTGTGCGTGGTGAAGAAACTGAGACAACCGTCAAACTACCTTCTGGTATCTCTAGCAGTTGCCGACCTCTCCGTGGCAATAGTTGTGATGCCTTTCGTCATAGTGACCGACCTGACCGGGGGCAAGTGGCTTTTCGGAGAGGTCTTCTGCAACATCTTCATCGGCATGGATGTAATGTGCTGCACTGCCTCCATCATGACCCTGTGCGTGATCAGCGTCGATAGGTGAGTTACAGAGGTTAGCGACCGGAGCCGCTTTGACAATGAACCCTGTTAATTTACAATGAACGTTTACGCGCGCACTGCGCTGCGTTCACAAAGACACGGGCTATTTAAATGCCGCGTTCAAGATCAGACACTGTGATTAAGACAACACACCCTTAATTATGGTGATCAGTGTTCCCCGTAGTTACACATTTACTATCAGCCTATCAACCTCACAGCTGATGACTTGTGTACGTGATTTTCTGTTAAGGACATCTTGCAAATCAATCAAGTTGAAGTGAAGGCAAAGTTCAGTTCAGAGAAATCAGAACTTCCATTGCTGATTTATGAAAATATGAGCTGTAACAGTTTGGCGTTCTACATTATTCATTTACGGTACTTTCCAAGTTCTCAATGGATTCCACATTGCGAATGGGGAAAGTATAAGCACTCATCCCACCTATCAGGACCCAGCAGGTGCACCTGTCAAGGATGTGACATCCGCTGCTCGCTAAGACACAATTAAATTAAGTCAAATGAATGGGGCCATTGTCCTTGGTGAACATAATGAAGACAGAGTCAGTGCATTACACCCAGAATTATGATGGTTTCCTGCTTGAGGACACGTTGAGCACAACATGGCTTTAGTACGCCTGAAGAGCTAATGATGTTATGGGAGGAAGTGGAAAGATGCCGATCTGGGATCCTGCGTGATTGACAGAGCCGTGTTTTTAGCAGATGAAAAGATGAAGTAGTTGATTAAATCTCGTACCATGAAATGGAAGTGTGCACAACCACCGAACCAAATCATTCCAGAGGACTCAATCCACGATCTCCTGGTTCTTGTGGACCTCAAGAACAACTGAACAAGAGACAGCTCTGTAAAACGGTTTGAGCTGATCTCCGTTAAATCAGGCTTGTTTTGATTAAACAAAACGTGTTTGGTACATGATTCACACAATTTGGTTCTTAGAGATAATTTACAATGGTAATTGCCAATCAGACACATGATATATTGTGATTATGTTTAACTGGGAGTCATTTTGGACGCCCAAGGACATGCATTGTAAAATTAGGCAGAACAGGATTGAGATTGGTTGTTTGTTGGGGCTACAAAGTCCCTGAAAACCAAAATGAATGACCCACTTTTGAGCAACTGAGCATCGTATAAATACAGGTGGGCTTCTAAGTCAAAGATTAGTTGTGGGCTTGCACAATCTAAACAAAATTAAATTAAGATTTAACACTACATTTTGATACAACCACCAAAGTTCAAATGACAAAAGATATATTTAAAGAATGATTCAAATGGATGCAGCACAGCAAGAGCTATATTTTAATCTCAAGCATTGGTCGAACCTTCAAAACTATTTCCCATATTGCAAGTAGACAGTATATGTTTGTTAGAGCACCCAAGCCTAGTAAACACTTTTGTATATCTGCCCTTCCACCTTTAGAAAGCTCCATTTAGAGCCAAAGAAGACCTTATTTAAAGAAAAGTATATATAGTTACTCATTGTACGAGAAAACTGAACAATGCCCAACAATATCCTAAAAAAAGTTTCTTTCAAAAACAAGGAATTAACCAAATTAACAAGAACCTTAAACATAGTACTGGGAACCTTGGGCGGTTGTGCACTTTGCCCAGTTGTTAATCCAGCTTTGGTGTAATTCTGCAGTCTCACTATTTTATTACTCAATTTGCACTTTCAGTCGTTGTGTGTTTTTTTTGAAGCATTTCAAAGAGTATTTAAGGACTTTAAGATACTATTTATCGTCTCTTTGCAGTCAGTGACAGTGGTTCAGTAAGAAAATACTTAATGTCTCTCCTAGGAATACATGTGGGAAATAATATTCTCACTTGGGTTTTACCCTGAAATATAATCTCGATTACAAGAGCAAATAGGGGCCCAACATTGAATGCTGTGAATCAATTTCTGTATCATATCATTGCATCAATGCAATTCATAAAATAATAGTAAATTCAGAAATTGTGAATGGTTAAAATAACCAGAGAAGAACAGGTAGTGTGAATGTTTTAATCTAAGTAAGCAAATGAAAGTAAATTCATGACATTCATCCGTCTCTCTGGTTGATTTACACCAGGAACTGAAATACATCCAGAAATATGAAACAAATATGTCTCAACTGACATTATGTGCCATTATATGCAAAAATAATTTTGATTGATAAATTCACTTACATAATAAACAGAGTCACTGTAAATTTGTCATACTGAATATGCTAGACTAATAATCAGAGCCGGCCCGAGGCATAAGCGAACTAAGCGGCTGCTTAGGGCCCCCTGGCCACTAGGGGGCCCTAAGCAGCCAGCGAGCTGGCCCAAGCTGCCAGCGAACTGCCGGCAAAGCGTAAGCCGCGAGCCAGGGGGACCAGGCGGCTCACGTGCACTCATTGACAAGCATGAATGATAGCTTAGATATAAGGTGTCTGCTTAGGGAGCCAGAAATCTGGGTTCAATCCCTGCTTGGGACCAGACTTTCTTCTCTTTTCACTTTTTGACCACGTGTTTGGCTGACCGCTGCCCCCCCGACATGCGAGGGGAGGCTAAGGCCCGTTCAGTGCTGCAAGCAGCCCTAGTTTTGTATTATAACCTCACTGTATTTGTTTATAATTTTCGCTATAACATTATAGCGTGACATTTGTGCCAATAATCTTCTAGCACAGGTGACTTTGCGTGGTGGGAGAGGGGCCCCCAAATCAAATTCTGCTTGGGGCCCCTAAGAGGTTCGGGCCGGCACTGCTAATAATCTTCCACATGAATGATTTCTCTTATAAATCTGAGTACAGTGACCTTTTCTGAGCCGATAAAGGAACGCTACATCAAGAAAAGGTTACCCATCTTTTGGTCTGGATCTCATCAAAATAACTACAGAATACTCTTTTTTTTATTGATTTTATACTGTCTGGGATAATGTGAATTTATGGCTGTCAAAGGAGGGCTTATGAATGAGGACACATTCAGCACCTCGTGCGTCTTCAACTGGAGATTCATCACTGCAAATTGAACCTCAAACACAGCAGCTTGACTTAGTCACAGCAGATGAGTGCAGTCTCAGTGCCTGCAAGTAAATAAAGAAGAATTCCTAGATGAATGTGAGTCTGCTCTTTCACAAGGTTTCCCTGCATGCAATTTCAGCTGGGCTTAGCCACTTTTGTGACCACACTCAGTTTTTACCTTCACTGAGAGTAATATACTGTATGTTGAATAATTCAAAAGTCAAACATGAATGATTTATTTACAACAGTGGGATGAGAAGGCCATCCTTTTCTTTAGATTCCCACATGTCTAAGAAAAGACAGCTCTAAAGGAATGGAGACACTTGGCATAGCATGAGACATGCAGTAGTTAAATTGGGAAAACAATGTAGCCTTGTTTGACTTGTGGAAGAGTGATGGGATGCAGGCTAAGGAAGAATAACCTATTGCGGCAGAAATGCAAACCTTTCCACCAAAACTCCAACTAAAGAAGATCTGGTGTAGGTATGATCACAACCTTAAGCCTCTGCAAGGGATCTGAGGCAGGAAATCAGAATGGACCCTTAGATGGCAGCAGAATGAGCAGCCTTTGCGTGCTTTCTGTTAGCACACTGGTCCAGCATCGACCCCCTTTCCACATCTAACTACATTCATGTGAGGTCGGTGAGTGAGTTCCTCCCAGGAGAGGCAGCGCTTGGTTTGTGCAACTGGGGAACATCCACCCGCAGCACAGGACACAGATGACTTCACCCAGCTGACGCCTCCCCAGGTAATGTGATGTGGCGCCTAAGCTCCACTCTCTCGGGCCCTGTTCACTTCCCACTTGTCGGGCCACCTTGCTGAAAGGCACAGGGTCAGACAACTCCTCCCAGGCCAAAGTGTTCGGATCAAAGGAAGTTCATACTTGTGCAGGAACGACAGACATTCTGTCCGTGGAGCTAAATAGGACGTTACACTGCATTCTTTATTATCACAACCAGTTCACAGAGAGTACTCAGGCCTCGGATCTAGAAACCACAAAGAGCCTACAAGGGGACACATTTAATGTTTAAAGCCATTACAGCTTGTTTCATACAGAGAAGACAAACTTCTCTCATCTTCCAAGAGGAAAAAGTATTTCAGAAAAAAATCCACCACCCACATCATGTAAACAAGGACTTTTTCTGGAGCAAAACTCCTGTCAGCATTAAATAAAAATGTTTATAGAAGGCTTTTGGCGAGTTGTACTGTCAACCGCAGCTCCCTCTCCGACCTGTTTGACTTCTTTTACAGAAGCACAGGAAGTGAGAGACAAATTGTCCAGCGATCATGTGGTCAAATAAGGGGGGACGTGTGGGAATGGAGCCAATGGGGGTTGAGATGAACGACAAACAAAGTTAAAGAAGAAGAGCAGAAGGGTGGTTGTCTTTTTTACTTTGTGATCTTGGTCTTTTTCACTGATACAAGGTCTGCGATTTTGTTTAATTTTATAAATGTATTGGTCTCTGTAGGGAGCTACCTAAATCAGACTTATCTGCGTAACTAATCAGTGAGCTCTTGAACCACATCCAGCTAAGCATCATATTTGAATAGTAGTATCGAAGGATCAAAGACTGACTGACTGAAAATTATATTTATCACATTTAAATTCGGTTACAAATGGGTGTAGTTTTGGGATTTTGATTTTAATAATAATTGAGTAAAAAAAAAACATCTGACCTTGTATGATGTTTCTGTATTCCTTCCATGAACTAAAATCACACAAAGTTATTGATGTTTTTATTGGAGTTTTATGAACACAGGGTTGATGATCAAACTTTCATGTGCAATTACAAGATGATGGATTACCAACAGGTCCACAGATACACATCCGGGTGTTATTTGGGTATCCCCCTGTTTACCCAGCATTCTCTAAGGACATAAGAAGAAAAGGGAAAAATGCTGAGTGACTTTAGCATGGCATAAATCACGCTTTGTGTTTAGCATACCAAAGGTGGGGCCCATTATCCATCATGATTGAACGAAGGGACAACAAGCACTTACCAAGTAGTGAGATAATGAGTTTCATGTTGATGGAGCTGAGAGACTGCAAACAGTCCACACTGTGGACTGCAGATAGTAAATGTTAAGCATATTGCTTCTCTTCCAAAAAATGCAACTTAGCTTTTGGCATTCAGTTCAACTGCAAACATGAACTGAATATACATGTATATACTGTCCTCCAAATCTGCCATAAATGCTCCTGTACACAATAACTAAGGAAAGTTAAAGGGTTTCAATGTCTTAAACAGGGTGGTATACCTACCCCCAATCAGTATAAAAGATGGAGTATGGTGGCTCTGAAGAAATCATGTTACCCTCTAGAGTTTATAGCTGTCTCATTGCAAGGTAAACCTGCTAAAATATTCTAAATATAGCATACGCAAAATGCACACAAAACATTGACTATATGGGAAAATACCACTAATAACAGTTTAAAACATCTTTTATATTCCTTAAACATAAACTAGTGACCTTTTCTTGCATTCATGTGTATTGATGTTTGTATGGGGAATACAGTTGTAGTACTTCTATTTGAGTGTGTACTGCTATGCTGCCAAGGCAACAGCTCATAAAACAAATCCCTTTAGGCATGCAGCCATTCATTAATTGCCCCATATTTCTCTCACCGACCCATCACTTGATTTACGTTCACTGCTGTGTGTCAATCCACTGCGATTTTTGGTTAATGCTAAGCTCATTATCTAAGGTAGGAAATAATAAGGCTACTGAGCAAACAGAAATGAAACATAAAACTTAATGCAATCTAATAAACAAAACAAGACAAATATGAAGAGACAAACACCAAGAGTCTCTCGCCGGACATGGCAGCAGCTGGGAGAGGTTGTACTTCCCTTCGATGGTGCTTTACTCAGATCATTCTGCTTACATACTTACAATGACGGCAATAACGATGATAATGCTAACATACTGATGTTCAACATGTTCTCCATCACCGCCTCAGCTCACCTTTTCACATTCTAACGTTTGGCAATCTGCACCTGAACCCATGAAGCTGAAGCTGATGGGAATGCCATGCGAAAAGTCATGGAATCATTAAAGTCATTTGGAAACATCATCACCGACCATCATTGGCAGCTCTACCGCACCTCTTGGAAATGATAAACCTCCATTTATTTAGTCTACATTAAGCTCATTACGCTGTACAGCATTTTTACATGATTGACTATTTCTACCTCATCAATATGTGCACTGCTTCCAATACACAACAGTGACCTTTAATTCACCAGATCGGTGTTATTATCTGGTTGTCACAGCTGTGCTTGCTCACCCATAGTGGTCTTTTGTTTGTTTTTTTTTCCAATTAGTCTGCGTGAAGATGAATCCTGTAAATGTATAAACCTGATACTGTACATCAACTGTAAATGTGCTTTGCCATCAAAGGAGACTACTACGGACTAACAGAGTTATGCTCTCTCTGTCACTGCTGTGTGGCGAGATAAACAGCGGGGAAATTGCTCTTGTAATGAGTATTCCTGTCATCAGCCAGAGTTGTGTTCAGGTAATGTACACTGTGCTCATGGCATTCAACCTCCATTTTATCTCATGTTCTGATGCGTATCACCTAGTGCAGAATCAAATTACATACAATTCACTTATTCTTTTTCTGAAAACCATTGATATAAATACTGCTGATGTAATCAGAAGGCATGGTTTCTCTATTTAGATTTATTCATATAGTAGAGTTATATAGAGTGAAGCATTCATAGTAATATAATTCAACAAGAATGTAGGTATGGTATAGTATATAGTAACATATAATTATATCGTTATCGTAATAGTTATTATATCTTTGATATTTTCATCTCCCAAACATAAAAGGTCAGATGGAGAAAACGTCTTCAACGCTTTCATATTAAATAGTAGCGTCTCGTGACTCTGGAACCAGACAGATACAACTCTCCTCGCTGTCCTTTTCTATTTTAAGAGACACAAAATGATGTCATATAACCGGACGCACAGCTACTTTAGCTACTCTAACTGCTGGCTAAATGCCGTTTTGGATGAAAGAGCGTCATCTTAGAAAGGAGCTGCCTGTGGTATCCTTGGTAACCAAAATTATTTTTTTCTGAAAGGTCAAAAGTAAAATGGGAGGAACGGGGAATTAGATGCACAACATCTGAGATCACTTCAAAGCATATTTAATTTTGAAGGTGTCCTTCGAGAGAACGAGTGCCCTCGGTGACAGAACCAAAGGGAAGGTGACTAATGTAGGGGGAGGTGGGGGGAGGGGGGCGGGGGGGGGGGGGGGGGGCCTTCACATTCGCTCTTTCACATCATCATGACAGGAAAAAGAGAAGAGAAGATGGACTTGCCGGCACATATTTATTCACCTTCAACTAACAGACTTCAGTCATTGTATAATAATGAAGATAGCACATTCATTCATATTTGAGTGAGCGGTTTGGGATCTTAATAAATTAGTTTGCAAAGTTGGGTCTGCTAGAGGAATGCTGACCATAGTAAATCTACAATTCAGTGGGAAATATTAGCACTCCATTTACCATATAAAAAGATTATTCCGCAACGTACCTTACTGAGGCAGTGGGATAGATATAAAAGCACAAATTCCATTTTTCTGGTAAAAAGAGGTCTATAGAGGCTTTGTATCTGCATCACAAATCTAGTCACCATGGCTGCCACGATGATTGAAGTGCATTAAAGAATTGGCCCAAAGAAAAACAATGGGCATGCAAGAATCCATTCAGAAAGTAAATGATGTAGCAGATACAGAAAACCATTTTTAAATTGTCTCACACTGAAAAACATTAAGGTTGGACCAGCACCCGAAAGACCACAAACACAAGGTGCGTCTCTAAAATATTTGTTTGACTTTCAAAATGTGAAAGCAATTTTGTTATTTATGCAAATGCACATTTGTTGTTGCTTACATAATAAGTTATTTATAGACAGGGCCTTGCAAATTAAGGTTGCTCCTAATTAGCGTCGCCAACAGAATATTAAGTACAAGAATAAGTAAGATATGAGAGTGGGAGATCATGGTCGTCGCTTGATACAGAAGACCTTGAAACAGGAGTAACGTTCTTTTATTGCCTAAACCTGATGGGACTCAGGACTCAACGTCCTGCACTTCAATGTGCTGCATAGTAGATAAATGTTGTGATTAATTCACTAATGTTGCACCAATGCAATTGGGAGGACACGATTGCATTATCTATTATTTCTAGCAGAAAGCATTGTTCAAAAGAGATAAAAAAAATGTCAAGATGCTGATGAAATTTTCATTGCAAATATAAAAGTGATTTCAGGGAAAGAAAACGAAAGACTATGTTTGATGCCGGGGGGAAAATAATGGTCTTTGCGGTTGGCGTAAAAGATAAAAAACGTTTTCAGCGCATTGTGTCCTTTCGCTAACAGTGGAATGAGAGCACTATTATTGTAAACATCTTACATCACAACTCTTATCTTTGGTGAGTCTCATCGTGACGCTGTCTACTTTGTGCTGCAGAAAAGTCTAGCTGGATGATACTAACTTGGTCAAGCTATTTATGTAGCTGTAACCGCAAGCTCTGCGAAGCTGCCATTATCTGAACGAAGAGGAAAAAAATTGGCGGCAGATTGGGGCGAGATGATGCTGTCAGGGTCCGCTGGGAAAGGGTGTCAGTACAATGAGCCTGAAAAGAGAGAAAAACTGAATAATATGTGTGATGGGAATTGTGTTTTCTTTCCCTTTTAAACTTAAGACAAACATACCTACTCCGTTTTGCAACACACACACACACACACACACAAACACACACAAACACACACACATCCACGTCAAAACCATCCACATGCACAAAACCATTCATTTCTATCCGTGTTTTGCTGCGTTTGTTCATGAAAGGCTATTTCTCCTGCATCGCTGTGTGAGGACGGCGTGAGAGCCAATAAAGACCTGATGAGGACAGGTGCTGTGCTGTGCAGAGGCCATAAATTACCCACAATACTGCTTTAACACCAATTAGCGGGAAGTGAAACAGTCATTATAACGGCTTTGTAAGCAACGACTCCAACGTCGTTCGGAAGCTTGATTGTTTTTAAATGGTTGCAGGTTTTGCCATCCTTCGAGATAATTAAATCATACAGGTAACCTATGAAGATAAGAAGATTGAGACATGAATCTCAAAGTAGCTGTTGTTATTGTCCGTATAGGATGTGTTTTGGTGAAATGCAGCAACTATGAAAATCCACCATTGCCAATTCCAAACTAGTATCTTGCAATTCCTTATAGGTATGTAGGTCAGAAGTGAATCCAGAGGGTGGAGTAAGGACAATATACACAAGACAGTCACACACAAACTCATTTTTAGACAATAACAAATATCATCATTTACTTTAACAAACTAAAAGAAATGTTATTTTTTTTTACAGAAACCAGAAAAGAGTCCATACAGCATGCCTGCAGCAGAAGCAAAGCAGGAGTAGTAGACTAATAATGTAACTAGCAGCTATTTTCAGAATTCACCAGGGTTGAGGCTTGGCATAAAAATAAATCGGAAAATGTGTTTCTGTAATTTGAGTGTACTGACATTTGATGCTTCTAATATCAGAGTCATCTCAGGCATGTGCATCCCAAATACATGAATCCTACAGTCACTCGCAAAATATTTTTTCATCAAAAAATATTTTTTGAACATAGTATAGGTTCTTAGCCATCAAAAGGAAAAGACAGTTTTGACCTACTCACTTTCTGGTTGACACTTTTGTCGTGTCAGTTCCCAACCATCTTCTTCCACGTAAAACTAATGCCAGCAGTTTGTCTCTGTCTGACGTCAGCCGGTAGTGACGCGACTTAATATAACAGAAACGTATGAGGGAGGAAGCACGTCTTCAGGATGACTCAGTTTGGTTTATTTAAGCGCTGATAACAGATTCTTTTAGGCTACAGCCAGTATTTTACTTACTCATCAAAGCGTAAAATGAAGCAGAATTCAGAGAACAAAACCGATCCTGACTCAAACCAATGCAAGTTTTGGTTTGATCTAAAAGGAACACAGTGGATTTCTGTGTATGAAACAGATGGAATTACTCCTCGGCTTCCTTTTTGAGGAGGAAATAACAGCTCCGCGCTGTGCTCTGTGAGAGCAGCAACTCAATTTCTGTCGAATGGAATATCCTCAAATAGATTATGAGAGCTCAAGCATTCCTGGAGGACTGACGCTGTTGTCTGATGTTGAGAGTAAAATCGCAGAACTCTCTCTAGACGGATTTGATCCTCTTCAGTCTGGGTCAGCTCAGAATAAATACTGCGTGGTGATATTCTTGTTGGAGTAAACACTGCACATTTTTTGTTCATTATTTCTTTACCCAGAGATCCCTCATCTGTTTATTGTTATCGAGGTCGGTATAACTAGAACAGTGTACACTTTAAATGCAGTAAACAAAGGTTTTGGTCGAGCATGAACACGGTGAATTCTCACTACTGACTGCTGGATAGTAAAGCAGACGAGCTGCAATCGGTTCTTGAACAGGTTTTCACTGATTACAAGCAATGTTTGCATCGCTGTGCTTATTATGGATTGCCCATGACTACGTGATACAGGAATTCTGACCCCTCAGTGAGATAAATGAGTGAGGATACTTTGGTGCAGAGTTTCGGTGGGAAAATAAGTAATTTGACAGATGTTATTTTCCTTTGGGGAGATCCTGTTCTAAATGTACCACTCCTCTGCCCAAACAACTGCAGCTTGTTAAATATTTCACTATCCCGGATCTCAGACATAAAAGGTTTGATTGGTGCTCCTGGAGATGACTGATGACCGTAGGACACCGGGGCCACTTTCAGTTTTTCAGCACAGAAAATAGTTCACTTTACTGACCCAGCTGGCAGCCTGGCGGAAGTAATGGGATTCTGCATTAGCTTGAGCACACTGTTTGTCAGTGGCGGGGTAATCCCCTTGGGCTTCTGTGACTGTGAATATGTCCCAAATCCTCCAAAGTATGAAAAAAAACGTGTTTTACTGGCACTATTCAGTGTGTGATGTGTTCTGCGAAGTGATTATAATCTGTTTTCTTTTGCAAGTTTGTGTGCTTCCTCTGGGATGGGAGGTGTCCCATGGAGTTTTTCAATATGCAGGAAAAATATGCTATATATATTTTTTTGCATTTGACTCAAGTAAGTTGCATATTGCAGATACTATTCTGAAAAATTATGTTAAGCTGCTATAATATATATTACTGTTAACAATAGGTTAAATGTGAGAGGGGTCGCTCGTCCTGATGAAACCTGAGAATTATCACCCGATTCTGTAGTTCTGTTTTTGTTCTGCTGACCTAAAAGAAAGTCAATATTAGATTTATTTTGCACATTCGTATAGGTTTAATTGGTATTGTTGGTTGGATAAACTTAATTTTGCTTGGTTTCTTACACACCTATCGTTTATTCATGTGTGCTGCACTTATGTCACGGGCTGTTAAACAGAGCTTGACTGCTAGATATACCGACCGAATATAAACTTGGAGAGACTCTGCAGGATCTGCATAAACACTTGAGCAACTTTATTGTGTGCAGGTGCACTCAGCTTATATAGACAGTCACATGACACACACTGAAATGCATCAGCAATAATTGGGAGCACCATCAGTTGTCATTCAATTAACACTGGCTATCTTGGATCAGGAGTGTTTAATTCCTTTATGTGAAAATGAACAAGACAAAACTAACCGGTGGTTCGATGTTTGCGTCAACTCATCCGACAAGCAGGGAGCTGTGTAATTAAGTGCTAAAATGGATGCTGTCTTATCAGTCTGACAGTTGTTTGTCTCCAACGGATGGTGAGAGGATTTTTTTCTTCATCCACAGAGCGTCGGAAAAAAGCTTCCTAAAGGACTGAGGATGAGTCAGAGGATTGTGAAGAGCTGCCCCTGCGCCCCCCCAGACTCACAAATATCGCTGCAAATAAGCACCAAAAGACCTGCGTTGCATCACTGTGTTTCCATTATGTACTCCTAAGAATTCCCACAGCATGGAGTACCCATCTCAGGATCTTCCTCCTTCTTCTTATTCTTTCTGACATCGCTCGCTTGGATATGTTCAGCCTTCCTGTAAAGTACCCTTTAAGTGAGGGGTGTTAACTAGGCACGTCAGTGGTTAGAAGCAGTAGTTGTTCTGCAATATTCAGTGAGCCAAGCTGATCTGAGCCAAGGGATCTGTGAGAAGGACCCAGAAATAGTGTTTGTGAGGGTTTGAATGGGAACAACAAAGCAATTGTCAAGGCGTCTTGATTTGTGAAATCAAATACACCATCTACGAAAATGAGCCGTGCATATTTGGCGTTCTTCCCCCTCTTTTGTCTCACGGCCGTCTGTGCCACCACTTGTTCACTGAAGCTGCCACGGGCGACAAAATAACGTTTCACTCGTGGCGGCAAAACTTACATATTCTGATATCAGTGGCATGTAGGTCACATGCCACAAGTCACCATCAAATTACACATATGGTCCAGCTGTGACTCTGTGTAGCGTTTTAAGGTGATTAGAAAGCATCCGCTCTGTGTCAGACGCATGAGGGGTCGGGGGAGGGTGCAGCGGGAATCAAATCAAATGCTCTTAGCTCTGTGCAAGTGTAACATTATTGTCCTTTGCTGTTGATTCCGATCTGGATCAATTCAACCTGCACTGTGTATATTAATTTGTTAACAAAACAATGTGCACTACGCAGTCACATGGCGTTCATCAAAAAGCCCCAAACGTTATAAACGTATAAACTGTGGGATTGGAATTTAGGTCATATATACTAAACATGTAACAGCCGTTCAAACGGCGAGAAGTCCTGTGAGCTGAATTTGATCTCCACAGGGCTGATTAGATCGTATCACTGATAAGCGATGTAACAAATTGCCCAGTCCTCCCTTAAGCTTTTAAGCTTGAGATTTACGATAAAGACGGAAAACAGAAAAACAGCCAGGAGTGTCAAATATACAGCTTTCATCAATGGCGCTATTGATGCTGAGGAAGGCTTTGGGATTACAGGCGAATCACATTGAGATGTGCTTACAGATTGCTCATTTTGTGTATTTTTTTTTTACAAATTCAAGCCTTTCACACCTGTATGTTTATTTCTCTGATGCTTCTGGCTGTTTTTTGAGCCTAGATAGCTGCCCTTTTATTGAAAGCTCCCTCTCTACCTGCTAAGCTTCCACAAAGCACCCAAACGACTCCCTCCCCCCCATGGAGACATGTATTTTTTTTCTACTGACTGCAGGTCAGTTTTCTGTACTTCAGCACAGTGTCTGAGTTGAGTGCACTGTATGTGAGAATTATCCTCGGTGCACGATGATCAAGCTACTAAATGCTTTTTTTGTTGAAAACCCGTCTTCAGGTTGGTACTGATGATTCTTTTGTGTCCTTTCCTCACAGATATCTGGGGATAACACGGCCCCTCACCTACCCGGCCCGGCAGAACGGTCAGCTGATGGCAAAGATGATCTTGGGAGTGTGGCTGGTGTCGGCCTCCATCACCCTGCCGCCTTTCTGCGGCTGGGCCAAAAACGTCCACACGGCCGGCGTGTGCCTCATTAGCCAGGACTTTGGCTACACCATCTACTCCACAGCTGTAGCCTTCTACATCCCCATGCTGGTCATGCTGGTCATGTACTACAAGATATTCAAGGCGGCTCGCAAGAGCGGCGCCAAGCACCGCTTCACTGACTTTTTACGCCGCGAGCGCCTCGAAACAGTATCTAACGAGGCGCTGCGGATGCAAGGCCTCAAGCCGCCCGGCGTGGCGGAGGAGTGCGCGGCCTTGTCCCGCCTGCTGAACCGCGAGCGGAGGAACATCTCCATCTTTAAGCGGGAGCAGAAAGCGGCGACGACACTGGGGGTGATCGTGGGGGTCTTTTCCGTGTGCTGGCTGCCGTTCTTCATCCTGTCCACCGCCAGGCCCTTCATCTGCGGAGTGGAGTGCAGCTGCGTGCCCATCTGGCTGGAGCGCACGCTTCTCTGGTTGGGCTACGCCAACTCCTTGATGAACCCCTTCATCTACGCCTTCTTCAACCGGGACCTGCGCTCCACTTACCGCGACCTTCTCCGCTGCCGCTATCGCAACATCAACCGCAGGCTGTCCGCCGTGGGCGTGCACGAGGCTCTGAAGGTCTGAAGCAGGGTTCTTCGGGCTGGATATATATCGACTCTGAAAGAGCGGGGTGTGGCGACGTGTAGCCTACACAGCCGGGCCTGTAGGTAGGACTGGCAGAATGGGGCTCAGCGATGTTGGCACGCAGAGGGACAAGCGCAATCGCTTTATTTTGAGTGTGACTCACTCACTCTATTTCACAAATATCACAGAGCGTACTTAATGGGCTATTCAAGTCGACACTGCTTTTGTGCATATGTCCCAGGTCCGTCCTGGCAACGGATTCATGGAAGGATAATGTAGTGACAGAAAATGACATGTGAAACACAAGCAACTATCCTGGGGCTCAGTGGGGAACAGAAAGTGAACCGATTTTTGTATATTTACAAAATTGAACAATTGTTGCTGGAGATTTAATTGTGCTTTGTGCCATTATTTAATATTATTTATATCACCGTATCTTCAGCCATACTTTTCAATTTGGTCCTCACACTAAATTCAGGAGCACCTTAAATGTCTCACAAATGTTTAGGATGTGATGAAGGGAAAATTCCCATTCCTGATATTCCAGTACTTACTGTTTAGGGTTCTGTTTAGTTTGCTTAGAGTCTGCATGAAACATGTGTCTTACCTGCCACTGTATACATAAATCATAAGAGATTCCGCAGTGAAAGGCAGAGGTGTTTTTTTATATCTCACCCAAACCCAATATCGCACACCTAAATTCAAAGTGAACTCAATACTGTACATGTCAGACACGGTGATTGTGGGGACATTCTCACTCTTGTTATTTCTGCCTCGATCCCCTAAATCCCCCATTTGGGCCCCAACACTATTGGTTCATTACATGGAACCAGACTGTTCAAACTGCATTTTCACTTGAATAATTTCCATTTTCTCGACTCCCTCCTGCCCCACTGTTTGTCAACAGGGCTCCTGTCTTCATTTTGAATCCCGTAGTGGTTATTTTCCTTCCTGACATGTCTCTCATCTAAACTCTTTAAAACCTGTGTCAAATGTTATCAGTCGAGCAGTGTGTGCTTTTTCTACCTTGATTTTGGAGAGTACTGTACATTTCCTCCAAACAGATGTACCGCTGTGTTGTATCATTTTGTTATTAATTGCTATTTTATATTGTGTAAATCTGTCTACAAATGTCCCGTGATCGCTCTATTTGACTGCTTTTTTTAAATTTCAGAAACAAGCTGGGAAGTGGCTAACCATGTCATCACTTTGTAAATAAAGTAACACTCGGTTCAAATGTCAGTGCTGAGAGACAGAGTTGAGAGATACTTATTTTTGAGTTCAAGGGATCACTTTCACATAATTTTATCATTTAACACATATTCATTTGATCCATAGTTTAAAATATGGGTTAAGTCTGACTTCAACATGCTGATGCAGGTGGTATAGCTGGCATAGAGTTAAAGGTCAGATACAAAATTAGTCATTTTGTTTACAAATAGATGTGGATTTTGTGGATTTGATGCTTTGTGAAATTAATAAATATAATACCAACAAAAAAGTAGCTGCAATCTGAATTAGCTTGTTGAATCAGGGGCTGAATATCTTTCTGATATCAGTTAAAATGTTGGAAATTGTTTTGATATTCTTCCATCCAAAAATCATACTTGTTTCGGCTGGCCACATTGGACCAGTTCTTGCATGTTGTTGGCACTGCAATTGGAGCTTGAGGACTTTTCTAATTATATTTGTAATTGTTGCAATGAGTCTCTCTCCAAGTCCCCTGAACACAGTTACTCAATTCAGCACTTATTAAAGAAACAAAAACCCACATTAGAGTCTCCCGACAAAATAGATTGAACAGGATTTTTTTTGTAAATTTCCAAAGTAAAAGGCATGAACATAACCTTAACAAGGACGTCATGACATTTTGTTTCTAGCACACGACTCCCAGCATCCATGTCAACGGGGGTTACTCTCGGGGAATGAGTGTCATTTTGCCTTGGAGCACGGCCTCGGCCAGTGTGACTCGCCTGCTGCGCTTCCTCCTGATTTCATGTCATCGCTACTATTGAACAGGAGAAGAGTGCAAAATGGATACTTGTGATGTAGTACGTGGGGGGGGATAGTAGCAGATGAGTCTTTTGCAAATGTTCCCCCAGTCACAGTTACCAGCTCGGACTTACTGCGGAGGCTGATGGGGGAGGGAGGAGGACGGGGGGATAGAATCTTGCTTTGTTATGTTTAATGTTCCTGCTGCAGTTAAACTATGGTGACCAGCAAAAGATAGATCAAATATGCCCACAAATAAACTCATTTGCATTTGATGTTTTTGTCTATATTGAAAAATATGTAATGTTAAATTCTATAATCTATACAATGTGCATTTATCCAACGTACAGATTTAAATTGAATGTATTCTTGTTTGGTATGTGGTAGTTAAATGTACTTTGTATTGCCTATGAGACAAACAACTAGAAACAAATAGATAAAAACAACATTTTAAGAAAATTATCCCCAAAAACTTGGACATCATTTGCCAACCAACAGCAGTGGTAGCTGCATTAAATGCTCTTATGCTGCAGGCCATGTGACTTCACCCATGAGATGCTTGCATATTTGCAGAGTATTGTCATAACTTATTATTACAATTATTTCCATAATACTTCCCCGTTGTTACAATAAACATATAAGCCGTCATTCAACCGTATAGCTGCAAGGAATATTGCAACTCCCTATTCCTTTGGTCGCTGTCAATTCATTTCAAGCAAAGAGTGATGTAAGTCAGATTTGCACAGTAGTGTGGGCATTGGTGCACCCAGCAGTTATATGCGGAAATGTAATTGGATGGAGAATTTAGCCTTGTTCCCTACTTTCTAATCAAATGGGTGCTATAAATACCACAGTAAACATGTCAATTATGTGTTAATCGGATTTATGTGGTTTGTCCTGGAATATCAACCACCTCCCACGGTCATCACCAGCGGCCAATCACAGCACAGAAGTCTGCTATTAGGCAATGACACGTCCCGCGGTATCTACAAAGTGTCAAAGTGACAACGAAAAAAAAAAAAATTCTGTCCCCTCGTTGTATTTTCTGGAGGCAGCTTCCTTTAATTAGGTTCTGTCACAGTGCTGGAAGGTAAATGCATGCTTTTAAGGTTGCCAGCATCAAAGGAACTGTACACGAGGGATCACGCCCATGTCTGCTTCCAAGTAGTAGTATTTGATTGATTTTATTGCCGTGTGTGTCAGGTGTTAGTCAGGCGCCGTAGTGTCTGAGTGCCGACTCGCCTTGCATTTTCACACATGTTCACAACGCAGACTGCCAAGAATTGCAGTCCTCCCACACAGTGAGTGAGGGGTGAGCATGTCCATTGTGTTGCTGTGTTTCTGTGATTCAGATCTCTAATGTGTAGGTGTGTGTGTGTGTGTGTGTGTTTGTGTGTGTGAGACAGCAGTAGAAAGTCCCCCATATGTTCTCATAGTGCTGTCTCCATATTCACTCAATATGTTTGTTATAGCAAATGAGTTGCACTTAAATTCATCTTGGAGCTTATTGTGCATGAATTAATAACACCAATGTTTGGAGCTGGTGTCAAAGTTCTGGTTGCTCATGTTTCCATGGAATTCTGTCCTACTTAAAGCGGCATGAGAAGATTTCTCATGCCCTTACAAAATATGCAGCATCCGAGAAATGTAAGGCCTCTTGTAAACAACAACAGACAGACCTTTAATGAGCTCCTGCTAGATTTGACAGAAATGATAACTTCCATTTGATTCAACCGCTTTGCTAAAAACATTGGGATAGTTAATTTGAATATAAACGTCCAATACGATATTATTACTTTAGTTTACATAATCCACATAAATACTAATACTCAACATCTAGTACATTAGATACTATTTAATATTTAATGATGATTACTTCTCTTTCAGTCTTCAACGTAACATTACCATTTAATTGTAATTTACAGATAAGACCAGCCATTATGTTAGGATCATATGACAAGAATTCCCCAATTAAAAAGAGCTTACACTGTATAGGAATAGAGAATTTCTATTCATCTTGGAAAGCTAATCTATAGTTTTTCCTTTAAGGCATCCTGAAGCAATTACATTTTACAAATCTGTAAAGGCTGGTTTGACCCCGTTTTCACCTTTTCATGATATTTTTACAGACTTTGGGAAGCTGCCTCCACAGTCACAGACAAAAGAAACCTACTGTTTTCAGGGGCTGGATCGTTATCCTCATATCAAGTAAGCAGAATTTGACCTCTGAGATTGGTGGAATTCCCCTTTGAACGTGTGCGCAGTAACCTCTAGTTTTCTCCATCTGCTTCCCACATTGTCGCCGAGGAAGCTCAGCTTCCTGTTACCTGCTCGAGTGCCGATCTCTTTTCTTTGAGAACAGGAACAAGGAAATTAAAAGCTGTCTGACTTGAAAGGAACAATATTGAAATTGCTATCTAGACTCTGTTTCAAAATGCATTCGTCATCATTTTAACATCCTGTATTAAAGCCGCTATGTGTGGAATTCCAATTTGATAGTGTTGTTTACGAAGCGTAATGTTGTCGCTTTAATGCTGCAGTAAACTTCACGTTGTTAACACTTTTATATGCAGATGTGCTCATTGCCCTTGACGACACCGCTTTTAGTTTGCTGTGCTGTGAATAACTAATGTCGTCTTCAGTATGATTTTGAGATAATCAGTCTCATTTGCAACTCTAACTACCTTTGCGTGATGGTTACTGGGTAGCCAAATAGCTTCTAACTTTTAACCTCTCTTTGTTTAACTCTGTTCCGGATATGTTAAGACTTCACATACAAATCTGTTCGGCCTTCGGAGGTTAATTTATGTCAACAGGGTACTATACACATACTATACTGCGCACTCCCCATTGTGTAAACCCTTTTAACAAATCTACCAGGACACGCATTACATGGCTCAACTTCCGGCGACTGAAAATCTCTCACTGATGTCAGTGTGCTGAGGCTGATGGCGCTGCAGCACTGAGAGCAGTTGGTCTTCTGAGTGCAGACTCAAGTACACTCAGGTGCTCCTTCGCTGTCGAAGCCAGTTACAGCTGCAGCCACTCTGCACCTGCCTCTTGTCACTGCACAACGTGGCTGGCCTGCGGGGCCGAGCCGGTGCAGGGATTTCTCACCCTGACACCTTGTCCGACTGCCCTTAACACCGCAGTTCCGTTCGCTGCTGTCGACTTGCACACCGCGCTGCCCCACGGTCACTCGGGTTGCTGTCAGGGATGACGAGGAGCAAGAACAAGACAACCTGAAAGCATTTCTCAATGGTACTTTTCTGGTATGAAATCTCTGGAGGCCATTAGAATGTAAGCTCAAGGAAATACATTGCACACTCTCTAGATTCCCACCTACATCCGAATCATTATTATGTGTGTCTATATAAGGTGCTGTACGTCAGCAGTTCTAAACAGCCACAAGTAATTTGAAAGGAAGTGTTGCATTTTATGTTCTTGGTTTTCTGCAAAAAGTCACGCTGTGCTAACGTCTCTGTGAAGCTGTCCCAACACAATATCTACCACGAGGACAAAGGGAAACACGTTCTCTTCGAGTGGTTGGAGTGCTTCATACTTTGATAATATTATGAACTTAAAATCTACTTCTTAACAGAAGTATGTTGGTGTGTATATCAAAGTAAGTGTGTTGATTTAAGTTGAGAAGGGAACATTGCACTAAGTCCCCTGTGTGTTTGACCCTGCCGTTGACCTTAACTTCTTTCCTTTGCAGACGAAAATACAAACATTCAGACACTGTCATTCGTCATACCTCCATGCTGGGATACAACCATGACCTTTGTGTGGGCGGTGGTGCCTTACGGAGGCTGAACACAACCCACGCGGCCAAATGACCTTCACGAGACGAGCTTCAAAGGACAGCGTTGGTTTCCGCTTCCATCTTGAGAAATCAATGATCACTGAAACAAGACGCTGGCTTCGGCCTTTATGCGGCGTGTCACATAAGTCAGCTGGCTATTCATGGAAAAGCATTGAGGAGCAATCACAGCTGTGAACAGCATCAAAAAATAAAAAGTTTATTTCCCTTACTACCTAAACTTATTTTTTTTAATTATTTTTGTGTAAAAAGATCGTCTCTACATTGAAATCCAACACACAGCCTGCAAGGTGACAGCGTTCTTTAACACTTCTGTGAAGTAATTAGCCACATCAGCACGTCAACTATGGAGGCAATCTCACTATTACAGGTTTACAATGTATACAGACATACTTTTACTCTATTGCTGCATTTTTTTTTTACCTCTACACAAACCTAATACCAATTCAACATTATTTTTTTCTTCCTGTTGTTAAATCTCCTAAATGCAACAAACTACACAAACACCTCTTGCTAATGAATCCCGTCCCTGACGGCTGATGACAGCCTGTCCATTCAGTGGTGTTTCACCTTCCTTGGAATTGTCAACATCCGTTACCTGTGACCTGGGAAGTGAGGGCTTCGTGGCACGGTCAGAGGTTCCGACTCCAAATTTTGTTCAAGGTTATTGGTAGCGCGTATTTCGCAATCAGGACTCATTTATGTTAGAGTTGCCTTCATTCGTGACCCTGACTGCATGCAGGAGGTGCGGGCGGGAGAGAAGATTTAGTACTTTTTTCTCTGCTCATAGCTCAGCTTGAATGACTCACCCTCCAAAGGACAACGCGGCGCTGTAGGAGTCGGTGAGCTGACTTGTAAGTTATGCATATGTATCAGACATAAGCGCTCTAGAACCTGCTGATGTGTGTGCTCTATTGTGGGAGGAATTAAATACAGTTACCATGGATACCACTATCAATGACTTGTGTTTCACGTCACAGACTCATTTGTTCTTCTTGTTATAAAACGTGTTTTATTATGATGAGAATTGAAAAGGTCTATTTGATTCACAAGAATGGATTTTACACGATAGCTTGATGGTATTTTTTGATTACTAACACAGTGCTGTTCTAGCTGTCAATCGGTAGTAGCAGTATGTAGCACTTGATGTAAGGTAGGGCTACATTTAGGAACATATAGGGCTTTCTATTTTAGGGTCTGTGACTAACTGTGTATAGCCTTCGTTAGTGGTGTTATTCTAATTTCATCCTCGCAGACAGAAAACGATTGCTGTTTGTCTCAGTACTCAACGTGAACTGAAACATGCTCAGTGCTTGACAGTGCGCTATCGGTTACATTCATTCCTTTACAGAGTCTCTTACAGTAAATGTCCTTAGAGCAAACGTAATAACACAATCGAGAAACGGGATCCGTGCACAGTCACAAGCAAACTTTCCTGATTGCTTTAGAACTGCAATGGTACAGCTGCTGCTGCAGCTGCACATCAAGCTGAGTGAGAAAGAACTACACAACCGTCCTTAATATTATGCAGCACATTTTACATTAGAAAAAATAGATAACAGATGAATAAACTGTAAATGAACTGCTGTCAGTTTAGATGATTTTAATGTTTCTGTAGCTAACGCACTGCTGTGTGCTGGGACATATTTTTTACAGTTATTTAGCAAATATTTTATGTCTATGAAGTAGAGTGATAAGATAGTTCCTGGTAAATGTTGTATTCAGTCAGACGCTGTTTGTTGTCAGGAGCTTGTTTATTGATTTATTGTAGAGAAAGGTCACGGACGGAACTAACAAACAGTTCACATACAGTAGCAAAGTGAGGCGTAAATAATTGCCCCTTTTAATCAGAATCCACATCGACCTTTATCGTGAATTTGAGGAGAACTTGGATACTCTGATTTAGAAAAAGGCTCTCAACGTTACTCCACTAAGAATATAGCATATGCATATGAATATAGCATATTAGGAATACTGTGAATGTATCACTAAGCATGCATTATTCACAATGTGCATCAGTGCTTTCATGGCATTTGCTTTTCATTCCCGGCAGAGACACTTGACCACAGGGCAGCAATAAAACCAGAACAGCAGCTCAGTTAAGAGATCCTCATCTCTCGATGGAATGGCACAACCGAGTTTAAAACTTTGCACATGTGTGGGTTACATTATAAAGAGATGCACGAGTCAAGTCTGTTTCAGGCACCTTTTCTACTCTGAATGATGAGAATGGACTTGATCTATAGAGAAGCGTTTCATTGCATTGTGATAACAGCAGATATTTTATTGTTCATTTCCTAAAGGCTTTAAACTTGAACTATTTTGGGTAGTTGACATTTCTATGCTTACATGACAGAAGTGTATTTGAAGTAAGTGTACTTGTGTGATTCTGTCGAGTGGCACTGAAAATAGACATCCGACCAGTTGCATTGTAGTGTAGTGGCAAAGTAATCATCCCTCAACACATAAACAACGCTGTTCCTTCAACTTTGTGATTAGAGGCAAATACTAAATATGAGTTTGCAGTTTTATATTGAGTACCACAAGGGTGATTACCATAAACAGTTGTTTAAGTCAACTTAAGCTCACCAGTCATTGATTTAAGGATATTCGCCATACCAACATGTTTTGCCGTTGAACTAAATGTAATGACTTTTGCAGAATCAACCAGTCATTATGTTATGGTTTTGTAGCGATCCCCTTCTGCTGTTCAAACTGCAAATAAGGAGCCATTTTTGTTAATAAATTGAATACTGAATCAGCACAGTTGGTGAAAACCAGTAGTAGACACCGACATTTAATAATAATACATTAACCTGCATATTATCACCTTTAGGAAAGGTGCTACAAACCCTGATCTCTCACTACTAACGGATTAATCCTGCTTCCAGTTATATGGAGCTCAGTGTTAAAATGCTAAAGGGATGAATCACGCAATTGCATGAAAAAAATAACACCTTCCCGTTTGACACATTCAGTTTTCTCACTTAGCCGTTGTGAGATTTGAAAGTACCACAAAATGCTCACAGCTTTCTCTCTGGTATGTGCATAAAAATGTTCTTTTCGGTTCCAACACTTCTGCCCACTGAAAATACACAAAGAACGTCGACACAGATGAGAACATCATCAGCAATGGACAGTCGTGTCCACCTGCTCCTCTAAACCATTACCTGAGGGGAAGGCACGCATGATGATACGAAGATACTTTAACAGACACTCCTTTTATAACTGTTACACGACCATACGTCGCTCTCTTGCACAGTAGCGCAGCCGCAAACTTGAACATGCGGATTCCCTCTTTGAGATTGCTGTCATTGCTGTAGATCCTAACGTGAAGGTGTAAACACGGGTATCCTGAGCCTCGGGCTACATGCTGTAGGGTGGCACGCTCATCAACATGACAAGTGTTGAGGCATGTCTGGGCTGTAAAGAGGAGAAAGCAAAGCCCCACAGGTCATTTGATCCACTTTCTCTTGTGTTTACAACGTTTAAGACCTAGTCACTGTCAACGATCAGCAGTCAGAATTTTAAATGGACAACTTAAAATGTATATTTTCTGATGTTATTCATATGCCTTCTTGCATTTTATGTTTTATGTCTGTTGTGTGTAACTGTTTTTGGTGGCAAACGATTTTCCCAGCGGGGATTATTAAAGCTTTTCTAATTCAAATAATTCTATTATTCTATCTAATTGTAAAAACAACCAATTGGACCGAAAAAAGGTTAAACAAAGTGTAAAAAGGGCGAGCAGTTGTTATTCATCACAGGCCTCAACTATAAAGGACACACAATTACCATCTGGTTATTTCCCAAAGGTGAAGCTCAAACACACGACATAAGTGACTAAAATTGCTCAGCTGACATAAATGATCCAATGTTCATGTATAAACACGTCTAGCTGTAACTTAAATACCAAGCAGAGGTGAAGAGATTAAAAATCGTCCTTTGTCGAAGTGTGGTCCCACTATGTAGACCCTGGATGAAGAAATATCTGGAAGGCATGCAAGTGTTTTATTTGTATACTGCTGCTCCCCCTCCGCAACCTCCTTGCCATCATCAAGGAGAATGGAGTAAAGGAGTGTTGCAGAAGAGCGAAGGGAGGATTTATAGCTGCGTGGAGTTCACTCTATCTGACAAAGATGAACCAAAATAAAAGAGTCCTCTCAGTGGGAATAGAGATCCAAGTTCAACATGACGACGATCGGCTTTTTGCAAAAATAATAATGGGAGAAAATGTATCCCTGAAATACCTGATATTCTTCTTCTTGCCAACATGAGAGGATGAGTATCAACCTGATATCCGTCTGTTAGATACGAAGCTACAGGCAGGAGATGGTTTTCTCATGTTGCCTACTAAAAGGTAATAACAGAAAGAGGTGGCTGGCTCTGTCCAAAGCAAAATAAAAAGCACCTTCACGACTTACAAATGAGCCTGGACTCATTTGATTAATCAGTATGAAACCTCAAGTGTGCCAGCGACCTTTAGCTCACCCGGTAGAAGGTGCGCCCCATGCAGGCTGTGTCCTTGGCAGCGGCTTAGATTTGACACATGACATTTCGCTGTGTGTCACCCCCTCTCTCCCCGATCACCTGTCATCCTCCTGCTGCTCTGAAACATAAAAGCACAAAAAAAAATCCTTAAAAGCGTGGTGCACCTTCTTATGCAGCCACATTAGCTGATTGACGTTGTACAAAAAAGTTGAATAGGTGTAGAACAAAAAAAAAATGATCAGAATTTAAAGTTTTACAAATGTGCTGCCACTATTGATGGTTTACATGAACAGAATAACACAACAACTTGTATGCTCAGTCTCTGCTGTAACGTACAGTGGGTAACCAGTTGTGGGTCCTCTGTGTTCGCTGACTATCGCTGCTCAACCAAGAGGTTGTCTGAACATCAGTTGACGTTCAGACAATTAGAACAGGCGGTGACATCACTGAGAAAAACCGATTGGATAAGCACTTATCAGAGTTTGCATACAAGCAGAGGACTGGACAAGCGTTATTGGCCATGAGTGAGCAGGAGACGGTAATTTACAACTGAAAGCCCTGGAGAACCGTGGGAAAATTGGTTATATTTCAGGATTTGAACTGTGTCGTATGTAATTGAGGCAGGCAAGCGGAACCGGACAACAAAGACAACTCTTTGTTGCCACAGGGCAACTCAACATGCTTCTGTTGTTTGCCCACAAACATGCCTATATAGATCATCTTGCCCTGTGTGCCTTTACCTGCTATTTGCTGTGATGAATAATTGGAAACGGGGATGTCGAAGTCAGTGAAAATGTTAAAACATCTACCTAAGTACCTAATCAAGCAGTTAAATCAGGAAAGAAAACAGATAGTTGGAATGTGAGGAATGCATTTGCATTCCGCTCTACTTTATGAAAATGTAGTCACCTGGACTCCTCACAGGGAAGTGGCTTTTATTGGAAAGATTGTCACTCCAGTGGCACGAACCCTCCACCCACACGCTGCCGCACTAAGGGGCCCTGCCCCAGGCTTTATCCGAGCTGGCAGCCCAACTCTCCACTGACTTACTGTACAAACAAGCAGAAACACATAGACGCTCACACACTCACTGGAACGACTGCCAAGGCTGGCTGTGCAGAGGAAAACAGGCTGCAGCCAAGTTGACCTACAGTGCTTCCAGCTGGCCGAGTGTCAGTGAGTTTCAGGGTCTGCATGGTCATTACGATGATGCAATGCTCCCATTATTCATACCATTTGTAATCCTATTAATAGATGTTGGTGCTTGCAGCTGCTAGACGGGGCCTAGAAAAAGTCACTTGTTTCCATTTTCAGGTCAAAACAGTCAGTTACTGGCAGCAACGTTAAAGGATGACAATAAAATCCCATTGTGTTTGTGTGCGTGTCAATGCACAAGGGCCAATTGATACACACTGTATGATGGATGCTGTGTCCTTCACTCAAAGCCATTCCTGGTTTTATTTGTCATCAAGCTCTTTTAAGAATTAGAGAGCTGAACGTGGGTGATTTCCAATCTCACCTGCAGCAGACTGACGGTGTGTTCTACTTCCTAATGGCTGCCACAACTTACCTTTATCTTCAAAATTCAGGAGGTAGTCACTAAGCCTCTACTGGGTGCAGAAACTCTCTCTGCCACTGTTTGTTTGTTGTTTTCTGTGAGGGATCATTTTATTCAGTATGCAACTTAATTCATTATTTGTGAGATATCTATTCATTGGAGGTAGACCCCAAATGAATAGCTTGTAATCTGTAATCTGCAAGCCCGATAAGACTATATATGTATATATATATCTATAATAAAAGTTGTGTCCAAACTTTTGAGTATTGTATGCAACAGTTTTTTAAGGAAATTTTCCATGCACAAACGAACAAGGTATTTTCTACTTAAATGTATCTAGCAGCAGTACTGTAGTACTATCTAGCTGACGTACTGGGCTCTCTGTGCTGTGCAATAGGATTTATCTACACTAAGCTAAACAACCTTCAATTGTCAGCTATGCAGAGCTGCCGGGTCTCCGACTAAACCAATCAAAGTAACAACAAGAAAGAAAGAGGACAGATGCAGGTGGAAGGGAGGATAAGAGATGAATAAAAACAGCTTTTCATGATGAGAGTGAGCCGGTGGGCTTGTTGGCGGTTTGTTCAGCACCAGAATGTCAAGGCTGCAATGAGCAACGCAGGTGAAAACCATGTCAGAAGCAGACGAGGAGAAGAGGTGTCACGTGACCCACAAGTCACCCAAGATTCAAAAGCAGCAGAGACAAGAAAGAATACTACCCACGCTGCATAGTCCCGTGTTTGTTTCCTCCTCCAGGAAATGTGTGTGTGCTTAGCGGAAGTGTACAAAAGGGACTTATTTTTCCTCGGTACTTGCACTTCTCGGCAGTGGCAATTGCTGAATTGCTAAATTAGGCTGCGATAAGACCATAATGTCCTTAAACCACAGGAAGAACTGCCTGCCGAAGCTCACCTTCTTCTTCTCCGGTCGGCAGCGGGGGGGGAGTTACAAATGTGAGCTTTTAGCAGAGCAACCAGCAGCAGTAAATCATCATGTGTCTGTGTTTTTACTGCATTTCCCAGCCATCACTGCACCACCACATGGCAGTAAAGCTGGCTCAAGTCAGCCATCCAACAGCATGCAGCGAGACACATCGATAATCATGCCAAAGAAAGATTTGGATATAGGCAAAATAATACAAATAATAATAATAATGATAATAATATAATGAATATATAATGATAATGAATGTTAGAACAGCCCAGATGTGTCATCGAAAAATGTCCCGGCAGATGCTTTGCTGAAAAGAACAGGTGCAGTTGTAAATGGTGAAAATTTCAAAGCTGCAAGGTTTAAACAGCCAGTGAAACATGAACTGATACATTGGGGCAAAAAAAGTATTTAGTCATAATTTACTAATAAATTCATTAAAGTCCTACAATGTGATTTTCTGGATTTCTTTCTCATTTTGTCTCTCATAGTTGAAGTGTACCTATGATGAAAACTACAGGCCTCTGTCATCTTTTTAAGTGGGAGAACTTGCACAATTGGTGGCTGACTAAATACTTTTTTGCCCGACTGTGTCTCCGGGAGGTTATTGTGTGAATGTTAGAGAGTAATCCAGATGAACATGAGATACAATCCTCCCGCTGACTGAATGAATACTCCGACCCAAACTTAGCACAATGTTTATGGCTACGAAGGCCTTAATCTGAAAACTAGACTCGTAGGTACTTAGACTGGTAGTTTGAGTGTCCGAGGATACACTTGAAAAAGGCGTAAAGGTCTGGGACTACATGTTCATCAGGGACAGTAAACAAGCTTCAAGTTTCCACCTGAGTATTTCCAATTATGCACTCGCCTTCCCGAAAAAGACATACTTATTGTGAATGACAACGCTTTCGTGCCTGCCAGACGGACAGCACTCAAAAACTGGAAAAAGAACGATGGCAGAAGAAGGCCAGAAATGCGTCTCTACAAGCTACCAGGACACCCCTGATGGTGCTGCACCAGCGCTAGATTAGTGCAAGAGGCTTCGAAAGCTGATCACACACTCAGGAGCTCCCACAGGAGTCACCTACCTATGCGTCCCCATGAGTCTCTAAATGATATTGTATTAGCATTAGTTCAATGTGCAAATACATTGTTAGCAGTCGGTGGCTTCTGAGTATCAAGTTGTTCCAGCAGCGTCCTTCTGGCTGGATGAGTTCTTGCTCGTCACGTGGATGAATTATCGAGAAAACATCCTCCACCACAGTCCCCCCTGTCTCGAGGTGAAGAGCACAACGTCTCTTCAGCCCTTCTGGAATGTAGGATCACCACTTGGAGAATGAGATACAAGTGCAACAAAATATTTACTTAAGAATCTGCAAGTGGTTTCTATCGACTCCGCTGGAGCCAAACGGCGAGTGGCTTCTCCCCCCAACTGACATGTTGAAGATTTGCCAAATATTGTGGTTAGCACAGCAGAATATGTCAAATATCATCAGCTACAAAGCATGCTACTGTTCAGACTTTACGCTAAAAAAACCCTGACCTTAATCCACACATCACATACTTCAGCATGTCTATTATATCATGCAAAAAAATCCTCTACAATAGTCTCCAGATATCCAATGTAGCAAAGATTTGTTGAGGATTAAGCATTTACATATGAATAAGTATTAATAAGTGCCTATTAGAATACTCATTAGTGAACCTAGATGTTGTTTAAGAAATACCGTCCTTATTCAGCCCAGTTGTACTCACAGCACTTTAAACGCCTGCATAAAAGTTTTCTCCCCCTCACCTTAGAATGTTAATGCTAAAGACACTGCGAAACAGCTTTAATACGCCTGATGTGATTGAGTGCCTCATTGTTATTCTCTGGATACGCGGCCTTGTTTTTTAAAAGCCGCCGTGGATCCACACTTCTTGTTAACATTACATAAAGCTTTTGCTTTAATTTAGCCTTCAGTGCAGCACCGAAAAGTCAAAACGTTGTTATATGTATGACGAGTCCTTTTCTATCCTTCTTTTGTACATTTCCTTCTTGCTATTTTACTGTTGAAGGTGTAAACCAGTGAGCCTGTCAAACTGTCAGTAGTTATGAAAGCACTTTACAGCAATCAAATGTTACACTAACAGTAAGGTTAAAAAATAAAATAAAAGGTAATTACGGGGCTGAGCAATAAAACAGATTTATACATTATGTCAGAAGCAAAACCTTTTAGCTTTGTCGGTATTTGAATGACATATACACAATAAGCTTTAAAGAGGTTATTATTCCAAGTCATTTAGCTTTGCATAAATGTTTTACACGCTGATTTCCTAAATACCCTCATCTTTCATTCCTACTACACTAATAAAAATGATATTACATAACATCTAATATTTGCTTCATACAAATTATATTTACGATTTTTTTACTACTTTAAACTTTTTTTTTCAGGATTTTACATTTAGCTACAAAAACATAACAG
Organism: Apeltes quadracus; assembly: GCA_021346845.1. NCBI lineage: Eukaryota > Metazoa > Chordata > Actinopteri > Perciformes > Gasterosteidae > Apeltes > Apeltes quadracus. The sequence continues at coordinate 11,583,539 of CM037929.1, read as the reverse complement.
CTGCTCAATCCTGCAGGGCAGAATGTTGAATGAATTCAGCCCAAGGCGCGCTTTCATCCTGCTGCGGCCTGTCTGCTCGCTCGCTGTGCGTCTGTGGCGTTGCAGCACAAAGCAGACAAGAGGCACAACGACAATGCAAACACCCATCCAAAGAATCAAATGAAGACCTACAACGATGGAACGAACTGTACTCTGTACCTGCTGCTTTTCATGATACAGACAGACGTGGAAAAAGTCATGTTGTTTGACCTGTAAATTAGAACTGGCTGCGCACCTTTTTTAGTGGCTGGGGACCGAATGCTGTTTGCTGTGCTGAAAAGTCGAGGAAGAACGAGGCAAAGGATGGAAGTGCTCGGTAATTGTTACACTCTCTACAGTGAGATGAAAGCAAATTTAGAAATTTGAGGGAATGTTTGTTTGTGGTGAATACACTAGTTGCGTCACCTCACACTGCAGCTGGATTATCGTGTCACAAGATTAGGGATCACTTATTACTTGTGATGAGCTACATGTAGCTAATGCTGTGTAGCTTCTGTGTGTGTGTGTGTGTGTGTTTGTGTGTGTGCAACAACACCAAGGCGCAAAACAACAATAGCGGTTCCTAAAGAGGTTCCTGTAGCCGCCTCAATAAAGGATCAGCTATGTCAGAACTGGAGCGGGTGAATTAATTGAAAGAAGAGCATAGATAGATACTGAGGGCTTTTGTAGATGAAAATGTTAATCTTTCCCTTCTTGCAAGTGGCTTTGGTGTTGCATTTAAAATGATTTATCCAATCATCTCCTAAGTGCTTTCCCTCTTCCAAACACCTTTCAATGAAAGCTCTCATGTTACTATTTGAGAATCGCACATGTATTCAAAAGCATTAAAGCGCAAGAAATAATAGATTTTCTTCCACCTCGTAGAGGTCTTGTTCTGTGGAGTTATGCTTTCATGTGTTTCAATGCTGTGCTAGGTAAGTGTGCACCCATGAGACAAACACCTTATTCCAGTGGGCCTTCTGTCAAATATGTGTGTTGATAATAAATGGTTGGACGTGCATCGACAACGCTTTTTTTCCCCGAGAGCAGCTCACACATTTCCATCGGCGGCTGGGACTGATAGAAGGCGTCCTACTGACATACCCACGTCTCGCTTCATTCAGCTGCCTCCTTCAGCGGGAAGTGAGTCATTCCCTCCTGCCCCTGAGTCGCTTGTGGAGAGATGAGCCGCGTGACCCAAGCGCATGATTAATTAGCCATCATTATCCCATCTCCGCTCTCCTCAGTGGGTGTTGTGCTTTTGTCCTCGCCGTCATTTGCATAACTGGCTGCACTACCAACCGCCTTCTGATGTGGCTCTGGAATACGGGAATGTACAGTACGTGCAGCTGAGGTCTGGCGGAGGACGTCCGGAAATCCGATCGGTTGCTTGCCGTCGTTCCGATGTTTCTGTCTTTAACCGTGAGAGGAGAAGAGAGAAGGAGGCAGGAGGAAGTGTGTCATTAGACATCCTTCAGTGTGCTGGGAGCATCTGTATCGTTGTGCTGCTTTTACAAAGGGGCATGTTTATGAAAAATAACCCTTAAATGACGTCTTAAATCATACATTATGACAGATTTGATGGGGAAGAGATGTAATTGCCTTCTTAAACTGGCATTTTGTCAGCAACATATTTATGTGTAGGGTTGTTCTTTGTCATTTAGCTGATTTGTTGGCTGATTATAACTGTATTGCAGGTTTACTAAGACAAATATTAGATGACATTTCCATAGACACTCCTTGCATTTATATTTCAAAACTGCAAATGAAAAAATGAAATTACAGTCAGCTTAAATTCTTGTATAGCTTTACACTGTGGTTTAAAATGACAGCACTTTGCTGTTAGCGGAGCAGTAGTCACTTCCATTCTATTAAGAGCATAATGTGTGAACACATCAGCTTGTGTTTTCTACCCAGATCCAGAACATTGGTCAATACTAGAAGCGTTGACAAGAGCGGTTTTACTAAAGAGGATGAATGAGTGATAAAATTGGAAGTGGATATAGAACTCATAACTAAAGGAAGCAAAATAACCAATTCACGAACTGTTAACCCAATGTTCTTCATAACTATATAACTAAACATGCCAATTTATGTTTCTTTTTGGCTCTTCTGGTATGTTATGATATATAAATGTGTGCAATACTTCAGAGGCTATGTTTGCACTGTAACAATTAATACCTCAGTGACATAAACCACTAGAAAAGATGAGCTGTGCTTCTGATTTTGGAGTACTCTCTGTCCAAGGAGAGATACTCGACAAGTTGAATAAGTCAAAGAGCTGTACCTTCTCCTAACACCTGCACTGACAGCCCCACACCATTTGATTACTTTTCATGTGGCGTGCTGCAGCTATGAGACACTCCAATTACACCTGCTAATGGAGCAGCCCCCTCTCAAGCCTGGCCCTCCATCGCACAGTTAGGTGTGAAGCAGCTAGAGAAAAGAAGGAGAAAAAAAAGTCAGGAGAGTGGTACTTGTTGGTCCTGCTTTCTAAAAACAAAATTATATTGATTATAAAACCAACCCCGTGTCATGAGAGACTTTAGTCATGCACAATCACTTCCTGGAATCCAACAGGTCCATTAATGGTGAAATCCTCACTGAAATCACACATGGCAGAAATCTGTCGCTGCGCTCGGTTGAAACTAATAACCGTGTGGTATTTGTGGACACAAACCAATTAGTGACGTTACACATGGTGTTTATCATTTTTCGGTAGCCTCTCCCACCAGGCCGTTGCTGGAAGCACAAAGCAATACGCAGTGACAATTTTCAGTAAAAATGACACACTATCAATTCATTTTTAGATTTTTGGACCTCAAACATTTCTATTCACGTGAAAGTAGGCATAGAGAAATGTTTTTCCAGTATACTCTTGGCTAGTGCAACATGTACGCTATCTATGTGCAGCATTTTGAGAATATAGTATCTGAATGATTGATGGGGAAGATGCATGACGGACCTAGGGTTAAGTGTAGAGCTGCTCGGCCCATTATGTTTGAATGCAACATGGCTTTGTGAGTTACTCCGGCTTCAAAACAACATCTCCTGCGGAGACACGTGACGGGACTAACAGCGGCTGAAGACTTTCCTGTGCTCGCTCGATGATGTCCGATGGTACTGATGCTTTCAGAGAACTGTCACGTAACAGAGTGGGGCCATTATGCCCTTTCTCCATCCCTCCTACCTGATGGGGGGAAAAAAAGGTTTAGAACATCAGGCCGACACTGAGAGCGGCTGTACTGACAAACAAAAGTGAATCTATCTGCTTCCGACACAATGGGGAGTCTTTAACAACAGCAGCCCGCTGTGCTGCATGGGAGAGTGGCTTCAATCATGTTTATTGACTAGGAGCCGTCCTCTTATTGAAAAGAGCTGGAATGGAGACTTTTACTTTCGCTGCGCCTTCATGAATAACTTATCAATAGCTTCATGAATAGCTAATCAATGCATTCTGACAGAAGTTAATTGGAGGAAAACCCTGCGGACTTTGCCTGGTTAAAGGCCGAACTGTAAACATCCGCGTCCCATCGCACCTCACTCCAGGCAGCAACAAGCAACACTTTCACATCTTTCTCAACTCAACAATACACCAGATCGTCTGCCTGGAGGGACTTAGTGCTAAATACTGCTTAGTCATCATAACTCGCTGCTGAGTGAGCTCAATGTGCAAAGAAAAGACAATGCAAAGATGCATCACGTTTCGAAATTAGAATGTTTCCTGGCTCTGTTTCACCCATTGCCACACCTTCACAAAACGTACTGCATGCACGCCCACAGAGGCTGAATAGATAAGTATTGTAATGATAGCAAATAATACAGATGATTTCTTTGGTGTGAAAACCAGAGTGTATGCCATAATGAATCCCTTCAAACCCTTCCTGAATACAAAAAATAGAGCAATGATTTCACTATTTTATAAGGTATACTTTGCACATGTATTAAAGTTGTATGGATAACCAATAAGCCCTTATTAGAGGTTTGTTTAAAATAATTGGAAGAAACAAAACAACAGGGATATTTTTCTCAACAATCGTCAAATTATTTTTTAGCTGTTTTATCTATTTAAAAATGTGCCTGCATGAAATCAAAAACAAATTCTTCGACCCTTTTAGTAACACGAAACGTTGTTCAAGGATGTTCAAAAATGATATTAACATGAATATGAACAGCTCATCTATTAGATAATATGAAATAGCTGCTGCTATATAAAAACCTAAAAGTCTGGATGTATAAAATGTAAAAATGAAAAATCTTTTGAATGATTTTGTGTATCCCGTATAAGTGGGTAATTCAGATGCCATGACCCTAGAGCCATTTTCCAGACATCCATTAAAAAGCGTAATTGTAATCCGTTTGGCTGTCACCAAGTGCTGAAAAGTGGACTTTTTAGAGCTGCAGGGCTTTTTGTTAGGTACCAGCAGCAGAGCTGGGGTGAACAGCAACAGCGTGGAAAGCATAAGTGCTTGGTTATGGCCAACAATGACTTATTAATGCATGCCTAAAGGCTACACGATCTAACGGCACAGCCGCAGAATTTATGTAACAGTTTATGATGATGCAGAATAATAAAGTTCTAGCATCCCAAATGCACTCACTTGGTCAGAAAGTTTATGAATATACAAAATTCATAGGTTTGGATAAAATAACTGAAGGTTGAAATGTATAGATTTCTTGGAATAATAAGATATATTATAATCAATACAGAACAGGACAAAGACAAAACATTGAAATAAATGCTGAAATAAGCAAAGTGAATGTTGCTTTTGCAAAAAAATGATTGTACATTTTTTGGGGGGTAATTTAATAAATACATTTTACAGTACATGGTTTACATACACATATGCAACAGTAAGTAATTCATTAAGAGCAATTCAAAAACTGAAAATAGATCAAATGACCTGATTTGATATTCATATTGCATTGAGAAAGTGTAAGCAGACTTAAAAAAAACAAAAGAAACAAAGACTTGTAAGCAGCAGCAACCCAGTCGTGAGAATATAAAGAAACATTTTGACCTTTATTGACTACCGGGCAGTTAACATGTCATCATTATCTCACCTCAGAGCTTTAAAACCGCTCTTATTTTAAGCGGTAAATTTCTCAGTCTGTCTGTCTCCGCTACAGGACTGTTAGGCTGCAGTGCCACCACGTGGTCACGGCTTGCTCAGACTGCACACATGCTGTGACCGCGTAGTGAATAATGAGACTTTTTATACAGAGGGAGTATGAGACAAGTACAAAAAAATCCATGGTTGGCTCGGGGAACTTTAGTTTTAGCATTTCGTTTCCACCTTTACGGTCATGCACATGGCACGATTCCTATAGTATTTATCTGCTAATAGCGGAGGTCTAAATCAGGTAATATCCCAGCTTTAAATAGCATCGGCTCCTGTAATCGCAGCTGGTTTCTATTATCTACTTGGCCGTTTACTGAATCCGTTTTGTTATGTACTTTTGTCTGCATTTATTAGCACAGCTCTCAGAAAGGCATCTTTGCTGCAAGAACTTAGGACTTGAAATACCTCTTAGTCTAAAAGGCAAAGATACGATCAAACGTCATTAAATAAATAAAGCGTCATCAACTATGTGAATGGTGATGAAAAGGAAATAGTGACGACATCACCTTTTTTTTTTTAAAGTCCAAAATGTTGCAGTCAAAAAAAGAATCTTACCAACATTAAGGTTAAGAAGACGACATGTGATGGGGATGCAGTTTTTTTGTGAATTGTTTTAAAACAAAGCAGCAAATCCTCAGGGGATTACTGGTCCGACTCATAATCCAGACTCATGAGCAATAAGTCATCAAGCTTTATTTGCTTATGATCACATCAGTGGTAGGACGGCACATGGAACGTCACATTGGTGTAGAAGCATAGTTACTAGCAGTAACTTCAGAACATTATTACATCTGCCAAACAAACTTCCACAGCGGCTATAAGTCAGTGGCCAGTAGGAGACGTTAGATTTCTGATAAACTTTGTAACTGTACACTTGCTGCTTGGGTCGTTCTGAAAGTGAGCATGCTCAGAACAAAACACTGCATGAATATATACACTTCAAGGAAAGTATGGCCAATTTCGGACATTTATTTCAACTGCACCCGTGAACACCAACGTAATATTTCCCCCTTGCGGTGAAGTGTTGGCGTTTAGTCCAGGGGTACCTCTGACCCGACGGGTAACATGATGGCTGTGGCCTGCTTAGATTCCTTCATCTTGTCAAGGCCAAAGAGGAGGTCCAGCTGGGTGACTGGCCGCAAGCATCCCTCATCCACCGGTCTGGAGCAAAGGACACACGGGGTCAGATGTGTTCCAGAACAATGTCGAGAGTTTTATACTTAAAAGGAAATTATACAATATTAAGCAATCTGAAACTTCAGAATAAAAATGGACAATTATACTTTACAAAAGAGACGGCAAAAAAGCGTTTCCAAAAATATAAACCTTATTTTTTTTCATGAACCTTATTTAAACCTTATTTTCTTTAGATGTATCATCTTTTCTACTTGGCTTTTAAAGTTAATGCATGTTGTTTAATACACTTCCTATTTTTGTTATAAAAGTCATCAGTTTTCGCTTGTATTAAAAATTCAGCTGCTCGGCCAGAAACACGCCAACGACCCAGGCTGACACCAAAGTGTTAAAACACTGAGAACTAAAAGTTAGAAATATTTCTTCATCCAAAAATAGTGCTTTGCCCTGAGAGGGTATCAGTAGTCGCTCAGCATCGGCTGAATCATGGGTCAGACTCAACAGATACTCAGCATTGCACAAAATATAAGATGCTTTTAAAATCCACTTTTAATACCTTCCAAATCAAATCACACAGCACTTTGTGAAGTTGGTCAACACAGGCCTCATGAAGTATTCTAATAGGAATGATGAGAATAATTTATCTTTCATCAATTATTTGTTTAGGGCAGGTGGACACCATTGCAATGAGATCTTATAGGCGTTGAATATACGAGTCATACTTTTCTTCCTCCTGGCCGTCTTGGAGCTGCCGAGCGATCTGCCTCATTTGCTCCTTGCGGACATAGTCTCGGACTCGGTACATGGCAGCATCACGGCAAAGCTCCCGGAGGTCACTGCCAGAATAACCCTCGGTCTTCTCTGCTATCTCCTTCAGATTAATGGCATTGCTCAGCTGGGCAGAAAAGCAGGACATCAACGTGAGACAATTATGTAGAATGAATCTGTTAGCTGTCACTGGTGCTGGCTCTAGTCACAAGTGATGTGGTGTACTTGAATGTCATCTGACAGTGAAAAAAAGTGTGAAGTGATCGCAAAGCCATTGAAGAAAATATTTTACTTGACTATTAATGTCTAGGATGAAAATGAATGACATCTTACGTTTTCTCCTGCTAAAATCAGCCTCACGATATCCTGTCTTTGACTTGTAGTCTGCAACGACAGAAATACATTGTTCTTCAAAGCACAACAATATTCCACCTTATGAACAAAAAAGTACCAAAACAAATAATCACAAGCTAAAAGTTATTACCAACACGGTAAAAACACCATTTAAACTCTCCAGACATGTTATACATAGCTAGTACGTGAATTTATATATTCTGCTAAAGCATAGCAATACACATCAGCTGATGATGTTACAAACATTGTGGTAGAGTAAACAACCTTTACACACTGTATGAAACGATGTATATCAATTTGCATACAATAGAACGATTAATGTGTAAATATATGTGTGACTGTGGGAATGTTTCTTACTGGCAGGCCAACATGAAAAGTGGTAGGCATCCTGCGCAAAATGGCCGGATCCACATCCTGTGGCCTGTTTGTAGCTCCCATTACCATCACCTAAAATCATGAGTATAACGACAAGGATACATTACACCGACCAAACCACCCTGCAGTATCAACTCCTAACACAGCACAACAACTGTGTGTAATAGATAACGTGCTTCATGAAAGATCAGGCACGAACACTTTCCAATGACAGGGGACAAGAGAAATCCTACCCAGTACAAACAACAGTGTTTATTCTGGTATGTATATCACAATACAGAGGGGAACTATGGTTGTGTTACCTGGGTGGTTGAGGAAGTATCCAAGCCGTCCCAAAGGCTCATGAACTGGGCCTTCATCATGGCGGTGGCCTCATGGTCCTGGCTGGAACGGTTCCTCAGAAAGGAATCTGACAACAGGCAAAAAGTAGGATAAATCAAATTCTCAAGGAAATGTTGAACCTTTTGTATAAAAAATAAATAAAATAAGTCGTAGTCAAAGATGTATCTTATCCAACATCTGTCTTAAATACTTCAAAGTAATAGGAGTAATCAAGCATACCAATCTCATCGATGAAGATGATGCAGGGCTGGATTTTTTTTGCCAATGAGAAGACAGCGGCCGTCAGCTTCTGTGATTCGCCGTACCACATGTCTGTCAGTGTGGAGGCCTGAAGGTTAATAAACTTGCAGCCTGAGGCTTTTGCCGTTGCCTTGGCGATCATGGTCTTCCCACATCCCGGAGGACCAAACAATAAAACACCTGCAAGGATAAAATATAAAAATGAGCGTTTATTTCAACCCAGTGTTATGTTAGTGCTGAAGGTAGTTCAATTTCTACAAACACTATTCACAAACATTTCATGTCCATAAAAAAAACCCTGGCTAATTAGAAAGAGAAGACCAAAAAAACAATACCATTACTAATACCATTAGTTCCAAAAAACAAGTTGTACATTGGTTTGCAAATGACGCACTTCAACTCAAATTATTAGCAATAATGATAGAGAATGCAGTCGAAATACGCTGACATGCAGTCAGACAGTTAAATTATTGTCAGTGCAGATCATACGTGTAGTTAAAGAGAAAATTACAAACAAATTTTGTGCTGATATCTATTCTTGCCATTTTCACTTTTCCAACTAGTCAAAGGAAGGCCGTCTATAATAAATGATCTCTTGACGCGTAACAAACTGCACAGGCGGACAGATTAATTGACCACTTACTGCAAGTGCTACGGCTCCTGCTTGATTATTTGTACAATTTTATTTTTGCACTGAAGTGAATTAATATAATACAATCTCTTCCCGATCATTCAATAAAGTGCGTAATAAGAACTCAAATTCATAAACAGTTGAAAACAGATTAACTACAAAAGGTTGTGAGTGAAAATACTTTCTAAAAACAGTAAAGATTTAAAGATGTGAGAAGTCTAAGTGTAGTTTCGACTCCATTAGTACATAAAACAGTACAATAGTATGAAGCGCATGATATCAAGTCGTCTCATGTTAGCATGTACATTGAGGACTACCAGTGCAATTTGACCATTTTAGTTCTGATAAAATGACTTGCTGTGGTACCTTTGGGAGGCTGAAAGAGTTTGGATCTTGCTAAAATATGTCTTTTCTGAAATGGCAGGATGACTGTGTCTTGCAGCTCGTTGACAACCTCATCCAGACCTGCTATATCTCTCCAGGTCACCTGTGGAAAGGTAGAGTAGGGCGAAGGGGCTAATTAAAAAAGGGTAAAAAATATTATGGCACCTGATAATCTAAATTGTCATTGGACTACTGCGGTTACCGTCATAGTCTGGGGATCAACCAGATGAGACGCAATGTTCATCTCATACTCTGTTAGTTTGACTCCCTCAACACCAATTCTCTTCATTAGTTGTTCTGCCTGTAGAGAGGAGACACACAACACGTCTTATAGTGCAAATCAACAGCCTGCTTATGTTATGGGCTTATGATCTATGTACCCTTTTTTTGGCTTGGCTTTTTTGTTTGGAGGTGGGGTCCATAGCGTCTAAAACCCATGTGATGCTGTAGTATGTCGCTGCACCAAAGATGGTCAACCTCAACAACATGCCCAGCACCTCGTTCCTGGATAGTGGGCGGAACAGGGCCTCTCGTGGAAGGTCTTTCAGTAGCATCTCCACTGGCTGATGTCAGTCCATCGGCTGGATGAAAACATAGGGAACAGAGGAATGAAAATTGAGAAGACGAGTAAGAAAGCTTGAAACAAATTAAAAGAAATGTTATATTTTGAATTGAATAGCATCTGGTAGAAGCATAGTTATACTCACTATACATTACACAAGTGTATGTTTCTTTGCCATGCAATACTTTTATGATTTTGCCATTAAATAAAAGCAAAAGGAATTTTAACTCCACCGATGGCTTCTGGCTGACATTCAAAACAAATAACGCAAGTCGATCGAACCAAAAAACAAATGTAAACAAAGGTTTACATTTGTCTACTGTTTTGGTAAAACGAAACGTTAAGCCAAACTGAAGAGTGGCTCAGGGTGATGAACAATCGATCTTTTAACATGTTTCAGCAGTAGGACACTTCACATTGTGTGCAGTACGTTTAGAGAATTGAAGTAATCTTAGCCGTAAAATAACTCATCCAAAAACTGACGCGAATTAATCCTTCTGTCATTTTATAACAATGTTAGCTACTATGCTAACTGAGCAGGTCATTTACATATCAACAACGTGTCGCTTTACACAGTCATTCATTCTACATCGATGGTTTACGACCAAGAAAGAGAACATATGTTATAACGAATAACATTAACGTTACGTCCAATAGGGTCTTGGGGCATGCTAACGTCACGGCTAATGCTAACGTTAGAGCAGCATGAAAGCGCCACCTCAGCATTGCAAAATGTGGATATAAATAAATCATTTAACACCAAATCTGAAGGCTGTCAACCTAAAGGTGATAGAAAAAACAGTGATACTTACTAGAGACGCGAAAGAGCAGCGAAGTGATGAATTTTCAACACTGGCAATGAAGGTGCACCGTGTTTTGCGCCTCGGGTAGGAACAAGCAGTTCAGTTCCGGGGTTAGTTCTCATCATCTATAGACGTATTTCAGTCAGTCACTGGATGGCGGAGTTTGCACACACATACTAAACATATCAGGACCATGGACAGTATCCACATTAGTAAAGTGTGCTAAAGTAGGAACTAGGTCCCTGCAACCATATTTTTGTTTGCTGGGCATTAAATGGCCATCTTTTGAGGGACATTTAAAAGTCAGATTTGAAATGCACTTTTTGGCAATTAACGTATAAATGTAATAATTGGTATTCTAAATTGTGAATTCTAAAGTGTGAATGGTTGTTTTGTCTGTGCGTTAGCCCTGTATTTGAATGGCGACCATTTGAGATGGATGGATGAATTACATTCAAGGAAACTTTGTTGTTTTGTTTCACATTTCATGTATTTTATTTTCCCATCAAGCAAAGAGCATATTATTACAATATGTCTTGTAGCAGAATATTTTGCTGGGGATAAACGTGAATCTTTTGATAATACTGACATTGGACACCAAAAACCCAGGCATTTAATCGGGTAGGCTTCATGCTAATGTATCCCAGTGTAGAGGACTGTGGTCCACGATGGCGCATGGAGCAGCGAGGGTGTGCTGGGAAACACACGGTCAGTGTTTCAAACCCCATCTGCTCCATGTCAAAGTGTCCCTGAACAAGACCCTAATTGCTCCCCAGGCTAAAATGTAAAAACCATGGGTTCGTATGCAATGTAAGTTGCTTTGGATAAAAGCAGCAGCTAAATGAAACGTAAGACAGTAGTAGTGGCTCAAATCTGAAGGCCTTATCTTTGAAGTTTGCTCGATAATTTAGTCTTCAAGCATCAAAGATAAAACTGTAACAAATGGGCTTCTACTAGAAGCAATTTATCACACTTGGTCCAAAGGGTTTCTTAATTGTCAAAGATTGTATGCTGATTTAGAAAATGCTGTAACAGTTTTTTTTCAGACTAGTCTCTGCTTCAGAATGTAATCTGTGATTAAATAATAACAATGCTGTGAAGAAACTAAAGTGTATAAGTTTAAAAACAGTTACTAAAACAGATTTAATGAATACACATGTTCCTTTTAATATTTCCCCAAGACTCACAGCTATTGCATCAACCTAAATGCTGCACCTCATGCAAAAATAAACAATTACAACATTTGTATCACCGTCCATGGAAATGTAACACATTTTGGCCCACTTTACCTCATTTCTCTGTGAGCACAATTAACTGGATTTTAAACAATGTGCTTGAAGAATTGTCTTTTCATTTTTCCGGCTGTACAAAACCGCCAAAACCTCTCCCTGTTTGCAATCCAATTAGTGGTCCAAATTGGATGCTCAATTCCATACCGCACAATACCGAGGTTTAAGTGTCCAGCTAAGTTAAATGCACCCTTGTTACAGAAAATGGCACACAGGCTTCTATTGCGCACACCTTGGACTGTGAAAATGCTTCATGAAAAGCTTTAATCCCCTTGTACTCCAGCAGCAAGCCCCAGGAGATAGCAGCCTGACAGGGCAATTTTGATGGCGCTGGGCATTAAAGCACAGGCTTGTGTATCTGCAAAGTGCAGCACGGGCTCACAACAACCTGCACATCGTCCAAACAACCACTCTTATGGGATGGGACCAGAAAGACCCACTCAGCTCCCTTGGCTGTCAACCTCGACAATGCCATCGCTAAAATGAAGCACTCTGCTCGCCACCTTCACGTGCCAAAGCTGTACTCTTTGGCGAAAACAGGTCGGTAACTGCAGCAAGGGATGATTATTCCTGTTGATGGCAATACTTGTGCCCAAATGTGTGATTTTAGCCAGGTTATAATTGCAATGATTTCTTGAGTATGGAAAGTTAAGAGATATATATACCTTTTTACTGGAAGAGTTAACATTTTTATCACTTTAGCAAATGTTGGCGCCACACACAGCAGTTAATTATCCTTTTAATCTCTCTTTTTTTTTAAAACACCAAGTGCTGGAACTGGAATGCTCACCTGAGTCTTTTTCATCCATCCTCTCGTGGTTGAGCTTTCTGAAATAGGCAAAAGAGATTCGATATTTAATAAATAAGGTTCTCAAACACATTTTTATAAAACGGTGAGTCGTAACTAATCGTAACTAACTAACTGGTATTTTTTTTGATCAGCAATCCATAAAAAACAAGATTGTGGAAAGAATCTACAACACAAAGCAGTTTCTTCAACCACTGCTCCTCCTCTACAAAGAGTGTGCCTCTCTGAATCCTTGTTGCCCCTTTGTGCCCCCTATCCGATGCCAACTATTCAAGGCCCCAACATGAATGATTCATGCCTGTTCTATGACAAAAAGGCCAATCATTTGATATTGCTTTATGAGCAGATGAAAGATGCATAGAGGAAGCGACGCCTATGTGAGACTGAGATACCGCTCAGCAAAAGGGTTTCATGTGGTGCTGAGGGCTTCTCTGGCATCTCTCACACTTTGTTCATTCCGCCAATGTAATTTACTCGAGTTGACAACCCATCGACAACGCCACAGAAAGATTATTCCAACTGTAGAGCCAGATTGACAGCTTTCTCTAGTTGCTTCAACTGTGCAGGCACCACCTGACTGTCTACAGAGGCGGGTTAAAAATGAGTGATCATTGTTCTATCCTCAGTGGCATATCGGTTCATGCATACAGATTAGGCCGAAATAAGAGTTCTTCCTCTGAAGGGGAAATCGGTTGTTTTGGTGAATCACTGAGGTTGAAATTAGTGATAATAAAAAGCTTCTGGTGTCATACCATCACAATAACGTTTTTAGTCAAACAGGGTGATAATGATGCCAACTTTAGAACCATGGAAAGCTGTGGAAAAAACAAAGCTAGTGATTAAAACACAGTTTAAAACGCAGTTTACAGAAAGCGGTTCAATCATCTTAGATTTAAAGACTTCATTTATGAAACCTGCAACAGCGGATTTGAAGCTTATGACAAAAAACCATCTTTCTTCTCAGCATAAAGCAGGCAAATTTGCTGATGCTCTTTGTCTGCTTTAAAATAAATAAATTACAATTCAAATCTCCAGTTGAATGTTTCTTCATAATTATAAGGGTAACGCTCATGGAACATGTTTCGGGTTATTTAATCAGCTCGGTTTATTTTCTATATTGGGTAATGATATTGGGTTATTTAGCTTTAATCAATGTTCATTGTCTTTATTGTTTGAGAGGCAGTTATAGTTATCTATGATAGTAATAATGAAGAAGGCCATGGTTACATTATTCCTGTCTGTACATTGATATTAAACTCTACCAGAGTGGAGTGAACATTATTGTAACTATCATCATTGAATGCACAAGCGGTAGTGACTTGACATTCAGATGATTAAACTATATTTAGGAACCTTCATCTCAAAACTCTTTATACTCTGCCTCTTGTTCTCCTTACGACAGTTGTTCTATATTAATGACGGAAGTTCTGCCACATACTCTGACTTCATATGCTGTATAACAGGTTAAAATCTCAGAGTGACCAGTCAATTTAACATTTGGTGACAGACATTCCTATAATGTTTTAGCTTATTTATTTCAGAGTATTTAGTTGCATTTAGGAAAAGGTAACACATTTGAGGTAAGACAATGGTAAATATTTTCTATTTTACAGGAAGATGTTAATATAATGCAGCAAAAACAAGAATATAACCATGACATTTCAAGCCCTTGCTGCCTGTCACACTCTCATCACACTCCAACCACTTAGCCACTCAGCTAATACCCTGAAGATTCACAGCCCAAGGGCTTATGGGGCACATTGGCTTTGGGCGAAACTGTCCCTGAACCCCAACTTGCTCCCCACGCACTCTACTTACGCATGTCTGTGACCAACGTCATAAAATAAAAGAACAGGAACAGCTTCTTTCAATTATTTACTTAAAAAACACTTATTGGTAATAATGAGCGTGACTATGACCAAATACGCCTCACTAACTGAAACCGGTTTCAGTTGGCCAACTAGCTCACTCGGTTGTCCGAATGCAAGACAGCAGCGACAGCGCCAAGGCCTCACAACGCGGACTCCACACATGCACCAAGGTTACGCCCTCACCACTCACCTGAAAAGCCTGAGTCGACTCCGTAATATCCACCTGGCATGAAGCACTCACGCACCCATGGAGATGAAAGTCAAGCAAACAGTCCCCTTCCCCCCCAGGTAGATTCTAATAAGAAAACCCCCCAGGGGTGGTAGGTGATGGGCGTGAGTCTGTGTACGTGTGAGAATGATGGCGAGTGCTACGCCGAACTCTAAAAAGTCGAGGAACGGCAGAGCTGCTCTGACAAGGAGGACGTTTAGGTTCAGAGCTTGTGAGGCTTGTCCCTTCAAGTGAAAACAATTGTCCAGTTGCAGCTCCCATTCATCAAAATGACAGCGCTGGGCCACGTGGAAATGAATGAATACGTAAAGAAGAAGGAATTCAGTATGCAGATCTAGTGGCGCCTGCTGGGCAGAGCTGTCCGAGGAGACTGTCAGCATGCATACTAGTCAGCGTTCGTTGGCGAAATGACATTCTGCATGGATGAAATGCTCATCGGAAATGGTTCTCCCCGCCGCGCCACACATGTGAGACAAATGATTTCTGGCTCCGAAAACATCAATGTAATCTTCATTTAACTTCTCATTGACTGACATTCTATCCCCTGCCATGCTGCGGACTTGGCTTACCTGTAGCTGGCAAAAGAAGCGAGGGAGAGCGGTGGCTTATCAACATTCTCTGACTGTAAAAAGAAAAGTATTTGTATGCACCCCACGTGGATACATAAACGTATGCTTCACCCCTCACTACCCTGCTCTTGAGCTGTGACATGCCATAAATTCATTATTGATCATCGGTTTCGGTCACCGCACCACTGCCTCGGTTATCTATAGACATCCATACTGGCCTACACGCCCCCTTCCAGCCACAAAATATAAGCACATGTTTGATAAGGAGCCGGTCTGCGCTGCTGGGGTTTTACTGTGGACACATTGAGGTCATCTCACTGGATCCTTGGTTTTATCAAACTGTAGAGTGAAGAAAGTTTATATTAACACACTGGGAATACTTATGGAATACAGGAAATACTATAATAATAATTTATTTGAGCAATAAGACTAGCAGTACAGCCAATGGAATGTTCTATCCAAATACTTTTAGTGTAATCAGTTTATTTTATTTATTATTAAATATAAATGTATGAACTTGAACCATTGTTTGAAGAAAAAAAATCCTTCAGTGATGACCACTTTGAATGCATCACTCAGTTCTAACATTTTATGGGACACCTTTAATCCATCACATGAAAAAAAAGCTGAATTCAAAAGTGCAAGCATCTTCTTTTTTTCCCTTATGAGGACAAAAAGCTCATATTTCCCTCATGCGCCTTGCTCCCTCAGCTGTGGCGTATCGAGAACGACACCTTCATCATGAATGACAGCATGGCGGTCCTGAACTTTGGCCCGGCGTAAGCAGTGGGAGGTGCAGTGAGTCGCATGTTGCTTGGCTGCACAGCAAACAATATTGATTACTACTCATGTTGCTTTTGAATCAATCTCCATCACCTATTGGCTGTTTTCCCCATTATAATTAATTTGGGGTGGACAGATGATGGAGTTGACTGGCTTCGTGTATGAAGCGTATCTGTGGTGCTGTATTGATTCCATCAAGAACATTTAACATTGTCTCCATCTCACCACAATTGGCTAATGGAAAGAGGAATATCACCGTCAGGCCCTGTGCCCTCCCCCGAGCACCTTTACTTTGGTTGATTAAAAGTCTCCCCAAATGACACCTTGAGTTCATGACAGCCCCCCCCCTTCCCCCCCCCCCCAGTGACCAGCGATTAAAGTTTTTGTCTAGATCACCATTACTTATTGGTCGTGCTACACTGTACATATTTAATTATTTATTGAAAGAAAGATTCTGTTTTTTTTCTCTGTGAACCATAACTTAAACGCCCGCTATTGACGCTTGCCTGTGCATTATTCATTCCATGCATCAAGTCCTTCCTGTGGTACATCTGAAATTATAAACATATTTCATCTCAATTCCAAAAGTCCAAAAGATAATTAATGTATTGTCATATTTCTTTATTAATGCACCACAAGGAAAGTAAATGCGAAGCAATATCACCGCTCCCCTCCCACCTCCTCCCAACCTCCCAGGGGAGAAATTCCTCCCAGCGACCACACACGACATGTTTATCCTCCAAGACAATCTAACTTTTGATTGTTCCTCGATGAGCCAGCTGTTTGATGGAGCAGATCTCACTGGGCGCGTGTCAGCCAGATTTATTTTTCCTCCAAGCACTGAAGCTCGGTCAGCGCTCAGCTCAGCCCAAACCCCCATGGTGCTCGTGCCAATCAATCAGGTCGATCAGTGTTTCATGTAGCCTCGGGGACACTGGCTGGCAGCCCGAATGAGCTTCCTCTTGCTCCTTCTCTTCCTCATCCTGCCAACACCTCCTCTCCGTCTCTAATGCCTGCTGTTGTTTTCTGGCTTTTTAGTTTTCTGGTACTTTTTTGTATTTCCTCAGACAACGTAAACTATGCTGACCGCATCCCAGCCTCTATGACGTATTACTAACTCAATTTGTAACTCAAAAATGTTCCTAATGTTCTACCCTGTCTGTGTTAATAGTGTCAACCATTCAGCTGAAAAATGAGACGTTTGGACTCATGAATTAACTGACTCGCACTGGCTCATTGGTGGCTGGAAAAAAGGTAATTTAATGAAAATTATAACCAAATATTACAATATTGTGGATTGCTTTATAAAAATTCCAAATTCCATAGTATAATACGTAAAACAATTTAATTTTGAACTATAATAACAAACATCCAGTAAAGTCCAGGATTAAAAACAAGCAAAAAACTGGCATCTTAAATTTGACGTGCGTTGACATCAGATGTCATCCCTTGTTGTCAGCAACAGCTGCGCAAACAGTTTATGGAGGTATAAAGGGAAATACAGGATGGTATGATGTACTAAAACTACAGCTGCCCTTTTACGATTGTTCTCGTCAATATTGTGGAAGCTATGAATGAAGAACACAAGACAAAATGCAGCCCAACGTTCCTTGTTTATCGTTGGGAGCAGCAAAATCACAAGGTGCTGTACAACGTTTTTGTGTCTTTTGACCCTCTGCGTAATCCATTGGTAAATACTGAAAGACACAGATCTGGACGTCTTCCATAACACCTATAACTTGAATTTCTGTAGTGAGTGATTTCAAAATAAAATTGTGCGTACTGGCGATGGCCTTTTTGCCGAATGGAAGTCGGGTGCCTTTTTTAACAGCGATTTGTCTTTTGGGGATCTTTGGCCAGCTGCTGAGCTCCAAGGAACACATTTACACAGGCTGTGATTATGCTCCGAAAGGTCACCGTAGCGACAAGTGGCTGTAATCATACAGTATATCTTGACTAAAATCAGGGAGGTGCATTAAGGGGTATTTTATGAGGTGGCAGCTCTATTCTTTTCTCTCTTTATTTCTCTAATTTTCTTGTTGCTAAGTGACAGGTTTTATGTAGACTTTTTTGAGAGAATGTATACCTCTGACACGGTCATGCCAAACTCCTCATACATAATTTTTTTGTGACCCTCCTAGGGCATTCATGAAATGTCTGCTGAGGCTGCAGGGTTCAGGGATTAAACTAAATTGCGTGGAGATTTGACAGCATGTTCTGTATGTCCTTCAAGTGAAGATAAAGATAAATGCAGTTTTCTCATTTCCACAAACCAGCAAGCGTCTCACTCTCTAACTTCTTGATGCATGACTAACACATCTGAAGTTGCTTAGTGGAAATTAGCTGAAAAGAACTAAATGAGATGAACACACAAACAGAGGCAATTGGGGATCAGCATACAAAGTCGCCAGAAGGCAAGTTCTCTTTACCCGGGCGTCTGCAGTGCATCGTCAAACCAGATACCGCCAATGATATTGTTGAGCAATATATCATTGAGAAAATTGTTAGCTAGCTAATAAAATTAGCTAATATTAGCAAATGTTCACGCACAGTTTTATTTTCTGAAAAGCTGGTGTTTTGGCTGTGAATTGCCCCTCTTTGAAATGCTGGGATTATAGTTGCCTAATGTGTTTTTTTTGCACTATTATTGGAAATCACACACACCTTTTCTGCTTTTCTCAAATTTTCTGCAGGAATGGAAACGTATGCATCAATACAGAGAAGATCAATACCAGTCTCTGTTTTTGTTGTGCTCGTCAAGGAAATGGAGTCTTGGTCTTGAGTTTCAGGGGTTTTCTTGAGAGATACAGAGCATGATAAGCATTCGTGTGGAGTCTTGATTATCGCCACCTGATAACTGTGAGAATATTCAACTACTCAAGGTACGTTTTGGTCTCCATAACTCTAATTAAGGGAAATAACTGACTCTTTAGCTGCCAGCCAAGTCAACCTGCTTGTTGCAAACTGTGTGTATCTGCTGTAATTATGCGTTTGGTTATTGTACCTTCTTCACTGGTGTGAAAAGCAAATATAATTAAGCAAATAATACGTATATATATAGAATAGCCTTTCATTGTGTGTCTGTAGAAAGGGAGCAAATTCCTGCTCCTCTACCCCAAAATGACCTCGGTTTGATGGACAGTCACACCTGTGAGCTTAATCTATTCTGATCTGCAGCATCAATGTTATTGTAAATGCACAGTGCTGTGAGATTTGACTAATGTGGAATAATTTCCAACAGCACAGCTTTGTTATCAACAAACTGGCCCAGCAACGCCTTTTTATATATATATGAATATAAAATCACATACCTGTATCAGATCCCTTCAGGTTTTGCTGGTGCCTCACACGTGATAACAGTCTTCACTGTTTCATTGTTCAGCGAAACAAACACCTCACTGCCTCGTCTTGCTTGAGGAGTGTGTGAATCCCTGGAGCTTTGTTCACTGGAGCGCCCTTTGACGTGCCGACGCGTTGTCAGAGGAACTTCCTGTGAGATGTGCAGT
The DNA here is from genome assembly GCA_021346845.1 of Apeltes quadracus. Taxonomy (NCBI): domain Eukaryota; kingdom Metazoa; phylum Chordata; class Actinopteri; order Perciformes; family Gasterosteidae; genus Apeltes; species Apeltes quadracus. Next base: position 11,563,750 of record CM037929.1, on the reverse strand, counting down.
GGACGGGGTCCCCGGGGTGGAGAGGGAGTTATACGTTTGAAATGTAGCTTGTTATTCATAAAAAGTGTCTTAGAATTTTGGTTCAGGTTTTTCAATCATGAATTTTGTGAAAAAAAAAAAACTTTTTCAATGTGGAAGTGTTGTTCTAATTTAAACTAAATATTTTTCTTTGTTTAGTGTTTGTTAACCATCTTTAATTGAGCATAGTCATGTTCTACAATATAAAGCATTACCACATCTGAATATCAAAGAGGAGATTCATGACTGGACAGCAGCTACAGGTGGAATGATGTTTTGTTGGGTTTTGTTATTTAATGTCAGTGATATCATATTCACATACTTACTTTTTTTTAGTCTAACCGTGAAGTTTTTCCCTAACCTAACTTAGTTAACCTTTATTTTGTTGCCTCAACTTAACCTTTGCTTGGTCTCCCAACGAAATGTTGTATTTGTGGACACATAATTGTCTTCCTGGCACCAGCATACCATTTTTACACATTAGCTTCCCCCATGTAATATACGTGTTTATGGTCATTGCATTTAAGATCAAATTTCACTGAAACTAACGGCCTATAATTAACTTGTAAATAAACCTGCTTGCAATCACTACAATGTCACAGACAATCAACAGGCATCACAGGTGGTTTACAGGTTGCAAGGCCTCTGCAACGCTGTCCTCGCACAAAGCAACAACCCAGTAGTCATAACCACACACTGAACACAGCGTTATCACAGAGAAGCAGCTGGACCATGAGAAATGTTTTGAGTTGAGTTTAGTGAATTACTACTACCCTGCCAATTAATAAGTAAGGAGCACCATGTGGAAAGCAGATGTTTTTAAATCTGGGCGCAACAGATTAATGGCTAAACACGTCAACAACTACGGTGGCATCTGGATACGAATATGAGAGGCTATTTTGACGGCATCACAAACTGTCAAAAGCACTATAATCTGTTTTTAGGGTACAAAAGCATAATTTTCGCTGTAAATTAAATTACATTAACACTGCGAATAGACTTGTCATTTAATACATTTTAACATTGTTATTTATCTTACTCGTTGAAAAATGACATCCTTATATACAACATAAGTGAACAATCTCTATTGGCCCTCCAGTGTTGTAAGTAAACCTCTGGTCTACTGCCATGTTAAGTGCTTTCTGAGGCTGCACTCAGGCACATTGATGCTTTGAGCTAAATGCCAACGTCTGCTCGCCAACATGCCCACAAAGAGGATGCTAACACCCTGATGTTTATCAAATCTAAATTCTTAGATTAGCATTTTAGACCAAACTAGAACAAGAAAATAAAAGATTTTACAATATTAGATGTTATAATAGAGATCCACGAATGCTAATTCATAAAGTTGTGACAGATAAAGAATTACACTCAGGTACAGAACGAGTACATAAAGAAAAACCGGACACAAAAGGGACAGCAACAGTAAAACCTGTTGTTTAGCATCACTCATGCCAATTATAAATCCCAGACAAACACAGGGTAATAGAAATGAAATCTGCATTTTCACTGAAGCAACTGCAAAAAAAACAAAACGAGCCGGCCGCCTCGACCTTGTCTTGAGCGGTTGGAATTAATCGGGCCTCACGGGAGGCGCATAGAAATGCTCTCGTTTCTCCCTGATTGGGTTTGTCGGCGTGCCGACGGTCTGGGGAATGTTTGGCCGATGTTGGAGGGAGAAAAAGCTCGGCTCACATCTGCGAGCGGTGGCTGATGCTCGGCCCCTTGGGCTGCGCGGCACTAACGCTGTCAAACCCCGGGGCCCCCGCTTCTTCTCTCCGAGCCCGCGGATCAAACATTGGGCACACGACTGTCAAAACCCCTCTCGTCACGTGATTTGACCAATTTGATCTCTCAGCAGTTTCTTGTACTTGCATTTCAGCTTGTTTATAAATGTGTCCTACTAAGGGACCGTACGTGCACAGCATTGAGAGCTTCAGGTGGCTTATTACGGAACGCCATATTTAATGTGCACACCTGCTCAACGTGCATGAAATAGTGTGTCCTGTAAATAGTGTGTCCTGTAAATATTTTCTTCAAATCAAAGAGCAAAAACATAAAAAATGCAGAATGAAAACAACCTATACGTATGCAGGAGAAAATGAACAGCATGGCTTCAGGCGCAGAACAGTATCTCGGAAAGATTAATGAGTGTTCCAGCGGACCCCAAATTAAAATAGCATTGTTGTACATATCATCATGACCGGGGATAAATTACCAGCCCTCATACAATGGTTTTCAGAGACGTCGTGATCACTGCACAGGTTAAAAAAGTCATAGCTTCCATTAGTGAAATTCACTGCTTTTTGATATTGATTGGTGCGCCAGCAGGTCAAGAGGACATCCAAACAACTGCTGGCTGAGTTGCATGCTCCAAACTAGAATGTCGAAAATAACATCTAGGGGGAGAAAGTAGACAACAATAACAGTACTGCAGGAATTTAAGTCACGGGGGCTTATTAAACAGCACAGTTTCTTTAAAGCATCCTGAATAAATTATGGAGGGTCTCACACAAGAGATAGAGCTCGCTAAGAGAGTGGATAGTGTGCTTGTTTCACCTCCTCATCAATCAAGCATGGAAAGCAATCTAAACGCTGTCAATACAGGACGGCAAATAACATTGAGAGGTCTTTGGTGAACAGGAAGGGAAGGCGTTTGTAGGCGCGTAGCCAAAATGTAGGCAGAGATCAAGGCAGAGTTGGGTTTCAGCTGCTTGACGTCATCTTAAATCTTGCTTTAGTACTTGGCAAAATGTGATGGAAAAATACAGCCGTTGCCAGCTGAAAGAATTGTCTCATCCCTGCATGTCAGAGGCGTGGATTTTCTTTTTATGCCAAAATAGAAATATAGTTTAAAAAACTAAACAGAAAAAACACATATGATCGTATTAAATAGCAGATGGAAATGGTGACAAACATCTGTTCCAGCGTCACAGAAAGTCTTGATTTAGATCTGTGATAATATTTGAAATCCGCACAGGAATCCTGTTCACTGAGCATCTCACCTTCCTATTAATTAATCCTTGTCTTGTGCCAAATGTTTCGTCTTTGTGAGCTGGTCAATCCCTTGTTGCCACGTTGCTGCGTGCGTGAGTTTGTGAGGCACTGCTCTCAGGTTAAAGGCACTTTGAAAAGAACGGAACGTATTTCTAGATGCACTGAAAAGAGAGAGGCTAAAATAAACGTATCCCACAGTATATAGGTCATGACTTCATTAAGTCATATAATATATTATAAATGCAAACTTTGTAGTGTATTTGAACTTTTTTTGTGTAGGACAGATACAAACAAATGAGGGTACAGGGTCGGGGATGCATTCTTCTACAAGCTACATCAGACTGTTTTCCTCATTAAACGTTATCCGTAATACGGTTGCACACCTAAAAAGTACATAAATACTTTGGAACTGTGATTCAGTTTACACTCTGTTGTAGCTATCTTTTTTTTTTTTTTTTTATCCATAGGCATTTTTGTCCTATTTTTGCCTGAGGACCATGAGGCTGAAAAACAATTGATCTTTGAGGTTGGGCAAGTGCATTTTCCAAAGCAGATACAGAGGAGAATCAATTTGAAGTAAGAGCACCCGGCGCCACGATTGTTCATGGCTATCAAAAGCTACCCTTTGCTGTCTCAGACAACAAACAAACCATAAATCACCGCTGATTGGACAGTGTGGGCGGCACTGGGTTCACCACAGCTCAGACAAGATAACCAAGATCCCGATTAGCGGGGATACATAAAAGTAAGCAAAGCTTTGGAACCGTAATGCCAAAAGTGAAGCTGTTTTGTTTCATGCAATCATTCCGTGATTATCTGCATGATGACTGTTCAGTAAGGATTGTATTTAAGGGGAGATGCGGGGGGTTGGGGGAGGGTAAATCAAAACAAATCATTATTTCATGTTGAGGTTTGTAAATAAAATCAGAGAATTTAACTATACCTTAGAGTTGATTGTTTCGCAAAATCGCTCCCTTGAAACATAAACGCTCCGATCATAGCTTAGCAACCGTTGCTAGGCACAGCCAGTGAAGCTTAAGACAGATTCATAGCATTTCAAGTTGTTAATGAAAGCGACCCCCAGGGTCAAGTCGCTACTATGTCTACGAAAACACTGAAGTGCATAACATGGCCAATTGAAGATTCAATAATACAAGGACACGATAAGGACAATAAATAAACCACTATTATTCCATGGCAACACAGTTGGTTAATGAGACCTTTTTAACTGAAAACGGTGTCTGCTGCTGTCTGAGACTGATTCCAAACAGATTGTTGAAAATAACATTGGTTTTGTTGTTCAGAAAAGATGACACAATTGCATGGATCACCTGGTCTATTGTGTCCACTTGATTGGCCAGCTCTCAACTGTCTGTCCATTGCGCACCCAGTTGCATGAATGTCTGGATGCCGTATTACCATCTTACAGTATGATGAGATTGATTCCATTCATCCGTGTTATTAGAGGCCTGGATGGCAGCCACTTTAGAGGCTGTACAGTATGGCGCAGCAGAGCTCGGGTGACAATTCAATTTTCTGTCTCCATCTTTGCACCACCTCCACATAACCTGCACTAGTAGTTTTTGCTGACGATCAACCTAAGGAAAGCGATGGCATCCTTGGGTTGTGCTGCGAACGCAACCAACATACTGATTGGCCGAGAGGACCTCAGGTTAATCGGATGGGTGGATGGAGCTTCTCTTTCTTTTTCAGCTCAGAGATTGGTTTCAGAGTAATAGCTGCAGGAAAATTGGCAATATTTCAATTTCAGCCAACACAAAAGCGATTCAAATTACAGCTTTCGCCTTCATTCTCTCGCAGAATGCGACTAGTGCTCTATTAATTACTATAATCATTTATCTTATTCAGCTGCAGGGCTTCAGTTCTGACCTGTAATTTTCTTTCTGAATTTGTTTGTTGTGAAATAATTAAGCTCATTTCTGCAGAATATTTTAAACCAGTTACTGGGCTTTTTTCAGGTTTTCGGGTCACCTTAATTGGCTCATCTGTGCTTAAGCCATACGGTAACCTTTGCCGCTTGCGATACGTATAGAAAAACAGTTTCTCTGACTACTGAGTATGTACAAGTAATTCATAGCACATTTCTTAATCCTTCACCAAAACACACTGCTGTTCATATTTCTAGAAACAAATATATGTGTCATAAAGATAAGGCTTTGACTTATATTATCTGATTAATGTTTTAATGTATATGTTTCAGGGATAAGAACTAGTGATAGTTCTTGATAACAATACTTACCGCAGTTCATTGTGTATCCTTTTTCAGTAAAATGGTCATACGCTTAGTGAGTTTCACAGAAGGAAGGAACCCTCTCCTGTCTTTCATCATTGAAGCCCAGTAACCGTAACCATAGCAACCATTTTTTTCAACGCAGGAAGGAGCTCACTGTCCACATTGCATGAGGTCTGTATTTGTGACAGAAGTGTACAGTTTCAAACTGCATTTTTAATTGAAATGTGTACCTTTTGCTAATTTGAGGAAAGTTATGATTGAGGTTCACGTCAACCGTTCTCTTGACAATATAACATAATATTCTTTGGTACGACTAATAAAAACCCTGACGTTGTTTGATGTCATAGAGTATGGCCTACCAACAGAGCAAGTTTAAAATGCGTAAAAAAACGTAAAACATGTAAGTCCCCATCATATGGTCCCTTCAGAGGGAACAGGTTATGGTGTGCGTGTATTCGTTCCTTTGAAGAATGGTCTATTGTTTGTTGCATCGCTTGAATCTTAAAAATACCAGGACATGCACACGCATATGCCCAGACACCACCTCGCGCTGCCTTTACAGTTCGATCTCAGATCTCTGAGCAACGCAGGGCCTAATTGTATCTTGGAGCTACTGTGATGCTGATCTCTGGAGATCTCATTATAAGATCCACAAGCTGTTCAGGCACGTACCCGCTCTCTTCACTCTCTCATCCCATGGTGCACATTATAATTTTATGGAAGCTCCATTAAACATTTGCAGTATTGACAGAAAAAAACAATTATTGTTGATGAGGAAATTGTATCACGATCCTAAAGAGAGACACATAGAGACAAAAAGGTAAACTGTGAGATGTTTGATCCTGCTGTTAGCTGTCTAGCGTCTCATTTTTTCTGAGCTCTGAGAGCTTTTCTGGGACAGTTTTCTCTTTTTCAATACCCAGGTTTCCTCGTGCTTAACATTATAAATCATTCACGGTTTACAATGTAACACATGATATAACGTTGTGAAGTGGTTCGCTATGGGCAAGAAAACTACTTTAAAAACAGGTTGCTTTGTGAATCAGTGTCAAGACACTGAATCATCACTATTTAGCTTCCATAAGATGCAGTTAATAACTACATTAATAGTCAAAGATAAGTGTATGACTCTCTATGACTACCAGCAATTGCAAAACTATTTGTATTTGTGTGTGTAAATCTGTATGTGAGTCTCATTCTGACAATAGTCTACGGAGCTTTTTAACCTACTGATAATAACAGAAATGGACACAGCAACATGTAATGAGGACCACCGGGCAGTGAGGTTACTGAGAGACAATTCAAACCAACATGTGTCATTAAAACTTTTGCACTAATTGAGTTGATCATCTGTCCAGGTCACTGTGCTCTCCAATCTGGGCAGTAATTGCGCTCAGATTGCTATGCTGGCCCTCTCATGGTCATGCATATTTGTGCAACCCCGCCAGTCCAGGAAATTAGCTGCAGATTGGTTTTACATTAAGTGCTGCATTTTGCAACACTTCCAACAGACAAAGTTGAAAATCATCTTCAGCACTATTTACTTCCACCAGATCCTCCTCAAATACACACACCTCACCCTCCACCACCATCACTCTGTCATCCAATCTGAGGGAAAAAAAGTGTTGCCAACGTACTTGATCCATAACGCTTACTTCAAATGATCTGCCATCTGCACCAGATATTTTCGGAGCTGGTTGTAGATTGGCTCTGCAGGTGAGTCTTGGTGGAACAGAACTTGAAGCCACTGAATCCACCCATTCCAACAATCATTTTTTGGTTCAGGTTATCTCCTCACATCGGATCCGGGAGAAATTGCACTGGCAGGGTGTTCGTAAACCTTGTCTGACACCAGAAGGAGATATTACCCTGGAGGATGAAGTGGTATTCGCTTAGAGGACATACAGATGATGTATCACTTAGGAATTGATCAGAGGCAAAGAAGCATGACATTGTGGCAAGTATACCCAATCTCCCAGGATAAACTAGCTGGGAATCAAATTAGAATAGGCCTTTGGAACATGTAGGTTTAAAAGCATGGCTAACCCACTTTCCATTGCTTCTTATGCTCAGTGGATCTGACACTCAGCAATGTCCCCGAGGTTTGAGGTGATTATAAAGGCATACAAAACAAAAGAATGTTTTACTGTTCAGGATTAAAAATCAGCTTCACAATAGAAAAAAGGAAAACGTGTAGTTTTCATGTAACAAAGACAAAGAAGGTTCACACTTAATTCTTTGAATTGACAGAAGGGATGTAAAAACAAAGAGGTGGTTCGTCATAAAAATTATTTTATTATCCTAATTTTTATCAGAGGACGAATATCAATTATTCACTTTTTACAATATATTACTATCATTAGACTGCTTTATACATTGTTTTATATATTAAGAATTTTCAAATTATTTTGTACATTCTTCTGCCACTGGCATTCCCCGGTCAGATTTAACAAAAAATGCAAGAAAAAGGCAAGAAAAAGGCACATGATTGCGCCTGTGCTCTGTGAGCAATACAGTCCAAAGAAACAAAGAAGTGCAGTGGTTTGTGTGAGAGCAGGTGAAATGCCTCCCCACCAGGTGATGGGCAGCCCCTTTGAAGCCTGTTACATGTCTTGCCAACGCAGCACAATATGTCCAGAGCAATTTTCTAAATCAAAGCCCAAAAAATTCACTTTGATGTGGCAATTGAGGAAAACCGCAACTTTTGATAAGCTCAAATTCCTTTTTTCAGATAGTTTATTCATATAAACAAAATAATTACTAGGATGTCGAACCACCTTGAAGATATGCACTCAGGTGTTTTGTTACTTAGTTCTGTACATGAATCTGAACGTCAGAAATGTGAGCCATTTCAAACAATGCAACTTGCCGTAAGCAGCTAAGTGCAAACCATGAACTGATCAGATTATTCTTCTAGATTTAACGTTGGAAAGCTCTGCCGCCGGAGGGCAGCTCAGTGTGCTGCAAAGTCTCTACAGCGTGAAACACCACACACCAGCTCCATTAGTCTCATCTCGGAACTGCCCACATTTTGAGATCCAACCACGACTTGAAACACTGTCCAAACTGTGTCAGAGGTCGTCCTGTTGCTTCAATGCCTGGGATGCTTAATCCAGTTTCGTATCATCCACTTCTGACCAGAGCATCTCTGGACCACCAGGCGGAGGCCAAAGTTGGCATCTTTGGACATTTCAACCTCCAAGCACCGTCCTGTGTCCCTGCTTATGATTGGGCCATTCTGCAACAAAAACACAGGAGTGTATGACCAAACATGCACAATAACCGCATTTTTAGAATTCATGTTAAATGCCTATGGTTACAGTATGAGATATCACGTCCTCATTACTTTCGATGTGACTTAAATGACCTGGTGAAAATAAGAGTCAAAGGTTCACATTCCATTTACCTGTGTAAAGTCCCAAAGCCTCTGGGACACCCTTGAAACAGTGTCACATTTCTTCAGTCTCGGAGTGCGTCCTCTGCCATCATCAACGAGGCATTTTGTGTCAGGCAGGAAGGTGGTCGACCCCAGGGGTCCTAGCTGGAGAAGCCCCTCAGTAGCGTAGCGGGCAAGCTGCAACATAGAAAAAAACCCAACGTGTCACACCTGCTTGACTCATTCAGTGTGGCATCAATCAAAGCTAAACAGAAAACACGTGACTGTTTAGGGAGCTCTTAAACACCAGTACCGGCTGAAAATGGCTTTTAATGAGATGAGGGCTGCAATTTTATAATCTTATTAATTAGGCCATTTAAATTAAAGAGATGTATGCAATGAAATATTTTAACGCAGTTGACGCAACCTTGTTTACTTCGGGTTTGCCGGAAGTAGAGTTGACCCCAGAAAATGAAACTGCCGTCAGCTGCAGGCAGTTAGATGGAGAGAGCGAGTAGGTAGTTGAAGATGGAAGGAGATTTTTGTATTGGAAGCGAAACAAACAGAGGCGCGATATACTTCCGTGTCTAACAGAAGGGGGATGAGTGGTAAACGGACCACTTTACGCACGGCTAGGCTAAGCTAGCTGGCAAAAAATCCATGCGTTAAACACAGCACACATTGCATGTGGTGTCGTAGAAAATGTAAGCGTACACAAGTGTAATGAATTCAGTGATCAGCTGCCACAATATTTCCCCCGTTTTATTCCGCACATGAAAGGCTCTGTGGTGATACGTATCGGTTACGTAAGGATACAGTAGAGATTCTATTATTTATGGGAGTGAAAAATGAGATGCTGAAGTTAGGGAGGTCTTGGGTACAACAGCAGCTCTGCTTCGAGGGGAACAGGCATACATGACTGAATCTCACACACACACAAAACATCTTTAAAAGAAAATTTGAGGGATTTGATAAATAATTTCATCAAATATAAGCACGTTTTTGACACTTTGTATCAGTTATTATTGTCTTCCAATCCTGTTGAAGTGTCTTTTTAACATGTTCAAATCGGATACAGCTTTGTCCGAATGGAGGAATTAGAAGCCTGGATGGAAGAACTGAATCTGCAATGAGGGGCCTGCGTGGGTGTTGCTCATTGAGAGAAAGAGAGAATGCAGGTGGTTTTAATCCAATGTTCTGCCCTAAAGAGTCACTTCAAACAAATAGAAAAATAATGAAGAGGCAATTTTCCGGTCACTCACAGTTCAATGCAGCTTTAATGCTTATAAAAGAATGCTGATACGTTTTTATTCTTTGGACTAAGGAATGTCAGACATTACATAAACATATTTCAAACCCTCAATCTAATGCGAGACACATTACTTTGAATTTGTGCCCTTCTTCTCCAGTTGAACGCTTGAAGGTTATTTGGATGAAAACGGGGCTTAGGTCTTTTAGGGTTACAGGTTAACGTTCTAAGCCGATTTATCTATGGTTTAAACTATGACTGGGCAGAAGGCAAGCCTCATAGAATCCCTACTAATATCTTTTTATAGCTCAGTCTGGTTGCAGTTTATATGCTAATACATCTTAAATGGGACCATAACAAATAATTAATGTAAGGAAATGATTCCGCTAAGCCAATTAACCTGTGACTCATGCAGCAAAATTGGATGCTCCATTACCTTTGTGCCATTGCAAAAGTTCTGCAGCCACTTTCTGAAGGTCAATCCAATCTCAAGTTGCCTAATTAGCTCATTAACGGTCTCACGCTGTGACAATGTCAATACGGGACGGAGTGTTTGTTGATTGCTTTTCGATGTAATCTCCACATGTCTACCTTTCCCGTACCTTGGCTTGGCTTGCATTTTCTCTTCATGTGATATAACATTCAGGCGTGGGAATCTGACTTCCATATTTAAAGGAAGCTTTTAAGCTTTTAAAATGTGGCATAATATGGTCATTTACAGTGTGTGATAAGAGTTATGGGTTGATGATTTCCCCAATCATCTTTAGTTTTTATTTCACCGGCGGGCCTTTGTTTTCAGATGTGTGGTGCAGTGTGTTCCCATTGTACAGCTGGAAGAGTTGTTTGAGAGCTCGGAACAAGGAGCGACTATGACCCAGTGGGCCCCAGAGCACAGATATTCAAAACACCCATCATCGTTTTTTTCCTTTGTTTTCCATTTCTTTGTAGTCATTATGCATCTCTGTGGTCTCTTTTTGAACATTTTGTGTCTCTTTGCAAAGCTTTGTATGTCTTTGTAGTCGGTTATTTGCCTGACACTTGGGGTCCCTGAGCCTTTTGGCTCTGCAGGACAGTTAAGTAATTCATCCATGGCCGTGAGACCAATGATGTGACCTGCTGAGAGTATGTTCACTATTCCATTATCTCTCCTAGTTATTGCGCTATTACACCTACAGCACAATAATCGCCAGCATTGGAAATGGAAAAACACACAAAGGCAAGAGCTCCACCCAAATATATGGTGAAGGATACATTACTCCCTTTAACAGACTACTGCTCTGTGTGTGTGTGTGTGTGTGTGTGTGTGTGTGTGTGTGCGTGTGGGGAAGTGACGCCAGCTTCACCCGTTGCATTATTGGACAAAAGGTGAGGCATTAACCATGATTTAAACTTCCACTGAGATTGAAGAATTATTCTGGCCAATTATATTTAGTCATAAGTAAACAGAGCACGGGTAAAAAGCAATGCAAAATCCATCTTAGCAAATTCAATTCCGTCCCGCTCATAGTAATGTTGATCATTACTATAATCGAATGATACAAAGAGCTCTCTGAAGAGGAAAGGAGGAGAGGCCGGTGAGCTGCTGGCCTCCTCATAATGCTCCTTCCCGTGATGCATAATGAACACGTCACTCACCAGCAAGAGCAGCAGTTTGGAAAGGTGGAAAATATAACGAATGTACAGAATTTGTATGATTTGTCTTCAGGAATAGCAATTCTTTTTTTGCGCAACATCAGAGACAACAGTGATACGCCCAGAGTGTCATTGGTCCTGGTATCTGTTCAGGTGAAGGTCATACTGAGCACACATTCTCCATCCAGCAGCATCGGCCTGCATATTCATATCTCTACCTGCAGTCCCGCTCCGGAGTGCTGCAGTGCTTTCAGATAGAGCCGTTGGTGATGCCTTGCATCGTACTCTGAATGTTTTTGAAGTGAAAACAACAGGTTTTCTAAATTGATACTGACATTATACAGTGGCTTTAAGCCAGTGAAATAATCCCAAAGTAATTTCACTAATCTTAAAGCGTTCTGAAGAATTGTTTTGTTGTAATACTTAGCCCCATCCCCATTTTACTCTTGAAAAATACGGATGACCAGGACAACACTGAATAATGGTGTTTTGGAGTGTTTTTGCAGGAGCACGAATTTACAGTTTGATTTTACAGTTGTAGACAACATACTGGCCCTATGTTGCTGCATGAGAAATTAAAGGAATAATTATACATATATATAATAAAAAGGGCATAAGGGGAACGTTAATTAAATAGCTTTCCTATTCGTGCCAATATGTTTAAATTTATTTTAATAATAACACAAAATATATATTTTTTACAAGGACCCCAAAACTGTCCACGAGTGCACTTCATTTTTCGCTCTATCGAATATAATTCGATCCAACCTTTTTTTTAATGTGTATATAAGTATATCTTTTATAAGTAGCCGGTTTACTGGAATCCCTTTATTATACTGTATAGTAACTTAAGTACCAGGGGAGTGTACTGTGGGTTACATACAGTCCAAGACTGCAGGTGTAGTTGAGTTTCACAAGCTAATATCAAACAAATAAAAAACCTAAAAATTGTCAGATAATAACTGATTGTTCAGAGATTGCATTTTGGGCAATTCTTTCTACACCGACTGTGCATAGCCTGCTTGCATATTATTGGGTAACATTAAATGGGATTTCCATGCATGAGCATTCTGCCATTTATCTTAACCGGAACACTTTCGAATCACAACCTCGGACAGGCCTTTTTCCAATTTTGTAGCATTCATATTTCTTTTCACAATTGACTGTATTTCCAATTCGTAATCAACACTCCACTTATGATCTGGGAGATAATTTTATAATCTGCCTAACTTGGGGTCTTTGGAGTATCCTGGCTGTTGATTGAAAAGCGTCAATGTGGATGTTCGGAAGTCCGTAGATCTGTATTGTGGAAAGTAGTCAGGCAATAGTGCTGTTGCTACCAACACATATTCAACTAAAATGTATTTCACTTTTATGGGACCTTGGGGGCGGGTAATTAAACCACAACCTGAGCCCTTAATTGTTGTGTCGTAGAATATATTGATTCATAAATTTAAGAATGAGTGTTTTCCAAACCTAACATAAAAAGACCGAATGACAGCTCTAACATTTTGCATTATCTACTGATAACTGATAAACACGGCTGCTTGAGGACAACAGTGAACATGGATACACAAACAACCTGACGCTGGTCTGACCTGCGAGGACATGCCGTGGCACGGGTAGAGGATGGCTTTGTCATCGTCTTCGGAACCCTGGTCCAGGCAGTAGCCGCTGGCTTTGCTGTTCCTCACCTGGAAGACAACACAGAAGGTCCGGGTAGCATACGATTTCTTTTAAGAAGAGTGTGTAGATAGGCATTGCCATAAAAATTCAGGAACAGTTTAAAGTGTTGGAAAATGTACTTATTCCTCTTGCTGTGAGTTAAACTTATAACGATAGGATGAAAGATGAATACTGACAGATGGAAGGTTTACGCGACTTCAGAAAAAATTCAGCTTCATGCGCAACTTTTCTTTGCTGAGCTCAACTCCTAATCTTCTTTAAGAGGCTTATGTCACTCCTTAAACATGTTAAATTATGTAAAAGCGAGGTAGGTGCCGAAGCAGAGGCGTGGCAGGTATTGTCACGGAGCTGCATTCAAGTTAGATTCAAAAGATAAAACAAGCAAGCCTGCAGTGTTGTAAAACCAGCAACCTTTACTTCTCTCTTTCATTCAGTCAGAAAATTCCATCGTGTGTCTGAATGAAACGTTCACACTAGTCATAGCATGAAGGATTATTAACCATAATCCACAAAAGTGAATAAAAGTCAAGCCACACTGTTTAACAATATGTTGAGGATATAAAAGATTTGCTTTGAAAAACCTTGAACTGTTCCAACACTTCTTCCTGCCTACTGGTTGCTGTGGTTACATTTGCCATAAAATGTAAAAGTTATTTGTATATTACCGTGAATCATTTTTGTAAATCAGATTCACTGCAGCTTGTTCACACAATCCTATATCACCGCGACGTGATGACCTGGCATTGACAGGATATTAACATGCTGTGACCAGTGCCTGTCTGTCTCTCCCTCTCCTCCAGGCTTCCAGATGGTGGTGTGCATTTGAGCATGAGCTTCGGTTCTGTGTGATATGAATGCGTACGGCTTCATTTCCAGGTTGTGACACATTTACCATGTGCTGTTGTCAGGGAAGGTTCCACACGATTGGTCTGGTCAGCGTGCTCGGGCGCTTGTGCTGATGCTCAGTGACAGATGAGACTCGCTCCTGCTGTGGCTGTGTGGCAACACAAAGCTGGCCGACCGATGTGAAATACTGCCGCTTAAGTGGCGGCCGCTCTGAGGAATCCATTAGCTGGGTGCCACAGCCAAAACAGGCGGCTTCTAAGTTTTGATGAATCTAGAGGTGTATTTTGATGTATTCTGACATTGCATTTGGAGAGCGTGTTGATTTGCCAACGTTTTCCATTGTTGAAATGCGTTCAAGTGTCTTCAATTCTTCAACCTGTCATGAGCCTGTTTCCTTCCCCCACTGTGATAAGTCAAGCCCAAAAACAATCACGTTGGAATGAAAAACTTAAGTATTTAATTAAAGCTAATACTGAGGAAATTGCATTTAATCCCATGTGGAGATGCTGCATCGCTTCTAGCAACCAGATATCTTTACTTTCTAATTCTAGAGAATTAACCATTTTTGGTTTCATTGTGTATGCGGTGTGCCTTTCAAGGAATTTCTTATTGTTCCTCTCATACCAGTTTGTGTTCAAGCACCGCTTACTTGCGTCGTTGTTTTTACACACTACAGATCAGCTATCAGGTCATGTTTTGAAAAAAAAAGACACAAATGTCACAGAATCAATGTTATAAATTAATGCATTTTCAGCTGCTCTTTTTCTGTATTCATCATCCGTGTGATGAATTAAGTGATCTCATCGTATGCGTCCTCTTTAACCACAGCTCTGTAATAAAATTATAGACGAGGATGGAGCCAAAAAAACATGGTGGGTATTTTAAATAATTGTGTTAGCAGGGGTCTCACCTCGCCGTACGTGATGGTGTTGTTGTAGATCCGCATCTCTGGGTAGACGTGTTCAAGGTACCAGCGAAAACTCCGACATTGCAGTCTCTTCCTTAAGGCCAAACGCTCAGAGACATCCCCGAAATCAACTCCAGGGTTCTGTCGGCAAAGGGTGCAAAACAAAGAGGAAGAAACGCTCTTAGCCAGCGGGCACTTTACCTCAGAACCATTTGAGAAGAGGAGCTGCTGGAGAAATTGAAACCGCAGGAGCGCTGAGGTGCTGAGAGGACGCAACAAGCATTTAGTTAAGAGACAGATAGATGGGTCCGTCATGTGGGACTTTTATTGTTCTTTCATGATCTGTGCTGAGCAAATTCTAATCAGCTGCTTAATTATGAGCCCTCGCGGCCCTGCACGCCGTGCAGGGGTGGCTTCCCTGGTTGATTATGGGAAAGCATAATAGCTGCACTTCCGGGCATCAAGGCCTGATCCGGACACACGCACACGCGCGCACACACGCGCAAACACGCGCGCACACACGCGCAAACACAGCATCATGGGGATATACAGAGTAGGACTTAGATTAGAAATTAACAGCTATTCTTTATATTAATAGAAGATATACACAATCATATAAAAGAACATTTCCACAGAGATTCATGCAAATACACACATTCACACCGAGGCACACAGTTATCTAATTACAACACACTGTTTCCAGGCATGTTCTTCTCTCAGTTTCTCCGCTCTGTAGGAATCTACAGCCAGCTGCTGAACTGGATTTCAACATCTGTTAATAATGAATTTCAGTCGGAATTTATTTTGTACAATAAAGTGTTCTAGTGGAAGGTTATTGGTTTCGGTGGTTTCTGGAGTTCGGTCTTACCAGTGAAAAGAATGATAAAAACCTTCCCCTGCAAAAGTAATTTGGCTCCCAGCAGGTACCTCAGACAATAACAAATCTGGGGATTGTGCGTATAGGAGGGTTGGGACGAAGGATGGAATAATCATAGCATCGGTTCTTGGTACTGTACACAAAATAACTGTGCGCCACAGGACAGCACAGGTAATAATGCGCTATGCCACTGTGTTTGTAATTACACTGGAGAAGGGCTGTGGCCTAAATGGGCTAGTTTGTCAAAGGCCCCTGTAACCCCCTAACATGTTCTCCAAGCTGCACTCTATGGTTACACAATTTCCCCAGGTGGTACTTCCTGCCTACACACTTTGTGAGTTCTTACGTAAACATGTTTTGTGTTGGATTTCTAGACGACCTGCAGGCTTTCACAGCATTTCAGGCCTCTATGCTAATATCAGACACGTCCTTCTCAGACAATCATCTCATGCACGGCTGAAGAGGCAATTAGGATTCAAAATTAAACTCTTTATTAATAAAAGTAGCTGTTTACTATTTCGTAGCCCATCTCAAAGACCCTCAAAAGCAATTACACTAAACTGATGTGTCTGAAGATAGACTGATGAGTCTCCGCTCATTCACTTGGTGCTCTTCTCTCATCTGTTTAGAGTGCGACTCCTCCGCCTCCTCGCTCTGCTGCCGGTATGAAGGTCAAATAGGATGAAATCTGAGTTTTGAATTTCTATTGACTAGTGTCTCCGAAGACCCCGACTGCATGTCTGAATGAGCAAGCGAGAAAAGACGGCTTGGGGTTTAAGGGAGGCAGTGATATTAAAAAAAGGAGAAAAAAACTTACGTTCATGGGAATGTTCCAGGCCATGTAGACGTGGGATTTGTATTCATCCATCCACACCTCAGCAGCCCTCAGGGCATTGCGCTTAGCGTAATAATCTATGTCATTGTTGTAGGGCTTCTTGGTACGCTCGATGTGAGCCACTCTGGCACACGGAAGGACTTCCATACTTCCTCCACACTGCCACACCTAGACCGCAGCAGGAAAGAGACTCCATGTTTATGTCAAATGTGGATGTGTATGGTGAGCTTTGCTTTACAAGTAGACATTCAAATTGTAGAAATGGAGGATGCTTTATTTCAACAATATGGGAGCAGTGGAAATCAAACACATTTTGCTTACATCAGATCAAAAGAAGTCTGGCACTGAGGAATAATTACTGCCATTAGGCCCAAACCTTTGTTACAAAAATTACGCATCTTAAATGACATATTTTTCAAAGTTGTGCCGGGAGTTTTGTTACAAAAAAATGCAGTCTATTTAAGAATAATTACAGAGTATCTGTCAGCTTGGGGAACTCTGGTGCGTCACAGTTCTGTTCTTACTATTTTTTGGCCATTGGTCATGAGATCATAGGAGCACAGCAACAATGCTACAACAAACTTACCCAAACCAAAGAAATGATAACAAAGGGAAGAGTTTAAGCAACATTTTCTACTGTATTTTGAAGTCAGACAAAAGGCAAAGTCCTGCACAGGGAGTGTGCAGCTAAAACTAGTGCTGAAGGTCAGTATTGACTCCAGAGCTTGGTCCGTAAACAGTGATGGATGTTTGTGACCTTTTAAAAGAACACATTTTAAGATCTTATCAAGTTCCTCACTGAGTACAATCTAATTATTATAAATGGAAAGCACAAAACGATTCCAGAGAAATCCAAACTTAAAACCTTGTTATAGCACAATTCCGCTCACCGCTGTCCATCTGGATGTGTTTACCGATCCGTGCAAAAGGAAATCCCATTTGTGTTATACATCATCAGATTATAAAAGGAATACATCGTGCTTTGGATAGTTATGTAGTGAATAAGCTTGACATTTTGACCATTTATCGTCGCGGTGATGAAATTGAAACACAGTACTTGGATGGAAAAAATACAGGGACGAAAGGTCAAATATGCCCCTTCATTTCTGCGTCATGTTAATAGATGGATTTGATGTCATCTTTTTTATAATGCAGCCAACTGATTAACATATATGATGTATGCATGGACGCACGGGACACTGCTACTACATTTTACAGATCACTATGGATGGGAGCAGATTGCTATAGTACAACAACCGTTAACAGGAAGGAGACAAAAATGACAGTAACATTTGACGTTATTTTATCTTACCAACCTTTAATGTCAGCTCGTATGTCTCTCTTTAAAATAACACACATGTGGCTTATCGCTGAATCTATCTTACTATCCATTATTGTCTGCTGGAGAAAGTAATAGAGGGGGTGATAAATGGCTCTGTACGCTTATGGCCCATAAATACAAACGCTTCCTATGACAAGCACAAAACCCTGAAATGAGTGCTGTGCATGTGGCATAAGTACTGTCATACAGTAAGCCAGGGGGTACACATGTGTCATCTTAAAACCGCATCCATCACAGCAAAATGTACTGACTGACTGCAGATTTAGGGATCTTGTGACAGTTGTCCAATGTAAACGTAGCACAATAGGCTCAGTTTCATTATGGTAAAAGTAATTTCTGAGTTTGCCGCACAAGAATTTTAAAAGGTCTTTCAAAAAGAACACCCTTCAAACGATATACAGTACAGTGTGCAAATCTATGCCATGATGTAGCAAAGTGGTGCAGCAGTTCCACCCTAGTGCAGCGCCATCAGAACGCCACAGCATATGGTAATGTCCTTGCAGCCGGAGAAACCACGACGACGCCACCGCCCAAAGTACCATAATGATGATCACAACAATGCCTAACAGATGGTATGATCCATTAACATCTCTCTGAACCCAAAATGAGACCCCCTGCATGGTGACAGGAGACTACTGTTGCAAAACAATTTCTGCCATCAAGTCCACTCTGGGAGAGAAGAATGTGATATTTGATGTCATGCAGGTAAGTGCAGCTTCTTCTGTTCCGGGGCGTGTTCACAATTATCAGGTTTGATGTGACTTATTCAAACCGTTTTCATGTTTTCTAAAATCAACAAAAAGCAAAAGTTCTTTGGCAAAACTCCAAATAAAAAAGAAAAACAGCTGAATGTGTTCCTCGAACAGCTGCCTACTTTATTGAGGAATGTTTTTTGAAAATGATTCAAGCAAAAAGAACAGCAGATTTATCTAAATATATTTTTTGTGCTCCAGTGAGTTGGGATTTCTTTTGGCAGAAGGACCTTGTTTGTGGGTCTGACTCAAAATAAACCCCTCATATGTCTATGCCAAAGAAGAAACATGTCATCCAGGGATACAATGCCCTCTAATAAGATATCAATAAGTCCCCTTTTATGTAATTACCCAAATGTGAACCTCATTAGTAATTAAACGTTAATCATTTTATCATAAAGTGGCATGGCAGATTTGCACTAAGATAA